>CM060898.1:50265537-51506537 GCA_030762935.1 Hymenopus coronatus
TCCATTGGCTCTGAAACTCATGTTTCCCGAATCTATGGAGCATAGGCAATTATTCTATTTGAAGAAAATACCTTCACATCAACCTGGAATTGAAACCAGGATATCTGGGTTTTTATGTCATAACGCTGAACACTGGATCACATAATCAGTTTCAATGGGTTACAGATCCACCGAAGGCGTAGGCCATATAATATTTATGATTATGAACTATTAAGGGTTAAGAAATTCGAATCATTACTTCATTTATGATTCTTCTCTCATGATTTAGAACCCTTCAATGTCAAAATAAACGAGTAAAGATACTGATTGGAATATTTCAGTGGCCCAATGAACTTTTTTCCTATACTGATTACCCGATAATTCCCTTATCGTTTGGACGCATGTGCTTTTGTTCCTGCAAATCCCCTAGATGAACAGAAGAACAATGGCCTTCTGGCCTGTGCTAGAGAGCCCGTGGGAAAGCTTTCACACTGAAGAACGCCACTTGACATACCAAATTCATTGTTTTGTTTGAATTAAAAATGTTTTCAAATAAGCGAAAAAAAGAAAAGCTGGGTATGAGTATGTACAATGAACAAACAAATCAACGCAAATCGATAGAACCTAAAAAGAATAAAAACAGCACAAGCAGGTGACGTCATGCACATCATGACGAGGTTGACGCCGCTTTGTATTTTTTTTTTTCGTCATTTTTGGCGATTGAATTTAAATAAAATCTCCACAAATATTAATTTACACTCGCAGTTAATGAAACCGTTTATTAAATTTGTAATTAATACCGGCTAGGCTCCGTGCAGAAGTTACCAGGGATACATACGAGATCCAATGTGTCTGCTATACGGTGCTTTACTTCTGAAGCAAGTATTTCAGTGATTGAGTCAATAATAAGAATCACTAACCAAACATCTGAAAATACCATCTACCATTCCCAAGGTACCTATAACTTCAGGTTATGTGAATGCACTGAGTGACGCTATAGTTGTATGAGCAAAACAAATGAATGCATATATCGACAATACAGACAGCGCAATATCCAAACTACAAATGCAGTTGCCTACAATCTAAAAATAAAAAGCTGATGTGTACCATTCACATGACTTTCTCTACATCTCTGCTACAAATTATTGTTAAAAAAAACTTATTCTTCTATTTACTTCGTGGTAATCGAGAAAAAATAGCGGAAATTGTCTTATTACTTGTTTCCATTTAAGCAGAAGAGAAATAAGGGAGTACCACAGGCTAAAGCAGTAGTTAAAAGCTTGTTGCTATGTCACTGAAGTTCCTTTGATTGTATGTATGGATAGCAGTTGACGAAATTCCTGTATGAGAAAAGTATAAGTTTTTCAAAGCAGAAACCAAAAACAAGGAATGTCTCAAAAACGATGAACTCCATGAAAAAAATGTATATAAAATAAATTGTGTGTTTTAACGTGCTCTACATTTTTCGTGTAGTAAGTTTTGTGCATCTCTTAGGTTTAGCAGTTATTCAAAATTCCGTAAAATTCATCCAGAATAAAGTACTCTTCAGAGGCTATTCCCAGAAAATTCAAGATATACATGTTATTTGTCAGGTAAATAACTTTAATATACGAAATTTTAATCAACATCGTTATAACCATTTTTGAGAAAATCTAAATTTTCGAAAAAAATCCCATGTAAAGGGTAGTTTGGGGTGGGGGGATTTTTCTCGAAATCTTCGTGTCGCATCCCTGGAAGATATTAAACTTAAATACAAAGTATGGTATTTTACCGACTTTTCGTTTTTGAGTTATCGTGTTCACGCACGCACGCACACACACACACACACACACACCCACACGGATCTTTTTCCGAAAATGCTTTTTTTAGATAAAGAGGACCCTAAAACATATATTTCCGGTGAAATCTCGGAATCGAATTTTTGGGTGGAGTGCAATACCTTCTCTATACACTAATTACATAGTGCGTATAGAGAAAGTAATACAAGAGAAAGTACAGCTTTTGCCATTTAATATACTGAAATGTTTTTCAGTACAATATAACGGAAATTTTACTATGACAATTAATGTGGATGATATTGTACTCCACTCGAAATTTTTATATTTAAATTTCACCAGAATATATGTTTGAGGTTTCGAAGACAAAAACGCATAAGTTACCCTAGGTTTGATTCGTTACCCTAACAAAGCGCGCAATGAAATAAGCCCGTGCGGGCATATGAATTAACAACCAAAAACAGAAAACCAGGATGTAAGTTTCAGAGGTGAAATATTTTAAAAAAAAAAATCCTGTATCCCAAACCAACGTTTACATACAAAGATGTTACATTATTTTGTTTTTTTAAACAAAACTTTATTTTGAAAAAAAGAAAAGAAAATAATTTAGTAAAATGGGACGTTACACAGATTTTTTTTTTTTTTTTTTTTAATATTTGTGTTGTAAAGGACAAGCTCCTGGCTATCAAAAGTAGACTGGCATTTGAACACACACAGAGAGAGAGAGAGAGAGAGAGAGAGAGAAAGAGAGAGAGAGAGATATTTCCCAAGCAGCACAGAAAATGTATTCCACTTGGAAGAGGCAGAACAGTTAGCTCACATTAAAAGTGAAACTCGGAGAACAGTCTATGGTTGTGTTTCGGCTAATGATATTAAAGAATTCCCTCTAATATCAGTGAATTCTTTAAAGAGATAAGTTACCAGGATAAGTTTGTGTATTTGTTCCCCTCGGGCAAAGCTAAATATGTGTACACACACTCCAATTCTCCACATTATTATTTACGTAAACAAACGTTTTCTTCTTTGATAAAATTAATTAGAACCATACAAAGATGTACACTTGTATTCATCTAAAAACACTTCGTTTTCGGTCAGTATTGCGGCATAGAATAAAACTTATTTCGTTCTGAATATAAGAAATTTATACTATACAGACACTGATATCAAAGTATGAAATGGTACATTTTTAAACTTTAAGGGGGACTAATTGATAATGGTTCCATCTAAATACAGGAGCTGTAATAAATGATTTATACATATATTGAGTTAAACGTATTTCTACGGATAGAAATTTTAAATAAATAAATATGTTTTTAAAGATATAATAGGTGATACTCCGATCAATTGATCATCAACTGTTCAGATTAATTGTATTTTTGTATATTAACCTCGATGAAAACTAACGCGTTTGGTTGCCGAGATTCCCCGAGGCAAAAAAAGGTTGGGAAACACTGTTCCTTCCACGAACGAAGGCGGTTGCGCAAAACTATGCATATTATAGCACATTTTTCCCTGCTTCATAACATGTTTCAGAGTATCTTTGTGGGCACTTACTTACGGTTTAACAGTGAAAGTTTCTCATTTCGAGGTATAAAACGGCTTCATTATGCGGACAACTTCGGAATTCACACACTGAAGGAAAATTCAGTGACGAAAAACAGAGTAAGATACATAAGCAGTTAGTGAATTAATGATTAACAACAAAATAATTTGTCGCCGGCTTGTGCCGTGCTTGCAGCCTCTCTCCTTGCAAATGTCTGAGTTACAACTCATATTTACTGCCTTCGTTTGTGACGGAGAAAACACTAGCAAATATATTATTATCTATGCTGTTCAAAACACTTTATGCATACATCGTTAAAGGAAAACAAAGCAATTAAATTTAGAAAATTATAAAAGCACAACTTTTAACCCAAACAACATTCAGGTTTCCTGTCCCATACCAAATATTAATATACGAGTAAATCGCTGCTTAGCGCAACAATCCTTTTGCTTGGATCTGACAAGTATAATAGCCCCAAAAGATAGCAGTGGAGTAACGAAGTGAGTATGCTCATTTCGTCCAATGTCAACATACTGGTTCAGTATGTACATTTTTTAATAGACTACCCGGTAAGATGCTATTCCTGTCTATACCGCAGGAACTACTTTTGAAATGTCAACATCGGGCAGGATAGGAATAGCTATAACTACAAAAGACCTAATTTTTTCACCATCAGGTATCATTTGGGGCCACTGTACGCAGAATATCTACGATTTGTATCCACACTTGCAATGATATGCTGGTTTTAATTTTCTGAGGTTTGATTACTTAGCTAAGTTGAGACAAGGGCTATTTTTTGTGTTCTACATGAGTGTATATCGAACGTAACTCTTTCACAATATCCTTTCTACATACATATAGTTGAAATTATTTCTCTTGGACAATAAGTAGGATTCGATATTTTTTAAAAGGTAGACGTTCAGTCAATCATTACGCCAGGAGCAGAAATACAACTACAATCGTCGATAGGGTGGCATTAGTGTACTCTGGAAAAGAGAATATACAGTATGGAGTATTTTCAAGAAGGCTACAACTTCCAGCATGCATAACAATCTCCAGTGAAAGAATTTCGGAGCACCAATTTGTATTCCAAGGGTGAAGTGTGCCTTATACAGAGCAGAGTTCGTTCCTAATAAGACATGCTTATGGCATTGTTCACTGCTTCCTTTGGAACTTACAACATATTCGAAACGAAACTGGGTTTTCCTATGGGCACAATTCTGTACGCTGTTTGAAACCTTACGTCAATGATTTTATAATATCGAGTTTGGACTACTACTCTGTTATAGTGGTTTGAAATTCTACATTTCCTCCATGATTAATCCTTGTGGGTGGTAAATCAGCGTTCCCGAATAAATGGACCAAGAGTCGATTCCCAGCCGATGTGAAGGTTTATTCAGCAGTGGTAAAGTCTTCTTTCTGGTTAAGAGATAGGGTGCATGTGATGTATCTTCTTTCACAAATTGCGGAAGGTAACTTCAATCCATCCCAATATTGCCTTTAGTGACTCTAAGAGGACCTGGTTTTGGGCACAACACAATCACCAACGACGACACCACCACTACCACCGCAGCAAGATGTTTTATTTACAGACTAAAATTAACGCAGCTGTGCATATTTATTTTGTCGCAATTCTGCAAGTAACAATTTTTTTAAACTGCTGTTTATGATACATATCGATGTGCCAACCGATATAGACCATTAATTTGTAAGAATATAAGAACTGTGAACTGGGCTGAGCCATGATCTTTTGACGTTTTTCTTTACCTCCTGAAAATCTACGGACTACTTAACCGGTCTTTTCTTTTTCATACTGTAAAAGTCAAACGCAAACCACCGTAGGACTTGGATAGGTCACCTCGGCCTAGACAATGGGGGCATGGGATGGCTTCGGAAGGAATCTCTATCATCAACAACCTAGCAAGCTTTATTTTGCAAATAAAATATGTTTTTGTCACCTCTTCAAAAGCGACATGCTAGCTACACATTCCCCAAACAGGTTGGAGACCTTTTTGTAATTACTTTCGATCGTGGTTAATAGGTACAAGCTTCCGACAGTAAAAACTTTGAATTTTAACATCTCTTACTTTTCAAATTTGGCATAGTCTCATTTCTGCTGTTTGTATTAACTTGTCGTAATTAATATAGTTTTTCATTTTAGAGCATTTGGACGCAAGTACATTCATTAATATTTAAATCTGGGACAGAATAAAGCATACTTTTAAGCTTCCTTACATATATTAAAATCAGTTATCTATGACATAATTATACTTTTTAAACGATATTATTAGATTTTGCTAAGAACTTTATATTGAGTGAGCTTATTCGAATTACTTCGTGACTCAATTACAACCACTTCCAGATATTAAAATGTCACAATGCAGCCTAATCGCGAATAAGTTTAAGGATTTAACCGTGGAATCACATATCTATATTAAACATAAGAGAGCTCGCCTAAAGGCGTGCGTCTTTAAGGTCAGTTTAGGTCGTTAAAGACACCAATAGCACTCTTTGAATAACTGTCGAAGCTTGCATGACAATATCACGTGTCATCCTGACCTTAACACACCCACTACGCATGATCTATACATATAATCTGCGCCTCATTATTACAAGTTCAAACATTCGTAGGGATTTAAAATTAGGCGATGGCTTAACGATTCACCTCTGTTACCTTATGTAGTCTTTCCGTCATTATTACGTTAGCATTATCATCCAGAACGGAGATTTACAACTTGTAAGGAAGGCTCGAGGGCCACGTCAGAAACCATAGACACGATTGCTAGCTGCACTTGAACATACATCAATATTTGTGAAATCCTCCAAATAGAACAGAGGTACCATGAAAGAATAAATGTGAACACAAGCTTTAAGATAAAGCTACCTAATCAATTTTAGGTACTCAAAATCCAATTTTCAAATGGATAAAACGTTGAAATTAAAAATATACAAAAACTATTACAATTAAATTTTGGAAAAGAGTACACAACAGTATCAGTTTAATTTGAAATTGGTATTTGACAAACGGCAAAAAGGAGAAAAAAACAAATTACATAATGTAATCTGTAGTCAACATTAATTTTAAAACCCGATATTTAGTGGGAGTAATGTGCTAGGTCAGCTGAATACCAACCTGCAGTAACAAGTAGATACGTTTAGAATAAGAATTTATAATAAAATTACAAAAGACACGTGTATTAAATCGTTTTTAATGAGGTATGAAACATTTTCGTACTATTTTAAATTAGCTATTTTACGACACATTTCCGTGGGCGAAAAAGTCTTCGCAAGTCGCATGCGGCTCTTCTATTAAATCCCTTAAGGCAAACACTATTTGCATTTACAGCCAAGAGATGAGTATCAACTCCACATGGAGCATAAACACTTCTTAATAGCCGCTCTGTAAGCTGATAGGTATTTTAGAGGTACTGAGATTACGTCAAGAAAGTAGTCCCGATGTCCCCATATTAAACTTGCCAAATTTAAGCGACATTTTCTCGAGACCATTAAACAACTCTTGAGTTGTTTGCATGATGACACATTAAACCGCAAATCTTCAGGATCAAGATCAATTCCAAGTCCATCAGGTAATGCATCCAGAGCGTGGTGCTCAATATTGCATCCGCAATGAGATATTTCTTGCAGTGGTGCGCTGCTGAGAATTGTGAACAGAACTGCACAGCCGTCATAAATATGGTTGAACAGAACTGAGAGACCAGGAGATCCGTGGCTCAAATCCCGGCTTTGGCACTGATTTTTACTTTCTCTATACGCACTATGCACATAGTGTATATAGAAGATATTGCACTCCACCCAAAAATTCGATACCAAGATTTCACCGGAAATATATGTTTTAGGGTCCCTGTATCCAAAAAAAGTATTTTCAGAAAAAGGTCCGTGTGTGTGAGTGTGTCCGTGTGTCTGTGAACGTCGCCCTCCGTGGTGTAATGGTTACCATGCTAACTTCATATACCCAAGGTCGCGGGTTCAAACCCGGCGGAGGACGATGGATTTTTTCGGGCATAAAAATCCTTGGCATGGCTTCCTTCGGAAGGGAAGTAAAGCTGTGGATCCCGTGTCGTAGATTTACGGCACGTAAAAGAACCTCAAGTCTTGATAAGAGAGGCCTCTGAGCAAAATTAAGCGATCTTTCACGCCCAATATAGAATGGGACGCTGAGAACCAAAGCAGTTAAAGAGCGTCCATAAATAACAGGCCATTTCATTTTTTTTTGTCTGTGAACACGATAACTCAAAAACGAAAAGTCGGTAAAATACCAAACTTGGCATTTAAGTTTAGTATCTTCGAGGGATGCGACACGAAGATATTGAGAAAAATCCCCCTACCCCAAACTATCCTTTACATGGAATTTTTTTCGAAAAATTTGATTTTCTAAAAAATGGTTGTAACGATTTTGATTAAAATATGGTATATTAAAGATATTTACCTGACAAATAAGATGTATATTTTGAATTATTTGGGAATAGCTTCTGAAGACTACTTTATTCTGGGTCAATTTTACGGAACTTTGCGTAACTGCTGAACCATAAGAGTTGGACAAAAACTTACCACACAGCAAATGTAGAGCACCTTAAAACACACAATATTTGTTATATACATTTTTTTCGTGGAGTTGATTGTTTTTGAGATATTCCTTGTTTTTGGTTTCAGCTATAAAAAACATACTTTTCTCATACAGGACTTCGTGAACTCGTGTCCACACAGAGAAAGGAACTTCAGTTACATAGCAACCAGCTTTTGACTACACTTTAACCTACGGTACCCCCTTATTTCGCTTCCACTAACAAGGAAGCAAGTGATAAGACTATTTCTGCTAATTTTTTCTCGATTAGATGAAGTAAATAGAATAATTTGTTGCAGAGATGTAGAGAAAGTCATGTGAATGGAACACAACAGATTTTTTCAGTCTGACTTTCCTATCAATCTCCTATCTTACATATAGCTTGTGTGGAAAAAACAAGAATTAGAACTGAGACATATTATGCATTATTGGTTCTAATCTATTTTTCTCAAAATGTATCGATACTTTATGAACACCTTGCAACTGGACAAGTTTTAACATAAACTACGTGTAAGAAGACAGTCTTCCATCCCTCTACACTGCTGTGTATAACCAAATATGGCTGTATTCCGGTGCAGCATTCCACAATGAGTGGAGTCATAATACAGACACTGATTCATTCTAGCTTAGAAACGTATTTCACTTAATGTTATGGTCCCTTTGCTTTGTTAATGCTTAGGTAGAGAGAAACTAGTGCATTCGATGAGCTTTCTAAGGGGGGGGGGACTCAACTTTTCAAGAATTCCTTGGCTTCTAACATTTTTTGGCAAGCAAATTTATTCCTATTTTTTATTTTCTCAAAAAAAAAACAAAAAAAAAAACACAATTTTAATTAGTGTTATATGCTTTGAATTTCCATCACATAAAATGTAACTTAAATTTTCTGAATTCGGTCATTGAATTTTATATGGTCACAATTTTAATAGTAGTACAGCTTCTACATGTTAGTTTTAAATTATAGAATTTGATTAATCTACTAACAGAATACACAGCAACGAAGCAGAGTTTCTGTGGCATGTGTTAACTCTCTGTATTTCAAAATCCACAAAATTAGAATTATAAGATCCGCATATAAGAGGCAGACAATGAATTACAACAGAAACAAAATATTTGCCAAATTCGTTTGAAATATTACACATTTTATGTAGTACAAACATGATTATTAAAAAGTCATTTTTTACAAGCTTACGCACGCATGTTAGCTCAGTCAATGAAGGAAACATGTAGGAAGAAATTAAGCCGAGTTATTTACCAACTAGTACCAATTAAGAGATAAAATTTGTCAAAAAGTCCCCAGAATTCCCCGGTGCTTATCCCGTTCGTCCTACTCGTCCCAAGGAGGAGGGGGGGGGCTTACATGCCTTTAAGGGTTCACCTGTATCTCCAGTACTATACTCTATCGCCCTCCGTGGTATAATTGTTATCATGCTAACTTCATACACCCAAGATCGCGGGTACAAACCCGGCGGAGGACGGTGGATTTTTTTCGGGTGTAAAAATTCTTAACATGGCTTCCTTCGGAACGGAAGTAAAGCCGTTGGTCCCGTGTCTTAGATTTACGGCACGTAAAAGAACCTCAAGCCTGATAGAGGCATCTCAGCAAAATTAAGTGCTTTTCACGCCCGATTTAGAATGGGACGCTGAGAACCACCGTAGTTAAAGAGCGTCCATAAATAACACGCCATTTACATTTTCAGTACCATACACGTTCTTTTAAATTTTTTACATGATATTGTACAGAAAGATGCACTTCAAATTTTAGCTACCAATAACAATTTATTACATATTTGCAAAAGTCCGTGAAAACATAACTTTAAAATCATATTTTATGAATAATATTATTTATAGTTTTTCCTTCGTAAAATTTTCACTTCTTGCATTTCCCAAAATACTTCAAATAAAGTTATAGCGCAGCTTTCTTTTTTATGTATACCGTTTAACATTTGTATGAACAGTACGCCTTAGGGGGGTAGATAATTACAGGAGGCGCGCTCACCGTTTCGTACTGTCTGATACTATCGCCGCGATATGACAGCTTTCCTATTAAGCCGTCCTCCCCTTTTTGGTAAATATCTGGTATTTTAATCAAAATTGTCGAGTCCCTTAAGAAAATCAAAATACTGGAAAGCCTTACCTGTAAAATATAGTTTAGGCTGGGAAAATTTTCCTGGAAATCTTCGTGTTGCCTTCTTGGAAAATACTGAACTTAAATACTTAATGGTGTTTAACAGTCTTTTGTTTCTTATTTATGCTGTTCACACACATAACACACACGCGAGCGCCAACCTTTTCCTAAAAATGATTTTTTTTAATGTTATTCTTTTTTATTATATTATTTTTATTCGGGAGTTCTCAAATCATATACATATATCCGTGAAATCTCGGCATAGATTTTTGTGTGGAATACAATATCTTCTGTATCTAATATGTACATTGTACATGGTAGAAAAAGTACAAGTGTATACCCATGTTGAATTGACGGCGAATTGCAAGGAAGTTCATAGTGAAATTCATATACTCTAACATTTCGGTAGCTAGACTTTATAAAAGAGAAATGTAGAGTATTTTAAAATATTAAGTTTAAGTTATTTTTTTTTTTACTTTATCTACACATACTGTGTACATAGTGGATAGAGAAGGTATTGTAATGCACCAAAAAAATTCGATACCGAGATTTCATCGGAAATACATGTTTTGGGTTCACCTGAATAATAATAATAATAATAATTATAATAATCATTTTTAGGAAAAGCTCCGTGAGTGTGTGTGTGTGGGGGGGGGGGCAGCATAGCTCAAAAATGAACACCGTTAAATACCAAATTTGGTATTTAAGTTCGTATCTTCCAAGGATGCGACAAGAATATTTTCAAGAAAATCACCCATCCCAAACTATCCTTTACAGGGAATATTTTTCGAAAGTTTTGACTGTCTCAAAAATTGCTCTAATGATTTTGATTAAAATACCTTATGTTTAAGATATTTTTATGACAAACGAAATGTTTATCTTGAATTTTCTGGGAATAGCTTCTGAAGACCTCTTCATTTCAAATAACTACTTTTGTATAACTGGCAAACCGTAAGATATATACAAAACTTTACTACACAAAAAATGTAAATCTCATTAAAACACACAATGTATGTCATATATATATATATATATATATATATATATATATATATATTTTTAGATATTCCGGATTATTGGTTTCAATTTTAGCCACAAACTTTTCTTAAACGGGAAGACATCTTTCTTCTCGTTTGTTTACTGCTGGCAAGCAGAGAGATTGGAATCTCAATTGCTCCACATAGCGACCGGCTTTTAAATCACGAGCCTATCGCTTTAGCCTGTGTATTTTCCATTCCCCTCCTACTTACAAGGAAGCTAGTAATTAAGACTAATTCTGCTCATATTTATCATGATTATGTTGTAGATAACATATTAATATTTGAATATCCAGCTAGAGGACATCGTTTGAATGGAACACATTAGATTTTTTTTCCCCTTCTACTTACAAGGAACCAAATAATAAGGGCAATTCTACTAATATTTATCTCTATTATCATGAAGTAGATAGAAGAACAAGCTTTTTAAATATAATTTGTTAAAAAGACATAGAGAAAGCCATAGAATGGAACACATCAGATTTTTGCCCTTTTCTTCAAGCTTGAGATATTTGAGAGGTATTTGATGTTTGTCAGAATTTCTTTATATTACGGTGCAGCTCTGAAAGTTGGCCTGCTGTTTTTCTAATTGGGCTAGGCAGACAGTTCAACAACTAATTATATTATTATTATTATTATTATTATTATTCAACATTTGACTACAGTGTTGGCGTGTGCTTCTGGTTCTATGTAGCTATAGCAAAATACATAATGAAACCCTTTCGGAAACTATCATGATTAACAAGAAGTAGAAAGCCGCCTGGGTAGTGTGGTAGTAGCGTGTTTGTCTCACATTCAAAAGGTCGCGAGTTCGAATCTCGCTTAGGATGAGTTACACGGATAAGGTTTTTTTCGGGGTTTTCCCTCATCCTCAGAAGACGAATGTCGAATAACTTTAAGCTCAATTGACTCCGAGATCATTTAAGCATAATTTCACAAATTTCATTCATCGTCCGATATGACCAACCAAGCTAAAGGACGTAACATATATAAAAAGTATAGTTTAGAATAATTTGAATAGACATGCAGGTTTTAGTAGGTGCATCGTATTAAATGAAGTGATTACAGTTTTCGAAACTTTTCATGCTGTTTTACGTTTACACCATAGTTCAACTAACAGTAATCATTTTCAACACGAGTTATTAAGTGGTTAGAGAGATATGATCGTAACACACGTTTTTACTTTCTCTACATGTACTGTACTTATAGTGTATAGAAAGGTATTGTATTCCACCCAAAAATTCGATATCGAAATTTCACCAGAAATATGTTTTGGAGTTATCTGAGTAGGTCCGCGCGCGCGTCTCTGGACATCATAGCTCAAAAACTAAAAGACCGTTACAACCAAACTTGGCATCTTCCAAGATATTTACATCACAAATAAAATCTCTTGAATCTCTTGGTATAGCTTCTAAAGACCTGTTCGCTCTGGATGAATTTTGCTAAACGAGTAACCGTAAGAAATAGACAAAACCTTACTGCACAAAAACTGTAAACCTAGATAAAACACATAATTTATGTGATATGCATTTTTACTTTCTCCATACGCACTATGTACATAGTGTATAGAGAAAGTATTGCACTCCACCAAAAATTCGATACCGAGATTTCACCGGAAATATATGTTTTAGGGCCCCCGATATCCAAAAAAAGCATTTTCACGAAAAGGTCCGTATGTGTGTGTGGGTGTGGGTGTGTGTGTGTGTGTGTGTGTGTGTGTGTGTCTGTGAACACGATAACTAAAAACGAAAAGTCGGTAAAATACCAAACTTGGTATTTAAGTTTAGTATCTTCCAGGGATGCGACACGAAGATTTTGAGAAAAATCACCCCACCCCAAACTACCCTTTACATGGAATTTTTTTAGAACATTTTGATTTTCTCAAAAATGGCTCTAACGATTTTGATTAAAATTTCGTATATTAAACATATTTACCTGACAAATAAAATGTATATCTTGAATTTTCTGGGAATAGCCTCTGAAGAGTAGTTTATTCTGGATGAATTTTACTAAATTTTGAATAACTGCTAAACTGTCAGAGATGGACAAAAACTTACTACACAAAAAATGTAGAGCACATTAAAACACACAATTTATGTTATATACATTTTTTTCGTGGAGTTCGTCGTTTTTGTGACATTCCTTATTTTTGGTTTCTGCTATGAAAAACGTATACTTTTCTCATACAGGAACTTGTCAACTCCTATCCATATAAACAAAGGAACTTCATTGACATAGCAACTAGCTTTTGACTATCTCTTTAATCTACGGTTGTCCCTTATTTCGCTTCTACTTACAAGGAAGCGAGTAATTACACTATTCCTGCTAATTTTTTCTGATTAGCATAAACTAAATAGAAGTATAAGCTTTTTAAGAATTATTTGTTGCAGGGATATGGAGAAAGTCATGTGAATGGTACACATCAGATTTTTATTATAGAGTTGACCGTTTCCGAAATATTTCCTGTTATTGGTTTCAAGTTTTAATCATGTAACTTTTCTCAAAAGAGGTTAACTTTCGTTTCATCTCGCTTTACCGAACTTCAACTTGTTCACATAGCGACCAGCTTCTAAAAAATATGGCTTAACGCTTTGGCCATACTTCCCTTCTGCTTACAAGAGATCAAGTACCAAGATCATTTCTGCCAATGCTTTTCTGAATAGCATGCTAACTTCACATACCCCAGGTCGCGGGTTCAAACCCAGCGGAGGACGATGGATTTTTTGGAAAGGGAAGTAAAGCCGTGGATCCCGTGTCGTAGATTTACGGCACGTAAAAGAACCTCAAGCCTGATAGAGAGGTCTCTGAGCAAAATTAAGCGGCCTTTCATGTCTAGTATAGAGTGGGACGCTGAGTACCACAACCATAAATAAAATTCCATTTCATTTCATTTCGAATAGCATGATGTAGATAAAATAACTTCTTTTGTAAGAATTGTTTGTTTGCAGAACAGGCAGAGAAAGTCATGTGAATTTAACGCATCAGATTGTTAACGACAATCATCCACTCTTTTGGGATATAGCAGCACCGTGGGTAACTTTAAAAATCCACAAAATATCGCATTTTATCTGCTAGAACCCAAAGCTTCCTTGTTTTTTGGTTTCGCATTTAGAGCACTTATTAAATAAAATATTACGAGTAAAAACCGAATTATCGCAAATGTTACGTAACACTGTGGTTTTGTTTGCATCCGTGACCATGTCATGCTCAGTCGGCCAAAAATGTTATTTGCTGCACATGATTTGGTGGGCATCCCCAGATACCGCTTTTCGTTTAACCTATGTGTAGAAATATAAATACACGGTATAAATCCCGAAACGACTCTAACACTATGAACAACTGGTAATTAAATTAATTGCTATTTCAGGACACCACAGATTACTGCTTTTCTGTGGACGACTGGGGGAACATGATGGACATAACCATATTTCAACCTGTACCGCATATTTCGAAATGTTTCAAGTCTTAGCTGTAAAGACCTTACCTTTGCGCACTATATCAATCTATGTCAGACACACGACAGCTTCACAGCCCCATTTCTGTTCGTAAATCACGGTTTCGTCGACCCCATAAAACCTTCAACGCCATGGCGTTTCTTTAAGTTAAAGTTGCCATAGTACAAGTAAAATAATTTCGTTTTACCAAGAATCACAAAACCAAAGTAATTCAGTTATTGTCCATTTTGATTAAAAAAAAAAAAAAAAAAAAAAAAAACGTATGTTAAAGCACTTGCACTATAAATAAAATGTAAAAATTAATTTTCTGCCAGTAGTCTGTGAAGTCCTCTTCATTCTGACTGAATTTTTGTATACCTGATAAACCATACGACACAGAAAAAAATGTTACTTCACAACAAATTCATATATCATAAAGAGCACAATTATCTCAAGCTTTTCTTTTGATGTTAACCATTTTCGAGATATTCTTTGTTATTGGTTTGAATTTTCAAACACTTAATACCTTTCCCAGCTATGTCATTTTTTTCTCATTGTCTTGCAAAGGGTTTAGTATTTCAAATCCATTACATAGCGACAGGTTCTTCAAGAACCTGAGTAATTTAAATATGGATTGAACGTTCTTTTTTTGTGGATTAAGAAGAATATAAACTATTCTATTTAGAATATTTATAAATTATTAATGTTCTAAACATTTAGAAGAGTTTACAGAGTATTATTTAATAAGCATTTGTATGAATAGTGTGTGAGGCCTGATAAAGAAAATGGTAATGCAACAGATCTTTTCTTGTGCTCATATAATAAGCATGGAATTTCAGTCATCAGCTCATCACATAGTGATCCGATTTTTAAAAATGTAGCCTCTATAGCTTATCCTATATACTCTTATACCTAATGAATATGTATCTGGATTAACAAGAAGTAGACAGAAGTATAATCTTTTGAAAAATATTATTACCTTTTTATTTATTTCCCACTAAATGTGAAATACACTTCTTCACTTTCCTAGCAGGATTTGAACAACGGACCTCTCGTTACGAGTCCATACCTCGTAAGTGAAAACCATGAATGGCCCAATGGTGCGCTGTACTAGGTAAAATGATACTGTGGTAATTTGCCACTGCCTCCAGCTCTCTGGCATGATTTATTCACGAGTCTCGAGCAAGGACAGAGGTGTTTCAAAGACGAACAATTTCTCGCCCCTGCTCGCATTTGTCGTTATTCGTAGAGCAGTACCTCTAGTTCTCGAGATCACGGGTCCAATCGCGGCGGAGGGGATTGGTTTTTTTTAATTCTTAGCGTAGCTTCCTTCGGAAGAAAAGTAAAGTTGTATGGCACGTAAAATAACCTTAAGGCTGATAAAAAGGCATCTGAGCAAAACTATAAGGTCTTTTAGACCCAACATACAATTGGACACTAAGAACCATATCAATTTAAGAGCGTTCATTAATACTCGTGAAACTCAATTCCATTTAGCTTCCCTGCTGATTTTCGAACCCCGGACCCTGTGCATGCTTGTCAGTAGCGTTAACCATTATGCCACAAGATGAGATTAGAGTAGATACCTTATAGAATCATACACTTTTATTCACCACCACCACTATTACCACTCGTATCATCATCATCATCATCATCAAAAGTACCCAGATTTTGATTAACTAAAATGTTTGAAAAATAACTGATTAAATTACTTTTAAAATTTAAAAAAAATGATATACAAAAATAACCTAAAATGAGATTTATTTAATTTATTAAAATTAGTGTAGAGAAGGTTATGGATTAATTTATACATGGCATAATTCCCATGCCAGTAGAACAATTTGGTAGGTATAAGTATGAGATGAAGTAACAATTAATTTAAAATATATTTATTGCATACTCTTCTTTGAAGAATCCAAAAAGAAAATGAAAATTGTTTTGAAGACAGGTATTAGAAAACTGTAGAATTAACACTTTTAAGTTCTCAAATTATACAAAATCCATATCAAATGATGAGGATACGATCTAAGGATAAGTCATCTTCCGTGGTCTAAGGGTGACATGCTACTCTCTGGTTCCCTAGGTTGCGGGTTCAAACTCGGCGGAGGATGATGGATTTTTTTTTTCCGGACGTAGCATGGCTTCCTTTGGAAAGGAAGTAAAGCCGGTGGTCTCGTGTCGCAGATTTACGGCATGTAAAAGAACCTGAAGCCTGAAAAAGAGGCATGTGAGTAAAATTTAGCGGTCTTTCAAGCCCAATATAGAATGGGACGCTGAGAACCACTGTAGTTAAAGAGCGCACATAAATAAACTCAATTTAATTTTCTAAGTATATGTGCAATAGCACCCTGGACTCATTAACGCGAATAAGGGAAAACTGACCTATCTCAGTTTGGAAAGTAATTCATATCTACCTGCTCCTCTGACAATAGCCATCATTCCATCCACAAGCAGCCCTAACCAGATTAAACATTAAATGGTAATAGGATGCAAGAATGAGCGTAAATACAAAGTTAATTTCTCAGACGAATATTCAAATTTCTGATGCTTCAAAGCTATCCTTATGTCACTGGCATTACTGCAAAAAATGTATATACTCAAATATAAATGAAACAAATGAGTCTATAAAGACGCAAATGACAAAAAATTATAAAATAATGAACACAAAACTTAATAATAGGCTCGTGTTAAGGGTTTATATGCAGTATAAAACTGCTTATGATGCAAGGATTAAAAAGTGGCAAGTCTTCAGAATTCAGACACATTATTATTATTATTATTATTATTATTATTATTATTATTATTATTATTATTATTTTACATAATAATCTATTGTTTTAATCACTCAACTGAATTATCTCTGAAGCCTAATTAAAGCAGAGTTGAAGCAATACCCAATGTTTTCAAGAACGATTGTTCAAGAACCTTTGAAAATAAATGCCATAATTTTGTCGAGTAACTTTCTTCGTTTTAAACACGAATGCATACAATAGTAAATAAATATTTTTCAGCAATATCTTTTATGGGCAAGGAAATTATTTTTCTTCAGTTGCATTTACCCTAATATACGAAATGAATAAAATAATGCTAATGATATGCATAATTTATAAACGAAACGGATAAAGAATACGTCCAACTATTACTGTGCAAGCTTATCACTACTTGGCCCTGTTGGTTCACGGCAAACTTTCTTCCAATTTAGTACAAAAATAAAGCGAAGAAAAAAGAAATGACTTCAAGGTCCGCTCACGTAACGTTTAATTGCCAGTGCCATAATGAAGTAGGAGCCTTGACTCAATGACATGCAGTCATAAAAGTGGGTTAACTTGCGCAAGGTCACAAAACACTGCAGATATGGTCGTGTACTCACGTACAAATATTGCTACTGTGTCTATCACGCGTTTCAAGGTATGGTCTTAGTTGTAAGAGACTGAAAAAAAGTATGTGTTTGGCATGCCTGGCTGAACGATCACACCATTTAGACTAACCTTTTATGATATTACAATGCATGATAAACTTCCAGTGGAAAGTAGAGTCTGACTGAAAGAAGTTCCTATAGGTATGTGATTAAATAAAGCGTTTTGGACGCTATAAGACATTCAAGAGGCCAGCCAGGAGTATCAGAAAATAAGATGAAAAATAAATCAGTGTTAAGTAAAACAATAGATTACGGCTTACTTTAGAAGTTTAGAAAAACGAGTACCTCGAAATGTACCATTTATTTTTCTTTTAAACTAAAAAAGAAAAAGATTGTTAGTGGAACAGCTAGAGAAAGCTTTGCGAATAGAACACATTAGGTTCTTTTTACTTAGTATTCTTTTCATTTTTTCGCAGATGCCTAGAAATGTTGCTAGTTTATTCATATTTTACAATATAAAAAATCTGATGTCTTAGACGTTTCACAGACAAGCTAGTGCTATGAATGATAATGAATAAAAGGACGTCTTGGACAGGTACCTACAGCAAAAATGCGTGTTCTGTGATCGAGCCAGTAAGGTATTTAAAGCGAATGTTTTCTTCGGCTGGAAAGCAATTATGAAATTGATAGAGAAGTGTCAAAGAGTCCGACGTAGAGCGATGAAGACTACATACAATGTGTTTCACTAAGAAAGCTTTAAATCTTGGTGCTAAGAGAGGTATTAAAATCGAAAGAGACTGTATAGTGTTATTTCCCTAAGCTGAAGCCATGCAGATTTTGTTTGATGGGCAAAATATTTAAAACGATGAAGACTGCATACAATGTTCTTCACTCCCTAAGGCTGAAGCCATTAAAGAGCTCTAAATGTTGTCAGAAATGTGTTAAAGGCGCTGAAGAATTGCAGTGTTCTTTGCTCCCTAAATTGAACCCATGTAGAGCTTTGATGATGGTGTAAAGTGAAGATTGTATATAATTTTCCTTATCTCCCTAGCCTGAAGCTAGTGCGGAGTTTTGTGGAGTATGGTGTTCAACTAGATGAAGATTACATACAACGTTCTTTAACTCTCTAAGCTGAAACTAGTGCTGAGCCTTGAATGATGTAAAGTCTCCAAACCGATAGTAGCACATTTGTTTTGACGACAAAAGACAAATGGCATTACACAATGGTAACCCACTTGCCTTCGCAACACCATCTTTTTTAAAACACGGTATATAAATTCAGCCGCTTTCTCCCTTAGCAGAATCCAGTGCAGAATTTCGAATGTTTATATAAGCCGATCGAGATTGCATACAGGCGGTATTCAATATACGAGCATATACGAAAAAAGCTCTTATGTTGCCTGTACTCATGCCTGTTTGAAATAAACCTGCGCCCGCACAGCTGTATTCTGAACATGCAAATCTCAAAATCGAATGAACGGTTTTTATTTTGGTTTCTTTTTTAATAATTAACTTTTCCCTTTGATGTTTTCACGGTTCAATGCAGCATAATTCAGAAGGTTTTGATGTAAGAAACATTAATACGGCTAACTCCTGGCCTAAGCGTTTTGTTATCATATATATATATATATATATATATATATATTTATTTATCTCTTCCTTTCTGTTTTGTGTCAATGCAAGGAGGACAGAATTTCAAAGTCAATACACAAAGACCAATTTTGAAAAGATTTGACCATTGCTTTAGCTTATTGTATTCTTCTTCTTATAGCTAGAACGAAATGAGTAATGAAGTAGATAGAATACACTTTTGTAAGAATAGTTTCTGGAAGAGTGATCAGAGAAATGGAACAGACCCCTCCCCCCAATTCATCAGCCTTCTGTTTATCACACGCAGTGTGTTGGACATCCACAGTTCTTTTTTAAGACGTCATTCCCTACCCTTTGAATATTCGCACTGATGAACGGCGTATGCAGCTTTGATTTCGGCTCTTTGTTGAGCCACTTGCAAACCTACGTAATGAACGTTAACCACCTTTGTAGCCAAAAGCAAACGAAGCAAACAGAACTTATTTTTGCAGGTCTGTTACACTCGACAGTCCAACAGCTGAGAGGACGCTGACCAGAAAGGAACGGCTTTGAAGAAATACATAGCTAACAAAAAGAACAATGGCGCAAATCGCGATGAAAAACCAGGTGTTTAATTTCAGATGCCTTTCTCTTCCCACTATCGTTTATACATTACTGTTTTAAAAAACTCTACTACGAATAGTAAGTAGGGGAAGTATTGATTTCCACCACAACATTGGTGTCGAGAAAGGAATATTTTGAGCACCGTGGATTAAAAAAAAAAGTTTAAAAAATACCCATGTGTTTTGGGACCTCCAAACGTGTATTTTCGGTAAAATTTCGGCATTGAATTTTTAGGTGGAATGTAATACTTCCTCTTTTTACTGTAAGTACTTAATAGAGAAATTAATAATTAAATGTACATGAGCGTTAAATTTCAGGTAGGTCTGTATCGTGGTAGAAATAAGCGATAACACTATTATTATTATTTCAAAAATTTACTTGTGTGTCAACGACGGTGTCAATTACCAGGATCATTTCAGCGTCACCGGTGTGCCGGAGTTTCGTACCATTGTATACATACACAATTTGTTTTTGCTATGTATGTTCACTTTCTATATTTTTATGGTTTCATTTGTGCAACCGCCTTTAACTTCTATCGTCATATCGAGGGCACTGACTTGAGACACAAAAACTGGTGATGGTAGTATAACTCTCTGAAAGTAATTTTTACGTGCGTGCGCTACTACAGATCGCCTATTAGTTTTGTCCGACCTATGCATTAAAACTCGCCAATCGCTACAAAAAAAGAAATAACTTTAGAGGAGTAACTAGACACGGTGTTGAAATTTTACATAATCTACAAAAGTTTGAGCAAAATGTGCAAAATGTATTGAGACATACACACATTTTAACTTCAGCTGCAATCGGTGTACAAAATTAAGATTAGTTTAGATAGAAAAAGAAAACGTAAATTGTATAGCAGAATTCTTAATAATTGAGGTTGTAGTAGAAGCTTTTAGAGCTTAGCAAGCTAAAAGGAATTCCTCATTCAAAATATAGTATAGTATTCATTTCATTATATTATGCCTTATGTCATTTGTTAAGGCGCACAGTCCAGGATTCATCCCCCTAATACTTCCGCAGTTGTATGACTCCTGTGTCAGAGAAGTTGCCTAGCAAGTAGGGCATTCGTTAGAACGCGAGAACCTTTCACATAGCAACAGACGGTAGCGGTATGTCCTACCAAAACATCTTTTGCAAAATGTTTTTGTATGGTCGACATCAAAGGACAGGGAAAGTCGTAAGCAAAGCAAGTCTCTGTTGCGGCTCCATTCAGCAAATATACATAGAGACATTATTATATGTGTGGAACAAATGGACGTTGGCAAGGCTCTGCAAGAAACATTCTTTCTTTATTTTTATAGTTTACTTACGCTTTTGCGCGTGACATTACCAGGAAAGTTATTTGATTTATTTTTTTATTAATGTTACGGCATCGTATTGAACGTTATGCTTGCTTGGTAACTTTTCCACCGCACGTGCACTATTAAGTTCTTCTCCAGTCAAAAATGTTGAAAGGGGTATCAGCTCTAGATAAGCCCTTCAAAAAATTTGACTCAAAACAATGGCATCATGACACACTTTAAAATGAGCATTCAGCATACGAATAGACAAACTCAGCGGGAAGAAATAAATATACCATTTTATTCGTTGCACAAAAAAAAAAAAAAAAAAATAAATACAAAAATGAAATGCTACTAAACCACATACAAACATACATTTTAATCCTCACATTACGCATGAGCAAGCAAAGCAGATCTGCTATTTTTTGAATCTTATTCATCCTTAAATGGGTAAATGTGCTTTAATTATTTGCAACTTGACTATGAAATAATACTTTGTGTTTTAAATTTGTCATGAATTCTGACTTTTTTTTTTTTAAATTAGCTTATCCATGGGCATCCCCGTAAAGACGATGTTCTTCTGGCAGACTTTATGGTGTTATTAACAAATTAAAATAATACTAAAAATTATCATTAAAAATAAATAAACCCTTGGAGTATCCTAGAGATTTACAAAACCTCTATCACACAAAGTAATAGCATATAAGCGGACTTGCAAAATAGGTACGACTTACAATAATATGAAACATTGTATACAGTATGTTGGCTTTTTTAGATAACGAGGAAACAGGTGAAAGTGACAAATAAATAAATAAATAAATAATATTGCCCAATACAAACTAATATTCAGGGACTTCATTTCAAATAGTTTCAAATTTAAAGACAGGCTACATGGAAAAACTGCTAAAAAGTATCAAGTTTTAGGTTGTTTCATAAAATACCCAATAATCGCCAGAGTACAACACACTAAATTTTACGAATACAGCTGAAATTTATGCTATGTGTACATTTATGTTCTTGATAATGCTAACTGTTTTTGTTTGTTTTTTCGCTTTTACCGTGACATTCACTTTCACTCTCACACTCCCTTTATTAGTAAGAATGGGGGTGATTATAGAAAAATTCACACCCTCCAGCTGGAAATCCACATCTCGGCCTTTGTGAAACCTGAGCGTTGAAACCCCAATAACAGCTGCACCTTTATGCATTTTATTTATAAACTGGAGCTACTCGGTGATCAATGTCATTTAGTTTTGCTGGTCCCGGAAAGACAATTTTACTACAGACCTATTTCATACCATGTAGGTATTTTAAAAGTATATAACTAATATTTTAACACTGGGTTTTCTATTACATTGTATGCTTACATAATGTTTTATACCTGCAACTTTGTAATTGTCAGTCTAAATGTCAAATCCATTACCGTGCAATAATTTGCAATTTAAAATTGAGGATTAGATGGGGCAAATCATATGTGTAACATTTACATACTATTCTCTATCAATTCTACAAACTACGAATCGTATTACTGAAGCCTATTCTTCTATAGACTTCAAGTAAATCTAAATAAATATATGCAGAAACGCTTTTATTGCATATTTCAGGGCAAATACAACTGCAATACTGTAGGCTTAAGCGAAGAAATGGCCGCTATACGATGGCCCTGAAGTTCGTTCTCTTTTTCCTTGACCCAGAAAAGAAAATCAAACAATGAATTCCAATTTAAATAAAGTATCGGTATTTTAAAATTTAAAGTACTGACACGAAATATCTCCTCACACATGGTGTATTTCACATAAATTCTGTGCTTTCACGACATCTATATGTTCTGTGCAGTAAGTTTTTGTCCACCTCTTTCGGTTTACCATTATGCAAAATTCAACCAGAATGAAGACTTTACAGGGTATTGCTAGAACATTTAATATATGCATTTTATCTGTATGAAAATAATTTAAACACACGAGTTTTATCTAAACCATTCGGCATTTTTAGAAAATATAAATAAATTGAAAAATCCCATGTGTTACACTCCCATGACTTTCTCTACATCTCTGCAATAAATTATTGTTAAAAAGCTTATGCTTCTATTTACTTCATGCTGATCGAGAAAAAATTATCAGAAATAGTATTATTACTTACTTCCTTGTGAGTAGAAGCGAAATAAGGCAGTACCATAGGTTAAAGTGAATCTGGTTGCTATTTGTCTAAAGTTCCTTTGTTTATATGGACAGGACAAATTCCTGCATCAGAAAAGTATAAGCTTTTTAAAGCTGAAATCAATAACAAGGAACATTTCAAAAACGATCAACTTCACGAAAAAAAACTATATAACAAAAATTGTGTATATTATCGTGATCTAAAATTTTTGTTTAGTAAATTTTTGTCTATCTCTTACGATTTACCAGTTATGCAAAATTCAATAAAAATCATCCGGAATAAAGAGGTCTTTAGAGGCAATTCCCAGAAAATTCATGATATACATTTTATTGGGCATGTAAATATCTTAAATATAAGAGATTTTAATCAAAAACGTTAGAGCCATTTTTGAGAAAATCAACATTGTCGAAAATTTTTCCATGTAAAGGGTAGTTGGGGGTGAGGGGATTTTCTTGAACATCTTCGTGTCCCATCCTTGGAAGATACCAAACTTAAATACCAAGTTTGGTATTTAATGGTCTTTTCGTTTTTGCTATGTCCACACACACACACACACACACACACACACACACACACTCACACACATACAACACACACTCACGGACCTTTTTCCAAAAATGCTTTTTTTTTGGATTCAGGGAGACCCAAAATATGTATTTCCGGTGAAATCTCGGTATCGAATTTTTGGGTACATTACAAGCTTCTCTATACTATGTACTTCTCAATACTTCTCTATGTACTATCTACATAGTACGTGTAAAGAAAATAAAAAATGTTCCATGTGAACGTTATTTTGTAGACGGAAATTTTCTCGAAAATCTTCATGTCCCATCCTTGGAATATGCTGAACTTAAATATAAAGTTTGGATTTTCAACTACTTTTGTTTTTGAGTTTCATAGATACGCGCACGCGAAAGTTTTCTCAGACTAACTTTTTTAAATTTAGGGACTTCAAAACATATATTTCCTATGCAATCTCGGTATTCAATTTATTCATTTACTATAAGTAGTATAGAAAGTAAAAATGAACTTTATCTTTTCTTTGATAGAATCACAATGAATATGATTCCTCAGCTGCAAGATTTCCTTACATCTAGTATTCAGTATTTTAGGTTTTTTATGACTATATCCGTTTTACGTGTTACTTTCTCAGCACGCATGTACAATGTAGATAAGATCATGTATGACACCAAAAACTGATACTGAGATTTCATCAAAAATACAAATTTTGAATACCCCTGAATTAAAAAAGCATTGTTAGGAAAACATGCGGTTCTCGTTTGTGTGGACTGCATAATACAAAAACGAAAAGTCGGTTAAAAGGCAAACTTTGTATTTAAGTTCAGTATCTTCCAAGCATCCAACATGAAGATTTTCAGAAAAATTCCACTACCGCAAACTAACCTTTAATTGGAACAGTTTTTTGAAATTTTCGATTTTCTAAAAAATTGCTAACAATTTTGATTAAAAGGCAGTAAAAATATTTACATGGTAAATCAAATGCATATCCTAATTATCTTGCTAGTAGCTTCTGAAGTCCTCTTCATTCTGAATGACTTTCGCATACGTGGTAAACCATAAGAGAAAGACAAAAATGTTGCTAAACAAAAACTGTAGATCTCGTTAAAACACACAATATCTGTCACAGATTTTTTCTTAAAACTAACCATTTCAGAGATATTCGATGCTATTGATTTCAGTTTTAAAATACTTTTTTTTTTCAAACGGAAAGTTCTCGCCCGTTTCATATCTCGTTTGTTTTACTCTTGGCAATGGAAAGAGGACCGAATTTCAATGGCGATGCATAGCGATTTGACTGTCACTTTAGCGTATTGTATTCCTTTATTTCCCTTTTATATATAAGGAACTAAGGAATAAGACAATTTATGGTAATGTTTATCTTGATTAGCATGATGTAGATAAAATAATAAGAATTTGTAAGAATAGTTTGTTACAGAATAGGTAGATATGAATAGAATGCACAGAATTTTTTTTATTGCAATAGCACAATTATTATAAATATGGAGAGTAAAAAGATGAACCAAAACAAGATATGTTTTTACTACAATTTGAAGTCTGGAACTCCTTTTGAAAGTTTTGTCTCTGTACATCAAACCACTGCGAGTGCTTCAAAGATATATTTCAAATACCTTTATTTGCTTACCTTAGTTATAATTTGGCATTAGGAATTGTCTTAGCGATGTATCGTAATGAAAATTTTATAAAAGATCAAATCAAATCTGACCTGAATTTGTAGTAGTACCATGAGTGCACACGGTGTGCACAAATAAACCGCTGGCATTCAACAAGGCTATTTCGTGCACACGCGATCGAAATAACGCTAGTCATGCATCAGTAAAAATGATTTGCTTGTCAAGGACGGTGATTGTCATTTCCAATGTTAATTCTTTAGCTTGCAAATGATGTTTAATCAGAAAAGACATCCATGCATCGAGTCTCCAAAGTAATGCAGACAACTTTGAAAACTGTAGTTAAAAGGCTGAAAGTTCTGCTACTGATGAAAAGAAATCAGGCTGTTGAGAGTAAAGCCCAGCTGAGGGCTAGTCTTATGGGCCTAGTACTTGAGCGCGTTTGCTGGTTGGCTCTTCTGCAATGCTACGCAAAACATTGTCCTCAAATTCACTGTGCAGCGAAATCATACATTCCCTGTACAGTACTGCGGCAGCTAATCCACTACTTCCTGATTCACCGTAAATAGGGTGAATATCTGCAAGTTCAGAAAAACTACACGTGCTCCATGTTATCCCACAAGCAATCCTCGACATACTTGCCGCAGTGTCCCGAATCTCGGAAATCATAGTAGTGTTATTGCACTGGCTAATCAGGATCGTGTCTTGAGTTACGAATCACGCCAATTCTTTGTATGGAATTTAGTATAAAAAAGGCGAAGAAAATAACTTGACTACATGACGGGAAACCGAATCCATGACCTTTGGAACGTTACAGTTTTTGTCGTTACAGACTACCCCACTAGAGTAGTTAAGATATCACCTTCGTAGAGGCTGCATAATGCAATAAGGCAGTCAATCGAAGTGCAGTGTCGCACTGCCAGGTGATTAGTTCGAGATGAGATATTTCTGTGGCGTTAAATCTTGAGAACGGTGATGGAGAGCTGCTGAATATTTACATTTCTATACTCGAGCAGCAGACTTAGAGACATTCTAAAGTAGCTTTTCAATCGGCTTTGCTTTAAGAGAGACTTATATCAGCATCTGAAAGTAATACGTTTAACATCATATAACTGTGTTATGTTTAGCCGCGGACCATACTTTGCCTATCTGAAATTACTTATTTCAGTCATATCTACAATCCCTCAAGTTATATCGGTGTAGTTCATTAACACCTGTATATATGATATGGTAATGAGTTTTGATCCAGGCTTATTATACGCAGCACTTCGGGTACAAAGAAGTCTTATATGAAAGGTCTGAACTGATAGGGTAACATCAGCTCAACGTCCTTCTGGTAATCCGTTTCCTGTTTGGCAGCCTCGGATTTACGAGTCGATACTGCTATGATATCGCATATTTTAAGAAACTGGATCTGTTTACACCACACAAGTTGGTGGTCATTGAAGTGTTCCTGAAACCGAAGCTGCTTGTGCTGCTATGGTCTTAGGGAAGAGTCTCGTATGACATTTTGTTTATTTAGTTGTTCTTAGAAACGTATTTTGTTTCAGAGTTTGGAGCTACATCGTATCCATAAAATAAGCAGAACTTGTGATGTAATTTGTATTGATTTTATTTAACATACTTCTAAACCATTCCTCTGCACGTTTAATACATTTCACTTATGTTCATCCACGACACTAAGGAAGAAAACGAATGTGGACAATGCGAATATAAATGCTTAAAATTAAGTATAAAACATTATTCGCACCTCGGTGCAGGAAGAAATGCAGGAGCACGCAGGAACTGAATATATTAATGCAAACTACCACATGAACAATATTTCAAAGTTGATCAAGTTTAGGCCAATGAATGTTAATGTCACTACCGGGGTTTAAATGCGAGCGAGGCTAGTCAAGAACTTCGTTTATCAAGAATTCATTGGAAATATTTCGCCACACTGTTCAAGCTGAAATGTTCAGCCCATGCCAATTACCCATTACGGGAACGCTTTAGTGTTCCACACAGTTCAGAAACTGAAGCATGCTCTACGCACGTCCAGACATGTGAGAAATGCAGCACGAATACTCCTTTCAAATAACGAGGAAAAACCAATCTCAGTGGATCGGGGCGAACGCTGTTGTTTGAGATGGTATGGCCCACTCGGATTATACGGAATTCTGCACAAAGAGCACTAAGATGTAGTTCGAGATAGTGTTCGGCTCGCGTGCGTATACCGATCTTAGGTTTGCGAGCGGAACCTACGGTGAGCTATGTAATTGTTTTTATCTCAACTGCAAACAACGGCTATCGGTTTTTCCTCATCACAGAATTCACGCTGCATTTCCTATGCATTTACAGAACAAGAGTGGATGCCGAACTATTTCTCTGTATATCCGTCACTTTCCAAGGCTCGTGTAGCTTGAAGAGCTTCGAAAGTGTTTTGTTAACGACGCAATTCCCAATGCAATCTCGTTCATCTTCATGCAGCTTAATGTACGATCTAGTTTAAGAAGACTTTCAGTGCCTATAAATCTTCTTTGAGATCATATCTCGGAGCAACTAAACCCTTGAAGACTTCTTAAAAGTATATGTGAAGCTGATTGGAGAAGTTCAATTCGCATTCAGATCTAGGTTCTGTTGATATAATAAAATTGTAGTGGACTATCGATAAGTCAAGATTTGAGACTGATTTCCGACTGCAGCAATGAAATATTCAAATCAGATTTAATTTTCCAACTATATATATACCATACACACGACCAACGTGAAAAAGTATTTATGATTTATGATATAAATCGTGTTACTTTTTGTAGCAGCAGGAGGAGATGTCAATGAAATATTGCTACATTCCGAGAGCTACAGTTTCCATTTTTAATACCATACATTCACGACAATCACAGGAGAACTTCATGCATGCTGATGGTGAATTTTATTATTAGCCAAGTTTATTTTATATACTGCCGCATACGAGCGCGTTACACCACAGAAGTTCAGGACAGTCTCCCAAATAGACGAAAAAAATCCTGAGTAATTCTGTTTGATTTCACAGCGAGGAAAATTTTATAGAAAATAGTTCAAGTAGAAATGTCCCACATGAGACATGAATATGCTGAATAGGTTTGACATTGAAAGTTAGTCTACATCTCGGCTTATAACCCGAAAAGATGAAAATTATGTGGCAAGATACAGAGATGAATGAGAACAAATTTAGAAAAGGGTAATCAGATTAATCATAAATACGTATTGGTACATTTCGGCATTATTTATTATTTTTATTTTAACGATGTTGTCTTATTAGCAACTATGTTTTTAATTTCCGGTGAAATCTTGCCAGTTAAGTTTTGGATGGAATACAACGCTTCCACTATTTTCTTTACATAGTATAGAAAGCAAAGAGCTTCGTTATTTTTAGATAAAATGAATTTCGAGCATGTATTTCCGGTGGTATCTCTCTATCGAATTGGTCCCTCTAGTTACTGAAGTAAGCAGTATAAAGAGTAAAAATATAAAAATCCTTTTAGAATGGAGACATCGAGGGTTATTTACAGAAAGTTCAGAATGTGTTTTACTCATATTGGGCGTGTAAATATTTTAAAGGTATTATCAAAAACAACAAAACAGTTTCCTTGTAAAGATTAGTGTATGTTGAGATTATATTGGGAATTATGTTCTCTCATCCTTGAATAATGCTGAATTTAAATACCGAATATGGTATTTTTCCGAGGTATTGATTACGCTGTTGTTCTCTCTCTCTCTCTCTCTCTCTCTCTCTCTCTGTCTCTCTGTGGATATGTTCTTAAAATCTTACTGGGTGTAGGGATCTCAAAACATATTTTCAATGAAGTACCGACACCGAAGTTTGGTTGAATGCACTAATACCTATCACAGAAAAAATCTACGCAGATGTTTTCGATAGCCCGCACACAAAAAGAGAAGTTTACACCTATATTTAAATTTACCAACATGAATACAGTAGGTATAGCTACATGTAATCTCCAATTCTATGAAATATGATCTTTTAGCTTTGCATCATAGACATTGCTAATGTGTACATACACTTTACTATTATAAAAATGGGTATTTATTTTTGGCATTTTTTCTGTTTTAGGGGCATATTCTGTGTATGTGCTTTTTGTTGTTGTTTTTTTTTCTTTTCATTTCAGTATACAAATAGTTTTAAATTACCATTTTATTACATTAAAAATATTAATTTTGCAATTAACCGAAAAAAAAAAGACACTATTTTTTTTCGTATATTCTTTAATTGCATTCTCGGGGGGAAAAAACACTCTAAGTGGAGGTGTAACCAGTTATATTTGGTATTATGAATTAATGACCCCAATTAAGATTCAGACAGGTAAGTATTCCAACTTTGGCATTAATCAGTGCATATTAGTCAGTTAATATTGACCTTAAATTTCTCTACGCGTACTATGTACATAGTGTATAGAGGAAGTATTGTAATCTACCCAAAAATTTGATACCGAGATTTCACCGAAAATATATGTCCCCTGAGTCCAAAAAACAAAAATCATTTTTTGACAAAGATCCGTGTGTGTGTCCGTGGACAGCATAGCTCAACAACTATAAGACTAAATGCCAAACTTGGTATTTAAGTTTGGTATCTTCCAAGGATGTGACACGAAGATTTTCAAGAAAATCCTCCCCACCTCAAACTACCCTTTACATGGAACATTTTTTTAAAATTTTGCTTATCTCAAAAATGGCTCTAATGATTTTGATTAAAATAGCCTATATTAAAGCTATTTATATCAGAAATAAAATATATATCTTAAATTTTCTGGGCATAGCTTCTGAAGACTTGTTCATTCTGAATGGATTTTGCTGAACTTTTGCTTTCTAGAGTTACATAAAAACTTACTACATAAAAAATGTAGATCTCGTTAAAACAGACAATTTATGTCATACACATTTTTGTTGCAGAGTTGACCGTTTCCGAGATATTCCTTGTCATTGGTTTAAATTTTAAACTATGTATCTTCTCAAATGGGGCTCCTTTCGTTTCATCCCCCTTTTGTTTTTTCTGGAAATGCAAAGCTGACCGAACTTCAATTGTTCACATATCGATCGGTTTTAAAAGATTTGACTCTCGCTTTAAACATATTCCCCTTCTGCTTAGAAGCACTAAGTAGTAAGACCAACTGTGTTAATATTTATCTTGTATAGCGTGATGCAGATAGAACAATAATCGTTTGTAAGAATAATTTGCTTGCAGAATAGGCAGAGAAAGTCTTGTGAATGCAACACATCCGATTTTCTTTGTGTTATGTGGCTGTGAAGTCCTCTTCGTTTACTATGAATTTTGTATTATCTGAGAAGTCAAAGGAGTTAATGCTACAGTTGTTTCTAAGATGTGATTTAAAATTCATTTTTAAGATTCTTCATAAAGAACAGGGAACAAATATAATTTTTTAATTTATTTTATTAACTATCTCACAATTCTTTTATCACCTTTTTCTACTCGTCTCATAGCAGTTATACCTTGCATGAATTAATTTTTATTTTCCGTACTACGTGCGGTAGATCAAGTGGGAGAAGCGTTCCATTCCACCCAAAAGTAATGAGATATCACTGGAAATAGACCCCTGATCCAAAAATCTATTCATAGAAAAAAATCCGTCCGAGCGCGCATATGTGTGTACCTAACTGCATAACTTAAAAATGAAAAGTGGGTTAGTAACCAAACTCAATCATCAAAGATTACGACATGAGCATTTTAAAGAAACGTGAATAAACTATCATTTACAGAGAACATATTTCGAAAATTGTGATTAAAAAAAAAAAAAAAAAAAAAAAAAAAAAAAAAAAAAAAAACTACCATTTTGATTAAAAGATATACCATGCGCTGAACATATTTTCATGCCAAATTAAATGTATACCTTGACTTTTCTGGGAAGAGCTTCAAACTACTTATTATTGTAGAGAGTTGTGCGTAACTGGTAAATTGTAAGAAAAAGAATATCTTACTTAACAAATAAGGTAGGTTTCGTTAAAGCACGCGTACGAGTATGTCAAATCCATTTTTAAAAGTTATTTGTGAAATGAACCATTTCCGAGACATCTCGTATTTTGTTTAAATTTTCAATAGGTACCTTTACTTTTCTCAGATAGGAAGCCGTTATTCATTTTTTCTTTTCCCGGTTATGGGAAGAAATTGGAATTTCAAACAATCACATAGCAATTACGTCTTAAAAGATTTCAATACACCTTAAACCTAGTTTATTTCCCTATTTATACAAGGAAATAAATGAAATAAAATCATTGCTACAAATGTTTATCTCGGTTAACATGATTTAGATAGAGGACTAAGGTTTGTAAGAATAGCCTGTTGAATAGTAGAGAAAGCCATGCTAATATAACATTTTTAACTTTCTGCACACTAATTTTAATAGAATAAGTCTCAGGTTTAGGCTATCTACTTCTGATTACATATTTTTTGTTTATATTAGTTATTTTTAGGTAATCAAAATTCGAGCCATTGTATATTTTGTAATTAACGTTTGTTACTCTAGATAAGTTGCCCCAAATCATTCAGCATTTGTGGCCATGGACTGCAAAAGAAACATTGGTGTATTAATTTCTGCAGCAACAAAGTTAGCTGAGAGTGCAAGTCCCTTTTGAATTCCAGCTCTATTAAAAACAGACACCCAAGTACTTGTAAAACACACAAACTCTTTCCTGAAATACGCCACAAAGAAATGGAGAATAAAATGAGAAGTGCTTTACCTAACTTCCATTTTCCGGTGGCTGGTTAGGAAATGTCGCTGCCGCTATTCAGCCTTAATTTCCAACACAATGTTAGCGACTATTGTGGCGAGGCCTTTAGAAACACTTTATTTAATCTGTAAAGTAAAACCCGTGACCGTAATGAGGGTAACGTCTTTGATGTTCTCAACTCAAACAGAGGTATGGAAATCGTATCAAGTGTGTAAAGCTCGTTAAGGCGCTGCTAAGTTATTCATCTTCACTCTACCTTGAAAGGTATTTGTTAACCGTAGCCTAAAGCTGCTCCAGTAACTAGGGCCAACCTCGTAGGTCGCAGTGCTCTTCAATAGTTAATAGAGCATTGCAAGTTAGGAACCGCCCTTGGGCATCTATCGTCCTTGTCGGTGTACCACAGAGAATTCGATGCTCGTATACTTTAGGTGTAGGAAACAAAAGACAGAGGTCGCTGGATGAAGTGAAATGTAGCAGACGACTCTCTCTCCCATTGTCATGTCCTATGGCTCTATAGAAGTATAGATAAACTGACAAAAAACCGTCATACTATACAACTAGTTACAAAATTGTTATTTTGTGGTCTGGTCAGCGAACCGACTTCTTAATCGGAGGTCTCGAGTTCGATTCCCAGCTGGGGCAGGGAATTATTCTTTAACCAGGATTATTCTCTATCCCCACAGAGTCTGGATGTATGTACGTGAGAGTGAATGTGTATGTTTGAGGAAAATAAAACGACTTAAACCTAACGTAAAGAACCTACAGACAACGAATTGTTTCTAATGTAAAAGTCCCCGATATGATCTTAGATATTAAAAGGGGTTATATAAATGAAAACAAAAATGTTACTTTATTGAAGTGTGGTTTTAGTCAGAATGCCATTTTAGGTCGTAAACCGCATTCTTTGTATAATCCGATTTTTGAGACAAATAGGTACCTATGTGATCATGTCCATGTGTATAGGCTTAGGCGTTTATAGCGATATATTCAAAGCAATTTTCAATTTGGTTGGAAGCATGAAATGCTCGTTTTTTACTTTCTCTACCACGTACATAAGAGAGATAGGTAGGCACCTCATCCAAAAACTTCGGTACGGATATTTCATTGAAAACACGTGTTTTGAGGCCCTTTGAAAAAAGTATTTTTACAGAAAGGTATTTTGTGTGTGTGGTGTGTGTGAGAGAGAGAGAGAGAGAGAGAGAGAGAGAGTGTATGTGTGTGTGTGTGTGTGTGAGCGCGCGCGAGCACGAAATATATGTAATATATGAAAATGCAAAATACTATCAAATACTCCAAATCAGCAATTTGGCTCATCAGCAAAGTTGCCAATGCTCTACCATATGAAATGAGAAACTGGCTATCACTTTAGCATAGTGTATTTCCTTATTTCCCCTCTACTTACAAGGAATTGAGTAATAAGACCATTTTTGCTAAGGCTTATCTCGAATAGGAATGAAGTACATAGAAGAATAGAATACACTTTTGCAAGAGTAGTTTGTTTGCAGAACAGGCACAGAAAGTTATGTGAATAGAACACATCTGATCTTTTCTCTCTCTCCAGTTCAATACAGCCTTAAGCTGCCATGCTCATATCGTGGGTTTCTGAACAGAAATGTTCCTGTTTTACTCTTTGAACTTAACGATTAGCTTATTAAGTTTCTCAAACGCGTACGCACTGTCGCATTCATACTTCTGACTCTATGGAGATAAAGAATAATCCTAATTAAAGCAAATGTTCCACCGCATACGACAAATTTAGATGTCTTTAAAGCACATCATTTATTTCGATTAACTTTTTTTGGTATATGCTATTTCTGAAAATTTCATTACTAATGGTACGATTTGCTCAATACTTTATCATTCTATTAACTCCTGTCGATATTCAGTTGTTTCTCACGATTGCAGGAAGGTAATATGGACTTTTAAGGTCAGCATATAGCGTTCAGTAATTAAAATGATTCTCTATTCCGTGTGTACCCTTACGAAATGTCTAATGTAGCTATTCAAAGGATTATCTCTATGAAAATGAAATAAAATAAACGTTCGTAAAAATACGTATACCGACTGTAAACAATAATGGGTAGAGAAATTCATTTAAATGTAACACGTCAAGATTTTTTTTAATAGAAAACCATGATATGTTCCCTCTTAAAGAGAAACTATAGTTCCTTTACTATCCATATTTAAATGAACATTTTGCTCAAGGATTACCTTTCAATCAGAACATTTTATAACAGAATTTTTTGTACTAGCTGTTTTTAAGTTCTCACTGGACATAAGTTACGTTCATTAGATACATTTTAGTTCTGGTCAATATTTAATGCTGTGCGTATTTTTGTTGTACATAACTCTCTTCAAAGCTAATGTACTTCAATCAAAGGCTTTTCTTTACTATAATTTACTTTCGTATTGGGTTTTCTGCTTCTTAATAAGCATTTCCGAAATATTGTCAATGTGTATTTTGTTGTTGTTGCAAGAGATGTCAGCACGACATTTCTCGATAGACAATAAAAGAACGGCATGCTTTTTCAAAGGAGTATACCCTGAAATACTGGACATTGCGAGCAAACTACTAAAGGTGCAAATTGCATATTTTAAAAATGTTCACGCTTTGAAGTAAGATTTAGTCTATCCCCTATGGTTTCATAGCTGTATAATGAAAAGATCTCCATAGCCTGTTTAAGAAAACTTACCGTGTACATTTTGGTCCTCGTGTCAACATCTTAAACATATGCCATTTTAATAAAATCCTTTATCTCTTAGAGCCTTCTTTTTATAAAATAAAAAAAAAGAAAAACAACGAAAAATTATATGTCAAAGGGTAGTTTGGAGCGGACTGAATTCAAATACACCACTTTTGTATTGCTTCGACTTTTTCTTTCTTTCTCAGCCAAGCGCGCGAAGCGTTTTACATACAATTACTTGTTCTGAAAATGTTTCAAAATAACAAAAAACCCACTTATAATTTTAGTCAAATCCGCCTTCTATTTAACCTCAATTAGGCGAAAATGAAACTTAAGTTCTATTTACGAACGCTCTTAAAACTGCTATGGTACTTAGCGGCCCATTCTATACTAAGCATAGAATACCGTTTAATTTTGCTCAAATGCCTCTTTATAAGGCTTGAGGTTCCTTTACTTGCTTTAAATATACGACACGGGACCACCGGTTTTCTTCCCTTCCAATGGAAGTCCTGCTAAGGATGTTAACGCCCTAAAAATCAATCGGCCTCCGACGGGTTTGAACTCGCGACCTTGGGGACCAGAGGCTATCATTAAAGTAGAGAAATGTTGATTTTCTAGCCACTTCGAGCTAATCATAGCAAATGCAGTAAACCTGTGATTCGATAGATAGATAGATAGATAGATAGATAGATAGATAGATAGATAGATAGATAGATAGATAGATAGATAGATAGATAGATAGATAGATAGATAGATAGATAGATAGATAGATAGATAGATAGATAGATAGATAGATAGATAGATAGATAGATAGATAGATAGATAGATAGATAGATAGATAGATAGATAGATAGATAGATAGATAGATAGATAGATAGATAGATAGATAGATAGATAGATAGATAGATAGATAGATAGATAGATAGATAGATAGATAGATAGATAGATAGATAGATAGATAGATAGATAGATAGATAGATAGATAGATAGATAGATAGATAGATAGATAGATAGATAGATAGATAGATAGATAGATAGATAGATAGATAGATAGATAGATAGATAGATAGATAGATAGATAGATAGATAGATAGATAGATAGATAGATAGATAGATAGATAGATAGATAGATAGATAGATAGATAGATAGATAGATAGATAGATAGATAGATAGATAGATAGATAGATAGATAGATAGATAGATAGATAGATAGATAGATAGATAGATAGATAGATAGATAGATAGATAGATAGATAGATAGATAGATAGATAGATAGATAGATAGATAGATAGATAGATAGATAGATAGATAGATAGATAGATAGATAGATAGTTAGATAGAGAGAGAGAGAGAGAGAGGGGGGGGGGCAGAGACTCCCAACTTCAAATAAAAAAATCTGAAGTGCTCCATTCACATGACTTTTTCTAGCTGTTGCACGTAAAAAAAATATTCTTGCAAAAGACTATTCTTTTATCTTCATAAATCTAATCGGTAAACATTGAATTGACCTTATTTCTTGTAAACAGAAGAGAAATAAGGGAATACATCAGGCTAAAGCGATAGTCAAATCATTTGAAAGCTGGTCCTATCTGAGACAAATGAAATTCGGTCCGCTTTGCAAGTCAGTTGTAAAATAAGAGAGAGAGAAAAGGAAAGATGACTTCCCGTTTGAGAAAAGTTTAAGCAGTTTAAAACTGAAAAGCAATAACAAAGAATATCTCGGAAACACTTAACCTTATAAAGAAAGAAAAAAAAAAAAAAAACAAGAAAAAAAAAAGTATGAGACATAAATTGTGTGCCTTAACGAGATCTACATTTTTTTTTTTTTTTTATGTAGTAAGTTGTTGTTTACTTCTTACGGTTTACCAGTTAGATAAAAGTCAGAAGAAGAGGTTTCAGAAGCTGTTGCCAAACAATTTTAGATACACATTTCGTTTGTCATTAATTATCTTTAACATATGTATTTTAAAAACAGTTTGAGCAATTTTTGAGAATATAAAATGTTCTAAAACTTTTACATGTAAAGGGTAGCTGAGGATGGGGGGGGGATTTTCTCGAAAATCTTCGTGCCACAGCTTTGGAAGATACTGAACTTAAATTCCAAGTTTGGTATGTTTTTTTTTGTAGTGCTTAACGCCCATTTTACTGTTATGGCACCGCAGGCGATTACACTGATGATATATGAAGATGCAACCCCGGTGGAATGTGATGGCGGGGGAAACCGGAGAACCCGGAGAAAACCCGCCGTGCCACTTTGTCCGCCACAAATATTACATGTGGTCGCTTGGGATCGAACCCGGGCCCTCTAGGTAAGAGGCGAGTGGTGTGACCACTCGGCCACGGCACGGCCGTATTTTAGTTATGCTCCCCTCCCCACATTTTTCTAAAAATGTTTTTTTTTTTAATTCGGGGGACCCTAAAGTACGAATTTCCGATGCAATCTCTGTATGGATTTTTGGGGTGGAGTACAGTACCTTCCCCAGCTTCTATAAAGATTGTATGAAAATTAAAATAAAAAAAAACACGTTAAAACAAAACAAAAGATCGGTTAAAACAAACTGAAGAAACATATTATGTTAGGAATTCTACGGTGTAAAAGGGATGCATAGCTAAATGCGTTGACTCTGGCCATGACTGTTTACACCCTCTCTCTTTTCACAACTGCTTTGGTTCTTTCATTAATGGCAAGCTGACCCTAATTTTGTCATTAACGGTAAGAGCAACAACGGCAGACTGGCTTTACAGCAGATGGTATTATCAGTGGGAACAGTATTCTTTACAGCGAGACACAGAACCAGTCCGCCACTGATTCATGGAGGAGATTTCCCAGTTGCAGTCAAGTACCTCAACGAGACGGTATATAGTGAATCCACCTTTCTTTCAGATAGCATTACAGCTTGTTGAAATGAGTAGAATCGAAGTCTTCAGGCGTTCTGTTAATAAAACGGCGCCGTAACATAGCGGCTAGAAAACGAAATCAAAAGAAAACATAAGATATTTTTAAAATATTAGTTTATACTCTATAGTGCATGTGTACATATGTAATTTTTACATATGTACACATGTACTAATGTTTACTTTCTCTACACATACTATGTACATAGTGTGTAGAGAAGGTATTGCATTCCACCCAAAAATTCGACACTGAGCTTTCACCGGAAATGGAACGCGACACGAAGATATTGAGAAAAATACCCCCACCCCAAGCTATCCTTCACATGGAAAAAAATCGAATTTTTTTATTTCCCCAATATTTCAAAATTCTAGCGATTTTGATTAAAATACCGTAAATTAAAGGTATTTTATGGCAAATAAAATGTATATCTTAAGTTTTCTGGGAATGGCCTCTGGAGGCCTCTCTAATCCGGATGAATTTTAGTGAATTTTGCGTAATGATAGACCGTAAGAGATATACTGAAACTTGCTGTAGAAAAAATGTAGATATGTTAAAACCCACAATTTATGGTATACTTTTTTCGTAAGGGTTGACCATTTCTGAGATATTCTTGTTATTTGTTTCAGATTTAAAATACTTGATATTTTCTCATACGGAAATTTGTAAACTCCTAGCCATGCATAGAAACGGATTTCAACCACATGGCAACCAGTTTTTAAAAGATTTGATTATCGTTTTATCATAGGGCATTCCCTTGTTTCCCTTCTACTTACAGGAAGCAAGTAATAAGACCATGTTTCCTAATCGATTAGCATGAGGTAGATAGAAGAACTTTTTTAACAATAATTTGTTACAGAGATTTAGAGAAAGTCAAGTGAATGGAACACATCAGATTTTTTCGTTTATTAATACTTTCTTAACATTGTATAGCATTTTCATTTACCTACTTTCACCAAACATGTTTTACTTCTTTTCATCCCTAAAAATGAAGAGTTATTGAATTTTTGTTATCCTTTCGTCCCTTTGTTCCAGTTAGCAGAGGTTCTACTGTATCTGCAAACGCAATGTTTATGTCAGTATAAAACTTTTATTCTTCTTAATTCTACTTATTTAAGGCGCTTTAACTGCTTAGTCATATTGCGAGGGTTCTGTTTGAAATACACATTAGATCTGTACGGTGGCCTTCATGTTTTTCCCCATGCCTATACCTTTTTCGCTTTGCGCCAAGCAGATGGTTCAAGAGTGACATCCAGTTTGGCAGCTTTTTCACCAACTGCACTCCGACGGAATGCAACGACGGCCTTAGATCTCATTCCTTGTACGCCATACTACTTTGTTCCACAACAAGGGGATGGCGTTGGGGGTGTGGTCCAGTCTATATAGCTGTGGAGAGATGGAAGTGTAATCACAAGGTGGAATTTCGGGTCATGGTTATTAAGTATCCAACACGGCATTTACCTTGGCCGGTGAGGGAAACCACGAAAAACCCCTTATCCAGATTCATTGGGATACGGGATTTGAACCGAGGACCTTCCGAATGCGGGCCCAGATGTTAGCGCCACCCTTCTCGGAAATACTTTTTATTATTTCATGTATATAGACCAACATCAGAGGTCACATTAGAGTTTTGACTTGAAAAACAAATTTATTTGTTACATAAATATGAACAAACAATGTTCTGTCTCCGTGGTCGAGTGGTCAGCAAGCTGACTTCTTCCCCGCTGGGGCGGGGAATTTTTCTTTAGCCAGAATTATTCCCTATCCCCCATAAGAGTCTGGAAGTACGCATGTGAGAGAGAATGAGTGTGTGTTTGAGGAAAATAAACAGATTTAAACCTATAGACAACGAGTTGTTTCAAGTGCAAAGCCCCCGATATGAACTTAGATGTTAAAGGAGGCTATATAAATGCAACAATAATGAGAATCTCTTGCTCAGGGGAGGGGTGGGGGTGATTCCAATCAAGCAAACATAATACAACATACTAGCGTACTTTCTCTCTCTCTCTCTCTCTCTCTCTCTCTCTCTCTCTCTCTCTCTCTTATATATATATATATATTACTACAATTGTATTTCTTTATTCGCATAGAAATAAACTAGTATTTATGCATAGTGGTATAAATTATATTTTTGAATTTAAAAAAATTAATAAATACATAAACAATGCTTTAAAAATTCTTAAAACACAAGTTTAGAAAATAATAGCTATTAATATTATGTATACATAATTATAAACTACATATAAATGGAATGTTCAAAAACATTTTTATAATTACATACTTATAAACTACATATAAATGGAACCTTCAAAAAGTAATTTTCATCACAAAATCTTTCCTGATAATGCTTTTAAACGTGCTTTTTAACTTAAAATTCTTCAGTGTTACAAACTTGGATAGTTTTACCTTCTATAGTACGCATGTACAATGTACATAGTAGACAGGACAGGAATAGCACATCTATGGGTTAAAAATTCAATTCCAAGATTTCACCAGAAGTACAAGTTTTGGCGCTCCTGAATTCAAAAATAGCATTTTTAGTAAAAAGTCCGTGTGCATGTCTGTGTGGACAGCACGACTCAAAAACGAAAGTCGGGTAAATACCAAACTTGGTATTTAGGTTCAGTTATCTGCCAAGCGTGCAACACGAACATTTTAGGAAAATCTCCCCCCCCCATCCCCAACTATCCTTTACATAGAACATTTTTAGAAAAAAAAATTATTTTCTTAAAAATTCCTGTAACAATTTTTATTAAAATAACATTTAAGATATTTTCGTTTCATACAAAATGCACATCTTGAATTTTCTAGCAAGAGCCTCTGACTTATTCATTCTTTATGACTTGTAAAATTCATAAGCCGTAAGATATACATAAAAACTTAATACAAAACATACAGATCTCATTAAAACACACAATATATCCATTTTTGTCGAGTTAACGTTTCCGAGATATTTTGTTATTGGCTTCACTCTTAAATTTCTCAAGCGCGAAGTCAACTTTCATTTCATCTCTTTTGATTTACTCCTAGAAGTGCAAAAGAGAACCACATTTCAAATTGCTTCACATAGCGATGACCTTTTAAAATATATGACTATCGCTTTATTCTGAAATAATCCCTTATTTCCTCTCTCCCTACAAGAAAGCAAGTAATAAGACCATTTCTGCAGATCTTTATCTCGATTAGCTTGATGTAGATAATATTTTGCAAGAAAAGTTATCAGAACAGCTAGAGAAAGTCATGTGAATGGAACCCATCCTTTTTTTTTAATCAATCTGTTGTATAACACTACACTAAAATTGCTACTTTGGTTGGAAGCTGCTGCTTTAAACATTTGAGCTTAAACAGGAACATCAAGTCAGATCGCTTGGTTTAGTAATTATGGCAATACAAAAGAAATTCATTATGGTTTTTGTGTGAACGTTATAGTAAATTTGGTGATTATCCAGTATGTTGAATTCAGAGAGCAGAAGTTCTATTTGCTAATCAATAGTTTCTCGCTTTCTCTACTACGCGCACTACGTACATAGTGTATACAGAAAGCATTGTATTCCACCCAAAAATTCGATACCGAAGATTTCACCGGAAATACTTGAAAGACCCCCTGAACCCCCCCCCCCCCAAAAGCAGTATTTTGGGAGAAATGACCATCTGTGTGTGTGTGTGTGGGGGGGTAGCATAGCTCAAAAATGTAAAGTCCGTTAAACACAAATCTTGGTATCAAGTTTACTATCTCCCAAGGATGCGACACGAAGATGTTCAAGAAATTTTCCGCACCCTAAATTACCCTATTTTACATGGAATTTTTATTAAAATATTGTATATTAAAGATATTTACATGACAAATAAAATGTGGATCTTAAATTTTCTGGGACTCGCCTCTGAAGATCTCTTTATTCTGGATATAACATAACTCCATGGCACGACAGCTCACGGGGAGCCTTGGCCTACCGCCCGGCCGCTGCGTCCCCCATCTCGGTCCACTACAGACGTCATGGATGGGGTGCAGTATTGGAGGGTGAGACGTGGTCAGCGCCTCGAGCCCCTCCCGGCCGGTTAATGCGGTCCTCACGACCTGGAGCCGCTACTTCTCCATCAAGTAGCTCCTCAATTGGCCCCCCAGGGACCTCACGAGGCTGAGTGCACCCCGGTCCAGGTCTCCCAGCGGGGGAAAAATCCCCACGCCGGTACTGGGGATCGAACCCAGGTCTCCCGCTTTATTCTGGATATACTTTGCTGAATTTTGCATAACTGGTAAACCATAAGAGATAGACTAAAACATATATACAAAATATGTAGATTTCATTCAAACACACAATTTGTCATATTAGTTGTTCTTTTTATTCCGTGTTATTGGTTTATGGGAATATGTCAGCTACTTGCAATACAAAGGAATTTCAATCATATAGCAACCAGTTTTTAAAAGATTTGACTATCCCTTTAGACTAATGCATTCCCTTTCTATTTCCTTTCGTACTTGCAAGGAAGCAAGTAATACAATTATTTCTGCTAACTTTAGCTCGGTTAGCATGAATTTGTTACAGAGATGTAGAGAAAGTCATATGAATGAAACATCAGATTTTTTTACAGACATTTGTCTTTGTACTAATTTTAAATGTATAACGGCAGTGATACGCGAACTGTCCCACCATATAAAACCGTATTGCAGAATGGACTGAACCAAAGATAAAAACTCTGATGTGTACCATTCACATGACTTTCTCTACATCTCTACAACAGATTATTGTTAAAAAGATTTGCCTCTATTTACTTCCTGCTACTTGAGAACAAATTAGCAGAAATGGTCTTATTACTTGTTTCCTTGTATGTAGAAGCGAAATAAGGGAGTACCATATGATAAAGTGATAGTCAAAAAAGCTGGTTGCTAGGTGACTGAAGTTCCTTTGTTTATATGGACAGGAGTTAACATTTCCTATATGAGAAAAGTAGGTTTTTCATAGCTGAAACCAAAATCAATGAATATCTCAAAAACGATCAACTCCATGAAAAAAATGTATATAGCATAAATGAATCGCTTGGTGCAGAAACTCCTCATGTCCACTTTTTTTTTTTTTTTTTTTTTTTTTTTTTTTTTTTTTTTTTTTTCTTTGTAGAATTTGAATTTGTTGGCCATATAATACTATACATATAGACGCATCGATTTATATCAATACCCCTCATGTCTGTAAACTATGGATGCAACAGCCTGCTAAAGTTTTCGTTTGGTGCAAAACTCCCTCATGTCCAGGACATGAGGGATTCTCATTCAAATCGCTAGGTTGGCTGCATGTCGCGCCATTTTCAGGCATTTCCTGCTTGTTCCCGCGTTATTGTTGCCAGCTTAATGTTTATGGTTGTTATTTAGAATAATATTATTTGTATGGCATCTGTAAGTGGTGAGTTAACTGCAATGAAGCGAAAGAAAGGTGTAAAAAGTGTTATTTACAAACGTGAGAGAATAAAAGAAAGTAGACTGAAAAACCAAGAGTATGAAAACTACAAAGGTGAAACGGTTAAGCCAAGAGAACAAGGTTATGATGCAGGTAAGCCATATACATTAATTTTTCATTGTGAAACCCTGTTATCCTTTCATGCTAGAATAATTTGACGTTTTCACGTTATTAATAACAGTACTCTGTTGTTGCAGATGTACCTGGAAATGCATGACAACAAAAATTAGCTCAGATATTATGATGGAACTAAATTCTAAATTCCTAACTTTCGCGACAAAAAAATGAGCAAGATGGTCATTTGCAAAGTCTAATAGAGGTTTGTCCCATTGCAAGAAAACATCCGCGATTGTCAGGAGACGATGAGCATTACAAGAGAAAACCCAAAGAACACTCATACAAATATTGGTTGTCCAGTTCTGGTGGTCGCATTCAAGTCTGTAAAAGGGCATTTTTATCTGTCTATGGTATTTCTGATGATAGATTACGAAGACTAAGAGACCTGCTATGTTCCGGTAAATCGCCCAAGATATGCGCGGTAAGCACCGATCCGCCAATGCAATGCCGGCTGAGGTGACATTATTAATTGAAGACCACATTAATAGTTTTCCAATTAATGAGGGACACTACACAAGTGGAGAATACAAATACTTGTCACCGAATCTTAATGTGAAGAAAATGTGGGAATTGTTTCAATCAGATCACCCTGAAATTAAAGTGTCATACTGGTTTTACTGGAAAATATTCAATGACAATTTTGATTTAAAATTTGGAAGACCCCAAGTTGATACATATTGTGTTTGCGAGGAATTAAAAATGAAAATAAAAAGCCCCACTTTGAATGACAATGCCAAACGTGTGGCAGTGGCAGAACAGATTGTTCACAGGAGAAGAGCTGAAAAGTTTTACAAAAAAATTGACTATGTGAAAAAGATGTGCCGAGAACGTGAAGATGTTGCTGGAATTTGCATTGATTACATGCAGAATCTAATGCTTCCAGTTATCCCCATTCAAGACACATTTTATCTGCGCCAGCTAACTTACAATGTGCCGAGAACGTGAAGATGTTATCGGAATTTGCATTGATTACATGCAGAATCTAATGCTTCCAGTTATCCCCATTCAAGACACATTTTATCTGCGCCAGCTAACTTACAATATCTTCAATATCCATGATTTAAAATCTGACAAAGTCGTATTTTATACATACGATGAAACAACAGCTAAAAAGAGCCCAAATGAAGTTTGTTCATTCATTTTCAATTACATCAATGAATATGTAAGCTCAAGCATTAGGCACTTTTTTCTTTTCTCAGATGGCTGTGCAGGCCAAAACAAAAATCACTGCGTCATCCGGCTTATGTTGACATTGATAGCGAAAGGAAGATTCGATTCAATCTATCAATATTTTCCCATCAGAGGTCACAGCTACCTCCCATGTGACAGATATTTTAGTGTTGTGAAGCGAACTGTAAAAAAGGAAGACCGAGTGTACTTACCCCTGGACTATGCGAAGTTAATTACCTCTTCTAGCTCTAAAAGTGCATTCACTGTGCATATGGTCCATAAAGAAGAAATTCTTGATTTCAAATCTTGGTGGCCAGTACATTATAAGAAAAATGTACTATCTGTGGAGTCACAAGGCAGGAAAGTACCGAGAGCTATGAAACAAAATTTTTCAGTTTCTGAATTTATGGAATATTCCTACTGCATACAAACTCCTGGTGTAGTCAAAGCTCGACAATTGATTGATGGGCTGCAGGAACATACTTTCAGAAAAAAGCATGATTCCAGACGTTCCATTAAATCCAGCTTTCCCTTCTGAAGTGACAATGATAAGTGTCAAGAATATGACAGATTTGAAAAAATTCAAGCCTTACTTAACCCAGGATCCACAAATTCGATCCTTTTACTCAGATCTGCATTCCAAACTCACTTATGTGACTCGAGAAGTGATGTAAATTGTATTGGACAAACCTCTGTATTTGTGTAATGTGTTTTTACTTTCTCCATACACACTATGTATAGTGGTATTGGTATTTTACAGACTTTTCGTTTCTGAGTTATCGTGTTCACAGACACACGGACCTTTTTGTGAAAATGCTTTTTACTTTCTCTACACGTACTACGTACATAGAGTATAGAGAAGGTATTGTAATGCACAAAAAATTCGATACCGAGATTTCACCGAAAATACATGTTTTGGGTCCCCCTGAATCAAAAAAAAAAAAAAAAAAGCATTTTTACAAACAGGTCCGTGTGGTGTGTGTGTGTCTGTGGACAGCATAGCTCAAAAACGAAAAGTCCATTGAATACCAAACTTGGTATTTAAGTTCGGTATCTTCCAAGGATGCCACACGAAGATTTTAAAGAAAATATCCCCACCCCCAACTACCCTTTACATGGAATATTTTTCGAAAATTTTGATTTTTTTTTAAAAATGGCTCTAACGATTTTGATTAAAATATCGTATATTAAAGATATTTACCTGACAAATAAAATGTATATCTTGAATTTTCCGGTAATAGCCTCTGAAGACTACTTTATTCTTGAGAGATTTTTCTCAAAATCTTCGTGTCGCAACCCTGGAAGTTGGTATTTTACAGACTTTTCGTTTCTGAGTTATCGTGTTCACAGACACACGGACACACACAAGGACCTTTTTGTGAAAATGCTTTTTACTTTCTCTAGACGTACTATGTACATAGAGTATAGAGAAGGTATTGTAATGCACAAAAAATTCGATACCGAGATTTCACCGAAAATACATGTTTTGGGTCCCCCTGAATAAAAAAAAAAAAAAAAAAAAAAAAAGCAAAAAGCATTTTTACAAACAGGTCCGTGTGGTGTGGAACACATCAGATTTTTTTTTGGATATAAGGGACCATAAAACATATATTTCCGGTGCAATCTCGGTATCGAATTTTTAGGCGGAGTGCAATACCTTCTCTATACACTATGCACATAGTGCGTGGAGAAAGTAAAAATGAAATGTTATATTTATGGACGCTCTTTAACTGCTGTGGTTCTTAGCGTCCCATTCTATATTTTGCTCAGAGGCCCATCAGGCATGAGATTCTTTTACCTGCCGTAAATCTCAGACACGGGACCCACGGCTTTACTTCCCTTCGGAAGGAAGCTATTCTAAGGATTTTTACGCCCGAAAAAATCCATCGTCACCCGCCGGGTTTGAACCCGGGACCATGGGTATATGAAGTCAGCATGGTAACCATTACACCACGGAGGGCGACTGAATCAAAGATAAATATACCAAACGAAAAATGTAGGTTCTTTGCATATATTTATAATGTGTTTGTTCCATTGTAAATGCTGGTGTATTATGATTCCTAAATTTTGTTGAGTGCTGAATCGCTAATTTATTCGTTGAACAAGAGTGAATTTTATTTAAGGAAGAGAGGAGGCCATGTTAAGGCTCTAGTCGAAGTTAAATATCGATCTATATTTGTGCTATTATTTGTTAATTATCTGAGTATTTTACACCTGTATTAACATTAGTGATTCTCTGCTCCAGAATCAGTCTGCTCTGGGACAGGTATCTGACCCTAGGCGCTGGATATTTAGTCCTGTGGGGGGTTGTAAGTCTTACATACGAGGAGGGTAAAAGAGGATTAGTATTAGTGAACTATTCATACTGTTTCATTCGTGTGTGACGTTCATCGGTCTTTGCGGCAACTATCTTGCGCATGTCAGCATCTTTTTATATGCGTATCTCTATATCGTATTGTGAAAGTTGTACGACTACATTCAGCTTTGTTTATTCTACTGTTTTAACTTCTCTACCGAGTAATGAGTACGTACATAACAGACTGAGAAAGCATTGTTTTCCACCCAAAAAAGTCACCGGAAATATATGTTTTGATAACCTTTGACTTAAAAAAGAAACGATTAAGAAAAACATCCGTGCGTGTCTTGGGCAACTTAACTCAAAAACGAAAAGTCCGTTAAATACCAAACTTAGTATTTAAGTTTAGTATATTAGAACGCTTCTACGGTCGAGTGTCAGCGTTTTGGCTTCCCATTCAGAGGCCCCGGGCTCGATTCCCGGTTGGGGCGGAAATGATATTTTAAATAATGTCCTATCTCCCACAGAGTCTGAAAGTATGAATGTGGGAGTGAACGTATGTATGTGAATAGCACAAAACTGAAAAATCACGTTAAGAAACCTACAGTTTAGCGAGCAAAACACCACAGTGTCTAAGCCTTCCCTGTAACTGACCATAGAGGTTAAAGGGGACTATAAAAATTAAAAAGTTTAGGATCTCCCAAGAATGCGGCAGAATGGCTTTAAGAAAATTCCTCCACCCCCCAAAAATTCGAAAAATACGCTTTTCTCAAAAATGGCCCCAACGATTTTGATTGAAATATCGTCTAGTAAGGATATATGGCAAAATGTGTACCTTGAATTTTCTGGGAATAGCCTCTGAAGATCTCTTCATTATGGGTGACTTTGGTATAACTGATACAACATACAGTTTTTTTATAAAGCTAACCATTTTTATAGGTATATCCCTTATTATTGATTTCAATTTTAAAGTATACTTTTTTTTTTTTCAAATGGGAGGTCATCATTAGTTTCATATCTCTTTTGGTTTACCCCCGGTCATGCGAAGAGAAGCGAATTTCAACAACATCGCAAACCGCCAGCTTTTCTACAGCTTTAGCCTAATGTTTTCTTTATTTCTCTTTTGTTTACAAGGAGCAAGGTAATAAGACCATTTCTGCTAAAGTTTATGAGTAGACAGAAGAATAATCTTTTATAAGATAAATGTGTGTAGATGAAGTAGAGGAAGTTATGTAAATGAAACACATCAGCTTTTTTTTTTTACCGGATCTATGATCTATTTCCAGCCGGAAGATACCGGCCAAAACATACCTACTACACTTAAATCTTAGTGTTGCATCCTTGGAGGATACTAAACTTAAGTACCAAATTTGGTATATCACCCACTTATGTTGTTATATATATATATATGTGTGTGTGTGGGTGTGTACTGAATAACAAGGCCACTTAGAAGACAATTCTAACTCACATAATGTGTCAATACAACCTACCTCAACCGCCGTCGTATACGCTGCAGCAACCTACTTCGCACAGCTATGCCTTTGGTGCATCTACTGATAATGTAAGTAATACTCCGCCTGTAAATTGCAGCTTTCTTAACTTTCTAATTAATTTGACAAAAGTGTATAGAAACGACAGTATTTTAGATTTTTCCGCTGTCATGGTGTACTAGACTAGCGTTCTCCATGCTTGTCAAGATCGCGGGAGGGCGATGGGTTTTATCGGGCGTAAATCCTTAGCATGGCTTCCTTCTGATGGGAAGTAAAGCCAGTGGTCCTGGGTCAGAGATTTAGGACACGTAAAAAAACCTCAAACGGGATATCGGGGCATTTGAGAGGTATTTCACGGACTAACGCTTTTCAGCGTCGTTGTCCAACTTCTCATTCCGGGAGTCAAGACAAACGTAACACTCAAAACAGTCTAGCGGTGCACATTATGCGTACTCTATTCCTCAGCTAACCGTTTCCATTCACTGCCTGATAATGATTGTGATCAGAAATTCTGATTCTGCTTCCAAATGTTTTCGCCGTCTATAGGCCTTATAAAACTAGTGCATTTTACTCCAATAAGTATGAAACATACCGAACAACTGGACCGCGATTCGCATTCGAGAGGTCCCTGGTTCTCAAACCCCAGGGCTAAGATTCCGACCAAAGGTTTCTTTCGTGGTTTTCCTCGGTCGCTAGGTTGTAAATTCGATCCGCGAAGTTTACTTTCATCCCTACATTTCGTTTCCTCCTTCAACATACCAGGCATTGGACTGATCTTACATCCTGGATATGATTTGAATCAACAGTTTGCTTGATCCTATTATACAAAATATAATGGCTTACACGATAAATAGAAAAGGGTCAGAATAATAAATACATAAGATGTGTTTTCCAATATTATTTATTAATTCTAATAAGGTATATATATATATATATATATATATATATATATATACATATATATTAAACACTTATATACTTTACAGTATAGTTTTATACTCGTAGATTCCATTTTTATGAAGATGTTCCAAGGATTTTTTTTATTATTTCATTTATATAGCCTCCTTTAACATCTAAGGTCATATCGGGGGTTTTGCATTAGAACAACTCGTCTATAGGTTATTTACGTTGGGTTTAAATTGTGTTATTTTCCTCAAGCACACACGCACATTCACGCTCACATACATACTTCCAGACTCTGTGGGGGATAGGGAATAATTCTGGCTAAAGAAAAATTTCCCGCCCCAGCCAGGAGTCGAACCGTGTGAGAAGTCATCCAAGACATTCACGAGGCATGTATAATGTAAATGTGGAGCTCTTTCATGACAGGACGAGAAAATATAAGTGCGTATAATAGAAAGTATTTTGGAAATGATAAACGCCACAAGGCTTGATCACGCACTCCTTCAAACAAGTTCTACGCTTTTATTGTAATTATATTATGGTTTCCCCATAAGGAAGGATGGAGTGGCACTACCGCGTTAGATATTAAAATTAATCGATTTCCATGAATCAAAACATGAAATAATGTACCATTGCGATACTTCAAAATAGATCATTAGCTTTTACTTCCATTGTTAAATAATCATATATACTATCATACATACACAGACAAACATACATATTTAACAGAGAAATACACAGTCGACCAATGAGTAAAGCCCATGTTTAAAAAACACGTTTCACCGGTAGTAGGTATCAATTGGGGATGAATTCTTAATTACATAATATTTGTTTAGTCGAAACACAATATTTACAATGAACCAGTCGTTTACAGTGATAGCTTTACGTCCAGGTGTGTGGTAAAATACTAAAAGAGACGAAAGGTGAATTAAATGTTAATACTCATAGATTGTAAAGTTAAACTGCGCTTTTTTTTTTGGTATTTAAACTGGTATGGTTATTTCTAACCGGGTTATGATTTTAACCCAAAAAGCCTGTCCTATATGGCGTAAATTTCGACAGTTACATCTGGCAAAAAGTCTACACCTGGAGGATTCCTCATAACATTGGCGGCTCTAAACCATACAAGATAACGTTTTGCTTATTTTTTACCAACTCAGGCAAGGTTAGTAGTCACTAAGTTCGCTATCATTATTAAACGGCCTAAGATTTTACACCATCATTGTTAAAAATAGCCTTTTCCCGTAATTATCACTTTTTTTGGTGATAAACATTAAAACTTAAAACATGGATAAACATAATATGCAAGAAATGTACGAATGGAGTTCAAATAAGAGGTATTCATTTTGTCATGGAAATAATGTGGAATGAATCAACTTATTAATTAGATATTTTGGGAAATAATCCTAAAACTGGAAGTTTTAGGTGGTCAACGTGTAAACCATCCCCGAGTTTATATCCTAGTGTTGCAGTTTTCTTAAAATGGTTTCTAGGAGGCTGTTCATATCAACCTAACTTAGTTTTATATATGATTTTTATATTTTTCTTCATATAACATTCCATTTTGGTATGTTCAGCGGTTCATCTAAAAACAGTAAAAATTAAGACGCATCTCAAAAAATGTTCAAGCTGGTATTTTAAAATGTTCAATTTAAAAACTCATGAAACGTATCAAACAAATTTTCTCATAAGTCGTAGTGTACAATTAAACAAGTTCAACATGAAACGTATCAAACAAATTTTCTCAAAAGTCGTAGTGTACAATTAAACAAGTTCAACTTCACTCATCCAGCGTTGGTGATTTGTTTAATGCATATAGACCGGCGGCAAAGCTATCTTGTCTTCAGTGATGAAAACAGCTTCTCTGTATGCAAATGATGATCGTATACGCTTACGATGTACACCTGGCAAGTTTAATTGTCCAATGTGCATTCGCCAAACTCAAGGCCATAGGTGTTTGTGCAGGACGTGACCAATGCTGCTACATCCAGCAGAATCCCGTGTTACTGTCATTTCCTCGACGGGATGGTGAGTTGGTCTTAACAGGATAACGCGCATCGCCATATGGCTGCTGCGATACCACGTGGTCTTTATGATGTACGGCAACTTCTCTGGCCAGCAAGTTCTTCCGACTTTTCTCCCATTCAACATGTAGGGGGCATATGAGAAAGAAACTATCTGGATCTTCGGCCGCCCACAACCAATCAGGCATAGAATTCTTGGGACAGTTTATTGTAGGACGCAATTCGCAACCTGTACGATCGTCTACCTGCCGAACATATGCCTGTATTGTTATTCTAGGGAAATACACTAAATATGTATGCAACTATTGGGCCATCCTTGTGATATGTATGTTTTTATTTCGCTGGTTTTGTTATTCTATACTGCATCGCATTTAACGCTTCATTAAATTTAAGCAATCCTTGATGGTGTTGCATTTTTTCTGCCAGTGTGTATTCTCTATAGATTAAAGTGAAGCATGGTACATAAACTTAAATTTATTCAGTTTTATGTACTATACTTAGATTAAAAACAAGATGTACTCATCCCAAACTGGAATCTTCGAACTGGTCTCATATTGGGTAAACATGGAAGAGAAAAATCAATCGCTGCTGTCAACTCCCAGCGAAACACAATACTATGCATATTTCCCACTATACTGTCCTTCCAGCAGTAATTTTGTGTTTTTCCTGCATGCTTGTAAATATTCTGCCGGTTTGTTTTGGTCACAGACCAAACACCCTCATGTGTGATACGCGCAATTTCTACAATAGTTCAGTCTACTTTTCTTTCCCTGATCATTCGTTTCATCTTAATCCAGGTTAATTCTATGGCATTCGTCATTACAAACTTCGCTATAATTACACAGGAGACATGGGAAGCTGAAGCATCAGTGAAATCGCTCGATGTATGCTATCTTTGAGACTCTCTCTGAATACGAGGAACAAATAAATAGCGACTTAGACATTAAAAATGTGAAGTATTGCAAAATGCAAAGCAATGCCAATGATTGTCTTAGAAATATCTAATGTCAAAGACAAATGAAGTTTTTATATCTCTTATCTGTGGTAAGACACAAGCTATTCCAAAAAATTCAAGATATACGTTCTGTCACCCAAATATATCAAACTATGGCATTTTAATTAACTCGTTAAGAGCCATGTTCCAGAAAATAAAAATTAGATACATTTTCTAGCAAAACTGTAGCATTTTCGGAAAGTGTTGAATTTAAATATGAAGTTTGAAATTTCTGCAATTCACACAAGCGTGAGGAGTGAACGTTTTCTATACGAGACTTTATTCAAGGGACCTCAAAACGCGCAATATCAAAGAAACTTCTATAAATTTTAGGTGAAAGACAATACCTTCTCTGCTCCCAAAGAGATAAAAAATTAATATAAAAATAGTTTCCAGATTTTTAAAATTAAAGATTCCAACCGATCAGCCAGAACTAATGTATGCATTCAAAAACTTGGCATGTTTGGGTGACAGAAACATATTAGCTGCGTTGCTGTGAAAGTTCCGCGGTCTCGATGATTTCAAAGCAATCTCGTCCCTTGCGAACAAAAGACTTACGTATTAATGCTTCTGTTGTTCGATTCTCCCTCCACACGTTCAATGGAGAGCGCCTTTCCTAAGCACACACATATAAATAAACAATTGCGCAACGAGGGGCGTTTTCAAATCAAACAATATGAGCTGAAATCATTTTCAAACGTTCGCAAGGCATTAAGTATTGATGACGCAAATTTCAACAGGATTTCTTTAATGTTCCAGGATTGCCCGAGCACCTGTTTTGTGACATTTGTATTAACGTACATAGCAAAAATGTGTTTTAAGAGAAAGGGGAGCGGTGTCACTAGAAAGAGAAGCCTGGCCTAACTCCCTTCTTGTTCATGGTGGTCAGATGGAAGACGTACATTCCTAACTGCAGCAAACTGCTTCATTAATAATAATTATTTGGATTTTCATCAAGATTCGTTTATCTCGCACGGATATTAACTACCGGGTTAATGTTCTTGTCGTAATTACTATATCAGTCAATATCATTTTGCGACGCATAATGTTGGGAGTGGTCGAACTTCATTGCAACACAATGCTTCTCCAAAAGAAGTCCGATTGGTCCAGTAGCTTAGTAGAGCACCTGCTTGCTGTGGGAAATATCCCGGATTCGATTCTGGGGACTTTTCTCTAGCCCAAATTATTCATATCCTCCCCAGAATCTGAAATGATGAATGTGTGTGTGTGTGTGTGTGTGTGTGTGTGTGTGTGTGTGTGTGTGAGTGAGTGAGATCTTATGATTGAAATCTTATGAAATTGTCTATTCATAAATAAATAAAACTCTAGGTTACAAGTAATCAACTTGCAAGAATTAATGTAAATTAATTTAAACGCTCGATAACACAAAGTTCATCAATGTTGTCAAATTAGCAATTATTTGGTAAACGCTGATATCGGAATCCAAGAATTCTGGCAATATTATATTTGTCATACGACTTTGGTAGTTCGCAAGGGCGTGGCGTGGCCTATTTCCCATATAAATGCTCTTAGCCACGCAGGTTCTCGCTGCTTTGCTTACTTAAATAGGTAAGTATTACAGATTTGATCGACGTAATTAATAATACACGTGAGCGGAAAATATTTAATAGTTTCGGAAAAAAACTGCAGTACTCCAAAGAGAGATCACTGCATGCTTTTGAAATCGGCATATTTCTATCACTATTAGTTAAATTTCTACAAGGGCTTTTAACTTTGGTTATATACAATGGTGAAATAAATGGTTTAAACTTCGCTACTACGTTTTACCTGTCTATAATAAAAATTAAATTGAATGCTTTTATGGATGCCCTTTAATTGCTATGGTTCTCGGCGTCCCGTTCTAAAGTGGACGTGAAAGTCTGCTCGGAGGTCTCTTTATCAGGCTTAAAGTTCTTTTATGTGCCGTAAACGTCCGACACGGGACCAACAGCTTAGCTTTACTTCCCTTCCGAAGGAAGCCATGCTAAAGAGTTTTACATCTGAAAAGAATCCATAACCTTCGAAGGGTTTGAACCCGCGACCTTGGGAACCAGAGGTTAGCATGCTACCCCTGGACCACGGAGGACGACCCTAAATAAACATTCACACACTTGACACAGTAAACACATCACTCTGAGTCAGCCTGTAGTTATGCTAAAACATCAGCTTTGAATGTGAAACATACCTAACAATAATTTGTAAAAGCTATCGATGTGAAGTGTTTATACTAGTAATATCCGTAAGCATTGAACTGGAGTGTGTTATACTTTGTGCAGGTGTATGTATGTTGGCCAATTACACAATTAAAGTTTCCAGTAGCAACATTTCATAACAAGAGCCTAGCAAGTCCGCCTATGTGATGTGCTGGCAGCATGTGAAGGGGTCCCGATTTCCAATCTCGTTTGGGCGAGTTACCCGGATAAAGCTTTTACCGGGGTTTTCCCTTATTCTGAGAAACTTTAAGCTCTAAGGAACCGGTCCCATTTGAGCATCACTTCACCCATTTCCATCATTCTTAGGTACAATTGTGCAACAACATCGTCACATCCAACGGAATGAATGCCAACCAGCCTATGACGAGACAAAAACAGATTGTTCAGTTTAATTCTAAACAAAACTGTTTCTGAAACATATTATATTTGCTTTTTGTCTCTTTGGTGTTATTTCCCGTTAGGTTGTAGTGGATCAGAATAATCATCAATTTTAAATGTAAACAAAAATGTTTGGCCAAATTCAGTTTCTGTCTCCTTCTTTGGTAGCATTACGATCATAAGAAAAGTGATGCATGAGTCAAGGCTGACTGAAGTACTTAAACTAAACCCCTGTTTTCAAGAGTTGTAGCACGGAAACATACGTTTCAGGTCATGGGTTCCTATTCAACCAAAGCATAACCTGATAAGCAACAATACTATCGCTCTACCATCAGCACTTCAACCTGAGAGCAGACGGATGTATCCACTTCATCAATGAATAGCACATAGCAAGGGGTGTGAAAGAGCACATAGCAAGGGGTGTGAAAGAGGTTACACCCTCCCTTTAAGTCTCACCAGCTTCAAACCCAATAATACCCAGCATCTCATTTCATATTGTAAAGAATCTTGTTGTACGTTCACTTTTATCTACAGCCACTTATCTCCGCATCACCAACTATATTAATATTTCCTACTGTTACTTCTCTACGTTACACGTCCCATAGCAGCGCTCATTATATGCTCAGTAATAGGTATTCTATCCGCACCAAGAGTTACAAATGAATGCGTTACAATAGTTACCACGTTTCCATTGGAAATTGAAATCGATTTGAGTCCAATTCCATTTGAATGAGATCCGCGTTTCATGTGTTAAATTCGATACGAATTGAGATCGTTTTCAATACGCAAGTTTCAGAGTTAATTTATTCAACGTTTTATGTTGGTCGACTTTTAAGTGTTGGCGAACCTGTTTAACATATCATTTGTTACTCTGACTATTATAAGCAGGTTTTGAAGTTAATTATATTTGAGAACACATTGCTAATTATAGAAACCATAATAGTGGTTCTCTCATAATCTACCACAAAGCAATAAAGCATTAACATTTGACTACCGCGTTCAACGAGTATAGCGGAAGAAGAGTTTCTTTACCGTATTCAAAACAATGCAGCATATTTCGATCCGATCTCATTCCGATTCAACTTTATAAGAGGATCGGATCCAAGATTCAATACGATTTGAATCCGCGTTTTCATGCGGTATTCAATACGGTAAGTATACTCAAATCGAGTTCAATTCCCCATGGAAACGTGGTAAATATATTGCGATACAAGTGTGGGAAGTGTACTGTTGCAGAATTGAGGAAAAGATTGCGAAGAAGAAACGAGGTTAGTCTTTTCAATTTACGAGATTCTGCAGTATACTTAACACACGTGTATCGCATACTATTTTTGGACAGTATTAATATTAATTAAAATAAAATAATAATGAATTAAAATACTGGTTGGATGCAAATTACTTTTATGAGAAAGAAACCTTTGGTAGTTCTTATGTAGATTTTCAATGGCTTTTTTTTTAAACAAGGTTTGTTGGCAGTGGATATATTTGTATCTGTAGTACCCTAATTAGAATCAATTTAACAATGTTATTATGGAGAAAATTATGGTAGAGGACAGAGAACTAGAAGAAGCCTGAAGAGTGGGATGTTCTACATTAATGCCAGAGAAATCTACACAAAGGTATGAGTTAGTCTTCAACGAAGAAATAAAAAATAAAAAAGTTTAAAAAACAACAAAAAGTGTGCAGATTAACGAAAAGAATTTGTTGGTGTATTTTGTTCTAAGGCGTAATAAGTTAAAGTCTGCAGACAGTTTATGGTCACAGTATTCACTACTGAAAGCTACTATAAAGTTCAATAATGGTATTGGCATTTCATTTAACATTCTTGCACTTTCACTCAATATATCAAAATGCATATTGCAACTGTTTTACTTACGCAGTGTGCTTTCTGAATCCATTTCAGCATTGCGATTTCGCTTGTTTCTATAGCACACAGGTTAGATGTGGGAATGTTAACTTAGTCCAGTAACAACCATATCGATAAGTAGTAGAAAAAAATATATTCCTTTATGGAGAATACAAAATTATGCGACATATACCTAGAAAGTGTGACAAATTTTAAGAAAACTAAGGCTGCGCGCGCTGCTTAATAATGTGTTTTCTTAAAGGAACTTAGACATGACTAAAAAGCAACATATGAAAATCGGCTTGGAGGAATATCTTGGACACGGGTTAGCTACTTTCTCCATCGCCTGACATATTGTTCCATCTAAACTACCGTAGTTCATTTATTCAGATTTCATGAACTCAAAATCGCAGGTTCAAACCTAGAAGGATGGTTTTTAAAGGTGCTTAAAAGCGACAGTCCCTTGTCAATAGATTTACCGGCACGTTAAAGAACTCCTGCAGGACGAAATTCCAAACCACTGACGGCGCTGATATGATCCTGGTAATTGACTGCGTCGTTAACAAACAAAATAATCTTCAGGCGTCAAACAACAAGAGTTAGAACAAAAGCAATATTTTGTTCATTACTCATCATACACAACAATATTTATATAGGAATAGAGAAAAGCACTTTTGGAATTCTGAGACATAATTACATAGAAAATGTTTAAATTCATTGCATTTGATTTGTTTCCCTTAGTCATTATCCATAATGGTCCGCAATCAGATATTACAACTCGCGAAAATCACGCTTTGCTAGTGTGTGTGTGTGTGTGTGTGTGTGTGTGTCAGAACGCTCTTTAACGGCTGCGGTTCTCAGCGTCCCGTTCTATATGGGCTTGAAATACCGCTTAATTTTGCTCAGAGGCCTCTTTATCAGGCTTGCTGTTCTTTTACGTGCCGTAAATCTATGACATGAGACCAACAGCTTTATTTCCCTTCCAATGGAAGCCATGTTAAGCCCTGAAAAAATCCATTACCCTCCGCCGTGTTTGAACCTGCGACCTTGAGAACCAGATACTAGCACGATGCTCTTAGACTACAGAGGATGACGTGTTTTTATGTGCATACATATATTACATATACTTTGAAATAAGCGCTATCTCACAGTTTTAAACTTTTCTGACTAGTAAGAGAACACGTGCGTTCACATATCTATCCCATAACTCAAATTCTTAAGGAGAAGGAAGATAGCATTCGTTAACGAATTCAAGACTGAAATTATGTACAGGTGGTGTATAAAAACTGACTTAGTAGAAGATATCGCGGTTCTGTAAAACCAGAAAGGAAACGATTAACACCTTACTGGTTAAAAAAAAACCGCTGCATCCTTTCAATCATATTCTTCGACATGGAACGGATTTTTGCATTAGGTAAGCTCCAGAACGAGAGCTAATGTTAGTTATTTATCATTTGTTCGTGTGTGATGGACTTTCTTTCGGATGTTCATGACGGTTATGTTGTTTTTGTGACATCTGTATGCTGGCAAGGCACAGCATTAACTTTTCAGAAGGAAGAGCTCAAGTTTGGTACGTGTATTTGAAAAGAAATATGGTGATTTCATCTTTATTCTGTTGTCGCGTGTCGCCAAGGTAGAGAGGACGCATGTGAATACCCTGACAACAATGTCACGTAATATTAACAACTTATGACAATAGCTTTCTTTTTCTGACTTTCCTGGGACACCAACAAGCTTTCTTCATTTTAGTCTAGTGGTCCTATCATGGTACCACCAACTGCTATTGCGTTAGAAAATTAAAACTATCCATTTTATCCCTATGATTGCATTTATGACCAAAACACGTTTTAAGTAACCTGCAGCTTGATAGAAGAGACAAGAATCAGATTGAACCATGGAAGGAACTTTAATTACGAATCTTCATAATTCAGGGCCAACTCTTTTGCCGAGCTAGCGTGGTCATCTCCATGAACCAGAATTGCCAACTCATTACTTTGAGAGTTTCTTTCGCAAGATCTAAACCGAACAACGTTCTTTTCTCCTCTAGCTTCATATCTCTAACCCCCCCCACCCTGCATTCCACTAAGAGGTACCGATCCGTTCACCTACCGTGCGAGCGCTGCGGAACTTGGCACTCATGGTCGGGTCGAATATCTGAGCCCCCCCCCCCGCATTGAAGAACTGCTTGGATTGGGTTGGTCTTGACACCTGGCTGACTAGGCATGCCTTGTGTGGTGATGCTTAGGCCGGGTACTGGTCTAAAAAACTGTTAAACGTTAAGCTAGGCATCAGGTACTGCCACCATCGAATTCTTCCTATTGTCTTACCTCCGAGTTGACATCATTTTCGTCCAGCGAGGGAGGGGGGGGGTTAATTTTGAGATTGTGGTATAATGGAAATCCATACGTATGAAGAGTCACTTGTTGCCGGCAGGGGAGGTTCGGCTGATTGCACACTTCAATTTATGTCCCGAGGATCCATAAGAGCATGTCAATTAAGAGATTTGGACCCTAAGAGATGACTGAACATAGCACTGCAGACCAGGCCCCTGCTATTAAGGAGTAAATTGTGTTATTGTAATAAGAACGCAAAAATTATAGTAACATATTGCGTTTTAACCTTCAATTGAAAGAGTATTTCATTATAATTTATAAGTTGATGTAATTTAATACTGAACTAATGGATTGTATTTGTGTATCATTTTTCCAGTTATTAAAATTTTCTTTTGTCACAAATATGTAATGAAGCTCTCTGCCGTAAAACATAGGCAAAAGCTAATTTGAGTAATATTCATGAAAAAAACAAGGTTATAGTGACAAAAGGCTATTGCACTAAGCTCTCTAAAATATTATTTAATTTTTCAAATTCCTGTCCTACACACGGCAGGTGTGCAAACAACATTTCACCACAATGCTTGATCTAAAAACTGGTTAAATTTTGAAGCCCAGAATCTAAAGTACTTACGACACTGTAAATCGCCATTGGGATGCTCAGCTTTCTAGCAACGAGAGAGAGAGAGAGAGAGAGAGAGAGAGAGAGAAGAAGAAGAAGAAGATCATGGCAGCAAGAATTTTTCATTTCGAAAAGATGCACTTCTCTTTATAAATATATTCATTTCACGCAAATCATGAAAAATGACTGACATTGCACAAAACCAATCTGGAAGATTGAAGAACAAAAATCCTGGTTTCAATGACTAATTGAGCTGCGGCCTCGACATTTTAAACGCAATTTTAACAGAATGTGAGTAAAGTAATCGCCGAGTTATGAACAATATAATTGAAATTCATTCAAAACTAATACATATATAAACACACATGTGTGCATTAAACAGATATTGAAAATGATGCTGATTGCAAAAATGTTCAAACTAAATATTTCGCCCAGTTAACATACGGGATTATTGCATTCTTTTTCCTTTATAATTCCCGTTTAATCACGGGATTATAGAATCCTGCCCAATTAGCAACTGTAATGTCTGAAAACTTGGAATTTCGTTCATCGTCTTTTTGAAGAGTAGATACCATTTAAAATACGATCATAGGAGAAGATGTGCTCCTAGATGTACATTCAACCTCAATGAGTAACTTCTCAACTCGCAACAATGTCACTCTTAATATGCGACTAACTTCCTCCCTTGTAAGTGCCAAAATTGAAATAATGGGCGCACCGTTTGTGGCGAGCTAGAGAACGCACGTAGCGATAGATAAGGCAGGTTCCGCCCAGACCAAAAACAGTTTCACAGTTGTCTACTATCTCTCATTTTATTTATTTATTTACCAATGTATTAACTGAGATGACTTTCAAGGGTTGCCTTCCGTACTACTGTACTTTGGGAGTCTAGGAAAGTGAAGTAAATCTATATTCAAAATATAGGCGAGAAATATCTGTCATTTTGGTCGAGATTAGTACTACTTATGAACCCAGCACTATACGAACGTGTCATCTCCCCCTCCAGACAAATTAAGCGCTAATTGTTATTCATACGAGATTTACACGCGTTTACTCATTTTAGTATTGGAAGGTGGAAGATAAGATATAGGAAATTCTAAATATTTTAACTATCTAAATGCTGTGAGGTACCCATTGAACATTTACATGCTCCTGGATGATCACCATGGAGCAGAACAGGCCAGTAGTGCTATTCCCTGGCAGAGTAACGTAAAAACTCTGTAGAATGTTGTGGGCGCAACTATTGCCAATTACGTCATTCTCCCTTCCAGACACGCATGCGCATTGCGAGGTTTTTGTAAGTGGTGAGAGGACATTGCAAGCAGCAGTGAGTGATCATAAAAATTATAGTGTACTGTTTATTGTAAGAGAATAAACTGAGAACTAATAACAGTAAAGTCGGGACCTTAAACACCTAAAATGGTGGCATTTTTAATTACTTTGCGAAGCTGTATGCGTGCTGAGCGAGTGACAGCAAATCCGTAGTAAATATACTTCGGTCTGTCGTGTAAGCTATGTATTTCTAACAAAAAATAAATAAATAAAATACATACAAATAAAATAAAAATACATGTATCAAGTCAAGTGATGTTGGAAGTACCTCCCTTCGTTGCTCAAAAATTCTGGCACCTGCTTAGGAAATTGACCATTACATGAACTACATGCCGAAGTTCCCTCTGAGAAATAATAGCAATTTCTTGACGAATATTATTTTCAACTTCCTCTACAGTGAGGATTTGTTTTGTAAACTTTCTCTTTTAATCAAGATAAAATTCGCAGAGGTTTAAATAGGGAGGGGACGTATGAATCATAGATAAATATCTTTTGGGTAACAGATTCCGCTACTCAACAGAACCATTTCACTTAATAGGAATTGTATTGCGTCAACTAACAAACATGTGCTGCATTTGCAAGAGTAAAGCCTCGTACTTCACTACCGGCCGGCTAAGAGCTGTGTAAACTCTACTCTGTGCTGATCACCCAGTAGATGGCACAATAGAACGATGTCGCTTGAAAAACAATGCAATATTATGAACTAGATTTTATTACAATATGTTCCTAACAAATTACTAATACTTATTTTCTGTATTCCGTTACTTTTACAATTTAACGTTTACAAAGTACCCTCGGCCATCCTTACATCGCAGCTCCTTATAAGAAACAGTATCTATCAGAATAATTATACACATATATATATATATATATATATATATATATATATATATATATATATATATAACTTAAATGTTCTCGCCGTAGGGCAGTGGGGTAGAGCGTGGTGCTCGGGCACAGAAACCCGCCCATAGGTTACGTATTTTAATCCGAGTGTAGGGCCGATGTCCACTCAGCATCGTGAGGAGCCGCGATAGGTGATAATGGGCCATTATAACTAACTTTTCAGTTGGAAGATACGTGATGCTGGTCACATCATCTCCCCGTATCGGTTGATCATTCACCGCTGCCATTCGTAAGTGTGCATGAGACCTACAATCGAGTTGGTAGCCCCAGGCTCGTAAGTGCTGTGCGGCACGGGATTATTTTTTACATAATTTAAGTATAACGAGTTGAAGAATCTTGTCAGCTTATATAGCAGACACTTCAAAGAACGCACCTTAACTATTGCACATAACACTAAAAAGAGGCCTAGAAAAATTTGTGAAGATATCAGTTTCTCTGACGAAGTTAATGAAAGCTGTTTCAAGAAATCAAGTACTACTTCTTCTTTGCAGTAAGGCATTTCTAAATGTTCACTCTGTACTACGAAGGTCGGCTGTTAAGACCCAGGCCTCTCAATGAAAACAGCATTTAAAAAAATGTGCTTTATTTCTGAACATAATCTCCAGAAAGGCTGATACATTTGTCATATCGGTGTTCTAATTTGATTAAACCATCTCTGTAGTGGGATTTATCAAGATCCTCAAAATGGCTGTGTACCGCATCAATGACTTCCTCGATGCTGTGAAGTCTTCGTCCTCCAAGAAATTTTTTGAGGTTTGGGAACAGGTGGTAGTCACTGGGTGCTAGATCTGGCGAATAGGGTGGATGTTCAAGCAATTCGAACTTTAATTCGCACATTTTTCCTACTGCAATAACTGAACGATGGGCCGTAGCATTGTCGTGATGAAACAAGTTTTTTTGTTTTGTTTTGCCAAATGAGGTATTTTTCTTTTCATCTTATCACTCAAACGTAGTCACCATTGATAGTTTTACCCTTTTACCCTTTTCCACGTAATCAATAAAAATATGCCCCTGTGCATCCCAGAAAACACTCGCCATAACCTTGTTAGATGACAACATTGACTGCCTTTTTTGGAGTTGGTTCACCTTGCACAATCCATTGTTTTGATTGTGATTTACTTTCTGGAGTGTAGTGATGTATCCAGGTCTCATCCATGGTAATACGCCGTCTCAAAATTTCACTGGGATTTTTACGGTAGAGCTCCACATTCTTAACAGAAACAGTTTTTGCAACTTTAGATCAGGTTTTAACAAAAGCGGCACCCATCTTGCGAAAGCCCGAAACATTACTTAAATATTACCTGCACGTTCTTTTGATATGCTTACAGCCTCTGCTATCTCAAACAACTTTTAATCTGCGGTCTTCCAGGACTAAACGATGGATTTTTTCAATGATCTCTGGAGTTGTCACTTCTAAAGGGCGTCCAGAGCGAGGTTCATCACTAATGGTCGTACGTGCTCGATGTGTTTCTAAATGTTCTCTCCCAACACATAAATGAAATAACGGATTGGTGACACACCCGCAACCCCCACCCCCGAACACACTTTATTCTTTATTCAGTAGGGTCTCATAACATATATTTTCAGGAAAATGTCGAAGTGGAATTTTTGAAAAAGGTACAGTACTTCATCTAAATTATATGATAGAGAATGTAAAAAGTATATGCATCCCTATGAAGTCTCGAATACCCTAGAAATGGTAAGGTATTACATATCAGATTTTACTTATTTTTGGAACGAACGCACCCACTAGCAGGGAATAAAAACGCTGTCAGTGTAAAAGCTCTCAAGAGTGGTGTGACGAACTAATGTTGCAGGATGGCGATAATGATGCAGCAGATTAAGTGCACGTGCCTCTTTAGTTACTGTAACCCTTCACAAGAGCAAGCTTCCCCTTGCACCTGAACAAGATTGAAAACACATGGTGCAGAATTCATTAAACCTTCCCTCAAGAAACAAATCCTCCTTTTTCCACGTGCAAATAGTAATTTTGGAACATCCTTCCATCTCCCCTATCCACGCTTCGCCGAGACAATAGTTTGCCAGACATACAACAGACTTTTTTCTGTTTCCCTCACTTTCAACGTAAACGCGCAGCAATCCAGCTAAAATCGTGCGCTTTGCTCCCCACAAACCATCAAAAGGACGGCAGATAAAGCCTACAACATCGTAACTAACCAAATATGATACCAACAATGTAGTTGGATGGTCGCATTCATAAACACTCAGCGCTGTAAATCTGGTATCACAAAACCTGACATGGAGAATTGGGCAATTTTTACTTTCTCTACACGTACTATATACATAGTGTATAGAGAAAGGTATCGTAGTGCTCCCAAAAATTCCATACCGAGATTTCACCGGAAATACACGTTTTGGAACCCCTGAACCCAAAAAAGAATATTTAGAAAAAGGTCTGTGTGTGTGCGAGTGTGTGTCTGTGGACAGCATAGCTCAAATACAAAAAGATCGTTAAATCGTTAAATACCAAACTTGATATTTAAGTTTGGTATCTTCCATGGATGCGACACGAAGATTTCAAGAAAATCAACCCACACAAACTACCCTTTACATGAACATTTTTCGAAAATTTTGATTTTCTCACATATGAATAACAATTTTGATTTAATTACCTTATATACAAGATATTTTTATGTTAAACAAAACGTATATCTTGAATATTCTGGGAATAAGCTCTGAAGACCTCTTCATTCTTGATGACTTTTATATAACTGGCAAACCGTAAGAGATATACAAAAACTTACTACACAAAAAATGTAGTTCTCATTAAAACACACAATTTGTATCATACCATCTTTTTTTTTTTTTTTTTTTTTTTTTTTTTTTTTTTTTTGAGTTAACTGTTTTGATTGTTGGATTCAATTTTAAGGCCACTTAAACCTTTCTCAGACAGGAAGACGTCTTTTTTTTTTCTTCTCGTTTCTCGCTTGTTTACTCCTAGCAAGCAAAGAGATTGGAATTTCAATTTTTTTATTTTTTTTAATTGTTTCATTTATATCGCCCCCATTAACATCTACGGTGATATCGGGGGCTTTGCACTTGAAACAAGTACGTTGTCTGTAGGTTCTTTACATTGGTTTAAATCATTTTTTCTCACACACACACATTCACTCTCACATACATACTTCCAAACTCTGGAAGGGAATAATTCTGACTAAAGAAAAATTCGCCGCCCCAGCCGGGAACTGAACCCGGAACCTCCGGGTGAGAAGTCAACTCGCTGACCATCCAACCACGGAGGCAGTCGGAATTTCAATTGTTTCACATAGCGACCGGCTTTTAAATGACGAGATTATGCTTTAGCTTGTGCACTTTCTTATTTCCCTTTTACTTACAAGGAAGCTAGTAAAAAGACTAATTCTGCTTAGGTTTACTTTGATCAGCATGATGTAGATAACAGATTAATTTGTTTTCAATAACAGGTTTGTTTACCGAATAGCTGGAGGAAATGGAAATGGCATGTTATTTATGGACGCTCTTTAACTACTGTGGTTCTCAGCGTCCCATTCTATATTGGGCGTGAAAGACCGCTTAATTTTGCTCAGAGGCCTCTCTATCAGGCTTGAGGTTCTTTTACGTGCTGTAAATCTACGACAGGGGACCAACGGCTTTACTTCCCTTCCGAAATAAGCCATGCTAAGGATTTTACGCCCGAAAAAATCCATCGTCCTCCGCTGCGTTTGAACCAGCGACCTTGTGTACATGAAGTTAGCATGGGGACCACTACACCACGGAGGGCGACACTTTGGACTACTGTGTAATTGTTCATCATCCTTCACTGAGTTGGGTAAGTTCATTTTAAACAAGTAATAATATATGAAACAAGTATTCTTTGTGTGAAATTGAAGTCTCTTGATCACGCCTTTAGATAATACATTCCAAAATTTTAATTAAAACGCGTTATTGGCAAAGCATTAAAATGTTTAAAACATCGATTAAGAAACCGCTTCACCTTTAAACATGTTTTTTATTACCATCCCTATTATCATAAATAATTCAAGGCAAAAAATAAAATCGATGTGTTTAGAAACTACTCTTCTTTTAGAATTTTCCGATAGGTTGCCGAAGCATCTTTCGATGCTTGTCTTCACATGACTTTTGACACAAACGTGTGGTGATGCCTTTGTGGATTGTGTGTTTACCGAAACCAAGCTAGTAGACTAAGCTAAATAGGAACGTGGTGATATATTCATTACACACAAGCAATTTGGTCCTAATTTTCGCGTTTTAATAGTAATGAATTACAATTTACATTTCTGGTACATTTTTCCTGCAAGTTTAAGAGCGATGAAAAATATAGGTTGGTGTACTGTACTGGATTTTGTACGGCATGTAACAGTATATTTTACGGCGTGTTTTATTGTGAAAATGTATTCATGTTTGCAAAAATGCTGTGATCTGAACATTGGCTTGTAGAGCTTATTTTCGTGTAACCATGAGCCTTTATTTAAATAATCGTTGTAATGATGTTACAATAATTTATTAACGTGCCTTTAAACTGTTGCTGGTTTGCTTTAACAAAGCTAATGATTAGTACTGCGATCTTTAACTGATACACAATCGTCTCGTATAATTGCAATAGCTCACTTAAGAATAAGGAAACAAATTTGGCGTTCCATTCACATGAATTTCTCTACCTGTTCTATAAACTATTCTTACAAAATATTATTCTTTTACTTACATCATGCTAATCGAGAAATAATCCATTATATGCTTATTTGCAAGTACGATGGAAATATTGGAATACACTAGGCAAAGTAATAGTAAACTCTTTAACAAAAATGTATGACATATTGTGTTTTAAGGAGATCTAAAATTTTTGTGAAGTAAGTTTTTGTCTACTCCTTATAGTTTACCAGCTATGCAAAATCCATCCAGAATGAACAGACCTTCAGAAGCTAATCAATCAAGATATATATTTTATTTATGATATAATTATCTTTAATATACGTATTTTAATCAAAATCGTTAGCCATTTTGTAGAAAAACAAAATGTTTAAATCTTTTTCCATGTAAAGGGTAGTTTGGAGTGGGGGGGATTTTGTTGTCACATCCTTGGAAGATTCTTCACTTAAATACCAAGTTTAGTACTTCACGCCCTTTTTTAGTTTTTGAGCTGTGCTGTCATCACACTCACACACATGGACTATTTTGTAAACATGCTTATTTTGCATTTAGGACCTGTTGGAACTCAAAACATATTTCCGGCGAACTCTCGACATATCATTTTTGGGCGGAATATAATACCCTTTCTATACACTAAGTACATAGTGCTGTAGAGAAAGTAAAAGCAAATATACGAAAAGCCCCGTGTGACAGGAAACGAGAAAAGAAATTACTTATATTATATTATTTACTTCTAAAATCTAAAAGGGAGAGAGTGAGACAAGCATTTTATTTCGATAAAGGGAAAGTGAAATAAACCTTTTATTTGGATATTTCCAGTTCAGCTGGACCTGTCACATTACAGACCGCGCGAGCCTTTGATACCTATCGAAAATTTCCTGCTCACAGAAAAGTAGATTATATAAAAGGCGAAAGGCCCTCAGGGAAGGGGAATCCAAAACAGCTTTGATCGAACATGGAGCGTAAAGGAACCATCTTGGTACTGAAAGAGACTAAGGTAATACCGTTTAAAAAAGAAACCCAAATCTTAAAAAAATTGAATTTAAAGTCGCTAAGATGGTCACACCGTGGCCCAGTGGTCAGACCATTCGGCTCTCACCAAAGCGGCCCGGATTCGATCCCAAGCGACCGCTTTGTGGGTGCATGTTGGACAAAGCGGCGCGGGACAAGGTTTTCCGGAAAAGTCGTTAAAAATGCAAGGTACAGGTTTTTCCAAATGCGATGCGAACTTAATTTCCTCATACATAAATACACCATCGATTTAGTACAACCATCACAAATTTGACAGCTATCTTCTATAAGGAGAATCTAGGCTCTTAAATTACAAAAATGCATTGAATTATAGATCCTTCAGAACCTGTTAACTCTGAACATTTTAATATTTCACTGTGGAATTCTCATCTTCCAAAAGGAACGTCTACAATCATTTGCAGTTACAACTTTCATCAGTTGCAAAATGTATATTTAAGAACCACTCAATTTAGTTTAAGGCTTACTCTCTTAGACAGTGGCATTCAACATACATTTGCCATGTCATTTAAGGGTCACTTTTAAAAGTCTGATATACACTAATAATCACGCATACGGATTCTTAAGCGGTTGGCTTCAAGTTATTTGCACTCAAACCATAGTGTCAATACAAACGAAAACAGCGGTCTCACTAACAGGGCATGTAAACACGGTCTAGTAAGCACAAAGATTATGCGAGGGCTAGATCGTAACCTGCTTAAGTTCGGTAACTCTTATTTCCTATCGACTTGGCTTTAATGCCTTGATATTACAAGGCTAGATAATGTAATATTCTAAATAATAGTTCTTCCAATTTATATGTACGAGTTTAAACAAACATTTTTCAAATTTTAAAATAAGCATGAAATTTATTGATTAAATGTCCATACCCGTTACTTTTTTGCTCATTGCTGATTTTTACTTTGTCTGCTACGTATAATTAGTATGCCACGTGTATGTAATTAGTAGTCCTGTATTCCATCCCAAAAAGCAATTTTGGAAAAAGTTCCGTGTATGTGTATGCGAACAGTATTAAACCAAAAACAAAAACTCTGTCAAATACCAAACTTGATATTTAAGTTCAGTATCTTATAAGGATGCAACACGAAAATGTTCAAGAACATTCCCCCAATCTAACTCCCTTTTACATATAATATATTTTACAAAATGTTGATTAACAATTTTAATCAAAATAACACATATTTTAAGATATTGTGATGACAAATAAAATCCATATCTTGAATTTTATGGGAGTAGTCTGAATTTTTTTTCATTCTTATATGTAGAAATATTTACATAAATATCTACTAAATATTGTAAAATATGTAATGAAATATATAGTATCAAGCAAATTGTCTAAAATTACATTAGAAGTACAGAATTTAAATGAAAATTAATTTAATTTCACTCATGGTGATTCCTTTTACCACCATATTTATTGCTTTAATGCCTCATACTACTCCAAACTTGCTTTTCACAAATTTCACTTTATGGTTTTATAGCATTTTGTAAACACTTCAAATGCTGATCATTAAAATATGCAAGAACAGAACACAAAAATTTGAAGTCTTCATAAACATAATTGAAGAAATTGAGAATGAGTACACAATTCCCTAGCACAGTGATAAGATACTTCAATTTTCTGGTGTAAATAACATTCTTCTGTTCGAATTTTCTTTGATGAAGAAATTATATTTAGGCATTTGCAAGATGTCACTGAACTGTACCTGAACAAGATCCATTTTTCATGGAGGTATGCCCTCCAGATATGTTACTCTTTTCATATAGTATCTTGATTATAATGAGAAAAGTAGAGTAGCTGGGATTTCTATTACATGCTGGAACTTTCATGAGACACATCGACTCTAATGATTTATTCTCATTTGTAAAGAAAGAAGAATATGCAGGTATAGGAAAAAAAGAAAATATAAATTTAATAGTAATTAAGAAAAGAGACTTATTTATTTTGTGTTAAGATTGTGCAAAATATGTAATATATGCTGAAATATGTAAAAGTAGGTAAAATTAAACTTCACATGCTTCAATCTATAGATATTTTCTGTTTGTATGTGTCCACATTTAAAGCAATAGAGTATGTAAGTACTTAAGAATCCAGGCTCTAGTTATCACACAAAAAAATGCAGACCTAGTTATAGCAGACAATTTAATTATGTGAAATACATTGTTTTGTACCCTTTTTATTGGCTACAATTGCCCAAATCTTATACTTTTCTCAACTGGGAAATTATTTTTTTCCATCCTGATCATGCAAAGAGAACAGAATTTCAAAAGCATCACAAAGTGATCCACTCTTAGAAGATTTTGACTGCTGCTGAAGTGTGGGGCATTCTCATTGTAACTATAATGTTAACATTTATCCAGATTAGCATGAAACAGAAGAATAAGCCCATTATAGAATGGGACGCTGAGAACCATAGCAGTTAAAGAGCGTCCATAAATAACATGCCATTTCCATTTTGTATGAATAGGCAGAGAAAGACATTTGAATGTTAAAAACCAGATGTTTTTATTTCACAGTATATTTCTGCAATATTTACAATTTTCCTACAGATTTTATTCAAGATTTTTGTCTGACAATTATTTTTACATTCTTTATCATCTCCTTTCAATAGATTGAGAAAATCTTGATTCCATCAAAATTTGATATAGAGAGTTCTTAGGAAATATAAGCTTCAAGGAGGGGGAAAAAAATAAGTGTATGCCTGCATAAAAATGAACAGTTCAACTAAAAATTGAAAATTATAATAAACATCAGAACTGGTATTTAAGCTCAGCATCTTAAAAGTAATGCACTACTAAGATTTTTCAAGAAACTCCCCTACTCGAAATTACCCTTTAATGGAAAGTTTTCCCTTTATTTCAAAGATTTGGATTAAAATGTCATGTGTTTGATATAAAAACAAAGGAGAGACAAAAATCTACTTTAGAAATAAAAGTGTGCTCTAAAACATGTGATTTATACTAAATCACTATTCTACCTTTAGCAATTTACAAGATATTTCCTGTTAGTTGAAATTTCCAGTGTTTCAACTTAATGCTTCTTTGTACCTAATCAGGCCATGCAAACAGTATTAAAATGTCTGTCCAGCTATGGAAACTGTGCTTTAAAACAACCTTATTTTGAAGGAATACCATTTACCATTGTTTTGCTATGTAAAACTGTTGACAAACATTTCGAAAAAAGAAAAAATTATTATACAACTCTGCTAGACTAAGGACTTACTCCATTGGGCAACAATTATGTATGAGTAGATTAACTGACTCTTGTTTTCAAGTGTGTAACATTTTCCACTAGCTTGTTAATTTATAATTTGTGACAAAATGAATAAATATATTGGTGGGGTATATCCACTTTTGGAAGTCACCAAATAACCAAGTTTTAAAAGGTCAATATTTACTTACATTGCTGCATAGTCATGCAATGTATTTCTTAACAATGTTATTAAAAGGTAATTGATATTTTATAGCATCAAATTTTGCTTTATGGGTTTTGCTTGATAATGCAACTTTAAATCAGTTTTAAAAAGTATTATTTCCAACCATTCCATTTTATATTCATCACAGTTGAAGAGCTCCTGATAATTTTGGATGCTGTTTCTGATCCACTAGGAAAATCCAGATCTTACAGATGTGTTTTCTAGTTACCCAGCAGAATGTATATGCACAGCACTAGGAATTTTGGGATCAAATTACTAGATAAAAGAAACAGAAAAAAAAAAGAAACCCTATCGTGCAGAGCATATTAGGAGTGCACTTTAACAATTACATACTGAAATAAGCTAGATCAACTGCCACTCCTCTGCTGAGCAGCCGATGTGACTAAAGTTATTGGAACATTCAATATTGACATGAAATAATTCTCAGGCGATTAAAATTAATTCAGCTATTTTAAAATATGACATACAAATCATATTACTTCCATTTCTAACATTGACAAATAAATACATTCTCCACTTTTAATACATATTATCTAAACTATTTCCAATGTGCTGTAGATATTACTCTCAACAGGGGAGAGCACTCCAGAGAAGTGCACCAGGTGAATGGAGGAAACACCAAATTGAGTGGTGTCATGAATTGCTCTAAACTGCAGGTTTCTCAGATGCATCTTGTATTCAGCATAGCAGGCACAAAAGTAAAATAATATTTTTTAAGAAATGTGCATGCCTTATTTAAGAATCCAAGCCTAGTTGCAGATTTTACAAATTCCTCCCAGAGAAAATCTGGTGAGTGGAACATGTAGTCGCATGCATAAGCAATGAAATGTGGAATTACTGATACCCAATTACAATAGTGGCTTGACCTGAAAGATGCCTGTAATGAACCATATGTCAAATGTATGTACACTGCCTTCTTTGATACAGTCATCCATCAATAGTGGCATTAAACAATAATCATTACTCAGGGTGTAAAATCCAAGGAAAGGAAAGCCCTTATGCTCTTAGTGATGTATGTGCAGTAGGCTAGTAACCATTTACTTAAACCCGGCAGAGCCAATGGATTTTTTCGGGCATAAGAATCCTTAGCATGGCTTCATTTGGAAGGGAAGTACAGCCATGGGTCCCATGTTGTAGATTTACGACACGTAAAGGAACCTCAAGCCTGATAGAGAGCCTCTGAGCAAAATTAAATGGTCTTTCATGCCCAGTATAGAATGGGATGCCGAGAACCACAGCAGTTAAAGAGCGTCCATAAATAAAATGCTTTTTCCATTTACTTAAATCCATTACTTACATTCACCAAACATTTCAAAGCTAGCAGATGAAAATAAAGTAGCAAAACCACTTAGTCCCTTGTGTGATCCAGATTTGCTATCTTTTGTCACTCTGCCATTAGAGCTGTTTTGTAGTTGCTTACTGGTCAGTTATAAACTTTTAGATCGTAAGCTACAAAGTATAGCAAAGGGATCTTTTTATAAGTAGTAACAATAGGGCATAGCTAAGGGATCTGGGAAGTTAAAACCCCAATTATCCCGAAAAGAAGTTCAAACCTCAACAATCTAGTTGATTTCAAATCTGGACATGTTAATATTTTCAACACTTTCAAATCCAGATAGTCTGTGGAAATATTACCCAACATAATCCAAGACATACGCTTGATACAGGAGGAAAGAAAATCCCAGCAATTATATCAACAAATACAGTTATAGTAGGTATATAGGCAAGGTTCTCTGGAATGATAACAAATTTACTAAGTCAGGGTCAATCCACAATTAGTTTATAATTTTATTAACACACAATATTTTTAGACATCTTTCATGCTTACAGGCAAGCTCAAAATAGATGTGACATGCTAATGAAGCACAATATTTTTAAAGTAAAACATTAATGGTATTATAAATTATCTCTGATGAACTAGGTGTGTGTACTTGCTACCAACCAGGAATGATTTTCTCATTAATGTTAAAAAGTCAGCATTACAAATTAAATTATTAGCATACAATAGTTCCACCACTTGGCATTACTTCTATACGTGGGTACTTTTGTTATTTCGTCATTAGAGCCACATTATAATTACTTACTGGTCTGTTATAAACATTTAGGGCCCTAAGCTGCAAAGCGTAGCCCAACGTGGAGGGCCCTAAGCCGCAATGCGTAGCCGAGGGATTTTTTTATAAGTTGAGGAGTGTAGCAGTTGCGGCCGAACGCGACAGGGTGTAGACGATGAATCTGTGAAGCTAAAACCCCAATGTTCCCAAGAAGAAGTCAAAATTTTGGCAATCTGGCAACTTTCACATCTGAACAACTTAGCGCATATGACAGTATATGTGTGGTGGAATCGTCGTATAGCTTTACCCAAATTAAATGTAGCTACAAATGTAGAGATGTAAGTCCTTCCTGAAAATGTCCTTGCTATAAGCTTTACTCAAGAGCTAGTAAATATCATACTTTAGACTCCTCACATTATGTCAAATATATGTTATGTTAGAGCATAAGCTAGTAGAAAAATGATGTGTATCTTTTTTTTACTTTTTTACTATGGCAAAATTAAAGTCGCTGTCAAAACTCGCCTCAAACAGAACATTACATTTTTTTATTTTACAAAGTATCACATCAGGTGTGAAAATGTTATAATTTTTTGGAAAGAAGTTAAGGTCTACTGAATATTGGTTTTAAAAAATCAAGCTGTTTCTCTTTTGTAATCTTAACTGATAAAAACTTCCACATATTTCTTTTCCGCATTTACAATGTTAGGTTTATCACATACATCCTTCTTGCAGCGCCAATATTCTGCACAATATAACACATTACAGAAAGAAAGAAAAAAAGGTTATGATGCCCGTATCTCCTATATGACATTGCTGTCTTCCTTTATTTAATTTTGAGTTTTTCGGTTATCTTAAAAAAAATTAATGTTTTAAAATGTTTCAATTTATAAACCTGCTCCATAAAGATAAATTTTAACTGGTCACTAGACTGAGGATTTGCACATAAATGTGCATCTTTGTATTGATGGGTGATATTCAAGAATTGCTTACACATCTTTCCATTTCAAAAGAAGTACTTATAATAAAATAAGACAACTTTTATTTTGCAAATTGGCACATTTTGAGGTTTTGGGCGAAAATCTATATTTTTATTTTGTGTATAACTACATATTTTGGCATTCACATTTTTGGTACAAATTGATAGATAAAATGTCACTCTTTCAAATTATCTGAGTCCACTCCCAATGTTTATTCACTTTATTCCATTAAAAAACACTTTTAGTATTTTAATCAAATTTTTGTAAAGTATTGCTTACTTTAAATATCCACATCCAATTGGACATTATAATTATTTTAAATATTTGAAATGAGACATTAAATTTATTTTATTAAAATTGGCTCTTTCACCGAGTATTTCAGTGTTAAGGTACACAGTCTTAGAAATAACCCTAAAAGTTTTGCAACTGAATTTTAATGAACTAAATTTAAGGGCAATTTTAATTTATTAATGCATATTTAAGCGTGTATTTTCAATGTTTTAAATAAATATGTGAAAGTCCATCTTTTGGGCATTTAAAGTACATGTAAATCCTCGGTTATAATCACAGATATTGATAGATACTGTTAAGAACATTCACACCACTAATCAGATGAATGCAATGAATTCTTGAGAACCGATTTAATTCATTGATTTCAACATGTAGATACAGAAATGGCTATGCATACAGTGAAGCGTATTTAGTCCACGATTAGAAGAAAACTAAAGCAATTCCGACTTTCTGAAACATACATAAAAGCTAAAATAAACATCCTGTTAACGTTTTGAATGCTACCACGAATTTAGTTATTCTAACACCTTTTAAGCAAACAAACCTGAAACAGTAACAAAACAACACTGTCCGCATAAATACAATTTTCGGCGAAATCGTTTATACCAGGACAGGTCCTAACTGCATCAATGCTATAAAACATTGGTATTCCCTAGAGCGATGTACTCCTTCCATTTATAACCTTGGCAGCTACTATAAAAGAATGCAATTCCAGGAAATATCGACTAGAATGGCAGTTATAACAATATTCAGAATAGACGACTATTTCATTCTGATTTTCTGCTTTGTTTTCATTTGTAATATCTTCATGTTTTACGAAATAAATCAGCTCTTTCCGCCCACAAGCAATTCCACAACCAGAACTTGCAACTTCATTCTGTAAGCGAAATATGTCTAATTAATTTACTATTCTACCATCAGTAAACTAGATTACTTACTCCCATTTCTGTCAAAACATCTAACAGTGTATTTTCATCACAAATGTCAAAAACTGCACGACCAACACAGTTAACACTGCACACCCGTGAATACGAACACTAAGGCTGGGAGGCTGTTCCGCTTGCAGAACGTCCCCCTAGGATGATCAATTGATTCACAGCGTAGCACCAACACACGTACCGACTATCAGCGCTAAAGTGTTTCATTCAGAGTAGCCACTCAAAGCGCAGTACCGCACTAAACCAACAATAAAATCTTTCTAGCGAATCCTTCAGCTATGAGATTAACCGTAATACCACAAAAAGTCTTTACGAAAACATCAACACTTATGGTTACATCCGAAATCAATGCAGTCATTCACGAAATGCCATCTTTAGCCCGTTCTTAGAAGTTTTAATTCTTAGAAGTTCCAAACTGCACACGAGATGTCAGTAAACTGACTTTGAAAAAGAAGAGTGGCGATAATGTTCCGGGTGTGTTCTGTAGCAAATAATCAAAACGTCACTGCTCCATTTTGCTCTCTAATTATTTCTGCTACGAGATCACCACTGCTTCCACATGGCCCGAGAGAAAAGATGGCGTCGAATGTGCCTGTTGTTGCAGGTAATTGAGATAATTTAGCAATTTCAAGGCACTATACATTAAATATGTGTATATTTTTATCGCCTTTGTGTTATTTAGTATCATAATGTATTAACTATCATCATTATAGTATCCTTTGTTTAAGAATTTTATATGGAAAGTAACCCTTTCCTAATTTAGTCTGCTCACCATACGTGACACTAGTAACCTCACAGTGTGTTGTAAATGTTAATCAGAAGTGAATGTGCGTATGTCAAATTGCGTTAAATGCCCTTGTTTCAGTACGAGGCTCTACGGGAATATCAATTAACCTTGGACCGCCCAGCTATGATCTTGTTCCGGCATTCGCACGCGATGACAGTAAGTCATGTAAAGTAATGCTTTTCGATACTGAAGGCAAATACTTTGCATGGGTTAATGGCACATGGTAAGTTTGTAATTCTTAATATAGAAAATGTCCGACAATATTTACAAAACGTAAGTAATCAAGGAACGTAAATTACTTCATGTTAATATCTTACAGTGTGAAGATTGTAGCAACAACCACATGGAAGGTGCAGGCAGAAATTCCACGACCAAAGGTTTCCAACCTGGAATTCTCGCCCAAAGGGACCTATTTAATGACTTGGGAGCCCTTCATAGGTATTGTGAAAATACTATAGTTCTTTTAATTGTTGGCAAAACATATGGGGGTATCAAATCTGCTTGCTTATGACAACAAATGTTTGTTGTGAGATTTAAGATAAAAAATCAGGGTTATCAAAAATCAGTTGTGATAAAGCTGATTAAAATTGGAACAGTGCATAATAGAGAGGTATGTCAGTTTTGTCTTTCAAGGCCACATGTGTATTTTTTAAATGTAAATAAACCCACAACTTTCAGAAAAGTACTTGAGCTACCCAGATGTAACAACATCTCAAATTAATATTTTGTTTTCTGTACTTGTGTAATGAAGTACAATATCATACTTTCCAGTTTACATTTATCTTTAAGATGCACTTCTAGCTTCCTGGTACTATAGGATTGCTTGCCATTGAAGGTAATGCAGTTTGATGTTGTGGGATGAAAAATAGAAATTTGCAATTTTCTGTGTTTATTACTCATTTCCTCTTTTAAAGTGCTTTGTAATCCTTAGGTATTTCAGTAATTATTTACAAGTTGGGCCGCTAACTCTCTCCGCTGCGACTTATGCCAGTTTTGCACTCTAACAGGACCAGTGTGGTTAGAGAGGGATTATGGGTGGGGAGATGGTTTAATAAACTAATGTATCCATTGCGCTGTTAGGAGTTGTTGGAAATATCGTTATGAGGTACTACCACGATATAAAATTAGAAACATAAATTTATATACACACACTAACCTAAACGGATTGGAACCTAACCTCGCGCTAAATTTGAAACCCACAGGCTTTGAAATTGTCATCATAAATACAGTCAATCAATCGCACTTAGTTTCATTCGGCTTTAGAGTGGCCGAAGTTCTGCATAATAAAATTTATTGAACAGCTGTATCTGCGTGAAACTTACTTGTCATACATCAGCACAGCGTCTAGCGACATATGCCAGTGTTGCATTCCACAACACTGTTCGCCTGCCGCCGACAATGAAACTCAGGTTTTAGGCACTTTAGTGTGTAGTATTATTATATATTTACATTGCAAAAGTACTACAAGACTTCTTTATTTATATTCTACTCCTTCTAGGCAGCATACTCCATAAATATTCACAAAAAAGGATCGCTATGCGCACGTAATAAATTATCATTTAACTTAATTACAGAGCTAGCCGATGAAAAAAATTGGTGAAAACGTAACAAGTATAAACCAAACTTACAGTCAAACCACAATTTGTTTAATTTCTAGAGGGGCCCAAGTTCTCTATAATTACCGGTATTTCATAGAATATATTTTTAGAGTTTGCATATTTGTACTTAAGTTAGCCAGTGGCATGCTGTACAAATAGAGAAATTTTCTCCTCACACCAAATGCTCCATTCATGTGGAGAGCGTGCTTCTTGTAGTGCAATGCTCCATCTTGTTTCTCAGATTCTAATTTTCTTTAATTCATTTGAAGAAAATTCATGCACCCCAAATTATCATTTACATTAGAAAATATCCATTTTTCATTTCATCAAAAATGTCACTAATAACTGATGCAAATGTATCTGGTAAACTATAAGAGAAACAAAATTTAATGATACAAAAACTGGAGCTCAATGAACCATGCAGTTGTCAAATAATTTTTGTTTGGCATTAATCGTACTCAAAATATTTTACATGTTTGAGATTTCTAATGTTTAACTAACACTTAGTGTGTGACATGCAATTCCTCTTTTTCCTGCATAGGATCATTAACAACAAATAACTGAGTTATAAAAAATTGGAATGAGCTGATTAAAGAATGCATAAAGTGAGGACTATTTTAGAAACAGCCAGAGCTTTCAGCTAATAAAATTGAGAGCCCATTAAGAAAAATGAGTTGTATTATTTATTGGTGCCAAAGAACCGTGAATTTGTCAAGCATCTGCTTAAAGAAAATGGTTGGTAACCTGTAAACTGTAACTGGTTCACTGTAAACAAAACTGTAAGAAGAGAAACTAGGTACAGTCTATGCTATTTCTACCAGGTGGAAGAGGTGTAAATATCATCGGAGGATAAATCTTTGACAAACTTTATAAGCTTTTTTTTTCAGGTGGGGATTTCATAGATTTATAGAAAAAATGTTCATATGGTAGCAGTGCTTTTTCCTTTTTTGTGGTTTACGGTTAACAGGTAAAGTCAGCCTGGCCATGTGTACTGTCCTCAATTTACTGTGCATCCATATTGCATCACAGGAATAATATTAGCTTATGTAGTGGCATTTGGTTCCAAATAGTTTTTTCAGTGAAATGTGTAATGTTTAATGAGAGCAGCTAAAATCAAAATACTTTTTATTAACTGAACGGCAGCTTAAATAATATGGAAATTGGATTATTAAGCACTACTAAATATAAATACCTTGAGCATGTTTAGGATATTGCTAAGTATCCATCATCAGCAAGTTTGGCACTGGATACAGTGAATGAATTTGTCACAGAATTATCCTCTGAAACAGATACATTACCAATATCCTTAATATTAATTTGAGATGTGGTTAGCTTAAGTACTTATTTGAAACTTGTGGGTTTATATTCATTTAAAAATGTACAAGTGGTTTTTAGTATCTGTATTTTCTCCCCAGTATCAAATTCATTTTGCTAACTGGCAGTCTTTAGGAAGGATATCCTGAGTGAGATTGTTGATTGGTCAACCAGAAATGAGGGCTACAGTAGATTTGTGTTTGACCAATTTACATTTAGCTCCAGTTGGAACAGCTTATTTTGTATATACCAGATTTATTGATGTTGGGAACTGGTTCTTTCAAATTTGTGCTAACAAACTTCAGGAGTAAACAACCTGCTTTCTCACTTCTTGGGTCTTTTTGAATTCGTTTTAAACCTAGGTCACAAAAACATCTTGCATATATTTTAACTTCTGGTATTGTTTGTGAATATTTTTAGATATTTGCCACAAAATATTCTTATAAAATTTGTAAAAAGTGTTGAACCTGCAAGAACAATGTATTTGTTTCATCATAGAAATAGGAGTCTACATGTACTTCTTTAGTATCAAAATAACCAGAGAACATCATCTTATATTGTATATATGTACGGATAAGCAAGCCAATCACACAACTCTTGCGGTTCCCAAGGTCGCAGGTTCCAACCCTGTGGAGGGAAAGGATTTTTTTGCATATAAAAATCCTTAGCATAGCTTGCTTCAGAAGGAAAGGCATTAGTACCATGTCATAGATCTATGGCATGTAAAAGAACTGCAAGCCTAGTAAAGGGGGCTCTGAGCAAAATTAAACACTCTTTCATGCCAATATAGAAGAGGTGCTAAGAACCATAGCAGTTTGAGCATCCATAAATTTCAATTTCAGACAACTATATAAATACAATAGCTAAAACTCTAGCTCACACAAACAGGCACGTTTCAACTGTTTAACTTGCAATCTTGTGAACTTACACATGCAATTGCAATATTTGAGCACATCCTCTCCATTGCAGCTACCAATGGCTGCAAAAAATAAAAGTATATAGCAAAAGATAAAAACAGATATTGAACATCACAAAATTGGCAACAGAAAACATTTTAAGCAGCGCAGAAAATTTACATACCACCCCGGAGCCCATCACAAATTCATAAGGAAACTGTTGCAACTGTAGCCAAATTATTTTTGGGTAAATAAAAAGACCAGAACACAAGATAAAAAAAACAAAACACATGAGAGCCATAAAATACAAGCAGTCATATGTGTTGTCCATCATTTCTTGTCATCCAATGATGAGATCGTACCCAATATAAGCATCCTGAATGCTGGCAGTTATCCAGCAGATTATACCTGCTAAATACCAGGTGTTTGGAAATTTATACTACAAACTTCTAGAGATAGTAGAGGGGACTTAGTGGACAATCTTTTGAATAGGAACCCATATCTGTGCTACAGCCATTTCAATGTGTCAGATTTACTGGTGATGTTTTGCAACCGGATAGGCAGTACATGATGTCAGAGGATCACCTGATGGCACATGACGTTTACCCTGCTGACATCAGAGGATCACAGGACACATTGCCCCTGCTGTTGGATGACGTGCCATGATGTCTGCCAAGAGCTGTGGTTTCAGCATGATTGTGCATCGCCACACCTTACATGTAAAGTCCAGGGATATGTGAACAGAAAAATCAACAAAGATGGATAGGCCAGGGTGGTCCTATTGCATGGCCCCCATGATAGCCGGATTGGTTTACAAGATTCCTGTAGAGATCAAGGAAGAACTGCTGGTGGATTATGGTTTCTGCATAAGAGATGAATAGGACACCAGGTGTCATGGAATGAATGTACCGGAACATAAATGTAAAAGAACCTCAAGCCTGACAGAGAGGCCTCGGAGCAAAATTAAGCAGTCTTTCACACCCAATTTAGAATGAGATGCTGAGAACCACATAGTTAAAGAGCGTCCATGAATAACACGCCATTTACATTATTTTTATTTGGAACATGATTCATCGGTATGACATGTGCAACACCGTTGGTGGTCATCTCATTGAGCCTTTCATGTAGTGAGCAGTTTTGTGAGACACATCCAGTGCAGAATACAGAAACAAATTTGTTTTTTCCTCCACAGTTGACACAAGTGTTATTGTGATCAATGAAAGTTTTTTTGTTTCTTTGGTATTGTTACCATATAAATTTGACTTTTTTCTGTAATGAGTCAAACGTCATTCAATTCTGTACCTTGTGTCACCTCAATTCACATGGTGCTCCTCTGATATCATGTACTGCCTCTCCGGTTAGAAAACAACAGCAGCACATTCGACACATTGTAATGACTGTAGCACAGAAACATGGGTTCCTATTCAAAATATTCTCTACTAAGTCCCCTCTACTAGCCCTAGAAGTTTGTAATATGAATTTCCAAACTTCCTGTATAAATATTATCTAATTAATTTTGGACTGCTGTCACCAAACCACCTTTGGAAGTTTGTATTGCCACATTGTAATCAGTTTGGATAATTCTAAAACAAATGCATCAACCAGGAGCCATTCACAGACTTGCTATGGATGAGAATAAGTGGTTCCCAAAACATGCTCAAGATATTTTAAACAATAATGAAAAATCTGATGTGTTCCATTCATGACTTTCTCTATATCTCTGCAACAAATTATTGTTAAAGCTTATGCTTCTATTTACTTCATACTAATTGAGAAAAAATTAGCAGAAACAGTCCTATTACTTGCTTCCTTGTAAGTAGAAGCGAAATAAGGGAGTGCTATTGGTTAAAGTGATAGTCAAAAGTTGGTTGCTATGTGACTGAAGTTCCTTTGTTTGTATGACTGGAATTCTTAAATTTGTGTATGAGAAAAGTATGTTTTTTAAAGCTGAAACCAAAAAGCAAGAAGTATCTCAAAAATGACCAAATCCACAAAAAAAATGTACATAAGATCAATTGTGTGTTTTAAGGTGCTCTACATTTTTTGTGTGGTAAGTTTTTGTCCATCTCTTACGGTTTAGCAGTTACGCAAAATTCTGTAAAATTCATCTAGAATAAAGTAGTCTTCAGAGGCTATTTCCAGAAAGTTCAAGAAATACATTTTATTTGTTGTGTAAATATCTTCAATATACAAAATTTTAATCAAAATCGTTATAGAAAAAGTTTCATGTAAAGGATTGTTTGGGGTAGGGGGATTGTTCTCAAAATCTTCGTGTCGCATCCCTGGAAGATACTAAACTTAAATACCAAGTTTGGTATTTTACCGACTTTTCATTTTTGAGCTATCGTGTTCACACACTCACCTTTTTCTGAAAATGCTTTATTTTTTTTTTTTTTTTTTTTTCCAGGGGACTCTAAAACCTATATTTCTAGTGAAATCAAAGCAAAAACAAGCACTATTAACACTTCTTCATGTTGGAGCTTTGAGTCACACTTATTAACACTCATCTATTTTAAGTAATTTCAGTGTTTCAAATTTTTTATTATCATAAAGAAAATACACTTTTTTCATACATAAAAAAATTAAGTTAGTATGTAACAGTAAAGAAATACAAATCTAAAAATTAATAATTTGTAAAAAAACTCTACTTATCTAAACTAATTTTGCAAGCACATTTCTATTGCATTGTGATTGTGAAACTAGTCCCTTGAATTTGAAAAAGATAAGTGAAATTTGATTACAAATTATTGATTGTTTCCGGAACGGACATTCTTGTGAGAGTCAACTAGTAGCTGTTTGTCAGGATGTAGCCGATACACTTGTTGCGGGTGGAAAAGTACATGCAATAGTAATTGATTTTTTTAAAGCGTTTGACCTTGTACCTCATGAACGATTAATAGAAAAACTTTGTAATCTGCAAATAGACAACAGAGTGATAACTTGGATTCGGGAATTCTTGAGCGAATGAACCCAAAGAGTGCGGTGGGAAATAAATTATCGTCTTCTACAAATGTAACTTCTGGTGTGCCCCAGGGAAGCTTTTCTTAGCATATATAAATGATTTACGGGAAGGGATAACATCTCAGATTTGTCTATTTGCAGACGATTGTACAATCTATAGAAATATTAGTGGTAAAGGTGACACAATAGATCTACAAGAAGATCTAAACAAAATTCAACTCTGGGCAAAATATAATAAAATGGAGATAAATTAGACAATAAGAAAATACTCAAGAGTAAATAGCACCAGATATTAGGGGTAATACTAAATCAAAGATTGGAGTGGGGGGAACATGTAAACTCGATCACTGGGAAGGCGTGGAAAGCGTTGCATTTTGTAATGAGGATCTTAAAATGTAGCAATGAAAAGTCACGAAATTTGGCATACACGTCTTTAGTTCGACCAGTATTAGAATATAGTGCTGCATGCTGGGATCCGTATCGGGTGGGGCAAAAACTGGCACTAGAGAGAGTTAAAAAAAGAGCAGCTAAATTTGTAGACAGAAGTAAACGATTCGAAAATCATACCAGCACTGCTACTTCCTGGGAAATACTAGAAAAACGTAGGAGACGAGCAAGGCTATGTGCAGTTTTTAGAGCCTATAAGGGGGAACCTGCTTGGAAAGACATATCCAAACGGTTATTAAAGCCATTATACTGTGGGAGGAGTGATCACTCGGAAAAAATAAGAAATAGAGAACAGAAAACAGACATAGGTAAATTTTCCTTCGCAAATAGAACAATAAACGAATGGAACAAAATACCTGCAGATTTACTGGAGACTTTGCCTCAAAGTGTAAATAGTTTTAAAAAGAGACTAAAGAGTGATTTATAGTCAGGATAGCAAATAAAAATATTGTTGCAATTATGTATATTTTAGTAGATTATGATGTCATTGGCATTTTAACAGGGTATCACTCAGATTATTGTTTAATTCAATTGTATTGTACATTGTATTATTACATTGACAGCGCTGCCACCAGGCCATGCCCTAAGCAGTGAAATAAAAGTATCCATCTATCTATACCTGTTTAATTTGGGCTGGAATAATAAAAGAAATTTGTTTTAGGCATTTAGATGTTATACACTTGTTATAAAAACCAAATGTGTGCAGTATTTTATAACTAAGAGGTACAAAAGAATAATTATTTACTAGAAATAAATAAAATGAAAATAGGTTTACAGAAGTCAAATAAAACAAAATGAGTAATTTTATTATTTTTATTCTGAAAATATGAACGCATGATACTGAGCGAATAAGATACTAGAGCTCTCTATGGGAGTCAGTTATTCAGCCTGCAACATCATAACTCCAATGTAAAGTTTAATTTGTGCAAAAATAAATCGTTAAATTGTGGTGAAGTGAGGTACTTAAGAATATGAAGATGTTAAAAATTGTGAATTGACTGCTGTTCTCTACTTCAGTAACACTCACCATAATTTCTCTATGTGAATTGTGTGATGAGAAGGATGAAAAACCATTTTTTCCTGCTGAAATAAACTTTTGCATACAAAAATGGTATCATTTTTCATTAGTTTTGTAAAAGGTATCATTTCCTAAGAGGATGACATACTCGTTCTCCATTATAGTGTACTGATTATTTAAAAAATATGTTGTCTGCTAATTCTGTATGACTAGTAAATTAACATTTATGAATGTTTTAAAAAGCAAAAGAAGGGGTCGTATTGCATTTTCTCATAACTTTCTTTCTTCTCCAGTTTTAATGTTTGGAATTTCTTTATTTCGACAGTTTTATGTCAATTTGCATAGCTATACTAGAACTTTCATCAACAATAACTAAAATGTTATGTAAAAGCAAGTTGACATAGGATCTTATATCTACACAATGAAAGCTCATGAGCTTCACTGTAGTGCATATTATTATAAAAATTTGTGCTCTGTACATTTCATAATTGATACAGAAACTTTAGAGACAAGGTTGTTTTAAAGAAAACTCATTCCACTCCAGCATGCATGTTTAATTTAAACTTTTAATGAGTGTACCACAAATTTCTATTTATAAAACTTGCTCATTGAACTTTTTTTTTCTGGTATTACAGTCTCTCAAGCGAATCCACAAGGCGGACCAAATCTGCACATTTTCAGATCAGATACTGGTGAACTAGTAAAAGAATTTGTCCACAAAAAGCAGATAGGCTGGTAAGTATATTCAGCACAATATTTAGCAGTTGTCTAATCTGTGCAAATTGAAAATACACATTTATAATTTTTAAAGTCAATCTCAAATATTAGAGATCATTCATGCTTTCATTAATATCATATGCACATTGTTTAATAGTAGGAGGACCAATTGATCACATTGACGGTTAATTATTTGTAATTGTGAGATGTCGCATACTGTATGAAACTTAAGGATTTATCATGAATTTAGTAGGTTGTCTCCTTAGCATGGTGATAGCATTGCTGCTTGCTAAGTGGGAGTCCTGGGTTCGATTCCCAGTACTGGCATGGGAATTTTTCCCCTACTGGGAGACCTGGACTGGGGTGCACTCAGCCTCGTGAGGTCCTTGGGGAGCCAATTGAGGAGCTACTTGATGGAGAAGTAGTGGCTCCAGGTCATGAGGACCGCATTAACCGGCCAGGGGTTTCGAGGCGCTGACCATATCTCACCCTCCAATACTGCACCCCATCCATGACATCTGTTTATGGATTGAGATGGGGGTCGCAGCGTTAGGCCAAGGTTCCTTGTGAGCTATCGTAACATGGAGCTAAATGAATTTAGTAACTGTAGATCCTTATAAAATATTGTTCTTGAAATATAATAATTCTATGTTACACCGCAATATTTTAGCAACATAACTATTCAGTTTGAATCAGTTGCACATTTTGTCTTACTCTGTCAATAGAAATTGGTGATCCCTTGTTGTTTCAGGCAACTCACTGCAGGTACCATTGTTATTTATAAATCCTTAGCATGGCTTCCTTTGGTTTCCAAGTCATAGATTTATGGCATGTAATAGAACCTCAAGCCTGATAAAGAGGCCTCTGAGCAAATTTAAGCAGTCTCTCACGCCCAATATAGAATGGGATGCTGAAAACAGTATCAGTTAAAGAGCATCCATAAATAAATTTCAATTTAATTTTTTTTTATTTATCAAATTGTCATATTGTACACACAAGTTTATTTGTTGATATTTCATTTTTCTTTGCCTAATATTGAATCAGAAGGGAAGATTCCTTTAATTTCTGTGAAGTAGATGAATTTGAATTTGCAGTGAGAATGATATTGATTACATTCCTTTATAACAGCATAAAGACGATGAAACAATTAACTCTAAAATGATGATTAAAGATAAAGATGACTATGTTGTGATTAACAGTACAAACAGTAAAGGAATATAATTTATGTTAGTATTCGTGGGGAAAATAATTTCAATTTATTACAAAATATTATTATAACTAACATAAAAGTAATTAAAATAATAACCTCAAATAAGTGAAAAATATTAAGGAATGAAGTCCTGGTCAAAATGACTAGCACAATTATTAGGCAGTACAAAACTCCTGGTCCTCCTAGTGCTAAAAGAACAATGCTCCAATAAAATAGAAACAAAAATATACCCATACATATACACTTCTATTTTGCAGAGATTATAATAGCCTTAAATTAAATCATTTATATGCTCATATTCTTTCTTATAAAATCACAGATATTAGCAATGATATTGCCTTATCCAAGGTGGATGTTATTTATTCCTTTGAAAAGAATTTTTCATTGGTATTTTTGTTTCTCCTAGAGTAATTTTGGTGCAAACTCCTGATCCTCCTAGTGCTAAAAAATCAATACTCCAATAAAATAGAAACAAAAATATACACATACATATATGCTTTTATTTTGCAGAGATTATAATAGTTTTAAATTAAATCATTTATGTGCTTATACTTATTCTTATAAAATCACAGATATTAGCAATGATATTGCTTTAGTCAGGGTGGATGTTATTTATTCCTTTCAACAGAATTTTTCATTGGTCTTGTTGGTTTTCCTAGAGTAATTTTGTTACACTACATGGGTATGTTGTTTTAGGTTTACAACATAGAGAAGAACGTTGAGGGGGGAAGTTGCCATTGTTATCTGACCAACGGCTTCCCTCAATCTTGCCTCTCCTTCCCTCCCTATCCCTTTCTCTGTGATGCCTGTCAGTAGTCATCATCATGTAGGGGAAGGCGCTCACTATTTAAACGTGGATGCTCATTGTTCACTTGTAGGAACATGTGTGAGTTATGGGTAATCCTCGCCTTGAAACATCACAGTTTGACACAGTAAAATTTCATCAAGGTGTAGCAAACTCAATATTTTAGTTCCCTTACATGCTTCCTATATGGTCTTAAAAAGAGGTATTATAATTCCTTCAGCCTTGCATAGGAGGATTCCTGAAATAGCACATAAATCTAGTAAATGTGTGTCTATACCAATTTTTACTTTGAAAGGTTCAAATGAATATTGAATAGACGACAGTTTCAGAAATAAAAGGATTCCAATACAGAAAGCGAAAATACATGCTGCTGTTTTTGAGAGACAATAAACTCTGTTTGTGACACACACAGAGGCATTTTTCTAAAAATGTATTTTTGGTAAAATTTCTTTATCAATTTTTTGGGTGCAATAGGTAGATTATTGTGTTGCCATACACTGTACAAATAGACTCGTCATAAATGTACATTAAATAATTCACATAAACTGTAAAATGTTTTATAATGTAAAAATGAATGTAGTGATATTTTAAATTTACATGTGTCTTCTATTTTAATAATGTTATATGGGAGACCATTGACAATTTTACCTATGAGGCACTTTGGTGATTTTGAGTATTTAGTTGCTTTATATTTTCCTATATGGACGTCAGTAATACTTCTAGTAAAATGATTATGAACATCACAATTGAGACTAAATAAATATGAGTTATTGTTATGAAATAGTACAGCATTATATATTAATAAATCAAAGTAAAACTATAAAATTGTTAAACAAATCTCTTGGCTTCATATTAAAAATTATTGTAAGCACTCTCTTCTGAATTAAAAATATCCTATTTACTTCAGTTGCAGATCGCCATATTAAAATATTGTATGATAAAGTTTATTGTACAGTGGCATCATATACATTGAGCAAGCAGTTAATTTCCAAACTCATTTTCAGGCTTCTAATAGCAAAGTGTACTTTATTTAATTTGGGGCATGTATGATCAATCTGTTCATGTCAAGTAAGGTTTTGATCTAAAACAATGCCTAAAAACTTTGTTTTATCAAGATACTTTGAAATAGTACCACCAGTGTTAAAATCTTTTTGTTACTAAAATGTAAGCAAGCAGTTTTGTCAAGGTTTATTTGCAGTGCACCATACCTTCTTTATACATATATACATAGTATGTGTAGTGCGGTGCCATAAATAGTTAAAACAGGCATTAAACTTTACTAAAAAAAAAAAAAAGAGAGAGAAAGTAAAAAGGCATTTTTAGAGAAAGGCTCATATGCATGTACATGGTTGTAAACAGCATAACTCAAAAACAAAAAGTGGTTAAATACAGATTTGGTATTAAAATTCAGCATCTCCCAAGAATACAATAAAAATATTTTCAAGAAAATCTCCCCACTCCAAGCTACCCATTATACGAGGGCCGTTCAGAAAGTAGCCTCCGGTTGATTGCAAGAAATTCACCAAGTTAAATAAAAATATTTTAATATATACATCTTACAACTACATCTTTGCACTATTTTTCTACATAGTTTCCATAACGATTGAGGCACTTATCGTATCTGTTCACAAGCTTTGAAATTCCTTCTGCATAAAAATCACCCGCTTGTGCCTGGAGCCAGCCTGTGACCGCATCTTTGAGCTCTTCGTCGTCATCAAACCGCTGGGACCCGAGCCGTTTCTTCATATGCTTGGCGCCAGATCTGGGCTGTAAGGTGGATGGTTGACAACGTCCCACTTGAAGGACTCAAGAAGGGCTGTTGTTCTGCGAGCAGAGTGAGGACGGGCGTTATCGTGCAAAAAAACGATACCGGAAGTCAGCATACCACGGCGTTTGTTCTGTATAGCCCGTCGTAATTGTTTTAGTGTTTCACAGTACACGTCTTGATTAATGGTCGTCCCACGTTCCATGAATTCAACCAACAACACCCCTTTTGCATCCCAAAACACCGTTGCCATCAATTTTCGGGCAGAAAAATCTTGCCGGGCTTTTATTGGTTTGGTAGGCGAATTTGAATGTGCCCACATCTTTGATTGTTCTTTTGCCTCAGGGTTCACGTACTTAATCCAGGTTTCGTCCCCGGTCACGATTCTGTTTAACAATGGTTCACCTTCGGCCTCATAACGTGACAGAAAGTCTAATGCAGAGGCCATTCTTTGAGTTTTGTGGTGGTCGGTAAGAATTTTGGGCACCCATCGTGCACAGAACTTACGGTAACCCGATCTTGCTGTCACTATCTCGTACAAGAGAGTCTTAGAAATCTGTGGAAAATCAGTAGACAACTCCGACATTGTGAAACGTCGGTTTTCACGAACTTTTGCATCAACTGTCTGAACGAGTTCGTCCGTGACCAATGATGGTCTACCACTCCTCTCTTCAACATGAACGTTTTCTCTCCACTTTTAAATAAACGTACCCATTCACGGACCACTCCTTCACTCATAACTCTTGGTCCGTACACGGCACAAAGCTCACGATGAATAGCTGCTGCAGAATATCCTTTGGCTGTAAAAAACCTTATAACAGCACGCACTTCACATTTGGCGGGGTTTTCTATTGCAGTATACATTTCAAACGGCCACAAACACTAAACTAGCGCAGGTACGACTTTCACTCGACCACGGCTTGATGCCGACTGACCTACTGAGTGCGTGAATGCACAGATGGCGTCGCTACTCCCCCCACTACCCGCACTGTGACCGATCGGAGGTTACTTTCTGAACGGCCCTCGTACAAAGAATTTTTTTCAAAGAGTTGATTTTCCCCAAAATGGCTATTGTCATGACGAATGAAATTTTTAAATTTTCTAGTAATAACTCTTAAAATCCTTTACATTCTGGATGACTGTTGCATAACAGGTATATCCTAAGAGGTCTGTAACTCATATATTCTTCCATTGAATCCAATTGATTAAGATTTAGGAATTTGTGAATTTCCTTATTAAACTTGGTAACCGATTAATACTCTTTAAGGGATCAGAAAGTTGGTTAAATATTTTTATGTCACTATATTTGAAAGATTTCTGAAGAAGTTTAGCTCTGTGGGCCTTTAAATGGAGTTCATTTTTGTTCCTAGCATTGCATGCATGTATATTTGAATTTTCTGTTATTCTACTCAAATCGCTTTTAACATGATTTAACATTTCTTTTATGTACAGACTAGGAAAGATGAGTATACTTAGTTACTTGAAATGCTCTCTGCAGTTATCTCTAAGGGGAATTTCCAACATGATTCTCAATGCTCTCTTTTGTAGTTTAAATATTGAATTACTGTAACTAGAATTTTCCCATAGAGTTATTCCATATTATAATAATAATAATGAGTGAAAGCATAACTAAGCTTTTAATGTCCCACTAGAAACACAAGACTTTAATTTGTAGAGGATAAAGCACACTCTACTTAACTCATTGATCAGTGTCTCCACATGTTTGTCTCACCTGAGATATTCGTCAGCCCACAGACCCAAAAATTTTGCTTCAGTTTAGTTACTTTTGATCCAAAATTAATGCTTGGCAATCCTTGATTCTTTAACGTTTTACTGTGGAATTTCACAGCTATAGATTTTTCCTCATTGACTATTAGTGTATTTACTTTGAACCAGTTTGAAACTTTGTTTATGGTGCTTGACATTTTGGATTCAAGCTTCATACTGTCCTTCCTGCTTATGAATATACTTGTGTCATCGGCAAATAAAGTAACTTTTACGTCAGGTTTTTTTATAGTGAGATAGATTGTTAATGTAAATCAAGAATAAAAGGGGACCCAGAACTGATCCTTGAGGTCACTCCAAAGGAAACCTTTCTTCTTCTTCTTCTTCTTCTTCTTCTTCTTCTTCTTCTTCTTCTTCTTCTTCTTCTTCGTTAAGATTTCTTTTTTGAGTGTTGTATTTGTTGTACCTAGATAATGAATTTCTACTGTTCTTTGTTTTCTAGATATGTATTAAACCAATTATAAACAATACATCTTATTCCACAGTTGTTGAGCTTATTTAGCAAAATTTCATGATCTACCACATCAAATACCTTAATTAAGTCAAGAAATAAACCCACCCCTGGCTCACTTTTATCCATTGTATCATAACTTCTATTAACAAAATTCATAATTGCTGAACTGGTTGTTTTAAATTTCTGGAAGACTGACAAGAATTTATCATATCAATCTTGATAAAAAATTGAATGATCCTTCTATACATGATTTTTTCAATGATTTTTGAAAAAAAATTGTTAGTAAAGTTATTGGTCTATAATTATTGGTTTCAGATTCATCTCCTTTTAAAAAATAGGTTTTACTATAGCTTTCCTCAAAACTTTTGGAAATTATCCAGCAACTTATTTATCAAGAAGCAAAGCGGTTTTATTATGTAGTCACAGCATTCTTTAATGATTTCGTTTGAGCTCCCATCTCATGTTTCTGTTTTTTTATTTTAGAATTGTCTAATGACAGCCAATATTTTGTTTTCATTGGCAGGTTCCAAGAAAATTGAATTGTCATCTGTAGGCTCATGAATGTTCTCATTCCTAAAGCGCAGTTTGTATTCTGAATATTGTTTGTAATTTCCACAAAATAATTATTGAAAACATTAGCTATTTCCTTGGGGTTACTAATTACATGGTCATTAATTTTTAATTAGATATTTCCTGTAAACAGTTGTTTCTGGTTTGTTACATCTCACATTGCCTTATGCTTATTCTTTGAGATGCTAATCATTTTATCGTTACTCATTAATTTTACAGCTTTTATGATGCATGTATATATTTTTAATATCTACTGTAATACGTTTTGAAACTTGGTGGTATGTTTCCTTTTTTAACTAGTTCACTCAGCAATCTGTTTTCTTTAGAAGATGTTATACCTTTAGTTGTCCATTTTGAAGGCCCATCTTTATTTTGTGCTTAACAATGGGAAATGCCAGTTCATAATAGTATTTAAACATATTTAAGAATTTATTACATATTTCATCTACTGTTTCCCCTGAATATACTTCTTCCCATGTCTCATTGCTCAATAGATCATGAAAATAGTCCTGATTATTCCTGTGCATTAGACAAACATTTTTAATATCATGTTTGGATTAACAAACTTATGCCTCTGGTTTCATTTCAATGATATGGTCTGGGCAAAATGATCTGATAAGAATTAATTACATTAATATCATAATCTTTTAAATCATTGTTAATTATTATTTGATCAATTGCACTACTTGAAGTTTCAGTAACTCTTATGGTTACCTCAACTGTTGGCTTCAATCCATACATATTTAGGAACGTTATAAATTTTGATTTATCACTTGGTTATGAAGTCAATGTTCATATCGCCCAAAATCATAACATTTTTAATAGTCTTAATAGGACAGAGTCTACGATTTCTAAAAAAGTAGTTATGTCACTTGTTGGGTTACAATATATACAAATAATAACTAATTTGTTAGGAATTTCTATGGCACTAGCCTCAAAATGCTCTTCAACTCTCAAACTTATTATAGGTTACTTTTATATTTCTCTAGCAAATAGAAGGCATTTTCAATAAGTAAGGATTTTATGGCTTTAATTTTTTCCCTTAAGGATCTAAAAATGATTTAGTCTGGTAGAAACAGATATTCTACATAGGATAATGGGTTCAAAGCTGAAGATTGTAACATCTGAATATTTATATCATGCTATTAGCATTTTGGCGACATTGCGAGAGTAGACAGCAAAGCTAATGGCAACATGCATGCATTAGATATCCCATTTAACTCAATACTATATTTTAAGGTAGATGCAAGCTATAGATTTAAATTGAAGAGAAAATTTAACTCTGAATACCTCTGCTGATAGCAAATAATTCTCAAAACGAGTCAGATAACCAAAAAGTGCAAGTGTTTCTATTCTGACTCAGATTTTCTCTTAAATTTAAATTTTAAATCACTGTTACTAACCTCTCCAAATATTATGTGAAATTATATATTGATAATCATAATCAGCAGTAATATACATGTGTTTTATCTTCATTTAAAATTTCAGAAATGCATAGCACAAGGGAATTATTGAATAAGATAAAAGAGTGGTGTATAATAAGATTATTTATTAACAAAATGGTATTAATCAAATGAAAAATAACCTAGGTATTTGTTATAGCATTATTTCCATAATTTATTGCATACCGGTGTCATACCGTGGCCTTCTTTAGCTTATGAATCAAAATCAGTTTCAAAGCAATTGTGACACTTTCCAAACCATTGCAGATTAGGTGTGACAATTTCATTTTGACAAGATTTCAGTGATATTCAACTGTGATTAGTTTAAACTGATACTGCCTGTGAATTGAATTGGCAATATTGCATGCTAGGCCCGTAAAGTGAAATTAAAAATAATTTAAGCAGTTCTGATCTGCATTCTTGATGAACTTGAATGTTAAGGATGTTAAAAGAACTGCAAGAACAAAAGGCCTTGAATGATACATTATTATAACAAATTGAAATCTGATTGGCCAACATCTAATGTTACAGTTGTTTCATTAATGATTAATGGACTATACAGCTTTTAGTGCTATTTGTGTTGCTCAGTAACCGCAGATCCTACTATGCACTAAAGAAAAGCTAGTTCTAGTATTGTGTGAACATTCAGTACCAGATTAGTAAATGTTAGGCCCTGTGCAAAAGTTTATAAAGTTTTCCGTAAAGTAGGGGACATTTTTAATTACAAATATGTGATGGATTCCATTCACATGACTTTCTCTATCAGTTTTGTGAACAAACTATCTTACAAAGATTTCTTTTATTTACATAATACTAATCAAGATAAACATTACCAGAAATATTCTTAGTATATAGTTCCTTTAAGTAGAGGGGAAATTAGACTAAATCTTTTAAAGCTGTCGCTATTTGATTGTCGTTGAAATTTGGCTATTTTTCCATGGCCAGGAGTAAAACAAAAGATATGAAATAGATGAGGGCTTCCTGTTTGAGAAAAATCATGAGTATTTTCAAATTAAAAGCAATAATAGGGAATATCTTTGAAATGGTTAGCTTTACAAAAAAAAATGCATATAACATAAATTATGTTTCAATGAGACCTACTCTTTTTGTGTAGTACGTTATTGTCTATTTCTTGATGTTTGTCAGTCATTCAGAATGAAGGTGACTTCACGGACTATTCCCAAGAAATTCAGGATATCATTATATTTGTCATATAAATATCTGTAGTAATCAGCATTTTAATAAAAATTGTTAAAGCCGTTTGTTTGAAAATTGAACATTTTGAAAAATTTTTGTGTGCATCCTAAATACCAGGTTTAGTATTTAACAGCCCTTTTGTTATCGTTATGCTGCCCCCTCCACACACACACACACACACACACATACACGCGCGTGCGCACTCTCTCCCCCCCCCCCCCCCTCCCTCCTAGAAATGCTGTTTTTGGTTTCAGATATCCTTATTACATGTATTTATGGTGAAATCTTGATATCAAATTTTTGGATAGAATACAATACCTTCTTCAGCTATGATGTACATTGTGCATATGTGCTAGATAAAGTAATATTTTGTATTAAAACAGGTCTTATTTAATGTTTTATAAATTGAGTATAGTATTCATGAACTAGCCTCCTTTATAAATAAACAGGCATTCTGAGACACTAGAAAATAGAGGTACAGAATAGAGCCTACCTCTTCTTAATCATAATAATTAATGAATAAGTTATGAAGCTTACTAGTATTACTATTTTTAACAATAAAGGAAACGTCTAACAATCATATTATAAAGTATTGAATTCATTCATATATAAGTGGACAGTCCTTCCTGTTTTAATCCTTGAAACAATTCATTCATCTATTCAACTCTTTTCATGATGTATGGAAAGTAAGTCCTTTTTGCATACAATAGTATATACTATAAACAATTCCACTGACGAAAGAATTGTCCCTGCTCAGTCCATTATTCCTTTTGACTTAAAATATCTTCTTTCTTCGTTCCATTCTTGAGTATTATCAGTTCTTTTTAGCTTTTCTTCAGTATTTTCCCAACATTGTTCATGAAGAAACTAAGAATTACTTGTTTCCTTGTTAGTCCATTTTATTTCTATTCTCCACATTTATGCTCTCATCCTTTTACTGGACAATTCAGCACGATTTAGTTTGTAGCATTTCATTACAGTGTGTTACACACTGAACCATGTTATTGATAAAGCCTACAAATGTAGAACATTTCAGAATAAATAAAAAAATATGATGTGTTCCATTCACATGACTTTCTCTTCATTTCTGTAACAAATTATTTTTAATAAGCTTATTCTTTTATCTGTTTCATGCTAATTGAGATAAACATTAGCAAAAACAGTCTTATTACTTAGTTCCTTATAAGTAGAAGGAAAATAAGGGAATACAGTAGGCTAAACCAACAGCCAAATGTTTTAAAATGTGGTAGCTATGGGATTGAAATCTGTTTCTTTATGAGGCCAATATTGACAAGTTCCTGTATGAGATAAGTTTAAGAATTTTAAAACTGAAACCAATAACAAGGAAGATCTCAAAAATGGTCAACTCCATGGAAAAAATGTAGATGACATAAATTGTATGTTTTAACGAGATCTACATTTTTGGTCTGGTAAATTTTTGTCTATATCTTATGGTTTACCAGTTATCCAAAATTCATCCAGAATGAACAGGTCTTCAGAAACTATTCCCAGACAACTCAAGATATACATTTTATTTGTGATGTGAGTAGCTTTAATATGCAGTATTTTAAACAAAATCATTTGAGCCTTTTTTGAGAAAATCAAAATGTTCAAAAAATATTGGTTGGGAGTGGGTGGAGTTGACCATTTTTGAGATATTCCTTTTATTGATTTCACTTTTAAAATACTTAAATTTTTCACATACGTAAATTTGTCAACTCCTGGCAATGCAAACAACCGGAAATTCATCCACATGGCAATCAGATTTTAAAAGATTTGACTATCGTTTTAGCCCAGTGTATTTCATTATTTCCCTTCTACTTACAAGAAAGCATTTCTGCTAATGTTTATCTAGATTAGCAGGAAGTAGATAGAAGAATAAGCTTTTTAACAATAATTTGTTACAGAGATGTAGAGAAAGTCATGTGAAGGGATCACATCAGATTTTTATACTTTTTACACAGTGTTAAAGGATGCAAGATTCACACCTCTTTCTTCTCCAAGAAGTAGTTATTCTGGCAGCCATATGTGTTTACGTATTATTGTGTTGCGGCAGAATGTGCCCACTCTTTGACTTTGTGTACTGTGATCTCCATGTGGCCATGACTTTAGGCAGACATTCAGTCATATACCACTCAGCATTAACTGTCTGTCACAGAGGTAAGAGGGCCCATCCTGGTGAAGAAAATGGCTACCATCTTCTTTCCAGAGCTCCTACTTCTCCAAACTTTGTGGGTGGTTGTTTACCAGGAAAGCATAATTCTAAGACTGCCTCTTTGTTTCGGGGTCAGAATGATAAATCCATATTTCTTCACCTGTGATGATATTGCAACTATCTTTGGACCATCCTTTGTCAAATTTCTCAAGCATAAAATGATACCAATCCACTCTTGTGTCCTAGTCAGCTTTTGTCAGGGAATATGACACCCAATGGGCACATATGTTGGTGAAGCCTAAATAATTATAACAGTGGTCTGTGCTGCAGTTGATCCAATACTTAGGATCTCTTCAATGTCACAAAATGTGAAATGAGGATCATCTTCAATCATTTTCCTCATAGCATCAATGTTTTCTTGAGTCACTGCTGTTGTTGGGCAACCAAAACGAAGTTCATTTTCAAGAGACTCCCAACCCCTCAAAAATTCATGGAACCAATTTTCAATGGTGGCCTTAGAAGAGGTAGACTCACCAAAACATGCACTAGAGAAGAGTAGCATTCCTCTGCATTTAACTGCTTCTTATAACCATAATATATCATTGCACGAATATCATGTACAGAGAAATTCATCTTGTGCTGTGTCTGACTAAAAAAGGCATGCATTTTCGCTGACTGTATGCAGTGTTGTGTGAAATCCTGTGGTAGGGTAACTGTCGTGCACACCTACCCAGATCAAAAAACAAACTAAAAGAATCCCATTGCTGTCTGACTTCCCATTTAAGAGCTGCTAAACACTTTTGGCATAACCCTCGTGAATACTAAACTAGATATTTTAAGTTCAGCAACTTCCAAGGATGCATTTGAATATTATTAAGATACCCTCTATCCAAACTACCTTCAATGGAAATTCTTCATTGTTTTTTTTTTTTTTTTTTTTCTCAAATGGCTTTTAACAATTTTTATTAAAGCACAGTATGTTTTAAGATATTTGCTTAGCAAAATAGAATGAATTTTGCATAACTAAAGATAGACAACATTTTTCAAAATATATCGTTTTTTGCTAATACTCTGGATGTTTTGTTAATTAGAACATAGCTGCTCTTTTTTTCCTTCATGGGTAATCAGTAATGTATTTTGGATAATTGCAATGCTCCGTTTCTTATTTGCACATACAGTTCTGAATTCTTCCTGTTGTATCATTCTTATTTTGTTCTCATTTGTAAATTGGCAGAGTGGTAGATCAAATCCTTTATTTTGAATTGTTCGATTTTTGTGCTATTTTTTTTTAATAACAAATCAGGCTGTTCATTCCTTGCTATTTCCACACATGTTGATAAAGATTGTTAAAACTTGCATTATATGTAAAATATGCTTGTGGTATTATTTCTGAGACATTTTTGTTATTGGTTTGTATTTTCAAAACTTGTTTCAAGTATTAAATCACTATTTATGTTTCTTGTCATAAAAATAGTGAGATTTGAACAGCATCATCCAGTTGCCTGCTTTGCAAAGAAATGATTTATTTGCACATCTTATACACTTATTGCACTTACAATGACATGTATAACATCACCATTTTTACAGATGTTTATCTCAATTAATAAGTGAAAAACTTAGTTTTGGTAGGAATAGTGTGTAGAAGAGAGATAAAAAAATCAGATGTGTTCCATTCACATGACTTATTCTACCTGTTCTGCAAACAAACTATTGTTATAAAAGATTATTGTTCTATCTACTTCAAGTTAATCAAGATCAAAATTCTCAGATGGTCTTATTACTTCCTTATAACTAGAAGGGAAGTAAGGGAATACAGTAGGCTAAAACAAATCTTTTAAAACCTCACTCTGCAATTGGCATTGACTAGGAGTAAAACAAGAGAAAAATACATGAGTATAAGTATTTTAAAATTGAAACCAATAACAAACGAATGCCTCGTAAATGTTTTGCTCTCAACCAAAATACATATGACATAAATTGTGTGTTTTTGCAAGATCTATACTTTCTGTGCAGTAAGTTTTGTCTATCTTCTATGGTTTACCAGTTATGCAAAAGTCATCCAGAATGAAGAGGACTACTGAGGCCATTACCAGGAAATTCAAGATGTACATTTTATTTGCCATGTAAATATAATACAGTATTTTATTCAAAATCAATAGAGCCATTATTGACAAAAGCAACATTTTCAGAAGTTTTACTTTGTAAAGGATAGTTTGGGGTAGGGATTTTCTTGAAAATTTTAATGTTGCATCCTTGGGAGATACCTAACTTAAATACCAAGTTTGGCATTTAACAGACTTCTCATTTTTAAGTTATGCTGCATACACGCACACACATGTGATAATTTTTCTAAAAATGTTTTTATGGATCCATGACCTCAAAACATGTATTTCTGGCAAAGCCTTGGTATCAATTTTTTGGAATGCAATACCTTCTCTATCTACTAGGTACATTGTTATGTGCTAGAGAAAGGAATGAGTTAAAGTGAATAGAGAAAGTAATGTGAACTAATCATGCCAGTTTTGTTTAATATAATGTTCTGACATGTAATTTAAAAATCAGTTTAATGTTTTTATAAAAACAAATTTCTAGGAATGGGATTTGTAATACAGAGTTTTATGGTAATCAATGGAAAAAAGCAATGAATTCTCATTATTGTGATCAGGAATATTGCTTTAGTAGGTTACTAAAAATCTTAATGCCATCCTTAGCATCCAACACTGGATGAATAGGTGTATAGGATATTTTTTTTCATTTCTTTTTTTGTGGTACCTGAGCTCAATCTCTCTTTGTTCTAGGGAGCCCCAGTGGAGCTCAGATGAAAAGATCTGTGCACGTAATTTCAATAACGAAGTGCTATTTTACGAAGCTCCAAATTTTGATTCTGTTGTACATAAAATTCACATCCAAAAAGTTGCAGATTTCAGCATTTCACCGGGACCTTTCCCATGCCACATCCTCTGTTATGTACCAGGTAAGTTAATTTTAATATACTATCAAGAATGTTGTGAGGCATTCACAGGTGAAACTGAATTAATTGCTTAATTCAGTTCATGGTAGACATGCGTAAGGTGCTTACTCATCATAGGTTATATGCAATGCACTATACATCAAGCAAGGATATAACAATGAAAGCACCATGTAATCCATGTCCAGAAATTATTTTTCTGAGATGATAAACACTTAAATGTGATATAAAAGAACAAATTAAAATTTTTCTATGAATATTGTGTTTGTTAGAATAAGTGCAATAATGCAATATCATAGTGAGCAAAATAGTTGTATGTCTATACAAACTATAAAGTGTTTATTGAAGTGATATATCCCCATATTGACTCAACTTTTCAAACAGCATGAGATATCTTCCAAGTCCAACATAAAATGGCACATTTTTTTTTTTCCAAGAACAGTTTGACATGTTGTGGTCTAATATGCATTTAGAGTTTTTAGTATAATTTGATGTTGGAGAATAGTGTCATGTCATAACATAAGATTTATAACTATTTATATACTGTGCTTGTACTGTATCAAACAATCCAAAGTAGCCAAATTCTCATTTTTGTTACACTTAAAAAAGCGTGCACCCAACAGTTTTTTTAATCCCTAAATAATTGACTACCTAAATTTGTACAAGATATTTTTGCAGAGGATCATGGTTTGTCCCAAATAATGATGATTAGAATGCTATGTATTGTAACTACCTCTAATCACTCACAACAGGGTAGACTTGTATAATTATTTCATAAGTTCTTGCAATCAGCAGTTACAAATATTCACAAATATGAGTAACCAGAATTTTGTGCTATTTTCCATGTGCTTTGCAAGTAAATTGTAGAACATATTTGCATCCCTATTATTATTAGGCCATTTCGTCATCCACATCTCATTAATTTTCACATCTCTTATCCAAAGAATCCATTTAAAAGACTTGCCAGGACCATCAATTTTTCCTCTTGCAATATATTTTAGTTTTATTGGAAACACATACTTTACTACAGTAACTGAACCAGTTAGATACCACCAGCAAGCTCACGCTGAACACTCCATTATTTCTAATTAATTGTTTTTTCACATAAACCATTTGTAGGACACAAGTTGAATACGTAGAGATTGAAAAATGCAATGTCATAGCTGGGATTTGAACCATGGATCTCCCAATCTCTAGCTGGTTGCTCTAACCACTGAGCTATCATGGCAATATGCCAGTACAGCATAATTCTCCAATTGATTTGCATGTTTCCCGGTAAACCACAAAGTGATCTCAAATTATTTTGAGCTGACATACAATTAATTAGCATTTAATTCCATGAAAAGGATAGATTGGAGTGGGGGCTTTTTCCCAAAAATCTTCGATCTTATGCTTGGAACACACTAAACTTTGTATCAAAGTTGGTATTTAAGAGACTTTTTTGTTTTTGAGTTATGCTGTCCACCAACCACCCACACACACACATGCGCACATCTGTCTCTTTTTCTAAAATGGATTTTGCTAGATTCAGGGTTCTCAAAACATGTATATCTGCTGACATCTCTAACAAATTTTTGGGTGGAATACAATGCCTTCTCTGTTATCTATTATATGCATACCTAAGACTTGGTAGAGAAAGTATTAATATTCGCATGCAGTGCAAAATGTATCAGACATAATATCATCGACTGTCATTTTTTGGCTCGTTCAATGAGGGAGTCTGAAACCCAAGATATCATATATGACACTATTAAGCTAATGGTTAACACTGTTTCTTCTTTGGTTTTCTGAATATGTCAAACACTAGTTGTTACAGTTCTCCGGTTATTTTGATGCGTAAGGAGAGCAGATATCCTGATATCAAATGAGTGGATTCTCGCAGACTTCTGCGACTAGTGTCATTAATGGTATTTCCCTCTGACCTTTTAATATAAAAAGGGTGACAACTAAAAGAATGTATCGCTCAGTAGAAATGGCTCCACCAAGAGGTCAAAACATTGGATAAACAAAAAATACAAAGACACGGCATCAACCAGAAGCCCGAAATGAGTGGATTATGCTTGCACAATGAATATTCTAGTATTTTTAAGAATATTAACATCTGTAATTTTTACTTTCTCTATACGCACTATGTACATAGTGTATAGAGAAGGTATTGCACTCCACCCAAAATTCGATACCGAGATTTCACGAGAAATATATGTTTTAGGGTCCCCTTTATCTAAAAAAAGCATTTTTGGAAAAAGGTCCGTGTGTGTATGTGTGTCCATGTGTCTGTGAACATGATAACTCAAAAACAAAAAGTAGGTAAAATATGGTATTTAAGTTTAGTATCTTCCAGGGATGCGACACAAAGATTTCGAGAAAATACCCCCACCCCCAACTGCCCTTTACATGGAACTTTTTTTGAAAACTTTGAATTTCTAAAAACTGTAACGGTTTTGATTAAAATTTTCTATATTAAAGATATTTACCTGACAAATAAAATGTATATCTTGAATTTTCTGGGAATAGCCTCTGAAGAGTAGTTGATTCTGGCTGAATTTTACTGAATTTTGAATAACTGCTAAACTGTAAGAGATGGACAAAAACTTACTACACTAAAACACATTAAAACACACAATTTATGTTATATACATTTTTATCGTGGAGTTCGTCGTTTTGGAGACATTCCTTATTTTTGGTTTCTGCTGTGAAAAACTTATACTTTTCTCATACTGGAATTTGACAACTGCTGTCCATACAAACAAAGGAACTTCAGTGACATAGCAACCAGCTATTGATTATCACTTTAACCTATGGTACTCCCTTATTTCGCTTCTACTTACAAGAAAGCAAGTAATAAAGCTATTTCTGCTAATTTTTTACTGATTAGCATAAAGTAAATAGAAGTATAAGCTTTTTAAGAATAATTCATTGCAGAGATATAGAGAAATTCATGTGAATATAACACATCAGATTTTTACTTTCTCTAGCCCCATATGTACAATGTACATAGGGATAGAGAAGTATTGTATTCCACCCAAAAATTTGATACCAAGGTTTCACCAGAAATACATGTTTTATTACCCCCTGTATCCAAAAAAAGCATTTTCAGAAAAAGGTCCATGTGTGTGTCTGTGTCTGTGAACATGATAACTCAAAAACAAAAAGTAGGTAAAATACCAAACTTGGTATTTAAGTTTAGTATCTTCCAGGGATGTGACACAAAGATTTTGAGAAAAATCACCTCACCCCAAACTATCCTTTACATAGAACTTTTTTCGAAAATTTTGGTTTTCTTAAAAATGCCTCTAACGATTTTGATTAAAATATCATATATTAAAGATATTTACCTAGCAAATAAAATGTATATCTTGAATTTTCTGGGAATAGCTTCTGAAGACCTGTTTATTCTGGATGAATTTTGCTTAATTTGGGATAACTAGTAAACCGTAAGAAATAGACAAAAACTTACTATACAAAAAATTTAGGCCTTATTAAAATACACAAGTTATGTCATATACATTTTTCTCGTGGAGCTTACCGTTTTCGAGGTATTCATTGTTATTAGTTTCAGTTGTGAAGTACTTATATTTTTCTCAGATGGCAGTGTCCATTTTTCTTTTGTTCTACTCCTGGCCAAGAAAAGAAGCGATTTGTAATGACAATCACATAACGACAGCTTTTAAAACATTTGACTATTGGTTTAGCCTAGTGTATTCCCTTATTTTCTTCCTACTTATACAGAACTAAATAATAAGAACATTGTGCTAATGAGTACCACGATTAGCAAGGTGCAGAAAGAAGAAGAATCTTACGAATGATGTTTGTAAACAGCTAGAGAAAGTCATGTGAGTGTAACACATCAAATGTTTTGTGGTTCTGTTCAACCGTTCTTCAAATCTTGTAGGAATAGCAAGACCAGCTTAATTAGATATTTATGAAGCAATATTAGAATTATTTAATCAGTTTTGATTTGCCATCGTCAAACCATCTCTAATGAGTTACCTGAGAGAAGAACTGAAACTGCAATCAATGTTTCATGTATTAGTAGGGAGGGGACGTTATTCTTGACTCTTAGAGATAGATATGTTGGTCAATAAAAGTGACATGTTAAAATTAAGAAAAAGTGTAATGAACAAAAGTCTGAAAGTTAGAATGAATTTCCTTAAGAGTATATGTACAATAATACCACTCTTCTCTGTCTCTCTCTCTCTCTCTCTCTCTCTCTCTCTCTCTCTCTCTCTCTCTCTATCTATCCCCCTCCCTTTCTCAAGTTTTATACTTAATGGCTGTATGTTTTTTGTTTTAGGGAAATCAGGTCAGCCATCCATAGGAAGGTTGTTTCAGTACCCAAAATTTGAAGCAACAAATTCCCTAGCAAATAAGAGCTTTTTTCAGGTAATTGCTAAATATTAAAACTAAACATTAATTCCAGTAGATTTAGTTACTTGGCAACATTAAAATAGGATATTAATAAAGTAGATTTATAAGGTGGTATTAAAATTGAGTTATAACTCATTAATTCTGATCCATGACTAACTTTGGAGTTAATTAAATGGAATGACTCACGTTTAGCGTGGCCTTCAACCTCTCCGTCTAGAAGTCATGGTTCTAATCATGGTATTAATAATGAGGAACTGTGATTTCATTTCAAGATCCATGGCTTATAATTGAGTAAAATTAAACAAAGGCCCTTCCTCCCAAAAAAAGAATTTTTGCCCAAAATTCAAACTTTTAAGAACAACTGAAAACATTGGTCCCATTTACAATACTTTTAGTTTAGTTTTATACTCATAGATTCCATTTTTTTATCATAAGTCACCTCTGTAGCTATCTCAATTTTGAAGGCAATGTGCTCAGGTGCAAGTGAAGTAACTAAGAACCTAAGAAAAGAAAAAAATATAAAATGTGCAGGGATTCTGAAGACTACAAATATAAACCATTTAACAACCGTTTTGAATGCATGTTTGCTTAAAAAGAACCACAATTTATAACTGTAAATTAAGCGCTACATCTTGTACATTTGCTCCCTCTCTGTTCTTTTTCGTATATCCAATAGCTTTTCGCTCTCTCTCTCACTTCTCATCTGAACTTTACTTTCTTCCTCTTGTGCATTTATTGTGCATCCAGTCTGCGTTACCTACCGGTTGCCCTGCAGGATAATCATGCATAGCGTTAGCAATAGTTGCTGATGAAGTTAATCATAAGTATCAAGGCTTGCTTTTTCTTGGGACTCTGTGTTTTCCAAGGTGCCAGAATTTTAGAGAATAATAATCAAATCCAGTGTCTTCTCCGAAACTAAGAGAAGCAATTTACCTTATATATCTCAATATAAGGCCTCAAATGTAAGACAACCCCCTTTTTTCAAAACTTAATTTTGGAATTTAATAAATTTTATTGCAGCCAAATAGCTAGAATTAAAATAAGAATACATTTAAATTCTGTAATTTAGCGCATCTATATAAAAAGTACCAGGTTAGCTTAATTTTGAAACAAGTATTTTGAACATATTTTGATCAATCTAAGAGACCCTTAGGCTGTTTTTTTTTTTTTTTTTTTTTTTTGGTCTGGCGAAATTGTGTGGAAATTCACATGATGGACGAGAGAGCAGATGGGAGAATGGAATTGCATCAAAATTTGGGATGTAACGACAGTAGAGGTTCAACAACGATGATGGATATTATTTTCTATTTAGGCAATATATGTAATATAATGTTGTAAACAGTTTCATGCATTTTGAATTTGCTTGGGAATTCCTGTAATGGATGGGAGAGGGAAGGACAGAAATGCACTGCTCTCTATGCGATAGGTGTCAGTGGTAATATCAGTACACTGCAAGATAATAATAGATAAGATTCTCTATTTAGAGAACATATTTATGATTTTATGTTATGAATGAAATGTGCAAATATGTAAACTGAATTTGATAAATATCTCTTTGTTTTGTCAGAACTTGTGGTGGAAGCTGTGTGTTGCATATCATGTTACTATGTGTCAAGGCACATAGTTTGTCTGCTTCCTTTCTTCTTCCATTGTCACGGTATTGGTTAATTAGAAGTTGCTCCAGATAAATTTTCATGTTTCCATAAGTATTTGGTTGTGTTCTCGTAGGCTGAGGTAATTAGCAGGAGTATCTGCATTCTGATGTCTTCTATGAAGAAAGTTTCTTTTGTTAAGACTTAGGCCAATCCTGAAGGTGCTGCCTTCCCATGGGTTCGTTTCAAGTTGCATGCTTTGAGGTCATTGACTTCTATTTTGTCCCAGATTATGTGAATCCCATATGTTGCTATTGAAGCTATAGCCATTTTAAATAGTAACATTGCCATTGTGGAAGCTTTTTGTGGTTGTGGATGTTATAGAGTGCTTTTATTGCTGCTGCTGCTCTTTCTTTCACGTGAAGATTGAAGGATGTCAGTGTTGTTTGGAAAGAAACTCCAAGGTATTTGAATTTCAGTACTAGTTCTAGTGGTTTGTTTTGAAGAGTCAGTGTGTCATTTGCTGTGTGTTTTTGCCTCCTCTTTGAAAAATGTTTGTTTGGTTTTGCCTTGGTTTATTTGCAGGTCATTTTCCAGAGCCCATGATATGAGTCTGTTTTGTTTAGCACCTTTTGCAGCTCTTCTTTATCTTTTGAACCTATTACCATGTCATCATGTTCCTAATGATGTCTGTGATGTCTGCTATCATGATGTTGAACAGTGTCAGGCTGATCATGTCTCCTTGTAGTGGTCCATTTGAGTAAGTCTTGGATAGGGTGATATCATTATAAACAGTTTTACTCAATTTGAAATGGCGCAGAAATTCTTGTAATGGAAGAACAGAAATGTACAGCTTTGTGTGCAATGGGTGTTGGAGGTAACGGCAGTGCACTGCGAGACAATAATAGATAAGATTTCCTATATAGACAAGATACTTAATATAAGAGATTCTTATAAAAAGTTTTACATTAGTGAAATTTGCATGAAAATTGACAAAATAGATGGAAGGATGAGGGGAGAACTGAAACTTGTCTGGCATGTCTGTTGCAAAATGCGCAGCTAAACAATTGGCTCCTAATACATTAGCCTCAACCACTGATATGAAAGGAAATCCTCTATTTTTTATTTTAGTCTCAGAGAAATTATTTTTCCATGAAAATGCTTTACTTTCATACTACAGCTAACCTTACAGTGCAAAATAAAATGAACGAAACCTGCTGAACCTGGCAATAATGTTTGCTACTTCCTCCAGGCCTTATTATTGCAAAGTTTGAAACTTGCATTTTTTCCATATACTATTTGGAAAATATGTATCACGAATGCAAGACGACCTACAGTTCTTAACATTAATATTTTGGAAGGAAAAAAAAATCTTGTGTTCGTATAAATACAGTAATTTACCTTAAAATATAGATGTTTTACTGCTGATTATTTATTATAAATGTTTATTCATTCATTCATTTATTACCTGCTTAAAAGAATACAAACATATTCAAAGCATCGTCAGGTTAAATATGTACAATAACATATACAATCTAATATATACAAAAACAGCTTCTAAAGTAACATTTTACAATTCATAATTACTTACTGTATTATCTAAATACTATTTATTTTGTCAGTATTAGTTAAGATATTCATCAATTAAATAATAACATCCTTCAATACAAAATTTCTTTTTAATCTTTCTTGAATATCTTAAAGTCATTAACATTTTTCAGATAAGTTTATTATACAGTTCATGAGCTGCAGCAGTAGGTTTGGTTTTTTACTTTTCTAATCTATGTGATTGTATATGAAAATTTGTATTTCCTCTAGTGTAATGTTTATGCATTTGTTTGTTTGTTTTACCTATATCTTGTCTGTTGAACAATTGTACTATTACTTCATAAATGTATAGTGAATATACTGTTAAAATGTTTAGGTCTCTGAAGGTTTGCCTACATGAATCTTTTTGTTCATCCTCAAAATTAGTCTTATTGCTCTTTTCTGGAGAAGGAATACTCGGTTAGCGTATTTTTTAGCACAACCTCCCCACGCAGTTATCCCATATGAAAGGTGCGGGTAGATTGGTTTATTCTTCGTAGATTAACATGTATTTTATTTCCTATTAACTGTTGTGCAATGTATTTTATTATTTTACATAATTGTAACCTCTCAAAGATAGCAAAGAGTTTTGTTACCTTAAATTATTTCATAAAAAGAGCTTTACCAGTTCCATCAATAAATTGAAGAAAATCAAACATTGTCTTTATTATTCTTACCTGTTAACAAAACTATAGATGGATATGGTCTCCCTTGAATGAGGGCTAAAACTAGTTTTCCCAGTTCTTTAGATCAATGGGTTTTCTGCCTGTATGTCACAAAGAAGTCTTCACTTGTAGGTAGCTTTATCTTTTCATAATTATTATTTTTTTCTCTATTTGGCGTTCTGTTAGGTGAAGATCCAGCTATTCTTTTTGTTTTCAGGCAGTTGAGATTTACTTAATATCTCTCTATGGCAGGTTAATAAGTACACAAAACAGGATCCAAACTGATTCATTCATTTCTGATGGATATGCTGTCACAAAAATATCTAAGCTGAATTGAATTTTACTGTACCCGACAGTAATTGGTTTGCATTCCTGGAAGACAGGAAATACAATCAAAGACTCACAGTCATAGAGCGAAGGCTCAGCATGTAGGGAGAGTTTTTATTAATACCAAATCTGCAACTCGCTGCTACCAACAGCACTTTTGTTACAAGCCATGATTTACTTTTATTGATACCACCCGTTTACTTGCCATTATTAAAGCAAGATATTAATCCTAGTGGATTTATTTACATCATGTAAATCTTCAGTAGTTTTAATCAAATATAATTTTATCAATTATGCCTTACCATGATGTCATTGTTTTACAGGCAGATAAAGTGGATATGTTTTGGAATAAGAAAGGAACTGGTGTGCTGCTAATGACAAGTACAGAAGTGGACAAATCTGGTTCTTCATACTATGGAAAGCAAGCTCTGCATTTTATTAGCACAAAGGGAGAAACAGCAATGGTTTTGCTAAGTAAATTATCAACTTGAATATCATAAGGATTGCTTCAGATTTGTTTTCTGCCCACCTCTCTAGTGTAATGGATAGTTTGCATGTTAGTTCCAGAGGACCTGAGTTCAAATTTTAATCAGGAAAGGTTGGCTGGATAAAGTTTTTCCAAAGTTTTCCATTATGCTGAAAAAGGTGAATGTTTGGCAACTCTCAGCCATGGTTCATAAGAGAAGGCAATTATCTCTTATTCACTAACTCTGTAGACTTGGGATCTGTAAGAAAAGAATCTGATGTATTAAATTCACATGAGTTTCTCTACTTCACAAGGGAATATATTAAGCACAAGGGAAATAGGGAATACTTTAGGCTAAAGCAATAGTCAAATAGTTTAAGAGCATGCCCAATGTACTGCCATTGAAATTTTGTTTTCTTTGCTTGACAAGGAAAAAAGAAAAAAAAGAATATAGTGTGCCTTAATAGCAGAGATATTTTTTGTAGAGTAGGACTTTGTGTGTCTTTTACACTTTATCAGTTACAGAAAAGTTGATCAGACCGAACAAGACTTCAGGGACTATTCCTAGAAATTTCAAGATATACATTTCATTTGTCATAAGTATTTTAATCAAAATCATATGACCATTTTTGAGAAAATCAAAATATTTACACACACACACGCATGTACCCATGCACACACTCTAAGAATGCTTTTTTTTTTGTTCAAGGGTTCTCAAATCATATTTCCACTTAAATATCGACAACAGAATACAAAACTTCCCCTACTTACTATACAAAGCAGAAAAATTACAAATAGACATGGAAAAATATAATATATTTATATAGCTTTCTAAAGTTTACATTTACATTATATTTATAGTAGGTTAGTAAATAAATAGTAGGTAGTAATTAAGAATTTAGATCTGTCATATCAAACTCTAGACCTCTTGGACTGCATTCATAAATGTTTGTAGTATAGTTTATCAAGCAGTTTCCAGTAGACCCAAAGCCTGATGTACAGTTACCTGAGTGCAGAAATAGAGAATAAATTTAAAACACTAATTTTCAAATGTGAGTATGCACAATCAACAAGAAGCTTTTCAAAGCCCAGGGATGCCAACAGAAAGGTCAGTCATGTTTCCTATTCCCAATTATAGCTTATGGTATGCTTACTGTACATATCTTTCTTCATTGTGTGCAATCTAGTCACACACTCTAGTAAAAGGTTTAGAAAAACAAAATGAGATAACTCCAGGCAGCAGCATATGCATCCCTTCTCCACTGTTAGTAATCTCATTTGTTTAAGGATCACAATCAGTAACAATGTTACTTTCTGTCCACATATTTTATTTTTAAGTGATAAAACAAAATATCATAGTTTAGTTCTAAACAAATACTTGTATATAAAAGTCAGTTTTATATGTTCTATAGTATTGATATATTTTCATATTTCTATCTGCAGAAAGACTTTTGTTACTAATAGGGAGGAGACCCTTTAATTCCTTTAATAATTAATTGAAGGCTTAAAGGAACCGACCTGGACAAAAGCCTAATGTCCGATCCCTCACCTTCACGTGGTGCAGCTGTTAGTAATCACATATCAATTTTGTTATAATAGAAAGGAGACCCTTTAATTGCTTCTATAATTTGAAGACTTAAAGGAACCGATCTAAACAAAATTTATTTATTTTTTTTTTTTATTTTATTTATTTATTTATTTATGCTAAGCATTATACAGGTGAATATGATCGGTGTTCAGCCCTGGCTCTTTACCGGTCATACTCATATTTTACAATAGTTTATTAATTCTAGTTTATTGCATCATTTTGTCTATTTACTGTCCATATCCATTTATTTTTCACTTTGCATAAGAATTGTCCAATCTTCTTACTATCTTTTTGAAACATTTCAACTACTACTACATTTCTATCTATTTTAAACCATTTCTTATTAATATACTTTTTTCTCCAAATTTCAGTTCCTTTACATTTAAATAAAATGTGTTCTATATCTTCATTTCCGCCACATATAGGACATTGATTTTGTGGAATACCTTTCCTTAGACCTTTTAATCTCCATACTCCTGCTTTCAGCCATGCAATACCTTCTCGCTCCTCTTTATTTGTCACATCAATGTACTTTTCCCTTCCCCATGAGACTTTCATTGGTATATAGAAAACTAAAGATCTCTTTTCAGTTATTTCACTAAATATTTTTTGTATTTCTATATCCTCAAATCTTTTCCTTGCCAACTTCTAAACAAAATTATGTGATGAACTAAAGGGAAGGGCTGCTCACCAATAAGCACTGGTCAGCTTGGTGAGTTATTGACCTGGACTGATATTTCTTCCTTTTCACATGTCAGATCCCCTCTTTTACCTTTCCTATCCAGTCTTGCTTGACTCAACTCTTGTTTTCTTTGACCCTGATGGTATTAGAGTATTCGAGGCTTAGGGGATCATTTCATTTTCTTTCCTGTCCATACCTTTCTTTTCTTAGGTGATGTAACTGCCATTTATGGTGCCTAATTTTACAAAAGTTGAATAAAAACATTCCAGATAAAGTGATGTCCCATTGGAAAAAGAAACATTCTGGAAGTAAAACAGTCCCCTATTCGGATTGGGTACCTTTTTCCAAGGTAAACAACAAAATATGACTGAAAAATTAACAATTTTACAATGGAATACAGGAGGTCTATCACAAGCAAAGAAACATGAACTAAGTAAAATTATATATGATCATAATGTTGACACATTTACAATTCAAGAAGCAAATTTAATATTAGAACAACTAAAATATTATCAATTTCAAAATTTTAGTATGCACCTACTTCCTAAGGGACGACAAATAAGCAGTGGCATTCTAGTTGGAGTTTGAAAAAAATCTTACTTCATCCTTTAAAATTATTAAAGAGATGAACAATACACATAAAATAGAAATAATTAAACTAGACATATGGAAAAATAAGTCTCACTTCAAAATTTATTCTGTTTATAATCCCCCAAACAATACCCCAAATCTTGAAAATATCACAGTAAATTCAAATGCATTCATAATTGGAGATTTCAGTGCCTATTCAAGACTATGGGAATATGACAAACCAAACAATTCTGGAAAGATCATAGACGACCTACTAAATTCAACAACTACAGAAGTTGTTTATCCACTACTCTGGTGCTGGTACCAACCCTGACTTACTTTTAGTAACCTCAGATTTATACTCGTCAACTTTCAAACAAATCTTAGAAGATCCAGGCTCAGGACACAGAACTGTAATTGCCACTATTCAACTTAAAAAGAAAAATTTAACTCCTATAAACCATAAACCTAGATGGAACTTTAAAAAAGCAAACTGAAAGATTTTACAAATGAATTTAGAAACCAAATTTGAAAAACGTAAACGAATCAACAAAATCCAATAAACTAAACAAAGATGTATGTGATACAATTTTGAAAACAGCAAAAAAATATGTACCAAGAGGATTTACTAAAAACTACAAACCTTTTTGGAACTCACAACTAGAAAAAATGAAAAAAGAAAGAGACCAGGCTAGAATCACAGCAGAAAAATATAAAGATCTGAAAGAAGTACAAAATTGGAGAAAATTAAGTGTTCAATTCAAAAAAGAAATTACCAACATCAAAAAAGAACATTTTAATAATTTTCTACAGAACATGGAGTATAAAAAAGATGAACAAAAAGCATACATATTCATACATAATATTCAAAACAAGAAAGACGATAAAAAAATACCTTTAATTTATAATATTAAAATAATTACTGATGACAATGAAATAGCTAATAAATTTAATAAATACTATGCTAATACCTATAAATTATCTGCAAATACCAAAAAAGAACAAAAAATTATAAAGAAACTTACTAAACTTAAAGATAATATATTTAATCAGGAACTCAATATTAAAGAATTGAACATTGTAATTAATAACTTAAAATTGAAAAAATCTCCAGAACCTGATAATAGGCATACAGAATTCATCAAACATCTGGGGGAAAAAAGCAAAATTAAGACTCCTAAATCTCTATAATTTATCATGGAATACGAAAGTACCAGATGAATGGAAGAAATCTATAATAATACCTATTTTGAAATCAAAAAATCTCCAGAACCTGATAATATGCATACAGAATTCATCAAACATCTGGGGAAAAAAAGCAAAATTAAGACTCCTAAATCTCTATATTTTGTCATGGAATACAAAAGTACCAGATGAATGGAAGAAATCTATAATAATACCTATTTTGAAATCAAACAAACCAGCAGAAAATTTTTCAAGTTATCGTCCAATAGCACTTACCAGTGTATTGGCAAAAATCATGGAAAAAATGATTTCCAATCGTTTAAATTGGTTTCTAGAAGAAAATAACTTAATTTCAACTAAACAAGCAGGATTTAGAAAACACCTTTCAACAAATGAACAGATTTTAAATCTTAGTCAAGACATTAACAATGCATTAAATAAAAAAGAAACTCTAGCAATATTTATTGACTTTCAAGGAGCATATGATTGTATTTGGAGATACAAACTACTTGATAAACTTAAAATTCTAGGAATCCAAGGCAAAATGTTACATTGGATCAGTGAATTAATTATTCAACGCCTTATTGCTACCAAATATAATGATAAATTATCAAAATATCAACAGACACACCGTGGCGTACCTCAAGGCAGTATCCTTAGTACAACATCTGTTAATATTTATATCAATGATTTTCCATATCAATTACAAAAAAGAGAATCAAAAGTCTTAATGTTTGCAGATGATGTCATATGGAATTCTAAACCGAAAAATCAAAATCAACAATTAATAAATATAGCACAACAATCCTTGACGACATTACAGAATTGGACATCTATTTCCCTTCAACTAAATGGAGAAACTCTCACAGAAACACATGAAGCCAAATATTTAGCTATTATTTTTGATACAAAATTAACATGAAAAAAAAAAACACATTGATAATATAATTAAAAAAAAAAACAGGAAAAAATTACCACTATTAAAAAGACTGACAGGCAAGAAATGGGGAAGCACTAGACAAACTTAAAACACTTTTTACAAGATGTGTATTAAATCAACATTTAAATATTGTGAAGAGATACTAATAACTGCAAATATAGAAAAATTAAATATTCTACAAAATCAAATTCTTCGCCTAGTAACTGGAGCTGTTAAAACTACCCCAGTACTTGCTCTACAAATTTTAACAAATAATCCAAGACTGGAACTTGACATTGAACAAGCAGCCATCTTACAATATGAAAAATTAATCAGACTACCTTTTAATGACTGGGGAAAAAAGAAAACCGCAAGTAAACCTAAAAATTCAACAATAATTCCTTAATAAAGTCAAAGAAGTCAAACATACCCATTAGAACTATTTGATATTGAACACTATCTACATTTAGCTGAAGAATTTATAAAATCTGAAATCTCTTCATGTGTTCTGAAACAAATGACACTAGAAAAAATAAATTTGAGATACCCTACCAATGAATGGCTACTTATTTGTACTGACGGTTCTAGCTTACCAAATAACAGTGGTACTGGCGCAGGTGCAATATGTCCTCTCTTCTCTTTCTTCAAAAGATTAAGTTTAAATACCTCAAATTTTAATGGAGAGATTTCAGCAATACTTCAGAGCTTACAAAACCTACTATATCATATAAATAAATTTGAAAAAGTTATACTATTACCAGACTCTAAAGCAGCTATTATATTCATAACATCTGATGTAACACCTAATAATTTAAATATTGCAGAATGCCGCAAAATCATAAAACAATTAACGAACTTAAATAAAAGATTAATCCTTCAATGAATACCAGCACATTGCGGAATACAGGGTAATGAAACAGCTGACTCTAGCCAAGAAAGGTAGTAAAATTACATCAAATTCATCTGATCCAATAAGTTATCCCTCTATCTAAAGAATCATTATATCAACATATAATAACAAAATTAAAGAAGATAATGTATTACAAACAAAAGGAAAACCATGGGAAAATTTATGTAATAACATGACCAGAATCACTACATTACCAAGAAAATCCTCTGTAGCAACTTTTAGACTCCTAACAGGCCATGTCTCAATAAACATTTATTCAGGATTGGTATAGTGAAATCTCCTCTATGTCCTTTCTGTACATGAAGATATGGATGGAAACCATCTACTGCACTGCCCAACCTTGAGTTGACATAATATGACATCAAAATACTGGAATGCAAGAGAGCAAATGGCTTCACTGCCAACTGCTCAACATTAGATACCAACCAACCAACCAACCATATTTCTATCTTCAGCTCGTAGTGAATAAAGTTGAAATACTGAAATATTTTGCTCTCTGCTCTCTCCCACTCTGGATTTATTGCAGAATAACATTAGAAATTGATAAATTCCAGTATTAAATCGAGATTAATATAGCTGCTTCCCATTTCTATTTTTGATTGACAGTGCATGGCATATTCCTCCTTCCACTTTGGTTCTCATTTCTGTCTCCATTCCTAAGTTTATTTATTCATATGCATTAAATATAATTTGGATGAATTTGAATACCAAAATCTAGTATGGGAGGTCCCAAGTTTGAATCTTGGTTAGGATGAGTTACCTGAATAAGGTTATTTTTCTGGGATTTTCCCATATCTTCATAGGACAACTGATGGATAACTGTAAGCTCTATGGACATCGGGCTCATTGAGCATCATTTCACCCATTTAATTCATTAATTCATTCATTGTCCAATATAACCTACAAGTTAACATAAAACTTAGAAATATCAGCTTAATTTTACAGTCCCATAAAATTAATCAGAACAGAACAATAACACACCATTTTTCATGCTTTCATGAATTTAAACATAAATTACTTCCAATATATGCATTTCTTAATACTTAAGTGGGTTCTCCTTTCTTTTTTATGAGTTCCATTACACAATTAGGCTTCACAAGATTGAAACACACATTGTTGAGATCGTCATGAAAACACACTTTAATTAATAATATCAAATGTTCTTTAGTGGAACAGTCAAATTTTGCAAGTCTTTTTATGTAAATAGTATACAAATTTTCTGTGGGGTTAATGTCAGGCAAATTCTGCCATTCATGCACATGAACATTGTTATCTTTGAAGAATTCCTTCACATTTTAACACCATTTAGATCATGTTACATGACATGGGCTTCGTCAACAGAACAATAATTAATTGGATACAATTTGCACAATACTTATACAAGGTTTGTAATGTATATTATTTACAATTGAATTGTCATATATTCACTTACTGAATAAAAGGTATGCTGCAGTAGAAAGGAGTTGACTTCTTTATTAAATTGTTTCATGTTTGCTGGTAGTTTATTATATAGCTTAATTCCTAAATTTGTGAGATTATTTTTAGAATGTTTGTTCTGCATATCTGAACATGGTCATTTTTTATTCTTGTGTTATGAGGATGGATATCTGTATTTGTACATAATTCACCTTGATTTTTCTTAATATGTTTTACAACTTCTGCTATAAATGTACATGCTAATGGTAACATGTTATGTTTCCTAAAGTATGGTCTACAGGATGTACTGTTGTCTATTCCACTTAATATTCTTATAGCTCTCTTTTGGATTATAAATATTCTCTCACATTTTTCTCCCCAAAATTTAATACCATATTTTAATCGACTATGAAACTGAGCAAAATATACATTTTTCAGTCCTGCTAAGTTTAGTGTACCTTTTAGACATTTGAGCATATAATATATGGAGCCAAGTTTAGTAGCTAATTGATGAGTGTAACTATCCCATCTAAGGTTTTCATTCACGTATAAGAATTTTGTTTTTCCTTTGTAGTCAATATTGTTTCCATCTAAGGAAATTTGAGGTTTGATGCTGTTTTTACACTGCCATGTATGAAAAGCCATTGCAATAGTTTTTTCTTTGTTTATAATTATTTCATTTGTTTTAAACCAGTTGCTGAGGTTAGTGATTATGGTGTTTACTGTATTTTGGAGTTGTGGCAGGGAGTTAAATCTTACTGAAAAATTCTGTCACCTTCTGGAAAACTTTTGTGGAGTTCACAAACATCTCTCTACAGTACTGTGATATACTGATCACTTTTCATCATGCCTTCAACTGGAATTAAAGATCCTAGTCATTCATAGATGAAACAACCCCAAAACATTTTCTTCTCAGGATGTTTTACAGTCTGTTGAAAATGTGTTGAATTTGCAGGTCCATTATTTGCTCAGCGCACATGCCGAACTCTAGAAATTCTTCAAAGATAGCAATGTTTGTGTGCTTGAATGGCCAGGGAATTCACCTGACATTAACCCCAGAGAAAATTTATAGGCTCTTTGCAAAAAGAAACTTGCAAAATTTGACTATTCCACAAAAAAGTTTCATATTAGCATTAATGCAAATGTGGTTTCATGACAATCTGAAAAATGTGTGTTCCAATCTTGTGGAGTTAATGTTTAATCATGTAATGGAGCTTATTAAAAAGAAAAGAGGACATATTAAGTTTTAAGAAATATAAATTTGAAATAATTAATGATTAAATTCTTGAGAAATTGAAAAATGTTGTTATTGTTCTGGTCCAATTAATTTGGACAGAATTGTAAATAATTAGTCTGATTAGAAATGAGCCTTATCACTGTTTATTAGCCAGAATCCATTACCTCATATGTTACGGTGATGAAGAAGATTGCATTGGTGACCGCTAAATCATGCACTATGATAGTGTTAGTCCTTGAGAATGCCAGAGGCCAAGCCTTTGATAGGGCTGACATAAAAGCACCACCTCAGAAGCAAGAATTTTATCCTGGAGCCTTAGCATGAAAGCTACGCTACCCCAATGCTCAATCCCCAGAACTTCATGATTTTAACTAACTTCATATACCCAAGGTCTCGGGTTCAAACCTGGTGGAGGACGATGGTCTTTTTCAGGCGTAAAAATCCTTAGCATGGCTTCCTTTGGAAGGGAAGTAAAGCCGTTGGTCCTGTGTCGTGGATTTATGGCATGTCAAAGAACCTCAAGCCTGATAAAGAGGCCTCTGAGCAAAATTAAGTGGTCTTTCACGCCCAGTATAGAATGGGATGCTGAAAACCACAGTAGTTAAAGAGCATCCATAAATAAAACACCATTTTTTTTTTCATGATTTTAACAATCTTCAATCTTCCACACAATTTCAAATAATATCAATGTTTGAACAATGCAATTAGTTTCTCTTTATAACAACACTTAAGATTGTCTTTGGCAAGTAATAAGTTGCCTAGCAAAGAGATATTCTAAACCAACATGAAATTTGTGAATATGGCATTTATGTTCTATTTTTATTGATTTTATACCTAATATAGGGTCATTATTTTTGTGGTAAGCACTCTTAAGGCCTTTCTTAACTACTTGAGAGAACTGAGAGTATCTGGGGAATTGGTGTTGGCAGAGGCGCACTAAAATCCTTACCTTATAGTGGAAATGACGACCTTCTACTTTCAAACAGGCAGCATATCTTATGAAAATGTTGTCGCTCACTTGCTGAATCTAGCAGCAGGAATCCTTATGATGTTATCACTAAATTTTGTAGTGTACTAGGGTTAGAATATACTTTATCTTTCAAAGAACTAAATAAAAATCGCAACTTGATAGATCAGGGGAGCAAGTGGGTCACAAATCTGTACTTACAATTGTAATGAAACACCTCTCTTATTCCACTTAATTTTTTGGTAGCCGTATGTGCTGTTGTAGAATCTTGTTGGAACAAATCATAAGATTTTTCTTCTTTTATCAAGTGATTGAAAAATGGGCCTAGAGTTAGTCTCAGATATCGCTCTGCGTTAATTTATTCATTAAAGAAAACAGGTCCTATTATTTTTTTATTTTTATTTTTTTTTTGTAACACTTATTGCATACAACACTCCAGTTTTCAGGTCATAGTGAGTGATTGCACCTGACACAGCAATAACAGTGAGAGTTGCCAATGCACCTTTGAGTGGGAATTGATGCTCCGAAGTTGTGCTAGATGGCAAGGGAAGAGTGGAGGCTTACCATATATAATAATGGCTCTATACTGTTAAAGACTATGTTTTAAATGGAAACATTTTATGGAATCCATTTAAGTTTCAGGATCTTCTCCTAAATATATGCTATTGTCCTTGTTATGTGATGTTTGTTTAGTTATATGTTATTTATGCCTTCTTTTTAAGTGATTGCATCTTTTTTGTAGGCAAAGAAGGACCAATCTACAGTGTAGAGTGGAGTCCAAAGAGTGCAGAGTTTTGTGTGGTATACGGTTTCATGCCAGCAAAAGCTACGCTTTTTAATGTAAAATGTGAACCTGTGTTTGAATTTGGGAGTGGACCTCGCAATAGCATACACTACAATCCTCATGGAAATAATATCCTTTACTATCCTTTTTTCAATACTTAGTTTTATTCCAGGATATTTTATTAAACTATATATATAACATAAGTGATGAAAGCTACTGGAATATATGCGAGACTGGGGGTAGCCAAATGCAGTGTAATGCCTGAAAACAAAGTAATATTGAAGAAAAAATTAATTACATATGTTGAATAAAAAGTATGAGACATTGCCTACAATTTGATATGCCTTTTTTATGTATTGGAATCTTTGTCCATTTTGCATCTGATTGTCTACATTATCTGATTAATAACAATTACAATACAATATTATATCAATATTCATCTTACATTTCATACATAATTCATCTTTTTCTTTTACATTAAGGCTAGTGTAATAACTCTATCCATGTTCTAATTTTAAATTATTGTAACCAGTGTTATATATTTTACACTTCAAAAAACTTCATTTTACACATTAATAAGTTTGTTGTCCCTTCAAGAATCATAACATCACTTTAGCTCCAAAAAACAACTACTGGATTCAGAAGCTACTGTGCAAAAAATTAAAGGGTCCTATTTCAGCAAACAAAAAGTTTATGAAATTGTATGTTCATTGAATCTAGTATACATAGGAACAACAAAAAAAAGTTTGGAAACCAGATTAAAAGAACATATATGAAACTTAATATATAAACAAACAGAAAATCAGCACTCGCCCATCATTCGTGGTCATCAGGACATAAGTAATAATAAATAAATAATTTATTTTCACCTATAGGCAGTGTATACATGTTTCAGGCTTTGTCATAAAATAGTGTATTGAAGAAATATTCAATTCAAACACAATAATTACAATGTCATATTAATCACTATGTTAGCATTCAATTTACAAATATAACAAAGTACTATTTACAGTTTGGCATATCACTTAAAACAAGCATACAAATTCAACAAAAGATACCTTAAAGTACTATTTACAATTTGTCATATCACTTATACAATAAAAACATGTTCTGATATATATTTTAAAAAATAAAGTTCATCAATTCTGTATAGGCTTTTATTTAATACATATTTTTTTTAACAGTTTTATAGGAACTACCCTGTTCAGTTTTTATATATTGTGGGAGTTTATTGTAGAATATGGCTCCTCTGATATATGGATCTTTGATTGTTGCAGATTAGTTGTACACACCTTATGGTAATTATTTATACCCCTTGTATTATAAGTATAATATTCTTTGTTTTGATTATTTCTGCTCTCATTTCTTGTAACTAACAAAATAATCTTATAGACATATAGAGATATTACTGTTAGAATTTTTAAAGTTTTAAACACCTCTTTTAAAGAGTGACACTATCTCAGACCAAACATACATCTTAGACTCTTTTTTTTTAATCACTAATACCCTATTTAGATTGGTTATGGATGTTGCACCCCAAAATTCAATCCCATAATCTGTGAGTGAGTGAATCATTCCATAATAAACTGGTTTTAACCAGTCAGCATCTAGTTGATTTACTATTTTCTGTAATAAATATAGCCAAGAATTTAGTTTCTTTCAAAGATTGCCTATGTGTACATTAAAATTTAAGTTTTTTCTATGGTAATTTCCAAAAATGTTATGTTATTTACTTGTTCAATTTGTGTATTGTTGTGTTCTATCTTACATACTTGTTCCTGATCCCTTAGTTGAAAAAGAATGCATTTAGTTTTATCTATTTTGAATTTTGAGTTGAGCTGCATTCATTAATCAGACAGTTTTAAAAGGGATGATGTGACCTTGGTTCAGAGTTGTTTTAATTCTTTATCTGTGCATATAAAAGGTGTGTCATCAGCATAGGAAATGTGATTATATTCTGGAGAAATAGGCATGCCTTTACATAAATTAGGAATAGAAGAGGACCCAAAACCGACCCTTGTGGTACTCCTGTGCTCAGCGTTTCATATCTTGATTTGCATTTATTTAAGCAATTTCCACTTTCCCATTACATTTCTGTACATTGTGTTTGGTTTTGTAAATACAAAGAGAGGAAATTGAGCATTTTTCCTCTAATTCCATAATCGGTAAGTTTTATCAACAAGTGATCATGAAAGACACTATCGAATGCTTTAGATAGGTCTAGGAATATACCTACAGTTTGTTTTACTCTGCTCAAGATTTGTAAGCACATTATATATAAGTTCAGATACAGCAGTAATAGTTGATAATCCTTTATGAAAGCCATGTTGATAATTTTGCAACACGCCTCAAATAAATCTATTAGTCTTTTGTATATTATCTTTTCATTCCTTTTGACAAATACTGAGGTTAATGTTATTGGGCTGTAATTTGATAATAATCCCTCTTTTCCTTTTTTAAGTGTTAGTGGAACAATACTATTTTTTTAGAAATCAGGGAATGTTACATATTCGATTGAGTAGTTCATAAGGTACACTAGAATGTTCAACAGCGGTTTTTGCAGGCTTTAAGAATTTTTGGTGTAATATCATCCCAACCAGATAAACAATTTTTAATTATATTATTTACCTCTGCTTCATCAATTTAAAAGAGGCCAATAGTGTCTATAACTTTGATATCATCACTATTTGAGCTATTAATTCTGGTGTTGTTATCTCCCCCCATGTTAATAAAGTATTGGTTAAACAAATTTGAAATTTCATTAGGATTTACTATTTCTTGTCCATTCACCCATATGTTAATATTTTTTTTGTTTATTGGTTTTATATTTTTATTAAAAGGTGTCTCCAGTTTTAGTCCTACATCTGTGTAGAAGCTCTAGAAGAGCTGTCTGAAAAGAATTAGGTACTGGGAGTGGAAGCTGATGAAACAAGGAGAGAATTTGATGTACAAGGACAGACGTAAATCTTTAGTTGAACTGATGATTGGCTGGATGTTCTTTGAATAAGAATTACGTTCTTGTGTGAGTGACTACAAATGTCTCAAGAAGGTAATTAAAATTTTACTGACCTTGTCACGCGGCAATGATCGAGCATGGATGTTATGTAAATAGGAACATTATTGCAGAATATTTAAAGAAACATCACATTTTACTTGGCATACCATTCATGATTTTATTTGTAACGCTGCTGAAGGAGATGTAAGAGAAAAAAAATGACAAGACCTATACTGCATTTTGCAAGAAATGCACATTACAGTTATATGGAGTCACTGGAAAGGGCACATGAATACAAAAATCAGCAGACCAAATAAAAAGTGCTAAAAAGCAATCTGAGGAGTGAGTTAAGATAAAGCAAATATTTTGGAAAAATCAAAGCTGCTAGATATTGAAATTGATTCAAGAATTAGAGCTGCAAGAATGAGCCAATGCATAATTTAATAGGATTCTAATCACACTACCAGATGTTTCTATGTTGACAACATAGTACTTTCTGCATTTTCCATCATTAGGTTCAGAGCTGAAGATGGACAAAAACCAAAATTTGAGCTGCCAATACAGTGAAGTGTAATATGTCCCAACTCTCTTACAAATTTTTTTATTTTGGTTATCGACATTGTATTTATTTAGTTGTAATAACTCAAACTGTAATTGCATATATTGCAATATAATACCATTCAATTAATATTTCAGATTTTCTATAAAAACAAGGTAATGAATCAGAAAATTTACACTAAACATTATTGAAATTGTAGAAATGTGCACCTGGTTGTCAATTAATATTTATTTCTTAATTATAAAATCCCAAACAAAAAAATTGCTTTATAATATGTGATATGTAACACTTTTAATACCTACTGAAATTGAGGACTTAAATACCTGCCAACCACAAGTTTATAGCAAAGCTGTATCAATTTTCTTATTTATGTATGGATTGTGGTACAATGAAACATAAAATTAATATAATTTTGAGTCAAACTAATACTCTGCTCCATTTCTTCTGGGACTTACCTAGAATACTTTGTTAGACCCTTCCTAACATCTCAACTCATATTGAAGAATCTCTAATCTGATGGAAATACTTTAGTAGAATCAGAAACTCTGTTTTCCTCTTCACCCATTTATGAATATCTAAGAAGGTTTTAATCTGATGCTTTAACATGTTTCAGTATCTTGAGTGAATTAAATGAAGGTGTGTACTTTTAATGCATCTTTTCTCTAAGCATTTCCTTAACAAAAGATACTCCTTATCCTTGGTGGTTTCGGAAATCTCAGAGGAAATGTTGAACTCTGGGATATGGCAGCAAGGAAACTGATAGCAAAGATGGAAGCTCCTGATACAACACTCCTCCATTGGTCACCAGATGGAGAGCATTTCCTTACAGCAACAACTGCTCCAAGGCTACGAATGGGCAATGGTTTCAAGATTTGGCACTATAGTGGTACTCTTTTGTATGAGCGACCCTGGAACAAACAGGAAGAGCTATGGGAAGTTCTCTGGCAAAAATTTCCTCAGGGAGTATTCCGTGAACCTGTGATAAGCTACAAACCAGTAGAGGGCATTCAGCCTAGCCAACCTCAAGGTAAATAATTCAAGATTATAATTTCTTTTAGTCCACATGTTGTTTGGTGTTTGTTTTCAGGATGCCAAAATGTAAAATGAGACTAAAACTCATCAAATCAATTTCTAAAACAAAAGTCTTAGTGATATTCAGTTTTAAAATTCCAATTAGGTTACAAAGACCACAAGGTGTGTTATAAATTCTTTTGACAATGAACATCCTGTGTAAAATTTGTTTTCAAAGCATTGAACCTGATTCTAAAGCTGTTTTTATTACTGTAATATGCTGTCAGGATTTTACAAAAATGCAATTTTTGGTGCTGCTGAAACCAAATATAAGGTTTATTTGCTTGAGAGAAAGACCAATATGAACTGAAAGTAGAGAGTTAGATAAGTACAAAAGTTTCCTATTTAAGCTCAGTGCCTTTTATGGATGCAAAGCAAGGATTTTCAGGAAACCATAACAACATAAAAATCTCACTGTGTAAAAATTTGTGTTGTTTTTACTCTTTGAAAAATAACTATAACAATTCTGATTGGAACATAAGTTTGAAACATCACAAATATATTACATTTTCATAAATAGTATGTGAAGCATTCTTCATTGTCCTTAAAATTTAAAACTGGAAGCCTTACAAGCTAGACAAAAGCTTGCAATTAATAAAATGCAGGTCATGTTAAAACATATACATTATAGTAAAATATTAGCTGTAGTATGTAAAAAGGAAGCTAGTATCGGTGAAGTAACACAAATATTAATATAACAATAATTATAACAATTCTCCATTTATCTTTTTGAAATCCACAGGACTAGTTTCGCAATAAAAGGATCTATTGCATAAGTCAGCTCAAATTCTTTTTGCTCTTGTTTATTTACATTGTTATGGTTATTGCTACTGGTGGATTGTGTACTAAGGCATTGTTAACTACAGAATCAAAACAAATTTGGTGAGAAAATCAATTGGTGGTATATCAAAATTCATTGCATGATTTTTATTTTTTAATATAAATATTTTCGCCCAAACCATTAAATCTATGGGTCCATTTAAGTGTTTTAATAATTTAACATCTGGATTTATTTCATGATCAAATTTCCAAAAATTTATCCACAGCCAATTTATCAATTTGTTTGTATTTAATATTCCTAAATTGCTCTTTTACTCTGATTTCCAAATCACGTTTAGACTTACCAATGTAAACAAGGACACAATTTAATTGATAAATGCCAGATTGTTTTGATTTTATGAAATTTCATCTTGTTTAGAAAAGCCTAACAAAATGTTTATATTGTATTTATTTTGAGGAACATATTTATTATACGTGCTCTTTGAAAATATTTGTGAATTTTTTATTGCCCAAGGGTGATAAGTAAATTTTTTAAAAATGCAAATATATCATCTACATATCTATACCAAGTTTTAAAAATCGGATTGCTTTAGTGACCTATATTCAAAATAGCTGATCTTTTTATAAGTTATTTTGAAATACAGTCACCAAAGCATTCCCTTTGAAAGTTTGCAGTTTTGAATTTTTGTACTTGAATACCCTTTAACCTGGTAGGTCATTTCGGATGACATGAAATCAGTGAAATGATACTCAAATAAATCTGGGTTCCATGGATCCTAAAGTTACTCAACGTTCATCTGCTCAGGATAAGGTAAAGGCCCAGAAAAACCTCATCCAAGTAACTCACCCTAGCTGAGATCTTGCTTTTTCTTTCCATTGCAAGGGCTACCATGAAATAGGATCTGAAGCTTTCCTGGCGACGAACATATTCTAGACAATCACTACACCTGGCTTGAAGCCCAAGAACGTCTAGAATAGGGCTACCATGTCTAAACATTTGAATTATGTTTTTATTTGTTTAACTAAACACTTATTACTTAATTTGAAGTTATTTTTATTAAAAATCTTACAGTGAATATTTTAATGTGGATCTGGATTCCATGGAACCTAAAGTTACTGAGTGTTCATCTGCTCAGGATAAGGTAAAGGCCCAGAAAAACCTCATCCAGGTAACTCGCCCTAGCTGAGATCTTGCTTTTTCTTTCCATTGCAAGGGCTACTATGACTTAACATTTGAATGATGTTTTTACTTGTTATAACTATTAAAATTTAGTTTAGTCGATTTTGTAACACTACATCACTTACTTTTTTATTTCGGAAAACATGTTTCAGAAGCCATGTGCTTCCATTGTCAATTCCTTTGGTCGACTGATATCCGATTTCTAAATTTATGTAGAATTAAAAAGGCCACGCCAAAATTTGTCAGAAAAATAATAAAAAATGATAACAAATTCAATTGTTATAACTAGTTTGAGGTCATTTTTATTACAAATTTTACAGTGAATATTTTAATGTGAATATTAACTGAACAATACAATACATATATATATATATATATAATGCTAATGAAAGTCATGTGAGTAACACATCAAATTTTTTTTTTTTTTTTTTTTTTTTTTTTTTTTTTATATTAAATAAAATTCTACAATAAAGAATTAAAGCCATTATTTACCCTAAAATTGAGTGAAAAGGATCCATCAATATCAGTAATGATATAGGAGATATTTAAGGCAATATTTTTAAGTGCTTCATCCTGTATATTTTTCTACTCAATCTAAAAATACTGTTTGAAAGGAAAATTTTTTTATGACATTAATAGAACTAGAATAAGTGTGGTGTAGAAACTAATAATTTCCTCCAGTTGCTTTTCAATTTGTTTGAAAATCAGTGATTAAACTGACTCAAAGCTTTAGTAGCTTTTCCTTTGAAATATACTACTAAAAGGCATTATACTTTATAAGTGCAATGTTTTTCAATAGAAATAATTTGTCATAAACAGTTTCAGCACAGCTTGATTATTAATGTGCTAGCTTGCATTTTGAGTATCTCTGCAAATAGAGTTGTTCAATTAAGCCACTCAAAATTATTACCTAAAAGATTTACTGCAATGATTATAATCGATTATAATCTTTGTGTCATAAATGTGGAAGTTGAAAGATGTTTAATTATCTATTTGCAGCCTCAAAACAAGCATATCGTCCTCCATCAGCAAGGGGAAAGGAAAGTAACTTCAAACTTCATGATGACGAGGAACCTCCCAGCAATGCACGACCAGGTGGAGACTGTGAGTTTGTGTGTGCATGTGAAAGCCCTTTCCTCAAACACTACTTTCCAAAATAGTCTTATTAGATTTTCTTGCATAACTTTATCAAACTGTTTAAAAGCATGTATTTCAATGTAACTAACATTTAAAAGCTTTTGATTTTTCTTGGCTAACCCATGTATTATAAAATATATGTTAAATGTCTCAGGGCAGCCCTTGTTGCTCACATACTTGTGGTCACTTCGGATTTTGCATGAAACTAACAGAAATGTAGCTTGCTTGTGTTAGCTGTTACCGAAGTTACTGTGTCAAGTCTGTATTTTTTTATAAAATGTTTGCTTGTAATATCTGTTTTTAGAATAAATAGAACATTTTAAAACTTGTGTTTTCTGTTCTTTTTGGCATTGGGTTTACCTGTCAAAGGATATGTCAGTGCACTTCTTTTGGTGCCTCTTTTTCTTCTTTCTTTCCTCTCAGATTCTTCTTAAACATCTTTACGTTGTTATTGCAAGAGTAGACATTATTAAATCATAATAGTAATTGCGGACATCAATTTTATATTCAATTTATTTATTTTTAATATAATTATTCTGTTTTAAAACTTGCATTAAAATTCTAGTTGCATTAAAATTTTAGATGCATTAAAATTTTAGATGCATTGATGTTTGCAGTTCTTAAAATTAAAGGGAAGTGTTTAGCAAACATTAACTGATTAGAGCTGTTTACTTTCTAAAGCAGTAAGGATTTTGCAAAAAGCATTTAGCAGCTTCACATAATTATATTCACATGCCATGATTTTCACTTTCAGAATTATAAATACACTAAGTATCAATGATTTAATTTTCTTCTTTTCTGCATGCTTCAAGGTAACAACCATAATTTGAAAATAGTTCCAAGAATTGGTCCCTCAAAGATTCACTGCACTCTGGTCAAGCATGTGTAGCATAGGAAGAACATATTGGTGGCGGAGGTATTGTGAAGTCACTTTAGATTGTCATCTAGTCATATTTGTTACTATAGTAGTGGATATTAAACTTAGGTTGAATGCAAATTTAGATCATCAATATATATTTACACTTTTCCAGTGAGTATTTATGTGCATATTGGAAGCACTTTTTGTCTTGGGGGAGAAAACCGGGAGTGTTCTTTATGAAAAAAAGATTCTTTAGGTAGAAAAACTTTCCTATGACTCGCATATCTTGTTGGTCTGGATCATTTTTGGGCTCTTTATCACTGCTACTGCCATTTTCCACCCCAGATATTTCATCTTCTCCATCCTCTTCTCTTAAAGTGCCATCTTGTGAGCCGTCCAAAGCATTGGCTATGACTGACTTGACTTAGGTGCTGTTGTACTGGTTATCGGAACATAGGGCTTCAACGAAATATCGCCAGGGACTCTGTTTTTCACCATTCCTTTCACTTCTCCTTAGGATTTTCCTGCCTCTACTGCCTCTCTCTCTCCATCGTTCTCCTCCAAGTCACCCTTGGTCTTCCTCTCCTGTGATGGCCTTGAGGATTCCAATTTAGGGCCTGCTTAGTGTATTTTTACTTAGTGTATTTTCTATCCACCTCCATTTCCTTCGTTTGATCTGTATGTCTACTGGCTTTTCCTTTGCATGTTTCCACAGCTCTTTATTGAAAATGACATCCTAGCCAACACCCCTGAGAATTCTTTGTAAGCATTGATTTATAAAGGTCTGTATTTTCTTGGTGATAGATTTCTTCACCTTCCCAGTTTCACATGCATAAAGCAATACTGATTTTACATAGCTATTAAATATTCGGAGCTTTGCATGTATGGAAATCTCATTACTTTTCCATATAGGAAGCGGTTGGATGAAAACCTCATTTGCTTTCTTAATCCTGCTACATACATCATCATCGGCTCCATAGCATTGGCTATACAAGTGTCTAAAAGCTTTTCACAATCACTTTCAGTCTTATAGTTTCCATGCCTTTACCATCCACTTGCACACCATAATTGGTTGTTGTGTCTTCCCTGTTGGTGTCAAGTTAGGAACTCCAATATGACAACCAGTCCATACAAGTTTCCTTGTCTTATCTTTAAATGGTTTGTTTACACATATGTCGGGTAGCTGGAGCACTGACGTCAGACCACCAGGAATAACAGCAATATCAGTTCTAACGTCTTCTAAGTGAAAGTCCCTTGCATCTCATAAAACAGTAGATCCTACCCCTATTCACTTTGAATTCATTATCGCTTATACCCATACATTATGCTATTTCCCTTGCTTTAGATTGCAGCATTTCATGAGAAACCCCATTTCCTTCATTATGCAACTAACGTAGTTCAAAAGTTCACTTTCTACTGCAGGATATTTATCACTCTTTGGACCACAAAATGATTTTCTTAACTTGTTTGGCATCTTCATTAGGGCTTCTTTTTGTTTCCACCACTTGTGTACATTACACTTGGAAACCATGAATTTATGGATGACAAATCTATATCCATTCTCTACAGCAAATTTGATCACTTTCAACTTAAACTCATCAGTATAATTGCAATATTGATTCTTTGTATTCATATCTAACACTTTGAATAGATAATAGCAAGAAGCTAATGAAAACTGCATGATGCCACAGTTACCACAATGTTTTTAGTTTTTGTTACTATCAATCATTATTGCCGGTTCCGCCCATTATTGTTCAAAAGTGTTAAGCAATGCTACAAACATTACAATAATGAATGACCAGATATTTGTTAAAAATTAAATCATCCATTATGTGGGGATATTTTTTTCTTCAGTTTTAGGAATTCAAATTGGGATGCATCCATTAAGCAGTGGCATCCATTACACGCGTAAGTATGGTACATCATCAGTTAATAATTAAAAATCAGGACCAGAAAGGAGACCAAGGGTTTTCTATTACTTGCTGACAAAGTTCTGTTGTATAGTTAATAGTTACAGCCCTGAGAGAAATAATCTTACACTTGTCATGTGCTTGATGTGAACCTGAAGGGAAAAATTATTTTCTTTTATACTAGAAATATGTCTTTGTGTGGCTGTATGATGGTGCATAAATACATTTTATTGCATAAAGTGCTATACACAGGTTGCCAATTATACTATGAGTATACTCACTCTTTATTGACATTTCCATATTACACAGTTTTTGCAAGGTATTTCTTTTATTGTAACTTCTCTGTTCATATAAACTTTTATCTTTATGTATTTCTTCATGCCGCAATATATACTATGATCTTCAATTATTGAATGTTCTAGATTTTGTTTCTCCTACACAATACATCTGTTGTGCATAACATCTTTGTTCTCTCAACCTCCATAATAACCTTTCCCTTTCATCTCTGTTCACCTTTTCTGTACATTCTTCCCTTTTCCATCTGTTTTTCATTTTGATATAAAATATTAATGCTCTCGTTTCTTCTATTTGAAGTAAATTTTGTATTTCAATGCTTTAATCCTTTTTTTTTTTTTGCTTCTTTACAGAAACCCTTGAGACTATTTTCTTCACATATCTCCCATCCCATAACTTTCTAAATATATTCACCTGAACATATTTTCAGGATATTTAAGTCATTTGCAACCTATAACAATAATATAATTTCTTTTGATGCTTTTGACAATCCAAGCTATTCTCTACAAAATATTCTAAGAGCCATGTCCCCAAATTTCAACACTAAATAACATTCTGGCTTTTACCATCACAGTATATCTCCAGCCATATGACTTGTATTTCTGGCATCTTATTTAAACACTTTTGATTGTTGACTTGTTGCTTTTTCCCTTATCCAGTTTGTTGCATATGCAAACAAATTGTTTATCTGGTTCCTTAGCCACAACTTCATAAAAGCTTGAAGCAATTGTAACATTGATTTTTCTCTTAATATTCAAAATTGCAGAATATTATATTACAATTTAAATATTAAAATGTATAACTTACTATTTTTAACAATTTTTATCACCCTCATAACCTAAATGTCCAAATGTCCTTGGTATAATGTGTAAAAATTCAATACATTACAGGTGGGTCAGGGCCAAAGCATAGGTCACTTAATGAAATAATCTACCAATGTCTTGTCACCTTTTTACTTTCTTTACCACATACAAATGTAGAAGTAAAAAGAGCTTATATTTCACCCAGAAATTAGATACAAAGATTTCACATGAAGTACATGTTTTAAGGATGCCTGAATCCAAAAAGAAAGAAAGAAAAAAAAAAAGTATAAAGGTCTGACTATGAACAGTATAACTCAAAAATATAAAGTAGGTTAAGTAGGCACCAAACTTGGATTTAATCACCCACCCCAAACTACTCTTTACATAGAAGATTTTTCAAAATGTTATACGTTTTACTTTCTCTATACGTGCTATATATATAGTGTATAGAGAAAGTATTGCACTCCACCAAAAAATTTGATACCAAGATTTCACAGGAAATATATGTTTTAGGGTCCTCTGTATCCAAAAAAAGTATTTTCAGAAAAAGGTCCGGTGTGTGTGTCCATGAACACGTCTGTGAACACGATAACTCAAAAACGAAAAGTCGGTAAAATACCAAACTTGGTATTTAAGTTTAGAATCTTCCAGGAATGCAACACGAAGATTTTGAGAAAAATCCCCCCCCCCCCAAACTATCCTTTACATGGAACTTTTTTTAAAAAAATTTGATTTTCTAAAAAATGGCTCTAACGATTTTGATTAAAATATTGTATATTAAAGATATTTACATGACAAATAAAATGTATATTTTGAATTTTCTGGGCATAGCCTCTGAAGACTACTTTATTCTTGGTCAATTTTACGGAATTTTGCATAACTGCTAAACCGTAAGAGATGGACAAAAACTTATCACACAGCAAATGTAGAGCACCTTAAAACACACAATTTATGTTATATACATTTTTTTCGTGGAGTTGATTGTTTTTGAGATATTCCTTGTTGTTTTTTTTTCAGCTATAAAGATTTAATACTTTTCTCATACAGGACTTTGTGAACTCGTGTCCATACAAAGGAACTTCAGTCGCAGAGCAACCAGCTTTTGACTATCACTTTAACCTATGGTACCCCCTTATTTCGCTTCTACTAACAAGGAAGCAAGTAATAAGACTATTTCTGCTAATTTTTGCTCCATTGGATGAAGTAAATAGAATAATTTGTTGCAGTGATATAGAGAAAGCCATGTGAATAGAACACATCAGATTTTTTAAAAATGGCTAAGAATTTTGTTTATTAAAAATATTTGTCACAAATAAAATGAATATCTCGAATTGTTTGGAAATAACTTCTGAACCCCTCTTCATTCTGGAGGACCTGTGCATAAATCATAAATCATAAGACATTGACAAAAATCCTGTTGCACAAAATAATATAGATCTTGTTAAATAGCATGTGTTTCCTTGTTTCTCTTGTACCTTGAATGAAATAAGTATAAAGACTATTTCCATTAATGGTTATCTAGATTAGCCTGGAGTACATAGAAGAATAAACGTTCGTAAGAATAATTTGTTGCAGAATAGATGGAGAAAATCATGTGAATGGAGCACATTAATTTTTAGATTTTAAGCAGTCGTAAAGCAAATCATTATGTTATTTTGTACTCCACTCATTCCCACTTCCACTCATTTTCTGATAATAATGCTAAACTATTTTTGTTGCACCTTTTCCTAAATAAATTTCCACTCCAGTAAACTCTTTTCAGCTTTTATTGAAAATTCTTTTAGCCAGATCCTCATTCTCTAGACCTTCCCATTTTTAGAACTTCAACCCGTCTAATTCTTTGTTTTCTTGCATTTAAGTTCACAGGAAAGGGTTATTTTTAAATTTGCACACATTAGACAGGAAGTGGTGGAAATGTGTTACAATTGACTCCTATGAATACTTATAGTATACATCTCTGTCCCAAAATCATCATAATTTCAAATAATCACAATTCTCACCAAGCAAATCCTTTTCTTCTTCTATCACAAATATCTACATCTTATTCCACTCATTTTTAGATATGTAAACAATTCTAATGAATGAATGATTACTTTTACAAATAACCTACTAAGAAATTTCTTCATGCCCTCCAAAAACCTTCTCTCCTGCCTGATTTCCATTCCAATTTCTGTAAAAATGTTTCGTCGTCATAGTAAGCCAAACAATTTTTCAGTTAATTCTTCCTAGAAATAATAAGCATTTCTTAATGTTCCCTTTATATGATTTTTCTTTTTTTTTTTCTTCTTTTTTTTTATTTATTTTTTTTTATGTATTTTATTAATTTTGTGCTGTTTTAGTTTTCTGTTCCATAATCAAAGGCCTACTATTTGGAATAACTCCCATATCTATTTAAATTTTATATTTGCAAAATGTTCTTTTACTGTAAAATCAGATTTTGCCCTGAGATTTGTATTTACTAGTCATCTATGTTTAAATTAGAGCATGAGTTGCATCAGAAGTTGGAAGAAGGCCATAAATCCAAAAGCCTATTTTTTTGAGAAATTAAAAAAAGGAGTACATAGCATGCTATTTTTTATTCAATTAGAATAATTTTAACTGTACTCTTGGAGCATATTTACAATTGTTTTACAGTTCTCAGATAGTTGCAGGCATTATATAAAATTGAAATTGAAAAGAATAACTGAAAATTGTTTCCTTCTTCCAGCTAGTTTATAACTTTATTTTGGGGAGGGGTTCCATTTACTGCAATGATTATATTGATGGCCTTTTGCATTTGGAACATTGACTATTGGAATGGTGTTAACTTGTGTACAGTTTGATTTCTGGTTTTTCTTTGGTTATTGTTAAATAACAAATACATTCACATTCATACCTGCAAATTCTGGTGAGGATGGGGGGCAACTTAGCTAGAGACAAATTCTCGCCCACTAGCTGGAAATCAAACCCGGGATACCACCAAATTATGATTGGAAAAACAAAGCAAAAATTCATTAAGAACATGAATTATTCCACTTTTCTTTTTATGGAAGTTTGTAAACATTGTATATGGGAGTAAGTAAGTGTTTAGTGTAACTAATTGACTCGTCATATAAAAGAACATGAATACTTACTCTATTCATGAATGTTATTGAGATAAGTACATTCTGGCCCTTCAATAGGTTTCAAAAAGTTGCTGATTTGCTACTTTGTTTCAACTAATGGAGAATGTGACCAGAAAAATGTGACAAAAACTGAGTAGAAACCTGTACACGATGTCATAAATAGTTTAAGCAAAATGCATTCTACACATAAAATCAATTACTTATAAGGGTTCCTTTATTAAAACTGTAGACTAGAGCAGTAAAAATCGATTGATTTTTTCTGTTATACATTTTTGGATTGAATTTTCTTAAAATTATGCACTCAATAGATATGTTTTATTTCAAAATAAATCCAGAAAAACAAATTGTTGAAATTGAATAGGAATTGACAATAGAAGCATATATCTTCAGAAATATGTCTTCCATTTAAAGAATAGTATGTGACGTAGTATTGCAAAAATCAACTCTGTAATTAAATTCAAACTGTTGAAGTTTTGGCATATTGTGCTTCTTCCAACTACCAATTCCACTTCATATTACAGTCCTAAAATATTCTGTGCAATATAGAATTTTCATTAACCAATGCTTTTTGGTATTTAGTTAGTTTTTAAGCACTAAACATTTAACCAGCTAACAACTTGAAAACATTTCATTATGCCTGAACAAAATGCTCAATTTATTGCACAGGATTAATTTAAGCTGATTGATGTTTGGAGGAATTTAGTTACAGTGACGGTCAAATTATATGTTTTATTAATTTGTTGAGTTGGTTTTTTAACACTACGTCACTTACATGGTTATTATGAGGGACTAGTTTGGAAAGCCTTAACTTCGTGAGGATGAAAATGAAAGCATAGGCTTTCGAAACTAGTCCCTCATAATAACAATGTAAGTGATGTAGTGTTAAAAAACCAACTGAACAAATTAATAAAACATTTAATTTAAGCTCTTTATTGCATAATAGATTTGCTTCTCTTTTTTGAATTGCTCAGTGGAATCATTATTGAAAGTATTTTAATTGTTCTTCTGCAGCAAACCCTTCAAAAGCAGCTCTGAAGCAAAAAAAGAAGCGAGAAGCAAAGAAAGCAAAGAAAGAACAGGAAGGAGGTAATGCAACTGGGAGTACGGTAAATACTTTGGGTGTATCAGTGGTAACAAATGGGGATTCAGTTGCTGTAACAACACCAGTGCCAAAGCTTCCTCCAGGATTTGCAGATGCTGAAGTTACAGGAGATCCAGAAAAGATAAAGAAAATAAAGAAACTAAAAAGTGTAAGTATCTCTTTCTTTAAATTGAAACTTTGCAGGCTTCAAAATGTACTGCGTGATGTACTTGGTTTGTGTGGAAATCTTTTGCTGGTGAAAAAGTGAGTTAACATTTCATTAACAGAAGTAATGTTTGCATTCAAAAATGCCTTCAGATATTCAGTAGTTCTTAGTTCTTATGTAGAACTGTATTTGCTGAATTTGATGTTCTCTCACCTCTTTCTTGATATGGACATGTATAACCATCTGGCAAGGATGCAAATCTAATGATTTTCAACTCTTAATTGTTTTAATACTTCATTAAAAAAAATAAATTTAAAATGTACAACCTTAGCTTTTAAAGTGCAGTTTGAATGATGAATTATAAAGCATGGATAGTGACATAAGCGCATATCTCTGCAGTCATCACAGATCATGTTGATTTCCTTGTTTTTCTGTACCATATTCTGAAAAAGGGATGCAGCTTTTTCCCTGTAGATGGTATCCTTATAGGGAAGTATTTTTTCACCAATCTTAAAGATCCCAAGGTTCTTGAGACTAAAGAAATCAGTAGCTTGCAATTAGGATGCATGCAATTGTAATGTGACATTCTAATTTTTTTTTTTTTTTTTTTTTTTTTTTTTTTTTTTTTTAACTATATTGCCAAGCAGATGTATATGGTGACAATCAACATGTGAAAAAAATCAATTTTTATATGCATTTATCATAGTACTATACATGAAAACTTAATTCTTTCTTATAAACTATTCTGAGTTGCTATTTTATCCCACCATACATTGTAACTCATGGTTATTTACACATAGCGAACCTTAACTTAGTTCATGTTTCTTTTTATTGTTTTACTGTACCATTTATCTAGTGCTCTTCCCATAGATTCTCCTAATATCCCTTCCTTCTTTAGCTTCATTATCTTAATTTTTAGAACTTCTTTGCCTGTATTCTTCCATTCTTTAGATGTAAACTGTTCCCTCCACTACCTTGTTTCTTCATATTCTATTATAATGCAAGTCAGGATCTGCCCCCTCCCTACATAAAGGGCATCTATTATCTTGCCAGACTTAGTTCACCGGTGATGTCAACAACCAAAATCCATTATTCCGCGAATGCATATAGACAGACAATGGTAGGGGATAAATATCTATCTAAGTTCACTCTTCACAGATATTGATTAAACCTATGAGATATATAATAAATCAAAGGAAATAAACCAAGTCGATCAGTTGTTATTCACTACGGAAGATTAAATTCTCACGTAAAATTATAAAATGGAGCCATGCTGTTCGTTTGCATATTGTATGTGTTTATCACCCAAATGCCAATATTTTGTATGTGTGTGGGTGGGTGCTAACAACAATATACTGCAATAATACAATGATTCACCCAGAAGAGTTAATCCAAAGATGGAAGTGTGTCCACTCCTTCAAGATCCGAGTCATCTGTTGCAGAAGTAATGGATCTGTCTAAATCATCACCGGGATTGATAATTAATTGATCAACTACAATGTCCACCATTCCCTCCAAATCCCACATTGTTTGCTCTTCCCAAACAATGTGTGATACACATTCACTCCATTTTTCGGCTGTCATGTGATGAAATGCTGTTTGCACCAGATTTTGCACCTCGGCTAATTTAAATGTTTTGTTGTTTCTAGCTGTATACCCCTTTATTTGACTCCAAACAAGCTCATTTGGATTGAGATAACAATGATAAGAGGATAATCCCAATATTATATGACCTGTCTTCTCGGCCAAATTGTCTACAACAAACTATTCATGCCAAGTTTTACATGACCACACTAATTCCAGCAGCTCAGATTTAACTGTGCACTTTCATAAATTTATGTGTTTGTCCTGAACCACTTTATAATATGTTCTTTTCTCCAAGAACTGTTGGGGATACGTTCTAATTTCACACTATGATAGGAAGTGTTATCTATAATTATGCTGTTAGGGTCAAGTTTAGGGAGCACTTTCTCAAATCAAGCCTTAAACACTTTCCCTGTCATTTCTTCATGATAATCTTTTTTTAGATTAAAAAACGAGATTCCCACCCTCCACAAAACCATTCTTGTTTCCATGTGCAGAACTATTGAACATTTCCCTTTACTTGCGGGATTTGTAAGCCCTGTATGGAACTGGATAAAAAGCCCTGTTTCTTTGTTTTTATCCACGTATCAATCCATATTTTAGAGCTGGTGTAACCCTCTCATCTAAATAATAAATAGCTCACCTCTGTTGTTGGAATTGTGTGTCATATTTCATAAGTATTTTCTTCGCCACCAAACAACATCGTCCCTTTTCACTACAATGCTTTTGCAATTTCTATTTATAAATTCAAACCCTATTTCTTTGGACAAATTATGGAGTGAAGATCTTTTCAAATTAGGCAATTCTGGATCGCTGTTCACTGCATGTAACACTTTATTTTTTGTAGGCAGCTCATTAGCGAAAAAGAACTGGTGCACTTTGCTAGCAATAGCTACTCAAACAAACTCATTACACTGTACGTCCAAAACATGCCTGCAGCATTTCCTCTTTTTCCCGGGTCTCGAAAACTTTCCCTTAGTTGACCACTCTTTTCTTGCACACTTTATGCTGCTTTCCCAAACACTAGTAAATTCGGCCATTAAACTGAGGATATTGTCTAATAGAAGAGTAGGATATTTTTCACAAAACTTACAGTATACATTAAGAACAATTGTTTTCTCGCCACTTTTTAGAGGTCTTCCTCAGTTATGTTTCACTACATTAATATCACACGTCTCCACCATTGCTTACATATGTACACTACACTCTCCAAGTGGTAACTGAATATCGTCCATTGCAATGAATGGCATTGTTGTGCAAGGGAATAACAATTAAAATTCATATTAATTGAAAAACTTAATTCTTATGGTATCAGAGGAATAGCCAATCTACGGTTTCAATCCTATCTAAAGAATAGGAAGCAGTTTGTAGAAATAAACACATACAGATCAAACCAAAGACCTGTTGATCATGGCGTCCCACAAGGTTCTATTCTAGGGCCAATATTATTTATTCTATATAACAATGATCTCCCAAGTGAATTGCACATATAAATACTGTTCTGTTTGCTGATGACACAAATTTCGCATCCAGCGGCAAAGATCTTAATGTTCTTCAAGACAGCAATAACAGGGCAAATGAAAACTTAAATACATGGCTGAAGAAAAATAAGTTGGTTTTGAATGCTGACAAAACTGTATGCATGCACTTCAGTTCTCAAGTAAACCAACGAGCAAATGTAAATATTATCATCGGACAATAAAAAATTAAGCAAACAGACACCACTAAGTTTCTAGGGGTATGGATTGATGCCGACCTATCCTGGAAGACTCACATAAATTTTGTAATTACAAAGCTCAGTAAACTAAGCTATGCAATGAGAATCCTTAGTGTGTATCCTCTCCTGAAGTCCTAAAAGCAGTTTATTTTGGATGTGTACATTCTGTACTTTCTTATGGTATAATCTTTTGGGGATCCCCAACCAAAACAAAAGACCTATTCTTGCTACAAAAGTGCATTGTAAAAATCATGAAACGTGTCCCCATAAATTCATCAACAAAACCAGTGTTCAGAGAATTCCGTATTCTACCACTAACTTGTGTTTACATTTTGGAGACTGTTATTTTCATTCATAAGAATATATCATATTTTAGCAGGAATTCTGACTACCATTCCTATAATACCAGGGGATCGCAAAACTTGCACTTCAATCATCAAAGCAGTAAAACCTGTCAGCAGAGTACACTACATCAAGGGCTATCTCTTTATAACAAGCTACCGGGTAACTGGAAACTCTTAAATCAGAAACAACTCAAACATAAAATTAAAAACCATCTCTTAACCCACATGTTCTACAATATAAATGATTTCATGACTACTGCATTTTCCTAAACTTGTATTAACCATTGTGTAAATTATTAATATCTTGTTTAAGTTTCTTTAAATTGTACATACTAGTTGTAAGTTGTATTACAAAAATGTAAATTGTAATTTGTTACCTGACGAAGCCTTTGAATTCATGTAATTCTTTTGGTGAATAAATATCTTATCTTATCTAACGAATTTCCATTTATTAAATACTCTTACTATGTTATTTCGACAACATTGCATAATTTAATATGAAAGTTGTGTACTTCTTTCAGCAAATTAAAAGGAACTAATTTTTTTATAGAGAAAAGCAGTAAAACGTTCAGCAACAAATCAGAACCGTTACAACCTGTTAATTTTGTTTACATTACTGGTGAACTATGGCTGGACAGATAATATCTAGGTTCATTCTCTTCCTGTTTCATCGTAACCTATGCACACTTAATCTAGTCCTTGCCCAACCTTCTCTTCCTAATCTATTACATATATCTTCCTAATCTATTACTTCTGTATTGTCAGTCCCTTTGCCAGTGAAAATACAGCTACTGTAGACATATCTAGATTTACTTTCACAAAGATCAAAACTCTTTATGGAAAATCTGGCCTTTTTGTTTTTGATGTATTTGAATACAAAACAATGTTTTTCTCAAAATATTAATGTTGAGAACTGGTGGTCATATTGCATTGATGACATGTGTTTTCCAAATAGCATGCAGAAAAAGAAAAAGCAACTTTCAAATTTTGCAGATGTATGATTGATGTTTGGAGGAATTTAGTAACAGTGACGGTCAAATTATATGTTTTATTAATTTGTTGAGTTGGTTTTTTAACACTACGTCACTTACATTGTTACCTATGGCAACCCTCTATCTCCATTTTTGGCAAATTTATTTATGAGCAAATTCGAAACGCACATGAAGAAAGCATTCCCATGGATTTTCAAAGTGTGGTACCGCTATGTTGACGACATTTTTGCAATAGTACCAAGTAGACATTTAGATGATGCCATAAAATTATTAAACATACAGGAAAAAACAATAAAATTCATAATGGAAACAGAAACCAATGGAGAACTCTCATTCTTAGACCTAAGAATCATCAGAAACGACACAAAAGTAAACTTTGGAATCTACAGAAAACCAACTCAATCAGAAAATTACATTAAAAATGAAAGCTACAACCTATTACCACACAAACATGCAATAATAAACAGCCTCACACATAGATTAGTAAATGTACCTATGAGCACAACCGAATTCAACAAAGAGTTAAAAACCATAATTCAAACAGCAGAACAAAATGGATACAGCAAGAACCTTGTGTACAAGAAACTAAACAAAGTAAAGTAGAAAAAAACCATAAAAGAAATAACTACCCTAACAGCAGGAAAAAACAATATCAACACATTCAAAAAATTCACTTACCACCCCCGAGCATTTAGAAAATTCAAAAAAATCTTCAAAGAACAAGACATCACCCTGGCTCCAATAAACAGATTTTCTGTCATAAAATTATTGAATTCAAAAATAAAAGATGAAATCCACCAGAAAATAGGTCAGGAATATATCAAATTAAATGCACAAATTGTGAAAAGTTCTACATAGAACAAACCAAAAGAAGTTTAAAAATCAGATCCAAAGAGCACTTTAGAAACCTAAAATTGAAACAAGAAGACAAATCAGCAGTAGCATTTCACTTTTGGAAAGAAAACCGCAATCTAGATCCAAATCCAAAATTGCTTAAAACCATGTCAGGCCACAATGAACTCTCAACCTGGGAAAACATCCTCATATGGAAAAACAAAGATTGCCTAATAAACTTTGAAATCCCGCCAGTAGACAGCTTAGCTAAGAAGTTCATCATTTCGCCACCAGAGAAGAGTGTACAAGCAAATGCAGCCAGCAATGGCAGTTGGACCCATGAGGTTGAAAATGAAAGCATAGGTTTTCGAAACTAGTCTCTCATAATAATAATGTAAGTGACGTAGTGTTAAAAAACCAACTCAACAAATTAATAAAACATATAATTTGCAGATGTAGCCTTGGCAAAGCGGTAAGGATTACCACCAAGGTCATGTCACGGCTATTAACGGATCTAAGCTAGTAAGCATTCTCATTGAAAAAGGAGTTCTCTCTGAGATTAAAATAAAAGTGGAAGGTTTCCTTTCATATTGGTGGTTGCACCTAAAGTTGAATTAGGAGCCAATGGTCAAACAGAAAGAGAGGTTTAGTTGTGGGCTTCACAGCCGACATGACGGGTATGTTTCCATTCTCCCCTCTCCCTTACATCAGTTACATGAATTTTTGCACAAATTTGAATGTAAATCTTATTCAATGATTCTTATATTAAGCACATTGTCTAAATAGAAAATCTTATTCATCATTGTCTTTCAGTCCATTGCTGTTCCACCATCACCTATCCCTCACAAAGCAGATGATAGTATTTTCTGCACAATCTGAATTAGGTGAAACTGTATTATGTTAGGTATATCATCTAAATAGAAAATCTTCTCCATGATTATTTGAAGCTCTGCCACCGTCACCATCAATACATTGCTGTTCTCTCTCATGCCTATTTGAATTTCTGTGCAACTTTTGCCAATAAAAAAAAAAAGAAAAGTTAATCAGCATAAGTGTCCCTTAGTTTGATGAAAACCTATGTTCAAAAATATGTTTTTCAAAATTAACATATCATTTTTGCCTTCTATATTTATTTATGCACAGTGAATATGACAGTGTTCAGCCCTGACTCTTTAACCGTCATACTTATATTTTACAATACTTTCTTAATTCCAGTTTGTTACAACATTTATGCTTGTTGTTTCACTTAATTTACTGTCCATACACATTTATTACTTTATATAAGAATTGTCTAATTTTCTTTGTGTCATTTTGAAACATTTCAACTACAGGTATATTTCTATTATTTCTTATGAAACTACTCATTTCTCCAAACTTCAGTCCCTTTACATTTAAATATTATATGTGCCATGTCTTCATTTTCACCACATATAGGATGTTGATTTTGTGGAATACCCTTCAACCTTTTAATCTCCATACTCCTGCTTTCACCCATGAAATATCTTCTCGCTCCTCTTTATTTGTCAAGTCTATGCACTTTTTCCTTCCCAATAAGTCTTTCATAGAAAACTAACGGATTACTTTTCAGCTATTTCACTAAATATTTTTTTGTATTTCTGTATCCACAAATATTTTCCTTTCCAATTTCCAGAAATTATTCACATTGTTCTCTCTTCTTCACATTTCCCCTAACCCACTACTTTCCAATCCAAGTTATTTTTGCGACCCATCCCTTGTTCTTTTAACTTTTTCTTGATATACTGGACACTGTTTTAACAAATTCCCCTTCTTTCAAGTTCAATATTCTATATCAAAATTTCAATGTCCTTTCCATAATCTTTCCCTTACTTGCCACTCTACCAGCTCTATTTGTGCTACCTGCCTAATGGTTGCATTTTGTAACCCAAGCATTTCTCCACAGAATGTCCTATGCACCTAATGTATGACTTCCCATCCTCCTCCTAATCCCCATACTTCTATTCCATATAACATTTTTGCCTCAACCACCATATTGTATATTTTTTCTAACCATCAATATTTATATTAGGCTCTTTGTATGCAACTTTTGATAGCTGATAAAGCTCCTTTTCCCTTTGCCAATGCACATTTCTTTTGTTTTTCCTAATTGCCACCACTGTTTATTTTTACTCCTAGATAAATACATTCTCTCATTACCCTATGATCTTTTTTATTTTCATTCTTCATAATTGCTCAATTTCCCCTCTCCTCTACCCACTATAATCTGTGTCTTGTCCTGATTCATTTTAAAGTTCCAGTCTTTACAGTAATTATTTAGTGCTTGCAAGAATTGATTTTAAATCATTCACTGCAATTGCCCCTACAACTAGATCATTTGCAAAAAATAATCTTGAAATCTGGATATTATTAATTATTGGCATAAAGTTATTATTCGTCTGAATTTCCATTAATATATCATCTATATCCTTCTATATAGAGGATATCCTCAATGCCAAAATTAAGTTCTGAAAAAATGGCAGTTGTCAGGCATTTAAGTTCATCTTTTATTTGGACAAATACAGTATTGTTTCCAAACTAAGTAGTGTTACAGACCATTGAGCTTTCACCAATGGTGATCTTTTTACGAAGAATATAATTCTCTTTGAATTTTGAAATAATTAATAAAAAGTAAGCCTAATTTTGTATAATTTATCACTTGAAGTTTTTTGCTACGGTGAAATGAAGAAATTACAATATTGACAAAAACTATTTTGACAAGCATTTTCTAGAACATGTTAACTTGCCATCTATGGACCATATGTCTTAATGTAAGTTTTTAATAATACTTATGAGAATAATACTGTCAAGTAACCTGTAAACCTGACTGTGTTACACCTAACCACTTTGGAAATCTATTTTTACACACGCGCACACCCGCACCCATGCACCCACCCACCCACGCACCCGCGCCACTGATCAAACTGCAGTGGACCGTGACCAAACACTTGGATTTCAGAGAGCATGCTAACAGTGACATTGTTTAGCACTATGGTTAAGATGTTAGGGAGTTAAGCTTCAAACTTCCGTTGAAAACCTTTAATTTATGTTCAACTTCTTTGTTTGCATTTTATATGTACCATTCATATTTTGCTGTGTTACTCAATTTCAGCTGCAGATATGTCAAATGCATCTCAGCTAACTCAGCAAACGAAAATACGTTAATCATTATTCAGAGCAACTGTAAGCAACCAGAGCACATAATCTCAGAAGTTCCTAGCTTAGGTTATCATCTTCCATCATTAATAATTAACAATTATCATCTTAGTCTTTCAATGTTCAGTCCGTATGATCTCCTTTTTGCACCTTATGAAATAATATATTTCCTTACACATAATGTGTATCCTATCTAATGTGAATACAATGCTGAGGAGTTCATGGTTCTCACAGTGGTCATTTGTAGGCATTAGACAAGATTTTTAGAAGCACAGCCACATACGACCTCAGTGGCACATAATACCTACCACATAATACCTACATAAACAAAACCAATATACTGTTGTTCAAATCCTTAGCGATAACAGAGTTTTATTTTTAATTCCAGCACTAAAATCATTGTTTAGTTTCTACATACCAAAGCACTTGTTACGTAAATGTCTTCAACAAACTTAATAGTTTTATTGCATTAATATACGCAGATTCCTTGGCAAATAATTACTGCATTTAATATCAAACAAAACAGATTTTATTCAGTGTTTTGAAAGTAATTTATCCTGGAAGGTTTATCTCCTTGACTTTAAAACTGTAAATTAAGCATATTATTGTTGGTCAAATTGTGTATCTCTTTGAGAAAAAAAAAAAAAAAAAATTTAAAAACTAAACAGAGAATAGTTTAGAAAAAAAAATCTATGAGAGAATTATCCCTATTGCCAGTGTGAAGAGTCGAAATACTGTTACTGAAGGCATCCATGGTTGATCTTGTCTTGTTCAGAGATGAGCAACCGGATAGCTGAAGCTGTATCCCTGGAACTAGCAAAACCCGAAACAGTCTGGTTTTGGCCGATTGTCCCACCTTGAGGTATTACTTGTAAAACCCCATTGTGCACCAATAAACAAAGTTAGTGGAAACTCATCTGCTGTTGCCTCACTTCCTCAACATGACCTGTAGGATGCAGTTCTTTTTTGTTGCAAGAGTTTAACGCCCGCTTTTACTGCTCTGACGCCGCAGGCGATGTGACGTTGATGATGCATGAAGATAGAGCCCTGGTGGAATGTGATGGCGGGGGAAATGGGAGAACCCAGAGGAAACCCGCCCCTTCGCTGCTTTGTTCACCACAAATCTCACATGCAGTCACTTGGGATCGAACCCGGGCCATCTAGATGAGAGGCGAATGGTCTGACCACTCGGCCACGGTGTGGCCAGAGATGCAGTTCACTCACTCAGTCAGTGGTAATAGGTATAGTTCTTTAATCGATACCATAGTTGGATTACATTATTCTAAAGAATTTGCGACTCTTATACAGAACTCTGAGGTACCACTATTTACACTGACCAAAGTGGTGGAGGCAGTTTATTCAAATCTGCTCAGGGACACATCTCGTTGCCTACATCAGCTAACCTTGGAGCAGGATTCTTCACTTCCCAGTATAAAGTAATCTTCGTAAGAGCAATGTGTAACATTTATACTTGTATTGTTAAATATTTAAAGTATGATTAATATGTGTGTTTATGACAATGATGTATAACAATAATGATGCAGGATAAGTGGTATGTTTTATACTGATGTGGTCCATTTCCGAAGTGGGGAATGCTGCTCCAAGGGATAATCAGGTGTTTACTTCATTATTAAATTTTGACCAGGTTCTGTTTTATAGCCTGTAACTTATGCATAATTTATAAGCCAGATTCACAAACTGTAACTCAAAATGTAAAAACTGTAAAGATTGTAATGAATGTTAAAATCAGATATATTTGTAATGACATAAAAAAAGTTATTCAAAGTAAATATGGTGAAAATCTGCCAGTGTTTATTGCAGTATCCTAGAAAATTTTCCCTTGGCCTTTTAGGAAATTTGTTTTATGTAAAGATTCCCTCTGGGATTTTTTGTACTTAGTTCTGACTAGGATTACTGGAGTACAAACAATGGGATTCAGTGACCAGCGATATACTGACTCACCCACCAGTATGTTATAGTGGAGCACATATGATCTGAAATCAACCAAATGGTTATCAATGTCAAACAATTATGCCTAAATTGCAACTGCAATAATTTTAAATATCCTATTGTGTACCAATACTGCATTACTTGGGACTGCTGTCATGTAAATGAGGTAACAAGAAAAGTGGCATGCTGTCATCCCAGCCTCTCTAGTGATTTGCCATGACCTTCCTCGATCTTCGTACTGCTCAATCATGCCATCTGACTGCAAGTGGAGAGTTGTGTGCATCTTTGCTCCAGTGTTCCCTCATGACATGAGGTCGTATTCAAAGTTAGTGTTCTGATTGCTGTGTTGCTCCAACGATATATCAGAGATTGGAAAACTTAGCAAACCTTCCAAAATTGGCTTGTGTATCGATTGTAAAGCACTTGTCATATGCCAGTAAATCTATTGTCATTGGGCTGTTACTTTTAAGCACATTTAAAATCAGTCTGGGCCAGATTTGAATCTGTAACCTTAGTATCAGAAGGCCAGCATCTAATCAACTTAGCTACCGAGACCGATAAACAGTCATCTTTATGTTGTTTCAGGAAGTGTCAATATGCGTTTTGTTGCACTCTAATATCCAAGGAATGTGTCAGATTTCTCGTTGTACTGCAGCTGTTGTGCAATAGACATCTCATCTACCACCAAACCGCATAATGACTTAGCTTTGTATTTTAAGTCTGGATTTTATCAGTAAGGTAATGCTGATTTCAAGATAAGTTAGCAGGATAGTATTCGAGCGCTTGGAAGTTTCATATGTGCTCCCTTGCGAACCTATAACCTTTCAGTGAGCAGTATACTGCTACAGCACACATGCGTACTCACTCCACCTATGTGTGCACTTGCTAAAATGTATTTGTTCCATCAAAAAGGAAGACTTTACATCACCATCAATTCCTTAGAAATTAGAACTTCTATTGAATGATGATAGTTATTGCTCTCAAAATACTTCAGCTTCATCACAGCCCCCTTAACTTTTAACAGTATCCCTTAGGTTGTTTTGGCCCTATACAGATTACATTTCAGTACATTATTTTCTCTTTATTTTATAATAGCTGTAATGTAGAAACTAGGCAACCATTTGAATAGTTTTGAAATTAAAAATAGAATGTTTACTTTTAAGTATTTTTATTTTACAGTCTAGTTTATTGTCCTTTTCATTAAAGTGCACTTAAAATCTAGGTGAATTGGATGTGTTGTTTGATTCTAATTCTAACTGGAATACTGCTTTTAATTGCTGCTTTATGTCTTGATTTTCAGGAAATAACAACAACTCCTTTTGTTTTGCCCTTGGTATTCATACACAATGGCACAAACAATGAACCATCTGGAAAGAGCAAAAAATTTCTTAGTAATTGTGATTTGCTAAGAATATTGTGGTCAAGTTTCAACTTACTACAAATAATTAACACCAAAAAATGCAAGCAAGATAGCAATGAACGAATAGTCACCTATCAGTGCCTCTGCCATCAGCAATCGCTAACCTCTTCCTTTCACTTAGTTCCAAGGCTATTAAATATACAGGGGTAGTCAAAAAGTTTTAATTATCACCTCAAAAAAAAAAATGACGATGCGACCTTGAAACTTGGTGATATTAGTTCTTCTCTACATATTCACCTTCAATACAACACATTTTACCCAATGATGGATGACTTGACGGAGGCCTTGGTTGTAGAAGTCATCATTTTGGCTGTTTAGGAAGCGTTCCACCTCATAAATCACCTCGTCATTCTGGAAATGCCTGACACGCAATGGTTTCTTCATCTGAGGAAAGAGGAAGAAGTCACTGGGTGCCATATCAGGAAAATATGGGGAGTGAGGCAAAATTTTATAGCCTAAAGAAGCAGTATGTGTGACTGTCCTGTGCAGAGTGAGCTGGGGTATTGTCATGAAGCAGAAGAACCCCCTTGGACAGCTTAAAGTGTGTGCACCACCTGACCACTGTGTCCTATGATGGTGCATCGTTGCCGTTCACACCAACTTAGCATGGATTGTTGCTGATTGTTCCCCTTCAAATGCAAGAAACAAATTACTGCAATAGGCTTCCTTTATCAATGGGCTATGCCATTTTGTTTTGTAACAGAACTTCAGACATATACCTACTAACAAAAAAAATTAACTATTTTTTCGAGGTGATAATTAAAACTTTATGACCACCCCTCGTAGTAGTGGGCTGTCATCTGTGAGCTGTGTAGGAAACTGTAGACAAGGTTGTACTACAGAAAATGTGTTGTTTTGTGTCACAATGGTTTTTGTAACCCTGACTTTGCACTAGTACTTGCAAGAACTAAGTCACTCTTATCTTCACTGCTGCCTCCATCCTCAACATCATTTTCAAAATTGTAATCGGATATTGACTTCCTGTCAATGTCCAAATCATTGTCACACATCAAAAGTACTTTGAAATTTCTTTCAGCAGCTCTTACATAAGCTAATGTAGAAAAATTTAAATTGTTTATTTATGGACGCTCTTTAACTGCTGTAGTTCTCCGCATCCCATTCTGCATTGGACATGCAAGATTGCTTAATTTTGCTCAGAGGCCTCTTTATCAGGCTTGAGGTTCTTTTACATGCTATAAATCTACACAGAACCACTGGCTTTACTTCCCTTTTGAAGGATAAAGGCATGTTAAGGATTCAAAAAATGGTCTATTGTCCTCTGCCAGGCTTGAACCCACAACCTTGGGAACTAGAGGCTAATTTAGCAGCTATACAGTAGTCAAAGTCAAGATTCAAACTGTGTATCAAGTTTGTAAGTCCTACCCAAGGAAATATTGGCTCATTAGTATGAATGAATATATTAATCAGAATTTTATATCAATCTATTCTTCTATGAGCTGCTTAAAATTAGATACATTTACACTTATGTGTTTGCATAGTTCATTCATCTGCGTATACTCTGATATAGTCATACTTAACTTACCTACTCTATAGATTCCCTTTATCATGGTTTCTATTGTTTAGTTCTTATTAGACTTATTCCATCACTTCTCCTTTTCCTTCCCTATATATTTACCCTGTTGTTTCAAAACTTTTTTCCCATTGTTTCAAAAAGTTTTAAGAATATCTCTTATTCCATTGGTTTCTGAACATTCAGAAATTTTCATTGAATGCTAATTCTTGTCTGCATTGTCACATAGTGGGTATAACTCTTATTTAACTTTTAAGCCCCCTAATAGCATTGTTCCTGCTCTTGCCCAAGCCAGACTCTCCCTTTCCACTTTATCACAAACATCAATTTATCTTTCCCTGTCCCAGACTTTCTTAAAAGTCCTGTACCAGAGAGTTTTTATTTCTTGAGCTGCCATGTATCTCCTGTTTTTGTATATTATCTATCCTTGCTTTTACTTTATCACATTGGGTTTTTTCTAACTATTGTCTGAAAATTTGATAACTCTCCCAGTCTGATTTCTCTTTAATTTATATAACCAGCTTCTTTCCCATTTTACTTTTTCTTTTGCCCTTAAACACTGACTATATTTCTTTTTTCAGTGAATGGATCCTGTGCAAATATTTCACAATGCATTTGACTACTAATTCTTTCCAGCCAGCTCTTCCCAATTCCGTTAAAGCTACCCCATTGGTAATCTCGGTACTATTTTGCACAATGTTCCATGCATCTGTTCTATTAATTCCCATCCTTTCTCTGGACCCCAAGTTTCTACCCCAAGCATCATTTTCAACTCAAATGTAGCCATATATTCTCCCTCCAGGCAGTTCACATTCAGTATTTTCTTCAAGCAGGTTGTTATAGTGTCTAGAGCTAGTTTTCATTCTCCCCAGCACATTTTTTCTTTGCTCTGGCATCTTTCACTGTTGTTTAGGAGATTACTCCTAAATAATCAAATTTCTTTAAAACTTCAATTTCACTCCCCCTCTTAATACCACTTTTCATCCCTCCTAAGTTTGTTCCTGTGTCAAATACTAAAATTTTAGATTTAGTGTAGTTCATTTTGTGACCCCAGTCTTTGCAGTATTCCTCTGTTGCTTTTATTATTTCTGATTTATATATAAAAGATTTTATTTAAAATGTTGTCTACTGTGCATTTCCTTTTCCTAAATGCTTCTAGAAATACTGGCATTTTCCTTCCTTCTCTGTCCATTTCTGTAATCAGTTTGCTAACATTCCTGTAAACACTGTTACTTGGATTGTTTACCTCCCCTTTCCCCTTATAAATTGGCACAATGACCCCCATTTTCCAGTTTTGTGAAATGTTTCCTCCCTCTAACAGACCATTGTAAAGCTTTCATTATCTTCATAACACACTTTCCAGATTTCTTCTGGTATTGCATCAGTTCTGCTAGCTCTCTTTTTATTTTCTCTAGTCTGTATACACATACAATGCACATAGTAGCTATAGAAGGTATTGTATTCCATCCAAAAGTTTCATGTCAAGATTTCACCAGAAATATATATTTTGAGGTCTCCTAGGTCCAAAAAAAAGCATTTGTAGAAAAAGGTCCATCTGTGTATAGGGGGTGGGTTGTGTGTTTGTGTGAACACACAAACTTGGTATTTATGTTTAGTATCTTCCAAGGATGCAACATGATTTTCAACAAAATCCCCCCACCCCGAAATACCCTTTACATGGAAAAATGTTTGAAAAATGTTGTTTTTCCCAAAAATGACTAACAATTTTGATTAAAATACCATAATATTAAAGATATTTATGTCACAAATGTATATCTTGAATTTTCTGGGAAGAGCATCTGAAGACCTTTTCATTCTGGAAGACCTTTGTGTAACTTTCGTATAAGCAGTAAGCCGTAAGAAATAGAGAAAAACTTGCTACACAAAAAATGTGGATCTTGTTAAAACACACAACTTATGTCATATACAATTTTTTTTTGTAAAGTTAACCATTTCTGAGATATTCCGCATTATTGATTTCAGTTATAAGATACTTAAACTTCTTTCAAACAGGAAGTCATGTTTCTTTTCACCTCTCTTTTGCTTACTCCTAATAAAAAAAAGAACTAAGTTTCAATTGCTTCACATAGCAACTAGCTTTTAAAAGATTTGACAATCATTTAAGCCTAGTACTTATTTCCCTGCTATTTACAAAGAAGCAAGTGTTAAGACCAATTTTGGCCAGCACTGATAGCGGTGGTCATTGGCACATTTAGCATTGATGTGCCACGAAAGGCTGGATCTAATTAATCTAAATCTTCAGGCAACAAAAAATTATAAAAGAAAATACAACCCTCAAACTCACAAACATTATGCAGTGTTTAAAAAGGTCACATTCCATACATGGGCATATATAAATTTCAGAAGATTTTCAAATTCAGCAACAAAAAATCTTCATAAAAGTGAACCAAAAAGAAAAATGCCAGCACATAAAAAACCCCAGGATTATAGAATAGATTGCAAGGAATGTGATCAAATCGATATAGGTCAAACTAAGTGAAACAAGACTTTAGAAACATCAAATCTGGAAGAAGAAAAATCAGCAATTGCAGCACATTTTTTCATATAAGGACACAAAATTGTTAACACAGCATCACTTGCTAGACATAAAAACCTGCTGATTTAAATATTTGGAAGAAAATATTTCTTTAGAAATTTTGTCCAAGATTAATGAACTTTGACATCCCAATGGACGAAAATCTAATCACTAAATTCGTGGAGCCAACACCAGAGGGACTAAGAGATAAATGTAACCATCAGAGGAGGTCCAATTAATTGCAATCAGCTGACAATGAGGAAGTGATTTCTTGAACGTAGTTCTGAGGTAATTAACCTAATTTAGTGAAATTGTATATTTGCAACCGCTTCTAAACTATAAATGTTGATAGATATTATTATTAAAAAAGGAAAAGTTTTCCAGTTTAGTTAGTAACAGCAGAGCATATGAAATACATTGTAAACTTTAAGGAATATAATGAAATAAATTGTGCCATATTACAGTGGTTCCTTAGTGTGTGCACTAAAGTAATTCCTGTTTCTGGACCATTGGTACAACAGAAACAGACATTTGTAATTTAAAAATGTCCACTGGTTGGCTCTAGAGTTTTAAATATCTCAAAAATATTGCTTTTAACGCTGTGTGTGGTGAAGCAAATGATGTTGATGTGCAGGCAGTGGCAGACTAAAATCTAGTTGCATTCATTTATGAAATGTGTAAAAACATGAAACAGGTTTGCTTTTTAGAATTTTGCCTTCAAAGACTGAACATGATGATAAATGCATAGGTGGCAAGCTGTCTAAGACTTTAGTGCTAAAATGGCAGGTGAAATTGAAATCGTAGTGACTGGAAAATCTGCAAATACCAGGCCCTTCCAAACTTGGGTCATTATTCTGTCTGTCATTTGACAATTTAATAAAAAAGCCTGGATGACTGGTGCTATAGTAGAAGAATTGCTTTGTTATGGAAGAATAAAAAGACAAAACAGTCTTATTCTTGGAGAATGCAACCTGTCATTCTTAAATTGATTTATATAATGTGAAAATAATTTATTATAAATCCTTCTACAGCACGTATGTACTGCAGTCACTTGTGGCAAAAATTCAACACAGCAATGTTTCTGAACTTGTTTAAGAGCTAAATATTCTTGATGCTTCAATGTAACATGTGTATAAGCTAGTAATAGTGTATGCCTGATATCACTAGATTAAAGCTTTTATATTTGTCCTCCAGAGTTTCCATTCTTTTGTTAAGCCCCTGAACTTCCCTTTTCATTTGCCGCAATTCTGTCCTTACCTCTTCTTTAATTTCTCTTCATACGTTTTCCATGACTTTCTTCCTCTCCCTGCATATTTTTTTAATACTTCATCCAAAGCTTCTTGGTTGCTCTTTAGCCCTGAGTTAATTTGTACCCCTCCAATTATCAGTAGCAGTCCAATTATACTCAAAAGGGTAAAATATCTACCCTTTCTTATTTGTTTCCTTTCCCATTGCTTTGGTAGCTTTTAATGTTAAAAAAATCCAATTCTTCCCCTGTACACCTCTACACTGACCCCCTATTTTCTTGTTGCTTGTGCCTTTTTTCCTTAAATATCCACAGCTCTCCTGTCGCACATCCACACTCTTTTGCTGGTGCCCTAGCACTCCATGTGCATGTCCATATGATACCCATTCTGATACTGATTTGATATGAACTTGTAAAATGCCTAAATTCATAATGGGGATGCAGTCAAGATTTCTTCAATTTGCATGCTCAGGCAAACTAAGACCAACCAACCATTGAATGTACTACCGATAATGTTAATGGAATGGAGGTTGGTGGTAATATTTGAGAAAATTATACATATATTTGAAATTCTAATGGAGTACAACAAAAGCCATTGTTTGAGAATAAAAAATGCAAATCTGAAGTGTTTTACCAACCCCCCCCCCCAAACAAAATTGCATTAGTTGCATAAATACCACATAATTTACACAAAAATGCACATTATTCCAAATGTGGAAAAAAAAAAAAAACCTGCTGTTAGCCTGATCCTTTATCCCTGTTTACGCACATAGATCTTTTTTTAATTGCTAAATCAGTATTTACTAGGAAGAATGCAGAAACATATGTCTTATTATTTCAGTATATATTCACCAAAAATAATTCAACATTATTGTGACTATCACTATAATGAAGTCTGCTTATAAATAAATATTTTGGTGGAATTTTGTTGAGTGTAGATACAAAGGCACAAAAAGAGCTCATGTAAAGTGTTGCAGCCATCATGGTTTGCATAATAATATCATTAAAGTTTTATTTCTTCTGCAGAAACTAGGTGAAATATCTCGGCTGAAGGAACAACGAGCAGCTGGAAGACAACTAGAGTTAAACCAGCTAGACAAGATCAAAAAAGAAGATGAACTGTTGAAGGAGCTCCAGGGATTGGTATTGTGATAGTTGGCCTCCCTGGCTTCCCTTTGTGTGTCAGTCGGGCTTCCATGGTCTGCAACAGTGGGCATATTGCGATGGAAGCAGTCATTATTCCATCCCTCAAGGAAACTCCAGCTCGGTACATTTTTTGTGAATGCCGGATGGTGGTGATTGTCGGGTACACTTGACTTAAATTTGAACCACCAATGAATGACATGATCTCCATGTTGATAAGAGGGCTCCAAATGAATAATACTTAAAACTTTTTTTTTCTTTCTGTCTGTGGTCATGCGACTGTGTTTGAGGTGCTCTAAATACCTGTTGTGCGATCAACAAGGCACTGCTGGAGAGGACATTAGAATCTACCTCTCCTCCTCAAAATTGTTTCCAGATGTGTTTTAAAATACAGTAACAGAAAAACAGATCGGAATCTAATGTCCTCTCCTAAGCTTTGGAATTGTATGGTTTGTTCTTCAGTAATCAACCAAAGTAAATTTAGAAGTGTTGTAAGATCTGTTAACCAAAATGTGGTCAAAGAGTTTCCGAATGATATATACATATATAAATATATATATATTTAAAATTAACTTAGTGCAAGATGTGAGACAAAGTGATTAAATGACTAAAAAGGAGGGAAAAGATGAATATATCCTCTTTCTCGCATTTTATGACATTGTGTATATTACAAAAATGGTTGGGACATATAACTTTAAATAATGTTGGGCAGAATATAGAAAGTCATATTTTAATGTTGATTACAGTGTGGAAGAAAAATGTTGATAAAATATTCAATAAAATATATTGTAAAACATAAACATTGGCTACGGCAAGCCTACAGCGAAGTGGAAAGCGCACAGCGTACATGTTGTTTAATCAATGTTTTTAGTTAGCTCTGTATAATTGGATACAATGTAACTGAGAATTGAAGTAATTTCAGTAATGTTGTTATAGCGTTACTACAAATTATTTGCTGAAAAAAAACAAAACCTAGCTAACTTTTTGTTTATGTAAAATACTACAAATTAATGCAGTTGGAATGTAACTAAGCAGTCTGTATTGTGTATTTTAGTTTCTCTTAAGAAAGGCAATTAGCTGTACACTTTGCATGAATAACTGTTTTAAATTAGGGAAGCTTTTAAATGAAGCATGTTTCTTTATGTTTCTTTGGGCAGTTATGTGATTGTTTAGTTGTCTTAGCTTCAATTCGGTTAATGCTTTAAGATATACCATGGGGAGATGCGTGTTAACTTTTGATGTGAATATTGAACTACGTCCTACAATCTGTGTTGCAAATTATTGTGCATTTCATCCTGTGTGTACAGAATGGTGTTAGGAGTTATATATTACTATCATGCCTTGTCTGGTTATGGGAAAATTAGAAATTGTGTGAATACTATGCTCACTGTTAGTGCTTGTTAAAGCATTTTATGCCAAAAGTAATCAGAAAGGCACAAAAATTCTGTATATTTGAAAGCATTGTGCAAATGAAAAATTAAGAAAGAAAAATGGAGCGTGACAATCAAGTTGTGGATGTATTACATAATTTTAATGCCAAGACAAGGCATTAAAGGAATGATTAACAAAACTTTTTGATTTTACCAATATGTTTGATTAATGTACAATGTATAGAACATACAGAATATTTCAAATAATTGTACCTCTTGAATAAGAGAATTATGGAAGATACAATAGGGGTTAATACTGATGTTCCAAATCATGCAGCAAGAGCCTTGAATTAAACAATTATGTATTTTGTATTAGATACAAAACATTTGGTGCTGTTTCTTTCTATTGAGATAGTCGTTCATGTTACAGTTAATAGTAAATGCATGGATTCCATATGTATTCAAAATGCTACACAGTGAAGATTCCACTTTGAACATTAGGTTACTGGAAAACACAGCTAGTATCTATGTTTTTATGTTTTGGTCAGTATGCTGTCGTATTTCAAGATCCATTAAATTCAATTGCCATTACAATAAACAGAGGGCTGCTGGTGCCTGCAATTTAATGCACAAATAGTATGTGGAGAAGTCCTTAGTTATCTACCTTTCTCTTCTTCATATTAATAATTGGTAACAGTCCTTCTTTCAGCTGTTTTATTAGTTGTCAGAAGGAATGAACCCTGACATGCTGAAAATAGTGTATTATGTGATGCAATACTGCAGTGTTTTCCAAGCACATAATATCTCTTGTCTTTGATGCTAGCAGTTTTCATTTCCTTAAGGATATTCAGATTTGATGACTTTCAAAAGCCACAAGAAATTTAAGCTTTTGAAAAAAGGACACTGCCTTTGGACAGTTCAGTTTTAGTATATTGACCCACTCTGTATTCACAGATGGTAACAATCCTGCCACTCAAGAAAGATTTTGCTTTTCTTTGATTTTATAACTTGTATTTAAGATTTTTATGCAGCTTCCCCAAACTCCCAACTTTTGTTTTATTTGATTCTAAATGTGATTTAACACAGAATTCTGTTTAAGCATCCCATATTTAATATTCAGAATGTCTGTAAAATGTATTAAAATTTCTGACTTAAAAACAGAAAGGTTTCTTCATGTTTAATTTAGAATGGGTCACCTAGTTTTACATAAACTTCAATTACTAAGATTTTAAATCTGGAAAATTTGTGAGTGTATCATTAAACTGCTGACAATGCGGGCAATTGTCCTTAAAACTGCTCCAAATTTAAAACTTATTAAGCTGAAATTTCCTCTGGTGACATATACAAAGCATTTATCTGGAATGTGTTCCTTATAATGATCTGATACTTAAATACATATTTTTCTAGAATCATATAAACTTGTTCCTCATACATGTATTAGATACTTTAATACATTGGTCTGGAACTGCTTACAACTGGTTTGGAACATCAAAGGAAATTTCTTGGAATATTGGTGTTTAATTGCAGCTATTGATACAAGCTAATGTAGTGGACATCAATCAATGATGAATTGTTGTTTTAGACTGCAGCAGCCATACATTCTGTTACTACTCTTAAAAACAGAAAAAATCCTTAGTGGTGGATACTAAATTTCTTATCAAAATGTGATTTGCATGGAGGATATACTTTAATATTGAAATAATCTATACTATAGATTGCCAGAGATTTGGAACAATTAGAAATAAGTTGACAATTTTATCTTATAAAGAGTACAGGAGTTGACAATGCAAAAAGTAAAGTGTTTAGATGTATTCTCAAATTATTGCCTTATACTCGTACCTTTCCTCGATAAGTGTATTCTGCTTTCACTCTTAACAGAAATTGCACCCTAGTAACTCTTATGCTACTTTGCCAATAACAGCAGCTTGTTCACTCTGTCTAAAACTTCAGATGATCAAACCATTATCATTTAGGCACAGACATGGCACATCCCTAATAAGAACTTTATATTTTCATATTGCAAGCATTTCCCATTCAGGCTGAGCTTTGAATTTATGGTTATTTTTCATGTATCCCTACATATGTTCCTAAAACTGCCAAATATCTCTCAAACATGCCCCATTTTACTGTATTGTATTCTGCGACTGGATCCACAATCATTGTTTCTGCTCCAATAATATAATAAACATTTTTGGCAAGGACATAGATCATTCCAGTTTTAAAATGTTATAAGCAGCTATAGCAAGACTGAACTTTGCAGCACAAGTTCTGGAACTTTGTTGGGTTATTGCTTGCTTGGCAGGAACAAGCAACATATGGATTTATACCAGGAACACAAAGCAAATATGGAACAGTATAAAACACAAAATATTGTTGCTTTTGTTATAATAAACTAATCAGGACATGCATGGAACACAATAAGTTGCCAGTGGAATTGCATTTTAAATGAAAGTTTGTATAAAAGAAATGTGACTCATTCTAAATTCTGCATGTGATGATTTGTTGTAAAACTCAAAAACGTGATTTGACAATGTTGTTACAAGCCAGTAACATTCTATTAGTTGTCCTTAGAATTCCATGTAGATCCAGAGAATCAAAAAATTAATAACAGCCATTTGAATTTACTGCACCATTTGTGAAAGAATATGTTCCTATAGACGAGCACACTGCAAATTTAAGTGCACCATTATAATTAATGCACAGAATAGCTTTTTATTTCTCAAAGAGAACGTGCAGGTCTGCATACTACTTGTGCATGAACTCTTAAGCCCCCATTGACAACTAACTCATTCACACTTTGGCACTGGTGCTGACAGTGAATGATTTGCTTGAGGTCTTTGTTGTTGCTGCCATATGTTTTTGAAGTCATAAACCTTGTACCTATGCAGGGATCTGCTTATCTTACAGCTATTTATTGTACTCATCTGCATGCAACTTTTATGTTGTGTGTCACTAACAGTGAAAAGAAAATACTCTGATTTTTATAGAATAATTAAATATTGAATGAAATGAAGGTAAGATGTATATAAACTAATATTATTTTGTTAGAAAAAGGTTGCAAATCTTAATCTATTTAAACTCCCAAATAATGTATCTTTTTTGATTGCCCAATAAATGTAGAGTGGGGTTTTGCTTTATTCCAGAAAAAAAAAAAAAAAATTGAATAAATCTGTTGCCTTTGCATTTCATGATATCTTTTTTAATTCAGGTTGTGGCATGAATATCAATGTTTGCTGCTGTTACAAACGATCATAAACACCACAAATGAATGTACTATATTTATTATTGTTGCCCAATAATACATGTGCATAACAACTGACAGATATAAATAATTAGAAAGGCAGAAATTTAGACTTGTCAATTTCCAAAGTATTAATGTCCAACTGGACCAGAAATTGAGGCCACTCATAGCCAGTAATTTCAGCTCTGTTTCAACAACAGCAAGGTTTGTGAAATTGTGATTCAAGAGATGTATGCAGTTCAAGCTTCTGCAATAAGCAAATTGCGTGAAAAGCTTCAGATGCCATAAAAATCAATTAAGTATGGTCTATCTGGTTTAGGATGTTAAACACTGACAATAATGTTGATTTAATTGTTTTTTTCACACAAGCTGTATGTAGGACAGGAGTTGCATAGGTAGAGTCAGACTGAAAAATGCAATGCCATAGCCAGGATTTGAATCACAGATCTCCCAGTTGCTCTACCATTGATCTACCATGGCAACATGCTGGCATGGCATTAAACTTCTCAATGAATTCTGAAACTTAAAGTACTTATGATATTGTAAGTTGCCACTGGGGTATGTCATATCAAAATCATTTGAGATCTTGTGGTTTACCGGCAAACATGAGAGTCAGTTGAAAAGCTTAATGCTGTGATGGCATGTTGCCATGGTAGTTCAGTGGTAGAGCAACTGGCTAGAGACTGGGATTCATGGTTCAAATCCCAGCTATGGCATTGCATTTTTCAGTCAGACTCTACCTTATCCAATTGACAATAATATTAATGGTATGTAATAGCTTGAGGTGCAACAAAGTTTTTTTATTTTTTGCAATGGATGGAGAAGTGTGTGTGTTGCTTTTTTTTATATATATATCAGTTGTTGAAATCTGTCTGCCTCAAGTAATTTCAGTCCCTCATCACGGCAGGCATATTTTATCTTTAGCATTCACAGGAACTCAGAATGTGGAATAAATTTAACCATAGCCTGTCTCAACCTTAAAAGACGGTATGGAGTTAATACATGTTGTCTTTAGCTTAATCCTTTTCGACTCTCACGCTGTCACCAAGTTTCTAATATATTGATGCAACTATTCAGCTTTGAACACATCCTATGCAGAATTTTTTCTCTACCAGATTACATTATTTTAGAGCCTTTTAGATTTCTGTGGGTCCAAATTTCTAATGAAAATGAATTTTGCAGTAAAAACTTGATATTTCTGCTTCTATGTTTATCACACAGTAACTAATGACTAAAGGTTAAGAAGGAGCAGTAGAGGGGAGAAGCCCAGTGGACCACGGCCTACAAGCCCGGTTTTGTTTTCTATAAGGAGCAGTAGTGGTTTAGATTGGGTGTTTGGAAACTAAGGGGAATGAGGGGCAGTTTTTCTCAGGAGTGTGCCCTATCAGTGGGGATAAGGAAAATGCCACATTTTACTTCAGTGTAAGGCCACAAAGGGATGGAGAGGAAGTCTAATAAATAAATGGTTATTGAGGAACAAAGAGTTTGTAATAATGAAAATTTTTGAAGACCAGAATCAGGTACCTAAATTAGGAGATTTTTGTGGAAGGTAAAGAGAAAATGGAAATATCCAGTTGAAAAACATGGTACATAGTAACATAAGTCAGATTTTAGATGACAAAGGATAGCTATGTAATAATATAAAACTTTGTGTAGTGAAATAGTTATGGTCTGGCTAACTTACTAGGGTTAAGGTCAGCCCTATGTATGTACTTAGCACTTTAATAACTTAAAAAATCTAAAGGTCAGATGCAACAATATTTTTTATAGCTAGAGAAAACTAGAATGTTGACACATACCTAGTTTGAATTCTGTATCTTTAATAAGATGAGCATTATAACTTTTTTAAATCAGAGATTTACTGAAAATTCTATTACCTACGCAGTGAAAAATTCAGGCAATGAAAAACTTTTGTTATTGGTTTTACAACGGGGATCAAGTGAGAGAAAAGGTTAGAGAAAGTTTTTAAAACAAGCTGGAATTCTGTAACTTCTCCACTCATTGTCTATAACAATAAATAGTCATATATCCATTCAGTTCACAGTTGCCAGGCAGCAAGCAGAAGGCTGCTAAAGTAGAAGTTAATGTAAGTTTGTAAGAAAGTGTTTATAATGTGCAGAACACTGCAAAGTGTTAATATAGGTTATTTATTTTGTATTTGATGTAAATATTTAAAATTGTGGAAGGTGAAGCTTGGAAGATATGAAATGTTTGTAAATTAAGAAGAAACACAAAATAATAATGAGTGTGTTAGATTATTAAAGTTAGTAAGGGAATAAATTAACCAGCTAAAGCTACATAGCGTTCAGAGACCATAATATATAGGATAAAAATGAAACAAATGAAAAGGCCTCTAAGGATATTAGTAAATAGAAACCAAAAAGGGTGAGGGGAAACAAAAACATGTAATGTTAAAGTAAATACCTTATTGCAGTGGAATAGTGAAAAACACACTGTGGTGCATCATTCATTCTTTGCAGTTTTAAAATATCCATTCATTTTAAAACATCCATTCATATAAATATAATTTTGTCAATAATAAACAATGATGAATTAAAAAATATAATTGTTTGTCATTTTATCTCTCCATATTTTATATTTTATATGTTTATAATTGTATTTTGAAGTATAACTATAAAGAGAAGAGATAAAATGCAGGTAAAAAAATAAATGTCTTATAATAGCTTTAAATAGCAGTGCAGATATTTTGCTATTTGGTGATGTGTAGTTCACAACATGATCTTGAATTGGTAGACCTATTGCAACTGAGCTCCAAAGTTCTAATCTTGTGTAGCGAATGTGGCATTAGTGTCCTCTATTTAACATGTACCGTCTTCTAAAGTTGAGACATGCTGTAGTTGTTGCAAATGTTGCAAACATTCTTAGGCTAAAGAAAGTTAATATTTTGCTTTTAGTGTCAGCTGAGGTATAATTTTGAGAAAGATTCAGTGGGTGTACTAGGTATAGCATCATTCCAGTAAACCATGCATCTTTGGTCTAAATTTTGACCATGCATTAAAATGAACTTAATTCAACTTTAACCAAGTTGATTAGGGAATAAGAACATTATTTCATAATGTATGTTGTACAGTCATTTCTATCCTCACTTGCCTTGCGGCCAGAATAAAAAATGTTTTAAGAGATATCAAAGAAAATCAAAGATATACAGTACAATCATAAATAATCAACCATAGTAACAGAAAAAAAAGTAGGTAAACCCAGAAACATTACAATATCAGAAAACCAGAACTATGGTCATGGAGCTAATAAAACCAAAATCCACAAAATCAAATAATTGATAAGATTTATCGTTATATGAAATCACAAGTTTCTGGGAACTTTAATTCTAGCCATGAGTTCTTTATTGCTATAGTTTCTAATAAGCAAAATATCCACTCCAGTGAGACTTGTTTATGTAAGAATTACTGAAAGGAGTATTGTGTTCAAGTGATTAAAAATAGTGGCATATTTTACTGAATGAAATTTGAATAATTCAAAGTAATTTTGTTAATTATAATTGATCTTGCTCAGCATAACTTGGGGACCACATATAATTGAATTATCTGACATTGCATTAATTTGTAAATGTAGACTGTGGATCTGTAATACTTTTACCTTAGTTCAAAGATGATAATGAGCAGGAGCAAATTGTCTTCAAGAAAAACAAATTATGAAACATGTGTTTGAGGAGAATGATATCATGGCTGTATTACTAGTGATACTCAATAAAGTGAAAGCCAAGGGATTGATGGAAACAGGAAACAACACTGCTGTTTATGCAGATCTTATTTCTGGGATCAAAAGAATGGATGATAAATGCAGAAATACAAACAATGTTTCCAGCTGCAGTTCATTTGATAATCTTATGGGGTGATAAGGGTAGGAAAAATTTCCATAGGCATATAAAATGGCCTGTCTTGCTATGTTAAATTTGCAAACTTGGTGGAACTAATCATCTCATTTTTATTCATATAATTGTTTTCAAACTGAAGTATAATTATCAAAAGAAATGCTGTATGTATTAAAACATAATGAATATGAACTCTTTACTGCACCCCATCCATGACGTCTGTAGTGGACCGAGATGGGGGACGCAGCGGCCGGGCGGTAGGCCAAGGTTCCCCGTGAGCTGTCGTGCCATGGAGTTATGAACTCTTTGAACAATTGTAGATTCATATCAACAGCAAAATGTCATGAAAATGTGAACAATTTTGTAGTAGCATGAAAGATTTTCGAAAAAATGAGCCATTTATTTAAATATCCAAGAAAAGGGAACTGGTATCACAGAAGTGCTTCCTATATATACAATGGAGATTCCAAACAATAGCTTTCCACAGTAAATAACATTGATCAAGGGTGCACATGAATGCAATATGTATGTATATAAATCAAATTAAGTCTAAATGTTGTTTAAAAATGGTTTTACACTAATTTTGTCATTTTATCTATCCCCTTGCAACTACATATCTTAAAAAATAGAATATTTTATAGCATTTAAGTTATGTAGGTTAAAAATCTATTTGATTAACTCAAAATCCTTAGTGGGGAGGGGTGAGTTTGCAATGTATGTATTTAAGACTATATCTTTCCAAAGTTCAGAGCATGTACACAGAGACAAAATATAACAGGAAATCTTTACAGTTATATTATGTCTCATAATACTGCATTGCTCTTACATTTTGTTACTTGATATGCAAGTTATTACATACAGTAAGCAGAATCAAAATGTAAGCACTCACAGAAGGCACTTGCTGCATGATACGTATTTCTGTAGCCTACAACATCATGTTATGGGAAGAACTTCTCAGCTAGAGAATTTGGAAATATATAAATATGAAATCTACAAAACACTGATTTTCAGTCTCTTTTTTTTTTTCTCCCTTTCTACTTTTTATTTTTATCCCCTTGCTACTAATGAAATATATTTGTAAACTTTGATAGCAAATTGACATTGCAGGAAGCAAAGTAGCACAATCCCTTTCTACTGGGTGTTTAATTTGTTTGGAAATTCTTGCTTCAATTTGAATTGATAACTCAAATGTTTAAGATAGGCTAATTTGGTGTCCATGACTCCCTTGGTTTGGAGGAATTAACGTGCAGGAGAACATACTATGTCTTGGAAAAATTGAAAGGAGTGGTGGTAAAATCATCATTTCAAATCCTAGGTTATGCAAAATTAATATGAACTGCAAGTAAATTTCTTGCAAGTAATGAAATTGTAATGTTTATATTGATAAATTTTTATTATTTATGCATAAGGTCTATAATGGCATACTTGCCCCTTTTATTCATGGTAATTATGTTCATGTCTGTTTCATAATTTCCTTTATTCAGTTCACTTACACATTAAAAGTTTGTAGCAACTGGTCTTCTTTCAAGTAACTAAGCCAGCTGTGTTGCATGAAAGACAGCAATGTAACTATCTTAAGAAAAAGCAATAAATATTCACATAATGGTTTGATATTGCATTTATGATGACTGCAATTACAGCTGACCTTTTTACATTCTTAATATTTTCTGTTTTTTTATCACACCTATAGTATGCAAAGGAAGTATTGCATTCCATCAAATAATTTGATATCAACATTTCTTCATCTTCTTCTTCTTCTACTCCTCCTCCACTTATTTACTACACATACAAGTGAATCCCTGGGGTCAAATGTCTGGTAGAGGAGCAGACATGATATCCAGGAATGGAAGATCAGCTGAATGCCTGGTATGGACATAAAATAGATGATATGAAATGTAGGCAAAATGATGATGGGGAAAAGTAATGTTGGAGCTATTGGTGGACTGAATGGTGGGGGAAACCAGAGGACCTGGAAAAAATCCATCCAGATGTTGCTTCGGCCACCAAAAGTCCCACATTCTGTCACCTGGGGTTGAACCTGGATGGCCTAAGTGGGAGGCAAGCATTATCTAATCACTCTGCCATGGCACAACATCAAAATTTCAACATAAGTAATGTTTTGATGTCCGTGAATCCATTAAAATTATTTGTAGAATAAGATCCATCTCTGTGTGAACTGCAACAATTAAAAATGAAATATACAAAACAAACTTGGTATTTCAATTCAGAATTTTCCAAGGATGCAGTAATAATCCTCTCTCAAACCAAACTACCCTTTACTTGGAAAATGTTTCCTTATTTTTAATTTTCTAAATAAAAAAAATATATTAGCTCAATGTTACCATACATTTAAGATATTTTCATGGCAATTAAAATGCATATTTTGAATGTTCTGTGAATAGGCTGCAAAGTTGGTTTTAATTTGGATTAAATTTTGTTTGTTTGTCTGGTGCTTAATACAGAGTTATTGACAATGAAGCCATTAAGTATTGCTCTCCAATACTAATTACACAAGGAGGATCTCATGGAGGTGGCTGAATATTGCTGTAGATGATCTTCATCCAAATTCTTTTGAAGATCACACAGAGGACAACTAATGATAAGTAGTATCCCAAATTTATTTAGATAAGGCCTAGTAATTATAGTATTATAGTGTGTTAGAATTGAAATGCTGCTACTACAGATTTGCATACATTCAGAAATTACATTTTGAGTTTTGTTCACATTTGTTATTTTTTACTTTTAAGGACCCTTGTATACAAATGTTCATTTAATTACAGGTTAAATTTACAATTTATTTCTGTTGAATGCAACTTTCTTTTATAATAATATAGTCGGCAACTGCATTACTAGTTCACAGTAGGATGGTGTCCACTGAAAAGCTATTCTTTTATTTATTTTATTTAAATCATCTATAATAATCTAACACATTGTGATTCTTTCATTTTTAGGTATTAATATTGATGTTACATCCACATTGGTGCTCTTAAAAAAGCAAATATAACTACAAATTGAAAATGAATCACATGTAAAACATATCATGATGAGCCAATTCCTTCAATTACAAATTTTTAGAACCACATCCTAAAGCCTAAAGGTAAATGAAACAAGATGGCTCATGTATCATTTTGGTTAGGTGAAAATGATCCATCAGTAAACATGAGGTGTGATAAAAAAAATACTGGGAATTTTTGTTTTTCTTAAACAATCTTTATTTATGCATCTGCATCAACTTAGTACCCTTCAAAATAAACTCCTTCACATATAATACAATTGCCAGCACTGTTTCCAATCTTGGAAGCAACTCTTGAACTCACTTTTCCTTATGGTGTTCAGCTACTTCAGCAATTCTGTTTTTAGTTCACCAACAGTGGCTAAACAACTTCCTTGCATGTTCTCTTCAGCCTCAAGAATAGAAAGAAGTCACAGGGGGCCATGTCTGGCTAGCAAATCACGAACAAGCATTGAGGTGTGAACAGGAGCACTATCCATGAGGGGGTTTGCGAAAATTCTGGTCAGTTTCTTGGATTACTTCATGCAGACAGCACATAACTTCTAGGTAGTATTCTTTATTGACTGTATAACCATGGCAGAACCATTTCTTTGCATCTTCCACATTGTCGTAAGTAATTGATGTGTTTAGATGTCAAGGGGATTGTGATCTTCAGAGCCTTCCGGACCCTTTTTGAAATGTTGATACCACTTGAAACCCCTTGTCTTACTCATACTAGATTTGCCAAAAGCAGCAGCCAACACTTTGAACCACTTACTCCATTTTTCAAGCAAAATTTAATACAAATTTGCTGAGCCTTCAAAAACATGTATAGCTCTTTTAACTACAACAATAAACTAAGTATTTAAAGTAAAGTATTTAAAACAGCTGAGAATATACATCAGGAACATGTGAACCTACAAGATAAAAAAAAAAAAAAAAAATTGAAAATCGGTTGTTTAAAGCCTGCAAAATTAAAAAAATCGTGTTATTTCTTTTATCACACCTCATATGCTCTTGGAATCTAACATGAATTGTTTCTAGAGCCAATGTTTTCAATACTTGGGTTGTCACATCATAACTATATTAAATTTAGATTTTGATTTACTTCTATTAATAATGAATTAATATTTGGGATTGGATTAGAGTTCATTAATTTTAAGAATATGTAATTTTCTCTCAGTATTAAAAAGTTTTAGATAAGGAGTCTTCTTCGGATTTTAAATTAACTTTGAAATTATTTTTCTCCTTAAGTATTAAAAGAAAGTTTATCTTTTCATACTGAATAATAGCTGATTTTATCTAGTTTATATGAATGCAGTTCAATAAGTACCTGTGATTCAAAGTAGAGGTGTTGCTAAGGTATTGGTGCTACCATATGTACTGTCATTGTTGCACATCACCAAAACAAATTTGGTACTGATTCATAGGTAATCTGGATTCAGCAGGCATTTCAGTTAGCCGTTCAACATATTTTTGGTAATTGTTCAGTATCCCTCAGTAATACATATTCTATTTTTGAAGGGGAAAACTTGCAAGGAAATTAAGGCAAAATTGGATATTTATGGAGACAATTAAAAATAGTCAAAAATCAATTGGAATTAAGTCGACACCTTGAGGATGCCTTCAACCAAGTGTGGGGAAAAGTTTTAGGTATGTAAAGCCATAAAGTGTCTGGTCAACTCAATCTGTATTATTTTATAAATTATTTATGGGGCCTTTCACCTTCTATGACAAAACTTAGATATTAGTTGATTTTTATGACATGATTCTCACTGATTGTCAAACAAAAGTCCACAAAGCAGAAGAGACCACAGATGTGGCAATGGCAATTCATATTTTACACAAGTTGGAATTGAAAAGATTTGGCTGATGTATGCCATGATTTCTCAAGTAAACAATAAGCAGAGCAGATTTCACCTTCAAAGCTGAATATGAAGCTATTTAAGTGAAATCCAAAGGATTTTTCGCATTGAGTTGGTCAGCATAAATGACACCTGATTTCATCATTATGCTCTGGAAACCAAGCAACAATCAAAACAATGTATTGTTTCTGGTGAATCAGCTCCAAAGAAGACAAAGACATCTCATTGGTTGAAAAGTGATAGTGATTTTTTGGGATGTGAAGGATATCATATACTTGACTTCTTAGAAAAACCTGATGTGTTCCATTCACACGACTTTCTCTACATCTCTGTAACAAATTATTTTAAAAAAGCTTATTCTTTTAATTACTTACTTCTTCCTGGTAAGTAGAAGGGAAATAAGGGAATACACTAGGCTAAAGTGATAGTAAAAGCTGGTTGCCATGTGGTTGAAATCCATTTCTTTGCTCTAGCAGGGGTTGACAAATGCCTGAATAAGAAAAGTTTGAGTATTTTAAAACTGAAATCAATAACAAGGAACATCACAAAATGGTCAACCCCACAAAAAATGTATATGACATAAATTGTGTGTGTTAATGAGATTTACATTTTTTGTGTAATAAGTTTTTGTATATCTCATGGTTTACTAATTGTGCAAAATTCATCCAGAATAAATAGGACCAGAGGCTGCTCCCAGAAAATTCAAGATATAGGTAAATTTTATTTGTCATTTAAATATGTTTAATATACAGTATTATAATCAAAATTGTTAGAGCCAGTTTTGAGAAAATAAAAATTTGTGCAATTTGTTTCATGTGAAGTGTGAGGTCGGGGAATTTTTCTCAAAATCTTTGTGTCGCACGCTTAAATATCAACTTTGGTGTTTTACTGACTTCATTTTTGAGTTATTGTATTCTCACAGACACTCACACACTCACACTCTCACACCCACGCACACACACACACACAGAGACCTTTTTCTTAAAAGGTTTCCTTTTTTACAGGGGACCCTAAAATGTGTATTTCTGATGAATGAATTTCAAATTTTTGGGTGGAGTGCAATATCTTTTTTTTTCCTACATTCTGTGTTCTATGTAGAGAAAGGAAAAGGGATTACTGGACAACATTACAATGAGTTATTGGCCTGATTCAACAAGATGTTGAATGAGACATGAATGCTATTTGGTGAAGAAGAAAGTGTTATTTCTCCACAGCAATGCACAAGCACATTCATATGTATTTGCTATTGCTAAATTGCATGAACTGCACTGTGTATACAATAATTTCAATACATTTTTTTTCCAATGTAATGTTATAATCATGCCAGACTCTTTGAAATTCCAATATAATCTGGAGTGATGAAAGCTGTTCTTGAGTCTTCTATAATGTTTCTTTGAATATTGTGTACAATATCTGTTGAAGCATTATAATATTTGAATTACTGGTTGAACCTTAAATAATGATCTTGGAGGATCTTTGCTGTAAATAATCTCCATGTTTGAAGCATTCGGAAACGTCTGTAACACAAATGTAGAATTGTGTTCTTCATAACTCCATCTGTTGGAATATCCATTAAAATCTCCAATTTGTAACTATTTTAGATATCTGTTTACTAATGAAAAATTAGTTGTAATTTTTGCAGGGTTATAAGCACTATAAATTTTTAAACATGTTTCGCATTTTTGTGCATTTTAATTATATCTGAATGATCTACTTCTTTTACAATTTGAACTGAATTGATAACACTTTTTACTCCTACTAATATTACTTTTTTTTCCTCTTATTTTTTTCCTCTTAGCTGATAAATGCAATGTGAATTCAAAGAATTTGAAATGTTGAAGTTGATCAGCTCTTAAATTTGCTTCTAGTATGAAAAATGTGTAACCCTTTTAGAATTTTGGTGAGTTCTATTCTTTGAGTTTGGGAAAGTCCTCTAGGATTCCATTGCAATATTCGGTATTCTCAGCACAAAATCTTGATTAGTCCTCTCCCAGAGAGCTGAATGGATAATTTTACCCTTGAATATCATAGAATATTATGCAGTAGTTTCTTTAATGAGAATTATTGACAATGAGATAACTGTTTTAAAATGGGCACCACATGTATGTGTGCATCATACATTCACATCCCCAATATTGTGTTGAAAATCTAATAGCCATTGGAGTGGATCATTTTAACCAAGCCAGGAAAATTGTCATACATACAACCTGACCATATCTCAAATCATTGCCTTCCGTTATGTAGTGGTTACCATGCTGGCCTCTAAAACCAAGGATTGCAGGTTCAAACCCGGCAAAAGAGTGAGGGATTTTGTTGATGGCTTTCTTTGGATGGTCCCATGTAGTGTTTATTTGGACATGAAAGAACCCCATACATTGAATTCTGCTATTTCGCATCCGCAAGTCGTGGTTTTGTCCTACAGTGCTATTTGTGGGTGACAACTGATTCCTCATCACCATGACACATTATGGCAAACTCACAAACTATAAATTCAGATCTGATCATGGAAGCATCGTAAAAATTCCCTATGCCCCGCTTAGGAGCTACAGGAAATTAACTAACTTAATATCTCAAATTATAATAGGACAACTCTATGAAGAGTCAAAGGAAAAGGTAGAAAATATTGTAGAAAAAATCCTCAGCCCTGAATGTTCTAATAGTATCAGTATTTGAAAAGAATAAGAGAGGTTATCTAGTATACATTACAAAAACAAATATAAGCAGGTAAAAGTACATAATCTTATAGCCATAAATTGAAAGCATTGTTATTTCCTCAATTTTTACTTTCTCTACACGTACTGTGTACATAGTGTATAGAGAAGGTATTGCACTCCACCCAAAAATTTGATACTGAGATTTCACCGGAAATATATGTTTTAGGGTCCCCTGTATCTAAAATACGCATTTTCAAAAAAAAGGTCCATGTGTGTGTTAGTGTCCGTGTGTCTGTGAACATGATAACTCATAAAACGAAAAGTCAGTAAAATACCAAATTTTGTCTTTAAGTTTAGTACCCTCCAGGGATGTGACATGAAGATTTTGAGAAAAATCCCCTCACCCCAAACTACCCTTTACATGGAACTTTTTTCGAACATTTTGATATTCTCAAAAATGGCTCTAATTATTTTGATTAAAATATTGTATATTAAAGATATTTACCTGTCAAATAAAATGTATACCTTGAATTTTTTGGGAATAGCCCCTGAAGACTACTTTATTCTGGATGAATTTTACGGAATTTTGTGTAATTGCTAAACCATAAGAGATGGACAAAAACTTACCACACAGAAAATGTAGAGCACATTAAAACACACAATCTATGTTATATATAAATTTCATTTTCATGGAGTTGATCATTTTTTAGATATTCCTTATTTTTGGTTTCAGCTTTGAAAAATATATACTTTTCTCATACAAGAATTTGTTAACTCTTGTACATACAAACAGAGTAACTTCAGTCACTAGCAACCAGCTTTCTACTATCACTTTAACTTATGGTACTGCCTTATTTCACTTCCACTTACAAGGAAGCAAGTAATAAGACTATTTCTGCTAATTTTTTCTCACTTAGCATGAAGTAAATAGAAGCATAAGCTTGACAACAATAATTTGTGGCAGAGATGTAGAGAAAGGCATGTGGATGGAACACATCAGATTTTTTATGAATAGTCCCCTAATGTCACCTCTCAGTGTAAGGCACAAGATGTACTGGAAGAGGGTGGGGATTTGGCTAGGAGAGGTTATGAAAGGCACAATACCAATCCTTTACATCCTGGAGTGGATTTTGTGTAATTGGTAATTCCTAAAAGACTACAATTATGTACACCTTTTTTTCTCCTCTTGGGCATACAAAGGGAAAAATCTGTTGTTTTAGCTTTCTGTGTGCCTCTTGCACCCATAATGAAATATACAATGAAGTAATTTTTGCACATGTCTGTGTTAATTGTAAAGAAACAATTTTAGCATTTAGATGAGTGATTAGAAAAATCAAGTGACTGTTACGTCAAGTGTTTTAAATCTGCTGAAATTGTGGAAAAGCTATGGGGAAAAGTGTTCAGGAGCAAGTCAGATTTTAATATGCACATTATTTATTATAGCTCCATTTTGAAACATGGATCTCTAATAACTGGACTAACCATAATGCTACTATGCAGTGTCATTGTGAGTAATTTTGTTATGAGAAGGAAAGTAATAGTTGATGAGGCAACTGTAGGATAATCCAAAAGATTCAAGATATCCAACTTTGCACCCTTTGATGACTCTTTTAAAGCAATACTAATAGAGGAGATAATATAGTTTATTTCAACAAAATGTTCTATATATGTTATGAATCTGTATGCAGTCTCAGTAAACTAGCTAAACTAGCTTCTAAAATAAATGTCTCTAAATATTATTTTTCATGAAATTACTTACCCATATTTATAAACCTGATTCACCCAGCTCTGGCTGAACATAATATTTTTACTCTACTATGCTGTATCATTTGTGCTTATCTAATACAGTATTCCTCTAAGGCGCTTTTCCTTCTAGATACTTACATAGTCAACTTACCCTCTCCATATGGAAAATTTATGCTTGGATGTCTAGGGTTAGAAAGCCTGTCAAGGAGCCGTATAATGAACTTGAAATGAAGTATCAGCCTGTAATCAGGCTTGAGATTGAAAGTATATGATATGAAGGCAAAGTGGATGAAATGAGAAGTGAAGATGAAGCATTTGATGGAATGAATAATGGGGGAAACCAGAGAACCTGTAGAAAATATCCCCAAACCCAAAAATTCCCACATGTGGTTCCCAGGGATGAACCTGGGTCACTTTAGTAAGATGCAAGTGATCTAATCACTCGACTATCCTAGAGTGCTCCATATATTCATAGCTATATCTCTCTAGCTTTGGCCAAATAGTACTCTGTAGTTTTTATATTTCTTTTGTTAGTGTGTTACGAAAAAAGAATAAAGATCTATCCTCCCAAAATTTTACACAAAATTTAATTTTAAGAGTATTTCAAAATGTTGGTTAAGCGTAATAATACTTCTAGTATAATTTCATTCTATACAGATTCCATTTCTTTTCACAATAAATATCTTTCCTAATCACTCCATTTTGTTATCATGCCTGTGTGTCCATAACTTTGTTTGATTATATATAATATATAATGAAACTGTGTGTCTAAATTCCCATGAATTGGACATTTTTTAAAAAGCTTTGTCATGCCTTAAATCTTTTAAAATTCATAACTGCAACTCTATCTCTTGCCTTCTCTATATGTTTTACCATATAGCTCTATACTCGGAATGCCGTTGTTTCCATAAAAGCCTCATTGAATTTTTTCTCATGCTGCCAAATATTTCTTGTATTCAGAATTTGTGCACTTTAAAAAAACCATGATCCTTTCCACTTCCATTTCTTTTGAATACAGAACACTCATTAATATCTTGTCATCCAGTGTGTTAACTGACGGTGAATTAAATATAAACCAGAACTTTAAATTAGCAGCTCTGGTAGTGAACAGAAATAGAGGGTCTAGAGAAGATGTTGGTGTGGATGATTGAAGCAGCCCACACCACAGAGTGGGCACTCACATCAGTATGCCATCAGTGAGCAAGAAATACACATGTCTATTGTGCAGCACATCATTATCATCAAGCTTCTGGCCGAAAAAGTCACCAAAGCTTTGGAAATTTTAAGAAGGCTCCATGCACAGTTTGGAGCAACAACCCTTTCAAAGACCAAGGTATATGAAGAAGCAGAATGGGAAGCAGTGGAAAATGAGTTCCCCTAAAGAAAACTATGGACAAGCATACTGCAGACAACATTCATACAGCCCACCTCCATAGTGTGGGAATAGTGTGTCCATCTCACATTCAAGAGGTCACGAATTCAAATCTCATTTAGGGTGAGTTACCTGGATAGAGTTTTTTTTCAGGATTTTCCCTTATCCTGAGAAGATGAGTGTCGAGTAACTTTAAGCTCCATGGACCCCAAGATCATTTCAGCATCATTTCCTCAATGTCATTCATCCCAACATGAGCAACCAGGTTAAAGGATGTTAAACTACAAAAAAAAGGACAAAAGATGACCTAATTTAAGACAACTATTTCTGAAATTGCTTCACTCAGGAATAAGTTATAGACATGTTCAAGCCATCATCAATCATGAACTCAACTTTGGAAATTGTCTGTCAAGTAGCTTCCTTATCTCTTCACCCAGGAACAAAAAAGTTTGTGCCAGGAAGTTTATCTACTGGCGTTTGCAACTTTTTTGGGGGAATCTGTAGGGGTTTTGCTGGTGGATTTTGTATTTGAACAAAGGACAGTGAATGCAGTGAATCTTTTATTACCACCTTTTGTTCAAGACAAATGCTGTATATTGCAATAAATGTCATGTACCAATCTGAGATGTGATTCTTCTGCATGACAATCCAAGATCTCACACTACTATCTTAACAAGAAAAAACTGGAGGAAATGTATTTGACACTGGAACATCCTCTATACAGTCCTGATTTGCCACTCTATGATTACCATTTGTTTCGGCCATGAAAGAAGAACTAGAAGGAAAATGTTTTAATGATGATGCAGCAGTACAGGAATGCAAGTGCAACTGGCTACACATGTATTCTTCCTCTTTATTCAAGGATGGTATCAAAAAGTTGCCAATTGATGGCAAAAATGTGTGTTAAATCCAACAGACTATGCAGAAAAATGGGGTAATTGTTTTGTTTCTGTTGTTAAATTTAAAAATTGCAACAAATAATTCTCATTTGTTTGATTAAATAGGACTTTGCTGGGACATTTACCTAGTTCTGTATTGTACCATTACTATTGCTAAACCTAAAAACTTTATGAAAAGTTCTATTAATTTTGACACCATCTTTTCAGGCATCATCCACACTTCCTAGTATAGTACTTCTACTGTACTTGTAAATTCTTTCAAGCCAACTAACTTTTCTAGAATTTTTCTTAAGTATAATAAGCTCACTCATGGCTGTTTTTATTTTTGCTATTGTCATTTTCTTCCATTCATCTGTGGGTTCAAACCTAGCAGAAGGTGATGGATTTTTTAAAGCATAAAAATATTTAGTATGGCTTCTCTCAGAAGGGAAGTAAAGTCGTTGGTCCCACATCATAGAAGAACCCCAAGCCTGATAAAGAAACCTCTGAGCAAAATTAAGCAGTCTTTCATACCTAATAAAGAACGGAACACTAAGAACCACAGCAGTAAGGAGCAGTAAAATTCAATTTCAAATTTTTCCCTTCCTTCCATTCATACACATTTCTCATTTCTTCTCAGATATAGTCTCTTATTAAAACTATCATATTTGATAGAATACATAATGTAGGGAATCCACATGCATGTTTGAAACTTTTTAAATTGCTAAGAATTTGTTTAAATTTTTACACTAAAATACCATGCTAGAATAAGGAAATATAATATGGCATAAAGTACATAGTAATAATGCATGTAAAATCAGTAAATCTAGATCATTCATAGAAGAACCAATGGCAAATATATCTTAAAACTTTAGTTTATGTAAATGCCAGTCTCTACTATGATGTTTCATCATAATGAGCTCAGCATGTCAGCAGTTAATGAGTGTGTCTACTGGCCTACAAGTCATGCAAAATGCATAAATTCAATGTGTCTTGGCTAAAAAAAATGTTTTCCACAAACATTGAAAAAATTTTGAGTGTGCTATGTGTTTGGCAAACTGGCCCAACAATAGATAACTGCCCCATACTTACTTCTTGTTTACTATTGAGAATATAGAGTGGAGGAAGGAATCGACAATTTGTCTATTAATGAAATTAATGCAAGACCCATCATCTGAATATATCTATAAAAGATTATAGAAATAAAATCAAGATAACTGAATGTTTATTGTACTTGCTCATTATTTTTAATGTACACACGAGAACAGAGAGAGAGAAGAAACGAGATTAATTCAACCTCGGTTCAGCTTATATAAAAATAACTGCTCGAAAATTGTCTCCTTTTTTGCAATTATTGATGAAATTTTAGTCAGCAACAAACTAAAGTCTTCTTCAGACATTCTTAGAAATTCATTATGCTGATTCTATCCTTAACTTTCATGTCAGACAAGATGCTAATTTCATTGTATCTGTTGCTTAGAAAAGTGGGCAATAATACATTTTTCTTTCAGAGAGAGAGAGAGAGAGAAAGAACAACATAATTCAAAAATGAAAAGTAAGATAAATGCCAAATTTGGTGTTCATGTTAGTATCTTCCAAAAATATGACACAAAGATTTTCAAGTAAATCTCCTCACTTCCAAGGACCTGTACATGGAAGTTTTTTCAGAATATCTAATTTTCTCAAAAATGTCTCATAACGATTTTTATTAAAATACTGTATATTAAAGATATTTATAAGAAAAATATAATGCATCTCTTGAATTTTCTGGAAATAGTTAGATCATTTCATTCAGAAGGAATTTTGTTAAATAATTTAGGTATTACTGGCAGGTATACATGCGACAGGAAAAAAAAGCATACTACACAAAAAAATGTAAATGTCTTTAAAACACATCTAATGTCTGTGATATAAGTTCTTTCTGAAATATTAATTATTAATGGTTCAAATTGTTTAATACTCTGACATTGTTTTAAGGTCCTATCAATTTTCAGTTGTTTCTCGTAAAGGCATGGAAAGAGGATGGAATTTTAAGACCAGTCTATAGTGTCCAGTTCTTAAACATTTGACTATTACTGTTCCCTTATAACAAAATGTGTAATGTTGTATATCTCTAAAATTTTATCTTGATTAAAATGAGTAAATAGGAAAACAAGCCTTTGTATGAATAGTTTGATAGGTAGCTACTATAACAATAGAAGGATAGAGAAAATCATGTGAATGTAATACAGCAGATTTTTTTTTTTTTCTTTTATTCGTATAGCTCTTCCAAAAAGTACATATTGTTGCCATAAAGGCTGATGCTTGAAAATCCTAATCCAAATGATAATTGAAGTTAACAAACTCAATGTGTTTTACCTCATTTATGCAGTGAAAACAAAATTCTAGCTACAAATATGAATCGACATGTTTTGGTTTACATCTTTTTCAAGTTGTATATGTTTAGTGTTGAGTGTTGGGTTTGATGGTTGAGGCAGTGGAGATCCCATCATTATAGTAAGAATTGTATGAATAACAATGAAAAAGTGTATAACATGTATTAAATATACATTGTCATTGTAGATAGTGAAAGAACCAATAAAATGGCAAACTGGTTGTGGTGTCATTCTATTTCTGACATATAATACTACAGCTAATGTTCTTCTTGAGAAAAAAAATATAATATGTTTCATACGCATAACTTTCTCTAGCTGTTCCAAAGACAAAAGATTATTCTTTTATCTACCTCATGCTAAATAAGATAAATATTAGCATAATTGCTTCCTTTTAAGTAGAAGGGAAATAAGGGTATACATTAGCCTACAGTGATAGTCAAATACACTAAAAGCTTGTCACTATGTGAAACAATTGAGGTTCAGATTCATTGTATGGTCCCATTTGAGAAAAGTATATTAAAAGAATTTTAAAGCTGAAACCAAAAACAGTAATATTTCAGAAATAATCAGTTCTACAAAAAAATTATGACAAATGTGTTTAAATGAGATATACATTTTTTGTGTGGTAAGTTTTTGTCTATCGCTTGCGGTTTACTAGTTATGTAAAATCAGTAAACTTCATCCAGAATGAAGAGGTCTTCAGAGGCTATTCCCAGAAAGTTCAAGATATAGGTATATATATATATATATATATATATATATATATATATATATATATATATATATTATTTGAATGTAAATATCTCTAATATACATATTTTAATAAAAATTGTTAGAACTATTTTTGAGAAATCAAAATTTTTGAAAATTGTTCCATGTGAAGGGTAGTTAGGAGTGTGAGGATTTTCTTGAACATCTTTGTGTTACATCCTTGGGAGATACTAAGCTTAAATACCTAGTTTGGTACTTCAGACTTTTTATTTTTGAGCTATGCTGTCCACACACCCATGCATGCATGCACACACACACATACACAGACACACCTTTTTCTAAAAAGGATTTTTTCAGGCTAAGGGGACCTCAAAACATATTTTGGTGAAATTTCAACATTGAATTTTTGGGTGGAATGCAATAACTTCTCTATCCACTATGTAGATTTTACATATGAGCTAGAGGAAGTAAAAATTAACAAAAGTATATTACTGATGAATGGAACAATAAACGTGCTCACATAATGTGTTTAGAATAAAACTTTGTTCTTCTCAGATTAATTTGCAAATTAATTTAATACTTACACAACTTTTAGCTGGCTGTGAAAATTAGATGTTCTTGCATAGGTTTTGTATTCAAAATGACACTGAATGCAGTTCTAACTAAGGGATTCAGGTAGTTCAGTATGTATTCTTTAACTGTTCATTATTTGCCAAGAAAAGTTTGCATTTACATTTTATTGATAAAACTTTTTCTAACAATGTCATTCATTATTTCAATCCATTTCCAAGCACTGTTTTTAAGAAACTTTGATTCCTTGTGTTGTTGGCTTTGATAATGATTTCTTGTAATTTAAATGTTCTGTATTGCTCTCCTTAGCTATACCTACTTTATATTTATTATATGTTCTAAGAAATGCTAATTTAGTAAATTATCTATTGTAATTTCTTTTTCAGCTACAACCAAGGGGTGTAACAGGATTATTATTTGGAAATTTAATAATTGAATAAGCATATATAAGCTACAATAACACTGAAGATTATGACACTAATACTTAAAATCTGTGTCAATTGGAGCTGATTTGAATCCAATGAGTTAAATGGCACAGGTGATGTTTCTTCAAAGTCTGGCTCTTCAACCCAAATCTCATTTCTTGGTATGACATTCTCAGCATGGAGAACCTGATGGATATTCCAAAATAGAGTTGAGATAGAACATAAAATAATTAATCTTATAGCATCTACATACTGGATAATCAACATAGAATACAACAGGTTTTGCAGTTTTTAGATGGCAGCCTGCTATGCATGCCTGCATAAATACACAACAATTTGTTATGTAAATTATTTCTAATAAAGAAACAAAAGGTAAACACTTAAAAACAAAAGTAGTCACATATATCAAGCGAGGAGATTTTGGAACTGCCTCCCTTTATTCAAGCACTGCTGGCACCGCCTAATTGGCTATTACATACTGCAGTTTCCTCTGAAAAATTGCATCAATTTCTTCCTAAATGTTATTTTTAGATCCTCTAAAGTATGTGGATTCGTTCTGTAAACTTTCTCTTTTAATTCATCCCAGGTAGACTTGCCAGATTTTTAGAATGACAATATGGGACATTCGTTCTACTCCTGCTTTTGAAGGCCAGAGAGGGAATTGTAAATTAGAATTGAAAAAAGAAAGAAAGAAAAAATTTATATCTTTAAACATTTTTTGCACTATATGTTAAAATTTCAATCTAAGTTGAAATAATACATTCAAAACATATTTTCTAATGGAGTATCATACTTGCAACTTTCCCTTGTATTGAAAAACAGCCACCATTCTTAACACTGCTAAAAAACATCCACAAGGCCCACAATAATTCAAAAAGAGTAAATATTCAAATATTTACTCTTTTAAATGCTCTCTTTTTTTCTTATATATAAAAGGTACTCAAACACACAACCACATCTTCATAAACTTCTTCCCACTTTTCCAGTAACAGTGCAACATGACTTTGCCATATGATCTTGTGATGTAACCATGCATACTGCCTCACTACAATGAAAAAATTACCAATATCATAGTATGTAATGAATATGTTTGCATTTCAGAATGCAAACTTTAAACATAGTATGAAATAAGGGATTTTTGCTATTCCGTATGCTCGTAATATGAGACACAGAATTTCTTCTCCATATATGGGAAATTCTGTGCAATATGGGAAGTCTGCAAGTCATGCCCAGATTATTAGGGGAACACAGGGGCCACTCACAGATTCTGTATGGACATATGAATCATAAATGATTACTTTTTGGGAAACAGAATGTGATTAGAACAATTTCACATAATACCCACTGAATTACATCAACTAACAAATTTGCCACATTTGCAAGAGTTCAGCTCACAATAAAGTTTTGCACTTCACTGCCAGGTGACTATGAGCCCTAAAACCAGTTATGTTCTATGCTAATCATCCAGTACAATTATCACCTGCTAATTAGACATTTTCGAGTTTAAAATTGAAAATTATTCTACTTCTGTTCAGCAATATTTTAATGGGGTGGGATAGCTTATCTCTCAGGTAAAGCTTTAGCTGGGGGACGGATACAAAATACGTTGAATTCATGCTGTATGTACTTCAGTCTAAATAAACACTACCTCCTTCCACTAGCTAAACCTCTGTTTTGCTTAGATTGGTGCCCCCATCCACTATGCTGAACATATAGTATAGTTATGTATCTTTATCAGTAAAATACAAGATTTTATTAATTAGTATATATTAAATTTTGTTTTCATATTTACACTTTCATCCAGAAATAGAACTAAATAGATTGCTTGAATACTAATGAGTGCAAATGCACACATAATTTATATTAAACTCACAAAAAGCATAAACATTTGAAATTACATGCCAAAAGTATTGCATTCATTTGACTTTTTGTATCCAGTATCATTTATTTGTATACCTTTTCTACAAAATATTGTTACAAGAGGTTATTTTCTTACCCATTTAAATTTAATTGAGGTATGCTATTGCAGATATGGTTTAATTATGCATTTTGTTGTAGGTGCAAGGGAGTATATAGGAGGCATTTGAAATCTTTAAAAAGTGGGTCACAAAATGCCAGCTTTGAAATGTCAGAATCTTTCCCTAATTTTACAAGAAAATAATCAGTATTGTCAGCCTCAAAAAATGAAGATAAAATGGTGGAGAAAAAATGAAATAAATTGTCTCTTTTAATGAAATCTACATTTTTGCTGCAGTAAGTATCTCTTATGGTTTACCAATTGGTATGTACCTCATAGTAATTGAAAATATTGTAGAGATTTATTTGGTTTTGATGAGACAAGGTGAATGTTTATGATAGCACTATGGTACGTAGTGTGTCAATATGGAATACCAAAAATTTGAGGTTCAGTCCTGACAGTGACATTGAATTTTCTCATCTGATTCAGTGACTAACTAAATTAAGACTGCCAGATGCAGATTTTACATTGTTGTTGTACGAATGCCAAACTAGAAAAACTGGTGAACATCTAAAGAAACTATCGATTTTGTATGTTTATGTTCAACAATGTTGTTAAATGGATTATGAAAATAAACTGAAAGTATAACAAAACCATGGAGATGAAATTGAACTGATTGTACGTTAAGGGATAAATAGAGTTGCTGCAAATTGGGTAAATTAGAAGAGAAAGCAAAAAAAAAAAAATATATATATATATATACACACACACACAGAAATGTTGTAGAATTCAACCGACAAACCTTTGGGAATTGCAGAGGAGCATTAACTGAGCATTTTCATATACGACTCTTACGGTCTTTGAGGTCACAGTCAGTTGCTGCTAACTGCAGGTAATCGTAGTCATGCAAAGCAAAGGACAAGATAGCCAAGTGGTAAAATTACACAGACCGTAGTGTTGTTTGCATGGTTGATAGCTCAGAGTTTCAAATCACAACAGGATTATTTATTTTTTATCCGTATTTTGATTGAGTATCATGCAACAATGAGTACAATCTGTTTAATATGCTGCTGACCAGTGCTGTTCTTGTTTATGAGTGCAAAAGGGTGATACTAGGGAAAGAAAAAACAACATTAAAGTTATGTTCCCATTCACCTCAGAAGGGTGGAAATATAAAGGAACATTACACAGAAATAAATTTGCTACTCATTAATAAAAAGAAAATGTGTATATTATAGATACAAGAGATGAAGAATAGCTAAAAAGTAAAGCATTTCCGTTATCTGCACATTCCATGTCAATTCAGAAATAATAAGGAAATTCATTTTCTATTCACTCCCCTAATTTAGGGGGATGCAAACAATAAGGAAGAACAAAAACAAGAAGAGAAAAATCAAACTTGTTGTTCACACCTCAGAATGCTCAGAATGGAAGAAACTTCGGCATAATAAAAGAGAAACCAAATTTAATTGAATCATTATATATACTAAAAGTTAAGGATATTCCTGATTCACACAAAAGAATAAAGAAAACCACACTTCTTATTCATGCCTTGAATTGGATGACATATAATGATGATGACGACGACTGCGAGGCAATGATGATGATGAGTCCTTGAATTAAGGAAGTTGGGAATAACGTGGACCAAAATAATGAAAGCAAACTTATAGCTCCTACTTTCAAGCAAAGAAATTGTTCTAAGAGACATCCTTCAACATCCTCACAGAACCTGCATCTTTGAATAAATCTGTCTTGTATCCTTTCAAAGAGTGCTATGAATTATGTCGCATGCAGTCAATATCGTTGCTAGCAAATCCTCATTAGAGTTGACAGAATTCATGTACACAAAGTTCTTTATGTGTCCCCCACAGAAAGTAATCAGGAGGTGCGAGAACAGGGGAACATGGAAGCCAAGTAATATCAGCACTGCGCCCAATCCAACATCCAGAAACATGTTATTTAAATGACCTCTGACATCCCTGTTGCAGTGAACAGGAGCTCCATCAAGCTACAATCACATCTGACATCGTTCATCAAGAGGAATGTCTTCCAGAAACCAGGTAACCCATTGATTAGGAACTGGTGGTACACATTCCCATTTAACTGCAGTGGAAGAAGATGTGGACCGATTATGTCATTTGAAACTGTGTCAGCCCATATGTTGACTTGAACGTGTGTTAATAACTTGTTTAAAAAATTCCATGTGGATTTACACGATTTCAGACATGGGTGTCTGTTTGGTTTAATTCATTCCCTTGTGAAATAACACTCATCAGTAAAGAACACTCAGGAAAAGAAGTCTGGCTGTTTACCATGCTGCTCAGAGACCCAGTTACAAATCTGCACTCTGTAAACGTAGTCAGCTTCAGATGTCTATCTTCCTGTATCACTCACCAAATACTGATTTGATTTGTACTCATTGTACGTGCAATAGCACAGGTACTGGTTGAATCCCTTTAAGCACCTCTTCCTTGAAACCTGTTGTGCAACGGGTTCATCTTGTACCAGTGTTAGGCCCACAGCCAATGATCCAGTTTCCTGCAGTCACTGATGAATAGGCTAGAAGGTAGAATGATGTGGTTGGTATTGTTGAGAGTGTCTGACTGCATAGAGTTGTGCTACATACTTCATGTGAGTCTCCTCATAAACAAAATGCAGATCAGCTAAGTCCAAAACAGTATGCCATGGTTGTGATTTGAATAACTCAGTTCCAGTAGCAGACAGCACAAAATGCAATAAATGTGCTATTAGTCTGGAATGACCTTGAAATTATGCATGTGCAGCTATTAGAGGTGCATTTGCATACCTGATACCTCTCATTAACTCATGCTGCAATGCGCACACAAGCAAAATGCAGTAATGTATCCTATGTACATGTTCAAATACACCATGAGCATACCTCCGTAAAATTTATATACATTTTGAGAAAAACGCCATAAATGAAAATTGGGTTCCTGCCAAGCTTATACCATTCACCTAATTTGGGAGAAAAAAATTGATAGCTTGAATGTGGTTTGTACCTTGCACCATCTAATTGAAAGCAGAATGTGCTACTGACTGCTCCACTGCAGATGAGTAATCTACTTCGAGTAACAGTAACAGAGGTAGTGAAACACATACGCTATTAGTCTGAAGGTACCTTTAAAGTATGCATTCACATCTGCATATCCGATACCAGTAAACCATGTTACAGACCATGCACTGGAAGAGTGAAAAGTTTTTCCTTTTTCCGATGCAATATGTTAAAACATAGCATGTGAGTACTTCTGTAAAACCACTTCAAGTTTTAAAGAAACACTAAGAATGAAAATTCGGTTCACTGCAAACATATGCCATTGGAAAAAACAAGTTTAAAATTTTGAGTGAGGTTTGAACGCAGGCCTACCCAGGACTATCAGACTGGGAACTGAGCTTGCTTCTGACTGCACCATTGCTGTATAAAAAAATGCCCCTCTCTAACTTGTACAGTTTTCCACAAACTCAGTGGTGTACTGGCCCTTGCTGATGGAGCATTTTCTTCAGAGTAGCAAAGAACTTCGAAGATACCACATTGGTAGCTATTTTCGTGCTTGGGGAGGAGAAAATAACTACTTTTGAATGGAAAGCAGCACTGTATGTGTATTTAGTCTTTATGTATGTGCAATTATCAGTGTGATTATTCCAGTACAAAATTGTTACTTCACCACAGAGTTTGTTGTCTCAGTTCATAGGTGTCCTTGTCCTATTTCAGTGTGATCCTAAACTCTTCCTCTGTAACCCCTGAAGGTTTTTTGGGTGTAAAAACACTTAGCATGGCTTCCTTCAGAGGGGAAACAAAGCCATTGGTCCCATTCTGTAGATTTATAATGCATGAAAGAACCTCAAGCCTGATAAAGAGGCCTCTGAGCAAAATTATCTTCATGCCTAATATAAAATGGGATGCTGAGAACCACATAGTTACAGAGCATCCTTAAATAAAACTCCAATTCCATTTCTAGCCTTATGAACAGCATTTCCTCAAATTTTGGAGAGTCCGATTTTAGATCTTAGTTCAAGTGATTATTTGAATAAGGTTGCTTTCAAGGCATTGCTTTATCCTGAAGTGACACATTTTGGGCAATTCTACATGCTACAGGCTGATTTGAACTTTGTTCATCCATTTGACATATTTTCCATCTGATATAGGGCATCCAGTAAAAGAATATTAATCTAACGAAATCTGAATATTAAAAAAAGAGTCTTTTCCTTTAAAAAGCTTATTGTCTGGGATAAATGAGGCCTTAAGAGAAATTGTGAAATATCTCTTAAGCACTGCATGCTTTTTAGTATAGATACATAGCACACATTGAGCTGTAATGAATATATTGGGATTGAGATAGTTTATTCATCCTACATAATTTGATTATTATATTTATGGTTCTTATTATTATTTATGCTGCAAATGCTTCATGTATATGAGAGGCAATGATGCAAGAAAAGAGTTGATAAAAATCAAAGAGAATAGTAGAGAGCAGAAGGGTAGTTAGCTTTTACTTCACTAAGGAATATCACGAAAGTGTGTGCTCTAAATATTAGGAACTTTTTATAATTTTTAAGGGGAAAAAAATGTTTTCTGACCACATCTTTGAAAGCAAAATCTAAAGGCAATTTAATATTCCAAGACGCTAAGATGTTTTTGTTTCAATGCTTGGTATCATATCTTAAAATAAAAGGTACAAGCTATCCATTAAAGCCATTTTAACATTAAATGATTCCTTGAAATGTTGAACTAAAGCTAGTATTTAATAAACTTAATTTTTATGAACTCAATTCTGTAGTTAAATAACAGAAAGCACCTTTGAGATAATAATGTATGTGTTTTTAGAATTATACCTTTCTTACCTCACGAGCTGCTCTTTCACCAGCTTCAATGGCACCATCCATATACCCTGCCCAACTCCGAGCAGTTTCTGTGCCAGCAACATACACTCGTTTCCCAATAGGTTGACGTAACACTGATCCATAACATGATAATACACCAGGTGGATAATAGCATGTGTAACACCCGGCAATATATGGCTCTTTGCTCCAAATCTTTTCTACATAATGCACTGGCTGAAACACAGAAATTGAATTTACCGTACTTTAAAATGTATGTGTCTGTAAGAGAATGGAAAATGATTTTCTTTTAGTTCTTTTAACTAATATTTTTTTTCCACATTTTCAGTAACACAGTTAACAGATTTAGATCATCTAAGCTGCATAATTCATTACAAACAATTCAAAAACAGCCAAGTAACATACCTCACTTTTCACACATAAAGTTTAAAAGAAATATTTTCCATCTTGTAAGGTGAACAACACTCAGTCTTTATCTTACAAGTGTATTTAATTCATTATTTGTCCTAGAAGTCAACTATTATTCACTAATAATGATAATAATAATAATAATAATAATAACAATAATAATAATAATAATAATTTATTGCATTAAGTAAACTATTGACAATGTCTGAAATTGCCTGTTTGCAATAAAGTTACAATTTTACATAATTTACATTAAAAACTACAATATTGACATTAAATGTTATATATATTTTTTTTTACATTTATTTATTTTATTTATTTATGCTAAGCATTATACAGGTGAATATGATCGGTGTTCAGCCCTGGCTCTTTACCGGTCATACTCATATTTTACAATAGTTTATTAATTCTAGTTTATTACACCATTTTGTCTATTTACTGTCCATATCCATTTATTTTTCACTTTGCATAAGAATTGTCCAATCTTCTTACTATCTTTTTGAAACATTTCAACTACTACTACATTTCTATCTATTTTAAACCATTTCTTATTAATATACTTTTTTCTCCAAATTTCAGTTCCTTTACATTTAAATAAAATGTGTTCTATATCTTCATTTCCGCCACATATAGGACATTGATTTAGTGGAATACCTTTCCTTAGACCTTTTAATCTCCATACTCCTGCTTTCAGCCATGCAATACCTTCTCGCTCCTCTTTATTTGTCACATCAATGTACTTTTCCCTTCCCCATGAGACTTTCATTGGTATATAGAAAACTAAAGATCTCTTTTCAGTTATTTCACTAAATATTTTTTGTATTTCTATATCCTCAAATCTTTTCCTTGCCAACTTCCAGAAGTTATTCACATTATTTTCTCTTCTTCTCCACATTTCCCCTAACCCACTACTTTCCAGGTTATTTCGAAGACAGTCTACCCATCCCTTGTTCTTTAAACTTTTCTCTTGATATACTAAACACTGTTTTAACAAATTCCTTTCTTCCAATTTCAATATCCTATGCCAAAATTTCAATGCCCTTTCCATAATCTTTCCCTTACTTGCCACTCTACCCAGCTCTATTTGTGCTACCTGCCTAACAGTTGCATTTGGTAACCCCAGTATTTCTTTGCAAAATTTCCTATGCACCTCATCTATGCCTTCCCATCCTCCTTCTAATCCCCATACTTCTATCCCATATAGCATTTTTGCCTCAACCACCATATTGTACACTTTTTCTAACCATCTAATATTTATATTCGGTGCTTTGTATTTGCAACTTCTAATAGCTGATAAAGCTCCTTTTCCTTTTGCCAATGCAAATTTCTTTTGCTTTTCCCAATTGCCACCACTATCAATTTTAACTCCTAGATAAATACATTCTCTCACTACCCTGTACTCCTTTTCATTCTCATTCTTCCATTTTTCATATTTGCTCAATTTTCCCCCTTTTTTGAACACTACAATCTGCGTCTTGTCCTGGATGTTATATATAACATAGTATGTCCTCCATACAATGTCAATTTAAAGTTACAACTAACCGTTACTATATTTACAAATATTCATACCGTATAAAGCACAATTAATTTAATCGTTTTTAATTGCTTATTAAACATGGTATCCATTGTTTGCTTAGTTGTGGTTAGTAATTCATTATAGTGTTCTTCTAATCACAAATGGATTTTTATGAAACAAATTTTTTCTTTTCGCTCCCCTGTGCATAGTATCTTTAGTCCTAGTGCCGTGTGCATGCATGCATGCGTGTGTGCATGTGTGGGTGGGTGCGTGCATGCATGTAAATTGCTATCGGTCTTTATATTTGATATTTTTCTAACTAATAAAATAATTCTAAAAATATATAATGAAACCAATTATAGCTGCATGATGCTAGTTACGTATTAATAGTGTATGCTCTCTTAAGTCAAAGGAAGTTTCTAATCTGAGTAGTAAGCATGATACTTGGATGATAAATAAGCTCAAATGGTTGGCCCTAATGAGAGGATTTTTTTCCACAGTAGTTCTATTAGTTCTACAATAGATGGGGCTGTTACCTTTCATGTTGTCTACAAAATGCTAAGATTTGTGGAATAAAAATGCTTCAATGTAATTTACAAATTCAGAAAGAGTTTTGATAAAATTGAATCCCCTTTTTGCACTTTAACTCCACTTCCCATTTATTCATGAAGACAGGTTTCAGGATACCTCTACCTTATCTTCAGCTCCGTGATTGACAGACATTACAACAGTTGGCTGTGTCCAGCTTGCTGTTGTACTGCCCTCTACCCTTCTTGTCAGTAGGAGGACATCATCCACAATAGGAACTTCAAAATTCATTAGAGTATCTTCTGTCTTGGTGATGAAGGTGCTTTCCCAAAATTTGCAGTTCCAAAGGTTTCTTTCCATATTTTATCAACTCTATTTCTTCCTTTATTACAGTTTTGGCAACTCATTTTATAAATCCATAATTGCTGAGTTTTTGGTGTGGCATCTTTCAAAGGGTGATTCAACAAATTTCAAATATAAGATCTATTTTGAGTAGACAGTTTGATGTTAAACTCCTTGAAAATCTTTTCAAATTTCCAGAACAAATTTGGGTGAAAACTAAATTTGGAAAATTTAATTGATGATTTTTATAGTGGTGATTTCATGTAGCCTTTTACTTCTTTTGTGTCTGTAAATCAATTTGTCAATAAAGTTTGTATTGAAATTGTTCAATGTGGCAACCAGATGTATGTATTCTGTTTTATTCAATAGAACATTGATAATCTGTGAACTAGGCAATCAAATATGGCAAATTATTGTTGCAATGGGTTAAACTGGTTCGGTTTTATGTATATATCAACATGTGTTGTTTTTCTGTATATCCCAAATACAACCTTGGTTCATTTCTCATGATTTTGAAATCTAAAAAGGGTAAACACTTATCTTGTTCCTCTTCAATAATGAATGCTAAGGATTTTTCTTGCAGATTCAATAATATTAACTCAATTTTACTGCATCATCCATTAGTTCGGGATGCAAACACGTTGTTCCTATCCTTCCCATGTCTTCAGATCCTGGCATAGATATGTGGAAAATCTTTTGAAATTTCTCATCTACTTCGGGTGGTAAGCAAACTTTTTTAAGCTTTTCTGGTCTTTTTCTGCTGTTAGGGTGATTATGTGTGATATCCGTTTCTTTGTTATTAATTTCTGTAATTTTTATGCACCATTGACTTGTTGAACCCATTACTCTCTGCCATTCTTTCTATTTGTTTTAATTTTTCTTGTATATTGTTTCATATTATGGGATGTTGAATAATCTGTGTATTAGGCTGTTTATGATAGCATGCCCATGGTTAATAGGGTTGAAACTGTCAACTTTTATGTGGTTGTTTGTGTGGGTGTGTGTATCCTTGCTTTTATTCCAAAATCAAACTTATTGTTTCTCATCATGGATTTGATTTCTAGTATCTGTAAATTTAAAAGCTTCCAAGAGTCTTCCATTAATTTTTCATTAAATATTGCAGGTTATCATCAATATACTGGAACCAAATCTTTAAAATATGAAGGAAGGAAGTGATAATTTGAATATCAAAAATATTCATAAAAAAGTTGCCTAGGAGAGGTGATATGGAGCTTTCCATCATTAGACCAGATTGTTGCTTATATATTTTCCCTTGAAAGATGAATTCTGTTTGGTTGATGATTGGATTTGTGAGCATGATGTATTCTTCAAGTTTTTCTTTTTCCATGTCCATGGATTGTAGCCAACTTCTGAAGAAATGCATTAATTTGTGATTATGGTATACTGGGAAAAAGTAAATTGATACCAAAAAAACAAAAACATTAAAATACCTGTGGGAACCAATTCCAATTTTGCTAGTTGTAAAAACAGGGTTTATGCTGTTAATAATGAAGTGCATTTTGTTATCTGCTTAATGAATTTTGGGTAATCTGTATAGTTTAAAGGTTGATGGGTTGCTTGATTACAGTTTTAAATGATCACCTTTTGGATTAGGGCACTATTGTTTATGATTTCATTTACTGCAGAGCTTGGTTTGTTCAGAGATTTTAAAATAATTTCTATGTAATCCCCATAATCATTTTTTTCCATTATTAAAAGTTTTTGCTGTTGATTGCTTTTGTATAGGGTATATATTTGTTGTTTAAACTTTTGATTAGGTTTCTGTATGGCTTTTTTCTGATTGTAAATCTGTTAGGAGTTTTTCACACTTTTCCTAAAATATGTTTTATCCAAGGAATCTTCAGTGGTTATCTCTATATCTACAATTAATAGAATATATTTTCAAAATATTGAATGTACATATATTGGCCTTTACTTAATAATTTCATTGCTTCACTGATGACGATTTTTTGAGACATGCTAATCACATTATTTAGGTTGGGTTTTCATTTGTGTGTATTTTTGGTTTATGGTTTAAATTTCTCAATTTCTTGTTTTGAACCGAGATTTTTTTGTTTAGTTTTATATATGATTGATGGAATGAATTTTGTTTGCTTATCCATGTATGTGATTGAATGAATTTTGTTTGAGGTCTTCCAAAATTATTTTGTCTTAATTTTGTTTTTAACTTAGGATTACTTTTCAATTTATAGCTATTAGTATATTGTTAATGAATTGGCTGCATCATTTAAATTCATATTTAATAATTTTACCGTTTTTTTCCAGCACACATCATCATATTATTTTCTTATTGTGGGAAGATGATGTCATTTACATATGTAATAAAAGTGGTCCCAGTACTGTTCTTTGTGAAACATACTTTACCATCTCTAATTTAGACTGCATTTTATATACTTGTTTCCGAATTTGTAATCAACTTCAGTTAATTGTTTGCATCCAGTTAAGTTGTATAACTGGATATTGGTTCAAAGGGAGCCCTTTAATCCCATAATTGCTTAATTTCCGTAAAAAAGACATGGTCAACACAATAAAAAAATGCTTAAGAAAGCTAGAAAGTAGTAGAGATAAAAGAATGAATTTTGAAATACAACTGGCAGATGATATCCTAAGATTACCCACAAGGAAACCAGATGGCAGTATGGATGAAATTATGAAAGGAACTTCCTCTTCTGCAGCCAGTCAAACACCCGCCAATGATGAAGATGAATATCTTTGAAATGCAGCTGGGAAAAAACTAATAAATGAAACTATAGTCTCCATAAATTACTCAAATTACTTATATAACCATTTATATTAATGCTTTCTCCTCTGATGGGCTATGCAATGCTATCAATTCCATGTTAGTTAAGATTATGCTCACAGTTATATTTAAAATTGCAGAAAAGGCACACCTTTTGCCTGCCTTGTTATGTAGCCATATTTTGAATTATCAGGAGATTCCTAGATGGCAGCCTGCCCAATACATCATAAATACAAATTTTCTGTAAAAACATATATGTCTAGTAGAATCCCATATGCATGATTTCAGAACGATAGTGTTTACAAAGGGTCTCATGAAGAGAAAAATACTTGCTATTCAATTGAATGATTTTGGCTCAGAAGCAGAACTGAGTGAATACTTTGACATTAAAGACAATATGAGTATTCCTGTTGTAATGTATAAATATTAAATGTCAGATGTTCTTCTTTTTTTTTTTAATTTAAACACACAATTTCAAGCAGACATGCACACTCGCGCATGTGCATGCACATGCGCACACCCACCCACGCACATATACACACACACACTCTCTCAACAAAAAAAATTGTGCACCTGTTTTCTGGGATGTGAGGTTTTAGTATGAGAGGAAGACCATAAATGCTTATCAGTATTGTTCAGACATTGAAAAGTCTGAAGAAGATGACTGAGAACAAGGAACTTTGGAGCACTGATAATAAGTATTTTGCACAACTATGCATGACTCCATACATCCACAGAGCCAGAGAATCTATTGCTTCAGTTTGGATGGGAAGTCCTCAACCATTCACCTTACAGCCTTTACTTTGCATCAAGTGATTTTCATCTTTTCTGCCTCATGAAGCACTTTTTGCCAGGAAAATGTTTCAACAATCGTTGTTGCACTGGTATGATAAATTCCTCAGTAGCAGTGATGACTATATTGAGAAGCAGCCAACAAACCTCTGTAAATATTGCAATAAGTATTTCTTACTTATTATGACAATGCTGCCCATGTACGCGACCACTCTTAGGTTCGCAGCGGGAGTTGGAATGTGAGTCATCACAGCAGCTGTGATGCGCGAACAATATGGAAGAAGATGTAACAGGAACCTTCGGGATTGCCATCCTCAATTGTTCTCCAAGCTTCGGTTTCTACTACCTTCTAGAAGCTTCCAGGAAGCTCTGTGATGTCATTTTCTCTCTATAAAAGCAGGAAGAAGTACATTGTGGTGTTGTGTTGTGAATTGTACTAAGTCGAGAGTGACTGGAGTGTTAGTGCACAGTGGTGTGTGAGCCATGGGCAGCGTGCAGCTGTAAACTGTCAACTGTTTAATGTTAAGCAGTGAATCAAAGACTTTATTTGTAAACAATTTTGAGATAATAAAAGACATTTGTTGAACCTGTGTCAGAGTGGGATATTTATGCAGAGATGGAGGAGATGATATAAAATTTGTTGGGTAAAATGAAGAATATAGACACAAAATTAGAAAATGGAGAGGATAGACAACAAAATTTACTTAACTTAATTAACGCATCAACTTAAGGTGAGGCTGCAACAGCCAGGTGGACAATGCAGGAAATTGCTTAGCCAGCGAACAGCTTGCAAACAAAGCCCTGATGAATCTGCCACCTAGCTGCGTGTTGCTAATGCTCGGCAACTATAAAAGATCTAGAAGACGTTAACGGCAGCACTCAGAATGAAGGTGGCTAAGACAACAGCTACGCCCACCTCGAGGACCTGGAGTATTCGCTATGACTGGAAGAGAGCTACAACCTAGAGACGACGACGACGACGACTTTCAGGTGGGATGTGCTGGGGGTGAGGAGTGGGTCATCTAGTGAAGGATTGTCAACACGAAGATGACGAGCTGTCGGAAAACAAGTAAGGACAGGCGTGTCGAGGATCACGTCGGGCCTGTCTTCACCGGCCCCTCGAGTGACGCTACGTACCTTCGCTAGAAGATTGAGCGATAGCCTCATCGCGGCCGGCCGGATATAAGGAAGCTGTGCCGGATACTCATAGATACAGGTGCAGCCTTGACTGTAATCAGACTTGACGTGGTGAAAGACTTGCCAACACGAACATCCAGTCGGCCTTAGAAACTGACAACAGCGTCGGGCAACATCTTGCCTGTGGAGGCCCCCCTTTGAGTTGACATTGGAACAGAGCTCTGTGAGACTATGTATGTTAGACGCAAGGGTGACTGAGGGTGTGATACTGGGGAACTACGAGGCAATTGTCGACATCAGCCCCTAGGGTTTTGCACCTCGGCCGAGATGAGGTGTTACTTCGAGTCCCACAAGAACATCCGGGGATCTGCAGAGTGATCCTGAAGAACGATGTAGTTGTGCCTGCAAGAAGACAGGTGGTGGTGAAGGCGCACCTGGAGGCCAAAGGTCAAGAAATGTGGTACTGGACTGGAAGACATCACTATACGGACTATGTGTTGCCCGAGCATTATTGCCCTGCAGGGAGGAAGTATCCTTGAGGCTGCTGAACCCGATGGACACCGACCAGGACATCCAGGTCGGACGGAGTTATGGAAGTGCTAGCCAGGTGTCAATGTAACGCCGTACAAGGAATCCGAACAGAGGGTCCAACATCTAATAAGTCGATACCAGTCTGTCTTCAGCAAAGGAACGGCGATTTCGGTTGCCCTGGCCGAGTATTACACAACATCGACACCTGAGATGCGCGATCTATCCGGCAACAACAAAGACGTGTCCCGCTGGTGAAACAAGCAGAAGTAAGGGACATGTTGGAGGACATGAAGTCTAGGAGAATCACTGAAGAGTCCGATAGTCCTTGGTGCTCCCCTGTGGTGTTGGTGATGAAGAAGAAGAGCGGTGAGCTATACTCTGGTGGCCTACAGGAAGCTGAATGTCGTCACCAGGAAGGATTGTTTCCCCTTATCCCAGAATGACATCCGGGTCACACTTGCTGTCGCCCAGTGGTTCTTGACTTTGGATTTGAAGTCGGATACTGGCAAGTAGTCTTAGATCTTTGAGACAAGGAGAAGATCGTATTTTCGACTGACAAGGGCTTTGACAATTTACGGTAATGCCCTTTGGCCTCTGTAATGCGCCAACCACGTTCAAGCGTAGGGTTGACCTACGACAGCTGCCTACTTTATTTGGATGATATCATCGTCGTGGGTAGTAACTTCAAAGAACATCTCGAAAACCTGGCCAAGATACTGCAAGTAGCTAACTTGAAGTTGTGGAAGTGTCAATTCTTCTAAAGGAAGTGAACTACCTGGGCCAAATAATTTCACCATCTGGAGTGGCCATGGACCCGGAGAAGGCTCGGGCGGTTAGAGATTAGCTTTGCCTTAAAGACAAATGGGAACTGCGAGGTTTCCTGGGCCTATGCAGCTACTGCCACCAGTTCGTCAGAGGTTTTCCCAACATCGCGAAACCTCTCACCCGTCGATTCCTACATGTGGTCAGAAGGGACAGAACACACGTTCCAGCCGCTAAAGCCAGCATCCTGCAGTGCTCCTATTTTAAGATTTCCACATGCGAATTTGTGGACACATGCCAGTCATACCAGCATTGGCGGCGTTCTATCACAGATCCAAGATGGCCAGGAGCAGGTAATTGCTTACCACAGCAAGACAATCTCCAAAGAAGAAAAGGACTACTGCATCACTCGCCAAAAGCTCCTCGCGGTAGTAAAGTCGCTGGAGCACTTCCACAAGTGCTTGTATGGTCAGCCATTCCACCTGAGGACTGACCACTCTACCCTCACTTGACTGTTAAGTTTCAAGAATCTGGGCGGACAGTCTTGACTACCATGCAACCTGATGTTCAGGAGTCCTCATGGGGCAAAACAACCGGCAGTCGACTACGTGGAGCATCTCATGGACATGCATGAGATTGCCCATCAAAATATCCAGGTAGCGAGCGATCAGATGAAGACAAGTTGCAACCAGCAGGCCAACAGCTGAGGTTTTCAGCAAGGTGAAATGGTATGGTGTATCACCCCACTTGGTCCAAGGGATGCTACTCCAAACATTAACAACATGGTAAGGGCCCTATCTTGTGGTGAAAAGTATAGCTGAGTATACCACATCCAGAGGCTACCCTGAAGGAAGAAACTGGTAGTACATTTGGATTATTTGGCCCGCTGTGATGGCACTGGTTTGGATGACCAGCCCTAACAATGCCATCTGTGTTCATGACTGCTCTCAGGTTTGTTCCGGGAGTTGGAATGTGAGTCATCACAGCTGGGACATGTAGACAACATGGAAGAAGATGTAACAGGAACCTTTGGAAATGCTGTCCTCGATTGTTCTCCAAGTTTTGGTCTCTACTACCTTCTAGAATCTTCCAGAAATCTCTGTGACATCATTTTCTCAATCTAAAAGCAGGGAGAAGTGCATTGCAGTGTTTTGTTGTGAATTGTACTGAGCTGAGAGTGACTGGAGTGTTAGTGCACAGTGTGCATGAGCTATGAACAGTGGACAGTGTGCAGCTGTAAACTGTCAGTTGTCTAATGTTAAGTGAACTATTTGGAAGCAGTGAATCAAAGACTTTATTTGTAAACAATTTTGAGTCAATAAAGACATTTGTTACATTATTGATTATTTACCTTACTGGCCATTGAAACTTTCTTATTGGATGAACCTCTTATACTCTTAACTGAAAATGTCACAATGACAGGTGAAGCTCCTATAATATTATAGCAATAAAGACCTTTAATGCTTTTGTGGAACCATAGAAATTCTTGAGTGTTTTACAAATGGTGTTCTTGCGGCTTTCTTCCTCCATCCTTTCAAGGTTGATTGCATGTTTTCCATATATAAAACAAATCAATCCATATATAGCAACACCAGGTTTATAATCTTCAATAACAGCTCCTACAACTTCAATCCCATCCATGCAAGTAGCAAAACCATTGCAACCTATAATCAAAATATATGAAAATAAATAAAGCAAGTAGCCTACTACAGAAGTGACACACATAATTTATTGATACTGTTATTACCTGTCTACTTAAGCTCCATTACTGGAAAGTATATTCAGAAATCCAAGGGCAATGTATTCCAGATCACTGGTGCCCTAGTTTCGTTTGTTTCTTATATCATTATAACTACTAAATTACTAATTGCTGATTTTATTGGAATGAAAATATATTATTTACTACATAAAACAATTAAATAACAATTTTAGAGGAATGCTTGTTTTTTAAATATTTTTTTGCAGCTGGTCTAAAAAATGTAAAATAATTCTGGGATTCATTTCTTTAATTAGTATTCTCAGCTGGATGCCTTCTCTCATCACAGTCAAATTTTTCCATCTCTTGTTATCAAAAGAAATACTGCATGTTCACTTGACATTGCTTCCATAGTTCTGATGATGACACTGGCCATGTGACATCCAATTGCATCAGTTGCTTAATGAATTTTCTTTTCTGAACTCTATATTGATCTTCTGCATGGCATTCAAGTAAGTTGATCATATTGTGTATTCTAATGGAATCTTTTCTTTAGTGTAGATCTTCAGAAATCTCCTCAGGGATTGGTTTTTCAGTTTCCAGAATGGAATTTGCCATGCACAGATCCAGAGAAAGCTGAAATTATCTGCTGGAAGTTGCAACTGCTGTTGATATTAAAGTGGTCTTAAACTTCCAATTTTAAAAAACATACACTGGAGTTCTGCTGTAACAAAATCTGTTATTAAGTAATTTATTTTTCATATTAATATATTTTTCACAAGTTTTGCAAAACCAGATTAACAGGTTATTAATATAATAGGTGATTAATATAATTATTTTATTTCTAATAGAATCAATTTTCTTGCTTCAGAATTAGATATCTTATCTTTTATTTTTTCAGATATTGTGTCAACCCTATCTCTGTGTTTTTTATTTCATTGATAAATAAAGCTACAGCAGTCTCAATTGAAGGAGAATTTTCAGTTTGCCTTTGTAGTACATTGTACAAGATTTCAATATGTGATATAACTTTATAAAAGAATTGTAGCCAGAAACTAAAAGAACTGTAGCCAGAAACTAAAAGAAAGTAACTGCATTTGCAGTTGAAGGTTAATTGTGGAAGTCTGTTGAAGTTCCATCTGATTGTTGAATAACATGGAAGTCTTCTGCAAACAATTTCATCAAGAATTTTAATTCTTTGTGGAGAATGGGCAAAAAAATTTGGTAACTCAGCAATATTTGCGAAGAAAATCCATGTCAGCTTTGTTCTGACTCGCTGCTTGGGACATTATTAAATTTAATTGGTGAGCATAATAGTACAAAATAAGCATAAGGATAAGTGCCCCTTACAATATGTTGCTCATCAGACTGAAATCCACTAAATATCCACTAAAAATGCTGGCCCCATCATAGCTTTGGGAAATTAATTTGTGCTATTATTTCATACAACTTCTTTCAGGATATCCAAAATATGTAATGCTAACAAAGTTGTGTCATGATTTGAAGGATTTAAGAAAGATCAAAATTGCTGCACTGGTTTTTCACTTGGCAGAACATACCTTATAACAATTACGAGCTGACATTTATAAGAAACGTCTGACATCTCATCAAAAATCTCTGGGAACATGATGTCACGACTCACAGATAGCATGTTGTCCAACAATTTATTTTGAATTGTCTTCGATGTGCCTACAAAGGAAGAGGCTGTTTTAAAATGCTCTTTAACAACACGTGAAATTAATTGGCCCTCTAAATACCCAGGGTTGTTATAATCCATAGTTTCATCATGGGCTCTCAGAGCCAGCTTGAACTCTCCGCAAAATTTGATGCAGTCAATAATTTTTGACAGTGCATATCTATTTTTTCTTACTTGCTCATTGTGCAATTCTATGTTCCTACGAAAGTATTGCTAAGTTGTTTCCTTATGCCAAGTGTCCTAAATCTGCCATTCCAGTTTTTATCTAGCTAGTCTCTTTACCTATAATAAAAATTAAGCAAGGAAAATGATACAATCTATTTGTAATATTACACCCAATCCAATAATTTCTTTCATATATTTCAGTTTTACACAAGCATGAGTATTCCTTGCTGTTAACGGTTTGCTTTTGATATGGAGAAAGATGAGTTTTTAGCCTGCCTAACTGTTTTATTTTACACTTGTCTTCTAATGAAAGTTTAGAAAAGTCAAATTCCAATAGAAATTTTACATTGTCCATTTTCATAACTATTTTTATAACAGTCAATGCAGTACGTACCTTCATACAAACACACATACCTTCAATTTAGCACACTTTTTAAATTATTCTCTTTGCCTGAAAAATGTGCACAAAGCTGATAATGCAACTTTGAATTCAGTTGCATTGACAGACAATAAATGCCAAGGCCGTGTAAGCAATGAGAGGGGGAAAAGACACTCATGAATTTCCATGAGTCATCGCTTGGACTTTGGGTTGTCACTAAGACAACTTTAGTGATTGCAGGGCACTTTTCTTGTTTCCTTCTCCTTTCATCTCCATTCCCCTCAACTCACTGCTTCCTTGGGTTCTATGAGGTGTTTGAATGCATCTCGAAACTAGGCATTCCAATGTCGTGTCACGTAATTATCTAGCAAGATTTCTTCTCATTTTATTTATCTCTGTTTAATTCTTAATATATCCACCCAAATAGAAAAGGCATTTGCCTAACTTTCCCACCCTATCCATCAAATATATTTACGTAACTTGAGAAAATGTTTGATAAATTGGTATCGCGATATGTAGACAAAATTGTATCTCTAAAGTAAATTATTAAAAAAAGCATTGTAATAAATATCATTATCAAATAAGACATATCACCCTCCGTGGTATAATGGTTACCATGCCAACTTCATATACCCAAGGTCGCGGGTTCAAACCCGGCGGAGGACGATAGATTTTTTCAGGCGTAAAAATCCTTAGCATGGCTTCCTTCGGAAGGGAAGTAAAGCTGTGGGTCCTGTGTCGTAGATTTACGGCACGTAAAAGAACCTCAAGCCTGATAGAGAGGTCTCTGAGCAAAATTAAGCGGTCTTTCACGCCCAGTATAGAATGGGATGCTGAGAACCACAGCAGTTAAAGAGCATCCATAAATAAAAAGCCATTTCAAGTAAGACATGTATATGTGTATTAATCAATGTTATTTACCTTTGCTTATTTAGTTTAAATTTTAAACTGCTGATATGGTTTTAGAGATACTCATTATTAGTGATTTAATTGATATTAGCTAATGTTGTTAGTGTGCTGACATTTAAAGGAGTTAAAAACTTTGTATCCATGAAAAGCTAACTTTTGTTAGGATATCATTTCATAACAACAACAGCTATTAACTTGCTTTATATATTGAAACTGCTTGAAGTGAAGTATACTTAAAGAAAAAATCTTATATGTTCCATTCACAGGACTTTCTCTAGCTATTCTGCAATAGACTATTCTTAATGAAGGTGATCCTTCCCTCTACTTCATTCTAATCAAGATAAGCAGAAGATAGCAAAAATGGTCCTATTAAATACTTCCTTATGAGTAAGGAGGGAAATAAGGCAATGTATTACGTTAAAGAAATAGCCAAATCTGTTAAAAGCTGTTGCTAAGTGGTTGTAATTTGTTTCTTTGCATGGACAGGAGTTGAAGATTCCCGCATGAGAAAAGTTTAAGCACTTTAAAACTGAACCAATAAAAAGGAATATCTTGGAAATAATTTATTCCACAAAAAATGTATATGACATAAATTGTGTATTTAAAAGAGATCTACATTTTTTGTGTAATAATTTTAACTTTCTCAACACATACTATGTATGTAGTGTATAGAGAAGATATTGTATTGCACACAAAAATTCAATACCGAGCTTTCACCAGATATACATGTTTTGGGACTCCCTGAATCCAAAAAAAAGCATTTTTAGAAAGAGGCCTGTGTGTGTGGGGGGGGGGCAAGGGTGGGGGTGGGTGCGTGTGTGCATGCAGTATAGCTCAAAAACAAAAAGTCTGATAAATACCAAACTTGATATTTAAGTTCAATATCTTCCAAGGATATCACATGAAGACATACAAGAAAATCCCCCCTACTCCAACTACCATTTACATGGAAAAATATTCAAATATTTTGATTTTCTTAAAAATGTAATTTATTAAAATCTCTTGTATTTAAGATATTTACGTGACAAATATAGTGTATATCTTCAATTTTCTAGGAATAGCCTGTGAAGACATGTTTATTCTGGATGTATTTTCTGGAATTTTGTATAAAAACACACACACCCACACCCACCCACACACACCCCCACACACACCCCTACACACACTCACACACGCACACACTCACACACACCTTTTTCTAAAAATGCTTGTTTTGGATACAGGGGACTCTAAAGCATGTTTTCCAGTGATAACTCAGTATCAAAGTTTTGGTGGAATGCAATACCTTCTCTACCTACTATATATATACTCTATATACATGCTAGAGAAAATAAAAAGACCTTATAAGTGCCTGGTGCCTAGTGTTGGCTTTCAACAGCAGATTATTTCAATAATACAAATATGCTGAAAATGGCCTTATTTGTTTTGTTTGCCTATCTCTAAGAATAATTGATGCAAGAATATAGAAGAAGTTTAAATTAAAAAATTTTGGGTCGAGCAAAAAGGAACAATGACCCAGCAGAATAAATGTTTTTTTGGCAAAGAATGCACTTTTTTTAGTTAACTTTTCAAGAACAGTAATACTAATTACAATAGCAACAATCTGATCTCTTGGCTGAAATTCCTTAGATTAGCTAATAATATATTTAGTTTAAAATGCATTTGCTATATGTAGATTATGGTATCTAACATTTTGGTAATTAATTTAATCTTACTTCAACTATCACAACCTGAACTGAAAATGAAAGTAATTATAAATATCCTTTCAACCAAGATATACATTATATGGCATTCTTAGTCTGAGCTTCAACCAACAGCAAGATAATACCTTTAATGTTAGTATTATTACTTACTCTACACGTACTATGTTCATAGTGTATAGAGAAGATATTGCACTCCATCAAAAAATTTGATACTGAGATTTTACCAGAAGTATATTTTAGGGTCCCCTGTATCCAAAAAAAGTATTTTCAGAAAAAGGTCTGTGTGTGTGTGTGTGTGTGTGTCCATGTGTCTGTGAACACGATAACTCAAAAACAAAAAGTCGCTAAAATACCAAACTTGGTATTTAAGTTTAGTATCTTCCAGGGATGCAACACAAAGATTTTGAGAAAAATATCCCCACACCAAACTACCCTTTACATAGAACTTTTTTCGAAAATTTTGATTTTCTAAAAAGTACCTCTAATGATCTTAATTAAAATATGGTAAATTAAAGATATTTACCTGACAAATAAAATGTATATTTTGAATTTTCTGGGAATAGCCTCTGAAGATACTTTATTCTGAGTGAATTCTACAGAATTTTGCATAATTGCTAAACCATAAGAAATGGACAAAAGCTTACTACACAAAAAATGTAGAGCACATTAAAACACACAATTTATGTTGTATACATTTTTTTCATGGAGCTGATCGTTTTTGAGATATTCCTTGTTTTTGGTTTCAGCTTTGAAAAACAACTTTTCTCATACAGGAATTTATCAACTCCTGTCCATACAAACAAAGGAACTTCATTCACATAGAACCAGCTTTTGACTATCACTTTAACCTATGGTATTCTCTTAATTCGCTTCTACTTACAAGCAACCAAGTAATAAGACTATTTCTGCTAATTTTTTCTTGATTAGCATGAAGAAAACAGAAGAATAAGCTTTTTAATAATAATTTGTTGCAGAGATGTAGAGAAAGTCATGTGGATGGAACACATCAGATTTTTTTTGTTACAATTTGAAATTATCATAGGAGCATAACTTTTTTTATGGTTGTGTTGGGGGCTTTGACTTAAGAAACAACTCATTGACTGTAGGTTCTTGAATGTTAGGTTTAATCTTTTTCTTTTCTTCAGACACATGCACATTCACTCTCACATATATACTCCAAATATTCTAATTAAAGAAAAATGCACTGTAATGCTGGGAAATGAATATGGGACCTCCAGGTGGAAAGGCAATTCACTGACTGCTCAACCATGGAGGCAGTCCATAACTTTTTAAAATATCTCTTAATATTCACAAATTTATAATTTCAAAATAGAATATTAAGAAAAATGTCTACATAATTAATCTATTTAATTGAATAAAAATACATTTTAAATCAATCTTGAGCTTTCAGCATAGCAAAATGATACTTACCTTTTTCTACCCAGAATTCTGATTCATAAAACAGCAAACTCTTAATGACAAGTCCCATTGGACAACGTTGAATCAGCCCTTGATGCAGAGGTGACAATGGAGGATCAAAATTAATTTTGAGCTGGAAAAATATAATGCTTTATGTTTGTAGCTTTTTAGGAATTTTCAGCATAACAATACTTTACAGTAGTAGGTATAATGATGATGATGAAACAGTAAGTAATAATAATAATAATAACAACAATAATAATAATAACAATAATTATAGACAAAAATAATTATTTATTATAAAATTTGTAGCAAATAACGAATATCTTATAAGTTATAATCATATAAGTTTCATAAATTGAAAAAATATAACACTGAAAGTGTGTCATAGAAATGAATGAAAATTCAAAAGAAAATACTCATTTTCTCTCTTTCCACAATGTTATATGAATTGTTTCGTATAAAAATTAAATTCTGAACAAAAGTTCTAAGCTAATGAAATATTGAGATATACCTGTAAAGGAGGTGGTACAGAAAGGATGACGTATGATGCTGTAATATGAGTACCATCGACAGTTTTCACTAACACTTTATCATCTGTATGTTTAATGTACACCACTGGCTTATTTAAATGAACTCGCTCTGTAAACAGCACATTTTTGTTTAAATTGATTAATTTAATGCTTGAATAAAATTCTACTTTTTCATTGCTTTCTTTTCCCTTTTAAATAGCTGCTGTATACTGTTACAAAAAATACACTAGACTTCATCATCAAACTTCATTCCAGTTAATCAGATACTACATTAGAAATTAAATAATGATAAAACATTAACTTAGTCAAAAATTGAGTTGTAAGTGTATAACAAAGTATATAAATATATAAAATAGGTATATACAATATAAGTTTATAGCATAAGTATACAAGTTTATAAAGCTCATGGGTCTTATTATAGATCATAATATAAATTGGAAACACCATATTGATTATATCTTACCCAAACTGAGCTCTGCATGTTTTGCAGTCAGATCATTAATTCAGCTTATAAATAAGAGCACGTTTGGAATTTTTCCATTAGCTTGTAAATATGTTCTAGCTATATTGTTATTTGCAATAAATAACCCAGAAAACTTTACAAAAAATGCAAATATGAGTACATAACAAAGAGACAAGACACAGACAGGGCTTACATAGACCAACAAATAATTTGCTGACAATCCAAGAGGAGGTTTACTACAATGGTATAGTTTTATTTAACTCACTCATCTCATATAAAGGAATTGCATATGAACAAAAACAAGTTTAGGTCAGAATTAAAAAGAAACCTCATTACTTACACCTTCTATACAGAGCAGGATTTCACTCAATTAAAAAATACTAGTAATAATTAATGCAGTATTGTAAGTATAATATAAATTCCAAGAATACATACTGTACTGTATAAATTATGCAAAATTGGCACCTCTGAAAAATGCAATATTAGAGTATGCATGTATTAATGACCAATAAATGTAATTTTCCAACTTGATCTACATCCTTAATTTGGACTAATCTCAAAACAGGATCCACAGATTTTTAATGTAATGTAATGTATAACCCAGTTCACTTAAATTTAAAACATGTTTAAGAGCATTTTTTGCCAACATCAGTTGAAATTCAGCTGCCTGTTATAGATGGGTGCAGACACAGATAGCCTTCTTAGAAGGTGTTTAGAATCACAAGGTTGGATTTTTAAATTCATAAATGTTAAAACAATTAAAATTTAGTTGAGTCGATGTAGTGATGTAGTGTTACAAAATCGACTCAACTAAATTTTAATTGTTAAAACACATCACTGTCTCAAAGTCCACCATATATCAGGATAATTCATAAATGTTCTTTCTCTTTTATGATGAAGTCCTCAAAGAGCTGGCAGGATGCTAACAGGTATTGTTAACTTTCACTTCCTTTATTTGATTTCATGGTCTTTACTTCAAAATTGGTTGCCTGGTACTGTTTATAAATGAAGGCTATCTATCAGCAAATCATTATCTTGTGGTACATTAGATTAATCTTAAAAATATAGATGTATAATGAATTACAAATTTTATCTTAGTCAAATCATTTTATGGAGAGAAGGCCAATAGCTCATAGGTGGGAAACGGTCTTGAACACAAAAAATAAATAAAGCAATTTCAAGTATTTCCTTAGAAGATAAAAGTTGCCTTTAAATGGAGTAAATTTTAAAATAAATTATTTCTGTTTCTGTGAAAAATAAAAATATTTATGTCCAACAAAATACATTCATCCTAAATAAGAGATACATCAAACTTGTATAAGGAAAAAAGAGAGCATTTGTGGAGCAAACAAAAACATATGTAAATGGAAACTTTTTAAAGGAAGTATACACACAGGAAAGGAAAGTTTCATGCTGGTAAAACACTGAAAAATTATCCTCATGAATGAACATTCAAGCACATTATAAAAGTACCTACCTCAAGTGAAGCAGCTAGACATTTATTATGATAACTAGAAATAAGGCAACCATGATTTTCAAACTTTTTTTAATGCTCTTTAACCGGCAGGTTATATGAGACAATGAATGAAATGGGTGAAATGATATTCAAATGTGAGTCCATAGAATTTAAAATTACATGACAGTTGCCTTTTCAGGATAAGGGACAACCCCAGTAGAAACTTTATCCAGCTAACTCATCTATCTGAAATTTAAACACAACCTCTTGAATGTGAGGTAGACAAGCTACTCCCACACCACAGAAGTGGTCAAACTTATTTTATATATTCTTCAATCACATTGAAAGACCCAAAGAAATTTAAAATAAAGTACAAACTATGAGTAAAAGAGTCTGGAGAGAATTTTCTTATTTAACTCTGGATGAGTTAACAAGAATATTAACAAAGTCCTATTGAAATAAGTGGTTGGTGTTTCACCTAAAAATCAAAGAGAGAAGAAAGAGCTAACTAACAAGATTTTACAAGAAAGAATTGATTTAGTAAAAAAACACATCAACAGTTTCCCTAAATATATGTCATTTTTCCAGAGCAAGATATCCAACCATAAATTTCTTTCTTCAAATTTAATATTAGGAAACTTACTGACCAATATAAAGACTTTTACAATACGAAATGCTGAACCTGTAAGATTTCTTTTATAGGTCATTTTTGCAAACCATTTTAATCTCAAGTTCAAAAAGCCTCACACTGATATGTGAATAACTTGTGATAGACTGTAAAACAAGCATGTATTGAAAGTGTTAATGCACTCAAAGTACATAAGGAGACTCATCTGAGGAAAGCAGAAGCTCAAAGCAGGCAGATGATGAGGCTACTGTAGTTATATTTGATTTAGAGAAGACTCTCCCAACCCCAGTACTTACTTGTGGACTACAAGTTGTAGTAAGATGTTTTACTGTAGGCAGTTGTGGTCATATAATGTGAACTTTACCAACTTTTGTTAAATGTGTTGTCACATTTAGCGATAACTAGGGAGGACAAAATAAGAATGCTGTAATCATTAGGTTTTGGTCTTATGTTGTAGACAATACCCAGATTCAGTGTGTTGACAGGGTTGCTATATTCTGATCTGCTGAAATGAGGACACTTTTCTGAAAAGAGACATTTTTCTTAACCATTACTTTGTATGTACCCAAGCCCACTAATAAGAGTATTTTCTGGTTCTAATTATTTTTAATGATATCACAAACAATGCTGAAATTTACATAATGTTATGTTATTTTTAAACATAGGAAATTATTAGCTTCATCACTGTCAATTCATTCAGATGGAGTATCACATATATGTTTTTCACATTACCTGATTTTTTTTAAGAATGCTTTTATTTTGTAGCAAATAATTAAAGAACTCCTTGCATGTGAAATGTTTAACATTCAATCTAACGAGTGAGTGATATAGACTTAGCTGAACTTATAAGAAGTCTGTTCCTTTCTTTGGTCCACTGTGATTGAATTAGGGAAAAATGCTTCAACATAAGCATTATGTGCAGGATTGCAAAAAAGAATCGAGCAATTTTCACTATTTCTGAATACAATTCCACACTCCTGTAGCTCTTCTTGTAGCTGGCTGCAAATTTTTCTAAGTTGCAAAACTGATCAAATGCCTTACTATCATCAATGTCCATACCTCTGCCATTCAAAAATTTGATTGATTCTTCAACATTTACCCATCACATATTCTCAAAATTTAGTCACTTAAAGTGCATGAATTCATTCAGTGGCTGAATCCACATTTTAAGGCACTCCAGGCAACTTTCATATAAATTTTGCACTTTATCATGAAAATATTTGACTTCCTTGTCATGGCCTTCTCCTTCTAAGCAATTAAATATATTTTTAATCTTCAGTGGAATGAAATTTTTATTCTTACGCCCTTGTAAGATACAGGTAATTGGTGAGAGGACATTTACAACATCAGGTTTTCTTCTTTTTCTATTTCCTTTATGTGAGAATGGAACATATGATAACAGACTACATGTGTTAGAATGGATCTGAAAACAGCTTCTTCAAAGCAACAGGAGGCTTATCATGTGACAAAAATATGATCTTAAAACTGGTTACCTTTGGATAATCCTCTGAACATTGGGAGGAATGTCAACCAGCAGGTTTTGCTGTGATAAAGCAACTGTTGGTATTTATTTGAATAAATTCACAGAATTCTTTTCAAGACTCCACTCAAACAGTGTAAACAGAAAAGTAATTATACATTTTGAAGATAAGAGATTGCAAGTGTAAGTCCAAGAGATCAGTACTATGTTGTATACAGTTATTGAGAAGGTGTTCTGGGCAACCAATCCCAACTAATGAAGATTTTAATAGCCTCACTATTTCCCTACTTCCTATTGATATCACCAAACATTGTGTTGCAGTTATCTGCTCCGAAGGCTACAAACTTGTTCTCAAGTCCAAAATTATGTAAAGTTTCACTAACATAATTAGCTATTGTTTCAACTTTTTCATTTTCTTTGCTTTCAACAATTAAGACTTTAACACAAGCCAGCATTTTGGTAGTATAAATAATGCAATGGAATAGCAAATAATATTACTGCTACATAATTGTTTGCATCTGTAGAAACACTTAAAAAGGGAATATTCTCTAATAATTTTATCAACCACAGTTTCCACTGATTGCAGTGCCATTCACTATGGCTTCGATTTGGTTTCAGCATACGGCACTTCAGTAGCTATTGCAGAATCAGGAAAGATACTCTTCAGTAATCAGCAGTACAATTCATTGAATTGTACAAGCTATGGTGAGTTACAATATGAAATGCAAGAGCACCTTCTGCAACAGACACGGTCATCAAAGTCTGTAATTGTTTTGACAAAATAATTTGTCACTTTATTGCACAAATTTACTCCTCATACATTCTTACAGTGGTTGTCAGACTTCATGTGTATTTTTAGGTCTCTAACACATGGTTTGCCACAGACATGACAGTGCCCCTGCTTCAGAATCTTCCTGTCCATGGTGAAAAGACAAAAATCTTTTTTGAAGACCATATGTAAACCTGCATTTTCTCTTCGTCATTTGAAGAATATCTGTAATAAATATAAGATTGTACCAGAAAAGTATTAGACCAACTATAAACCGCCATTGCATTTGTTGGAATGAGTAAATTCAATAACTGTGACTGGCTCAGGTCTATTATGTTTAAAGTGCGTTCAAAAAATAAATAATTAAATATATCAAGTGTTTATAAATAACATTCACTTACCTCTTGATTATTTATTTATTATTCTGGAGGGCAATTTGTATCCGATGTGCATGTACGTGAAAATAGATGATAAAGAGGAATGAAACCAGAAGATGAACCAGAGTGGAAATAATGTTAATAAGTAGGTTAAAGATAAAGCGGAAGTCAATATGGAATGGAAATAATGATAATAGGTTGGCAAACCTATAAGATTTAAAAGAGTTGTGTCAGCATACGAAAGCTGGATTTCTCTGTGGTCTATATAAATATAAATAATTATTATAATAACATGATTAATTTTGCTTCAACTCGGCAAATTGCGGACAAACTGGGAATTTTCAAAATTGTTTGCAGACAGCAAGTTTTACTCACAAATTGAGGACATATCTGCAAAAATGAGGTTGTATGGCAACCGTATGTATTGATCACCTTTTTTGTATCAGATCATTCATATATGAAACGTTAGCAGGATTTTGCTGTTATTGAAAATGTGAGAAAAACAATGAAAAAGATGTGTTTGTCCCAGAATACTGGCAAAGAGTTGTAGCAAAGGCCAGGCACAAGTTCCAGTAGTTGATATGCAGGGTTCCTTCTTTAACGTGTATCAAAGATACCAAGAATGCAAAAGATGACATGGTTTCAGCCGGGAAAAAAAATATATTTTACTATCTCTTTTAGATTCTTTCAGTGAACCCATGGCTGTTACCAAAAAAGATCTTAAACCTAAGAAAACATTGGGCAGACAGTTTCAAAGATTTTCAGAATTTGAATGAAAAACAACATCAAATCCTATCAAATGAGCAAAATATAATGATATTAAAAACTTCTAGGTTCTATGCCCCCCCCCCTCCCTTGCCCATTCACCTCAGAGTATACAAAGAGCTAAGTGTAACAAGCCAGGAAAGGAGGAAACAAAAAAGCTTGATAGAGGGAATGATAATGTTGAAGAAAAGCTAAACTATAAGGAACCAGATCAAATTTATTTTAATGGTTCTGATCAAGATATAATTCCATTTGATCAATAGAAAGACGCCTTTGTTCGTCATGTATTATTCTTTTAAGTATTTACTAAAATACATTGCTGTGCTTATGTTTTTCTGTTCCTGAATTATTACTTCTTTTGAGAGCTTCCTAAAGTATATGATGAGCTCTCTCTGTTTCTTTTTCAATTCAATATTTTTGCTTAGAGGTCAATAGAGGTAAATGATGAACCTTATCTGATATTTGCTAATAATAGCAATACCATTGGTTGAATATATGTTAAAGTTTTGAAAAGAGATAAACAAAACCCTAGTGATGATAGGAATATAAAATTTGTAGAGTTAAACATTTATCCAGAATTAATTATATCTTTGAACTTAACTTTCTCAGAATTGAAAATACGTCATTTATCTCCTGTGGCCTCTTGATACCTCATGTAATATTTCTTCACATCTTATTTTCAAAGTGAATTAAAACTCTATAAGCATGTCTATTATAGCTTAACCTAACTGTTGTTTGTGATAAATACTGTATATAAAAGGGAGCATGATAATATCAGAATTAATTTATAGATTTCTAGTATTAGATTAGGTAATATAACTACATACCTCCAAGTATATTAGCAATTTTTATACACATTTGTTGTGCACCCCCTATAAGCTTACGTTCCTGAGCACCATCTTTGATATTCCAAATTCTCTTAATTCCATTACATTGTCTGATATACCATAGAAAGAACAATAGTGACAATTCATGAGCCTCTGCAGCATGGTTGCCAACACTCATTACTTCTAGGAATTCTGCAGCATCTCTAAATAAATAGACATATATATGAATAGATAATCTAGAACAAGAATTGGCCACAAGACCATTCAGGTTAATTTAGATTAGATTAGAAAGCATTCTGTAGATTCGTTTAGGCCAGGAACTGTTTTTTTTTTTTTTTTCTGCAATCACATAAAAACAAAGAGTATCAAAAATTAGTGTTAAAATGTATAAATAAATATAATTTCATTATATGTAACACTAATGTAATGTCAGATGATAGCCTTCTAATTATCGGCATAATAGTTGCTACTAGTAATTATATAAAACTAAAATATGATTATTATATTATGTACTCTTCATAAATGTCAACAAATTACAATACATATTTACAAATATGTTATAGAATTTCCAATGCAAAAATTTACAATTATGCACTAGAGTGTAAAATATCAAAGCATCAGGCTTTACAGACCTTGTATCATTGCTAAATACTAAAAATTCATTTGACACATCCGTGCAAGTCAAAGTATACATTAGTTTAATTGAATATAAAACACACATACTAATATACACAAAATACAATACATTATAATACTTATAAATACAATGATTGTTGACTGTATTGTCAGACAGATTTGTCACTTAAATATTCGTCTACAGAGTAAAATGATTTATTGTAAAGGTACTCCTTAAGAGAGGCCTTAAAATTCCTGAAATTTCCAACATTTTCTTTGAGATTACTGGGGAGAGCATTAAATATCTTGATTGTTTCATAATATACACCTTTCTGAAAGCAATGAAGATTGGCATTGGGACGATGAATATATCCCTTTTATCTAGTATTAATGTTATGAATTTCTATGTTTGTTATAAAACTATGTCGATTAACTGCATAGAATTTTAAAATGGATAATATATAAACACAAGGTAAGGTGAGTATGCCCAATTTTTTAAATAGTTCTTTGTATGACTGTCTGCTATAAGCATTACAGATTATTCATATAGCTTTCTTCTGTATCTGGAATATGCATTTACTATCCACTGAATTACCCCAGAATATTATTCCATACTCGATGATGGAGTTAAAGTAAGCAAAATACACCAATTTAAGTGTATCAATTGAGTGAAATTTAACCAGTGCTTGGAGAGCATAACATGCTGAGCTAAGTTTAGGTGTGATTAAGCTAATATGTGACTTCCAGTCCAAATGCTTATCTACCTGAAGGTCTTCATTTAGCTGTTCTAACAATGTATCATTAATTCCTATTTCTATGGGTGTCTGTGGTGAGCACATAGTTATAAATTTAATTGTTTTGTTTTTTAAAGGTTTACTGAGAGTTTGTTTGCTTTGAACCAACTTGACATACAATTTAGAACATAGTTTAATTTTACTACACAGTCATTGAAATCTTTACTTGTTACTAGAACATTAGTGTCATCTGCGAATAAATACTTGCAATACTGTTGTTGTATAATAGGAGGTCATTTATGTAAACCAAGAACAAGAGAGGCCCTAAGATTGATCACTGGGGAACACCATGTTTTACTGATTTCCATTCTGAGGCACTATTTTGATACACATTGGAGTTATTAATTTCAACCCTTTGCTTTCTCTTCTCTAGGTATGAAATGAACCAATCTAATATGTTATTCTTTATTCCATAGAAAAGTAGTTTTGCTATCAGAATCTCATGATTCACACAGTCAAAAGCTTTCGCTAGGTCACAAAAGATTCCACCGACATGTTCCTTTTCATTTAATGCTGTTAACACTTTATGCGTAAGTTTGTAGGTTGCATTATCTGTCGCTACTCCTTTTCTAAAGCCAAACGTTCTTTGGCAAATAAGTTGTTCTTTTCTAAGTAATAATGAAGTCTATTGAACATTACTTTCAAAAACACTTTTGAGAAAACAGACAAGAGAGATATAGGTCTATAATTTCAGATATTATCTTGTTTACCTTTTTTATAGCAAATAGAAGAGGTAAGATGTGACATTTTTTGGCAGCTATAAGCAATCGCTCCATTTCTGATGAACATTTGATTTAATATTACTTTGGTTCTGAAATTGAGCCTGATGTGGCTGAAATTGTAAATAACAAGAGAAGATGTCAAGTTTCAGGAATAATTTTGTGCTTGAAGTCAGATTCTGCATTTATGTTGTCATTCTTAAGAACTTCACAAAATACTGCTTCAGAGTAAAAAACAAAAATATGTTTGATAAAAGCATTGGATTATGATAACTTTGTTTACTTAAGATTTAGGTGCAGTAATTGCAATAAAAATTTTGTGTGACTTGTTTTTTCAAAACTATCATGTAGTTATTTTATAGTGAATGTTAACTATAAGTAGTTTCAACATGAATCAATTCCTTTGGCAGAGGAACTAAACTGTTACAGAACAAATGGATGGAGCACTCAAAGTGCAGTCAGATAAAGAAAACATCCTCAGTAAGCTGTTTCTGAGAACTATTGTGAAGTCAGCAGATTAGTAGTACTACCTTTCCCTCACTTCCCTTGGATATAAATGTTGACAGCATTATGCATTGTCTAGAAAACAGTGGTGTCCTCCAAACATGTTCATCATTGCTGACTTGCTTGTGTACAAAACTGTTTTGAGTATCTGTCGCTGATTTTTTTACATGGTTGAAGGTAGGCAATACACGACAGAGCAAATGCCTAGAACAGCTGCAATCTTGGATTTAGCCAAGTTTGTGACCCCTGACTTAGGTATTAAGTTTACAATGAAATCCTGATTGGAACAGAATTCACTTTATTACAAGTATTGCTGATAAGTTCAAATAAAAAGGTTATTAATTTCCGTACATGGAGAAATTTTGAAGGAAAGAAGTTTTTCTTATTTTTTTTAAATTTATTTAGATTCGTCCAGCATTAATAATAAATGCTATTCAGAATGTTGATAAAATACATCGTTAAAAGTAACAATGAACAATTGTAACTTGTGAGGTCAGCCACATGTACCTCTGGCTCTAAACAGAGATAAGTGATACAAAATGGAGAACTTTTTTTCTGGAGGTAATTTCAATGAACTTGTGTGTCTATGTGAAGCACAGAGGTTAGAGTTTGGCTAATTTTTTCTAGTAATTGTTTACATCTAACTAAGAACTAATTCAGTTTCACTTTGAATAAAATATTTCTGTTCAACTACCAGGTAAGCTATAGTGGTTCATAACTTATGGTTATATTAATTTGTTTTGCCTGCCTAGATTTTGGGGTTAGGCACATGAACATTTTTGTGGCATAAGAGGTTTGAAGTGATACAGCGTCTCACTTCAACTCAGTGTACATTTCTAGCTATAAACACTTGTTTTTTTTTACCACTGCAGGCCATGAAAATGCACAGGAAGTATAAACTACCTCTCAGTACAAAGCTATATACACCTGTTAATTATACCAACTAGAAAAGGTGTGTAAGGAAATTAAGATGGAATACTTTCCTACAGGACAGCTGCAGAAAAGTATAGGATTGACAAAATGAAGATTTAATGGAAAGTGAAGAATCTAAAAAAAATAAAAAAAATATGGAGGACAAACCACCCTAAATGAAGCGGAAGAAGCTCTTCTTAAAGGTAAGTCAGAGTTTATAAACAAGTTAAGAAAGTATATAATTCTTAGATTTTTTTTTCCCCCCTTTGTTTTTAGACAAACTGATGATCCTTGCATGAATGGGCATTCCCAAGGAATCAATGGATCTACAAATTGTGGTCAAAAGCTACCTTGATGGAGCAAGGTGAATTGTTCCTAAGTTCAAGAACAATCTTCCCAGCCAAAATTGGGTTTTGGCATTTTTGCAGAGATACAAAAATGTTTTAAGTCACAAATACTTGGATAATTTGGAAGTTACATTGAAGGGTGTACAACCAGTAGCATTGTAAATTATGATGAAACCAATCTCACTGATGATCCAGGATCCAAGAAAATAATTTGCAGAAGGGGTAAACAGCATCTAGAGAGAATTATTGGCTTTGCAAAATTGTGCACTTCTTTAATGTTTTCTTACAGTGGTGAAGGGCAACTTTTGCCCATTTATGTTATTTATAAGGCAGAAAACATTTAGGACTCTTGGAGAGTTGGAGGCTCTTAAGGGACAAGGTATAGCCATACAAAAAGAAGGGGCTCGACCAAAAGCATTTTGAATATTGGTTTCTTCAAATAGCCCTACCCTATCTGCTAAAGCAACCTGTACCAAGGGTCTTGATAGGAGATAATCTCTCCAGTCATTTATCTGAAATTGGGGTAACAGTTTGCAAAGAGAACAATATAAATGTTACAATGTTATCAAATTACTCCACGCATTATGCACAACCATTAGATGTGGCATTCTTCCACTTACTTAAATGTAAGTGAAGAATGCTCCTGCAGCATTGGGAAAACAAAGGTAACCATGGCACCTTAAGTCAACATTTTCCTCCTTTACTTAGGAAACTGGTGGAAGCTATTTTGGCTTCAGAAATCAGGAATCCTCCCACTGAACTGCAATGAAGTTTAAAAGAAGTTGCCCAATAAGGGTGTAAATGCAAATCTATGCCCATACTATGTGAGCTGTGTTATGGGAAAAACAACCCCCAACCAAGAACACAAAGGACCAAGAAACTTCTACTGGAGCCAGGTAAAAGCATTGAGAATAGGGATATTCAGTCAAATGCATCTGAGTGTGATGATGTTACAAGTTCTTTCAATGGTTACAGCACATCTGAAGTTGAGAATGAACAACAAAATGAAGAAACCACTGATGTCGACTACATGATTTTGAAGGCGGGAGATTCCCTCTGGGTCAAACTGAGAGATACAATTACAGGAAAGGACAAACGTTATGCCAAATTTCAGTTGTAACTGTCAGGACTGTGGAAGTTAAATTTATGAAGCAATACAGGTCTCACAAGGATATATTTATGTGGCTGAAATTGAGGAGCCTAGCTTGGTTTACCTGCATGAAGCGCTTTCAAAACTTCCAGTGCCGACGAAACTCTGCGATGGACGTTTGGATTTCCCGTTCAAGTATTGTGAACAATTATTGTTAATGTTGCTAAGGCAATTAATTTAAAATGTCACTCTCCTTTCCTTCTAATTTATTGTTTTTTGTTCAGAAATAATTTAAATATTATACATTTTATGTCTAAATGAAATAAATTAAATTGGAATAAACTGCAAAATTCAATTATTTAACCCTTTTAGTGCCAACCTGGATAACAAAATGCTGTCTGAAAAGTGCTAAGAAATTTTAGAGCAGAATGCAGGGTTTTAAATTATTAGTAATAAAATGAGTACCTAATGATATAGGGAGCTGAATATTTTATTTTAATTTTTAATAAACATGTTAGTCTATTGTATAATATGCATTATAAGGATAAGCAGTCTCTTTGATATTTTTATTCTCGTAACTGAAAGGAAATCTTTTGGGTACCAGTTTAATAGTGTGGAGATTGCTGAAACTTATTGGCAAAATGTTACAAAGATATAGAACAAGACTGGAGTAATTTGCTACCAGATTTGATTTCAGCAGTTGAAGCTGCATAGAGCATGAATATACTAGGTACTTTTACGAGTTAGCTATTTTGAAACTTCTACTCCTAGCTTTGCACTATCTGGAAATTAAATAAGTTGCCCTCATAATGCATCACAATAATGAAATATTAATTAAAGTTAATTATCTGTTATCCTATAAACAATAAACCAAGTGTTACAAAAATTATCATTTCAAGTTACAAATGTAAATATCTGAAGAAAGTTTGAGGACAAGGTATCAATGTTAAGCAGTTATTTTGATCTATACTTTCTGGGAAAGAAAATACTATCACATATGATAGCAAGGTAGGATATCAGAAATCTTGAACTTTGTTACACTTTCCAAATTAATTTTATAAATCATAAATGGTTTACTATCAGACAGTTAATGAATAGATATAAGTTCCATATAAATGAAATCTGGAAAAAAATGAGTTCACAAAAGTTAATATTTCCATAAAAATTAAACCAATGAATACTCCCATTCTTCTTCATCTTCATCTTCATCTTCTACTCCTCCAACTAGTCTCATCCTTCTCCTCAGTTAGTTTTAAGGTGACTGGATGATCAGAAATTTAGCCATTAAGAAGGAAAATACATAAATGAGATGTTTCCTGATAAATTGTGATAAGTTTTTGATTATGCATTTATTATTGTCCTGTGTTTTATGTTATTTTTTTTTTAATAAGAATGCAGTTTATAAATTGCAATAAAAAGCAGAATAATAGAAAAGCCAAAAGCATTTAAGTGGATAATGTGTGAAATCCAATTTAATTATAATGTGAATTTGTGGTTTAATTAGGAAAGATATTATTTTTGAAGCAATTCAAACAAAATTTACATATGAATGGATTGATGAGTGTACAATGTGCAAAGAACAAATAACAAACAAAGGGGTAAAAAATAGACCTGTTTTGATATTTCTTAGGTGTGATACATAGGTAGGTTTTCATGAAGTCCTACAAGCTACTAGAGGAAACATCTGAAATCTAAAGAGTGTCATTTTCTGAAAATTTGGCAAGTCTGATCTGAATTAGTTTAATCTATTGGAAGCAATAAAAATCTATTCATTGCAGTGAATCAGTAACAAGCTTATCAACAATCAAAACCTACCTTGTCCAGCATTGTCCTTGCAGAAATTCCCTGAATGTAATTTTATCCCACTTAGAAGCACAGGGTGCCTCCCAAGGCCGCTCTTTGGGTATTTGCAGGATCATTTTCTCTAACTTATTGATGGCAGCAAGAAGGTCAAATGCTGCAATGGGATTGTGCCACCAGAATCCTGGCCAAGAGCTGGAGTATCTGCATTGTTTACCCTACATGTTAAATGAAGTAATTTTTAAAATAAATGTATAGATAACACATATTTTAGACGTCTTAAAGCCTGTTTCTGATTAATAGAAGGAAATGTGTATGTTATTCATCTCAATGTCAGGCATAACAACCACCAAAAATGGAATACAGTAATACTTAATTAATACTGTTGTCTTTTTTTTCTTAATTTATTTAATAGCATGCTCCATTACATTTTTACTTAGCATAGCTCTCACATACTGATCCAACACACCCCTCTTTTTTACTTAATACACCCTTCACATGATGTATAAATATCCTTTCCTACTTGTTTTAAATTAAGTAAGAAGTAAATTGATTATAATCAGTTTTGAGTATCTTGCAGTACCTAATACAATATGTACTGGAAATAAAGTATATCATTTTAGGAAATATTGCACATATGTTGTTAAATATCAACTACCTGCCTAATATTATCACTATTATAGTTACTCTTCTTATCATTATTTTATTATCATCATTGTTTTAATTATATTATCCATAAGTTAAGTTACTAAATTTCATAAATAATTTTAAATAATTATCTGCTAAGTCAATTGTAGTTGGAGGCCAAGTTCATCTGTTTTTTTGCTTTCTCTAACACATATGTACATACAATATACATAGTGGTTAGAGAAGATATTGTATTCCACCCAAAAATTTAATGTCAAGATTTCAGCAGAAATATATGTTTTGAGGTCCCCTGAGTCCAAAAAAAGCATTTTTAGAAAAAAAGTGCATGTGTGTGAGCACAACAAAACTCCAAAATGTTAAAAACCAAACTTAGTATTTATGTTTAATATCTTCCAAGCATGTGACAAAAAGTTTTAAAACAATTCCTACACCATAAACTACCCTTTACATGAAACAAATTTTGAAAATTTTGTTTTTCACAAAAATAGCTTTAACGATTTTGTTTAAAATACTGTATATTAAAGATATTTACATACAAAAAAATGTATATATTTAATTTTCCTGGAAATAGCCTCTGAAGACCTCTTTATCCTGGATGAATTTTGCAGAATTTTGCTTAATGGTTAAACTATAAGAGGTAGACAAAATGTAATACACAAAGCATGTATATTTCATTAAAACACATAATTTATATCATATATGTTTTTCTTGTAGAGTTGACCTTTTTTTAGATATTCCTTGTTATTGGTTTCAGTTTTGAACTACTTAATTTTTCTCAAACGTGACTATGCAAAGCGAACTGAACCTCAATTGTTCACATAGTGACCAGCTTTTAAAAGATTTGACTATTGCTTTAGTATAATGTGTTTCCTTATTTCCCTTCTTCTTACAAGGAAGCAAGTAATAAAACCAATTTTTCTAATGTTTATCTCGATTAACATGATGTAGAAAAAAGAAAAATCTTTTGTAAGAATAGTTGTATATAGCTAGAGAAGTTATGTGAACGGAACACATTGATTTTTTTATGCATAATATTTCATTCCTTTCAGCATTCTACATTCATAAATTCAGTGCTGTATTATTTGGCAATGTAGATTTTCAAATATCTTGAAACAGTGGAGGTATGATTTTAAAATCCCATGTCTTGATATCATTTCTATTACCTCTGCTCGTACTGGAATTTTCTGAATCAGTCATCGTTTTAAGATGGGAAGAATGCTTTACACACAGTTTCTTTTGTAATGCTGCTCCATTACATCTGCCATTTATCCATTATATTTCTATTTATCCATTATATGCTTTATCCTAAACTATGCCCACATTTCTGTCCTAGTTGTTTATTTTATGAGGTTATCCACATACTCATCTTCTTTAATTCCAATATGAGCTTTAACTCATTCAAAATGCATCTTCCAGTTCTCACTTCCAAGGGTTCTTATTTGTTCCTTTATTCATTCAATGATCCTGTCTTATTTAGAGCTATTGTTTAACAACTGTAGTGTTACCATATTGTCCGTGAAAAAAGCTACTATTCTTTCATCTTTCTGGATTTTTTCAGTGAATTCAAAATTTCTAAGTAGGCCATAACAGTGAACCCATTCATTCAAATAAACCTTTATATTTCTATCTAATTTTCTTGATTAAGATGCACTTACATTAAAGATACAAAGGGAATATGACAGACATTAAAATATTTGAGAACTGGATTATATATGCTGTGCAGTATACAATTTCTGCTACCCATAATTCTACCTATGCTGCATTTCCTCTTCTACTACCTTCAAGTACAAACTAATTGTTCTTCTTCTTTACCATCTGGGAGAGGGGTTATATGTGAATGTAAAAGGAAATGATCTTTAGGAAACTGGCTGTGGTCTTCGGTTGAGTAAGCTATGTGATTGCATAATGCACTCAATAAATTAATGCAATTGAGAACAATACTCTGATATTGAATAAGATAATGCTGTACATTCAAGTAATTTGCATAATATACTACAAATAGAGAAATTGCACTTATGCATTTTATATAAGTTAATTAAATACAATAATTAAATAATTATGACTTGTGAACAAGGTGAAAATGTTAAAATCTAATCTAATCAGTAAGATAACTTGAATACAATTGAATGAATGTTGCAAATAAAAGTTACAACTTATGGAGTGCATATAAGATAAGTTAAAACCTACATATCCATGAATTCATTACATGCAACAAATGTGGCTTCAAATCATTTAATGCAGTTGGCATTCTACATTCAGATATATCAGGTACATTTGACTTCACCACTCAGTGATTCACCCAGAACAATAGAAAAAGCAAGTGTGTTAAACAACACCAGCTGACCTCTGTACAAGTTTTTTAGCTCATGGTTTCTTAAAGAACAATAGAGCAATGGCTGTAACTATGTATAGTACTTCATATAACAACTTCAATTTGTTAAGATAAAACATACATTAAGCAGCTGCATGTAAATGTAAACCATGTCTGAAACATGTTTTGGGCAACATTAATAATTTGGAAAATGTGAACTGGCAGCATATCCTAATGAGGGACACTGCCACTACTTAAAATCAGAAACGATATACATTACAAAAGCATGTGAACATAGTTGCCTTCACTGGTCTTCTGAATTGAATCTGTTGTTGCTGCTGAGAGCATTCAAAATGATCTCTCTTGGCTGTTTACTTGTAGCTCATAGCTAAGGTAGCTTGAACAGCAGCAAAGGAGAAGTGAGAGGAGGAATGCATGGATGCCTGTTGAGCTGTTCCACAGCCAAAAAAAAAAAAAAGTGGCAGTCATGACACATATATTCCATGCTCTTTGCATCAAACATGAGCAAGAACTGAATATTGAAGGGCTTTAAATTACTTAACTCTTCAAACCATTAATAACAGATATGTTGGAAATGGTTTACAACACAAAAAGGTTAAAATAAGAACTGAAGCTTTCCTGGCGACGTATTAATTCAAAATCTTCTCGGGCTTCTAGCCAGGTAAAAACTTGGTTTGACACCAACGTTTCGAAGAAGTGCATCTTCCTCGTCTTCAGGGTGAACTGATGGTTTGAGCTTGCGGAGACTGGTATTTATAAGAGCTGGGATGAAGCTAACATCTGATTGGTTCGCGTGATATTATGGCCTGGTATTTAAGATGACTGAGACATGGGCACGGACTTCGTAGAAAACTGCTATAAATAGTTTTCTACGAAGTCCGTGCCCATGTCTCAGTCATCTTAAATACCAGGCCATAATATCACGCGAACCAATCAGATGTTAGCTTCATCCCAGCTCTTATAAATACCAGTCTCCGCAAGCTCAAACCATCAGTTCACCCTGAAGACGAGGAAGATGCACTTCTTCGAAACGTTGGTGTCAAGCCAAGTTTTTACCTGGCTAGAAGCCCGAGAAGATTTTGAACAAAAAGGTTACTTTATATAAATCATGTGTTTTAATCAGATGTACATTGTCTAAGTAGCATGTTTTCATCCATTTAACACTTCCAGTGATTCAAGATTATATGAAATTCCTGTTAAATGGACAGGACCTCACAGACTGTTCTGAAAAATTCAAGGTATCCATTTTGATATATAAACAAACGTTTGTGTCATAATTGATAAAGCACTTTTTTTTTAAAATAGAACATTTTGAAAGATACTTCATGTAAGAGTACCTTTGGATGGGGGGAGGGGGGTTGTTGAAAACCTCTGAGTTGCATCTTTGGAAGAAATTGAACTTAAATACCAAGTTTGGTATTTAACCAATCATAAGTTTTTAAGTTATGCTATTTTCTCTCTCTCTCTCTCTCTCTCTCTCTCTCTCTCTCTCTCTCTCTCTCTCTCTCTCTCTCTCTCTCTCTCTCCCCCCTCTCACCCTTCCTCTCTTGCTCTCTCTCGCACACACAATTGTTTTCTAAAAATTCTAATTTTTACTTTCTCTAGCACATATGTACATAGTAGCTAGAGAAGGTATTGTTTTCCACCCAAAAATTTGATGTCAAGATTTCACCGAAAATGTGTTTTGTGGTCCCCTAAATCCAAAAAAGTCTTTTTAGAAAAAGGTGTGTATATGTGGATGCATGTGCATGGGGATGGGTGTGTATGTGGCTCAAAAACAAAATGACTGTTAAATACCAAACTTTCTCTCATAAAAGTGATCTTAATTACTCTGAGATGATGTACCTTAAAGGAGACTTGTAATGCTGCAAGGAACTTTTAACTTTGCTACTAAGGTAAATATAAAGTCCTGCTAATTAGTTTCTTTAGAACATACATAGTACAAAAAGTATTTCACTCCACCCAAAAGTTTGATACTAAAATTTTGCTAGAAATGCACATAATAGGGTCTCCAGAATCCCCCCCCCCCACAAAAGAAATTAAAAAAAGGTTTAGGTGTGTGTGTGTGTGTGTGTGTGTGTGCGTGTGTGTGAGACTGCATGCGTATGTATGTGTGTGTGCACCTGCAACATTACTCTTAATTGAAAAATCCGTTAAATACCCTACTTGATATTTAGTATCTTCTAATATATTTGCAGATTTTCAGGAAAATCTTCCCACCCCAAACTACCCTTTACATGGATGATTCTTCAAAAGTTTCGGTTTTCTCAAGAATAACTTTAAAGATTTTTTTATTAAAATACCAAATATTAAAGATATTTGCATGATAAATAAAATGTAAGTCTTGAACTTTCTGGGAATAGCCTTTGAAGGCTTTTTCATTCCAGATGACTTTTGAATAACTGTAAATCATAAGAGATAGACAAAAACTTACTGCACAAAAAATTAGAGCTTATTAAAACATAATTTACATCATACGTATTTTTTGCGAGGTTAATTATTTCCAAGATATTCCTTATTATTGATTTCAATTTTAAATAGGTACTTAAAACTTTTTTCAATTTTTAAAGTTATCATTCCTGTTTCTTTTGCTTTACTCATGGCCATGCAAAGAGAAGCAAATTTCAATCACATTGCAACCAGCTTTTAAAAGTTTTGACTACAGCTATTCCCTTATTTGTCTTCTGGTTATAAGTAACTAAGTAATAACCATTTCTGCTTATGTTTGTCTTGATTAGGGATAAAGTAGATAGAAGAATAATCTTTGGTAAGAATAATTTGTTATAAAATAGGTAGAGAAAGTCATATGAATGGAACACATCAATTTTTTTTTTTACTTTCTCTACACATAATATGTACATAGTATATGGAGAAGCTATGTAATGCACCCAAAAATTTGATACTGAGATTTCACCAGAAATATATGATTTGAGACTCCCTGAATAAAAAAAAAAAGGATTTTTGGAAAAATGTCTCTGTGTGTGTGTGTGTGTGTGTGTGTGTGCATGTATGCGTGCACATGCACATGTGCATTTGTGTGTGTGGGGGGGGGAACTCAAAACTGAAAAGTCTGTTAAAAACCAAACTTGGTATTTAGGTTTGGTATCTTTCAAGGATGCGACATGAAGAATTACAAGAAACCCCCCCCCCAATTACCCTTTACATGGAACTTTTTTTTTGAACATTTTGATTTTCTGAAAAATGATTGTAACGATTTTCACTAAAATATTGCATATTAAAGATATTTACCTGACAAATAAAATGTATATCTTGAATTTTCTGGGAATAGCCTCTGAAGACTACTTTATTCTGGATGAATGTTACTGAATTTTGCATAACTGCTAAACTGTAAGAGATTGACAAAAACTTACCACACAAAAAATGTAGAGCATGTTAAAACACACAATTTATATAATATACATTTTTTTCGCACAGTTCATTGTTTTTGAGATATTCCTTGGTATTGGTTTCTGCTTTGAAAAACTTATACTTTTTTCATACAGGAATGTGTCAACTTCTGTCACTTTAACAAATGATACTCCTTAATGCGTTTCTACTTACAAGGAAGCAAGTAATAAGACTATCTCTACTAATTTTTCTCAATTAGAATGAAGTAAATAGAAGCATACCTAAGCTTTTTAACAATATTTGGTTGCAGAGATGTAGAGAAAGTCATGTGAATGGAACACATCAGATTTTTTTTCTCTTACACTGTCCACTGTAGTTTAAGGTTGGAAATTTTAGTCATATCTGAAAGATGTAAAACTTTTGCCGTTGGTTTTATGATATATAAAGTTGTCATGATAAGCCATGATTCTTGTCCTGATAATGATACTGATTTTTTAAAGCTGAATCAACTTTTGCATTGATACATTTTATGGGCTAGCATGGAATAGGAACTCATTCTATAGAGTAAATGATTACTTTGTTTATAAGAGTTCATAAATATATGCTACAATATCCAGGGTATATCTACATTGTTGTCATATATTTCAGAAATGGCCCATAACCTCAAAGCATAGAAAATGTTAATATGAATGTGTGTCTGAAAATAATTTGTTGGAGAGTTATTAAAAGATTTGCCCCTTTATTAAGACCAATACTAAGTACTGAAATTAAACGTTGTCCACTGAGTGTTTGATTGTTTTTGTTCATTTGTTTGATGTAGAGCAGAAGCAGAAGAAAATGTGTTATATGAGTAAATAGATCAATATGCATTACATGTAATGCCTTGCAAATGGGATTGTAGATGGGAATGGGATTTATAAAGAAAAGTACTCTGACTTGCCTTGTTCATGAACATTCTCATAAATTCACCAATGTTTGAGAAAGAATGGTTTATTGAGAAGAGTGATATGGATGTTAGGAGAACCAAAAGAAGTACTAAGCATTGGCCATTAAGAACAAATTCTTTGTGATATGGACGATATGTGCATGATGGCATAATTAGAATTACAGTAAGGGAAGGCATTATTCTCATGTGTGTCCATGAATTCTGCATGAGAATCTTCTGTTCTTGTATCACATTCAGAAGGGAAATGGATTAAATGTAGCAGACTTTGAATCAAGATGAACTTTCTGCTATTGCATGAATTTCATGTGCTATATTCATGGATTTCTTAGAATACACCTTGTTCACTGATGGGGCTGGATTTACTTGCAATGGTTCTTCAATTTTCATAATACTCATTTTGGGCTTACGATATTTGGGATGGATTTGTTCATGATCGTTTTATTGGTCTTTATTTGTTTCCTCTGCACCTGAATGCAGAGATGTATCTACAGTTTCCCAGAAATGAGTTGCATCATTTAATTGATGATTTTCTGTGGATTTCTACCAAAGAATATGCCTTTTACAGAATGGTGTGTCAGCTCATTTCAGTTGGATAGTACATTATTTCCTGAATTATTAATTTCCAGATTGGTAAAGGGATCCCCCCTCATTGCAAGGCTTGCTGGATCTCCTGATTTGAATCCAATGGATTTCTTCATCTGGAGATATTTAAAGTTCCTGGATTGTGCAACTCCTGTACTGCATATTGACACTCTGTGAGAGTATATCTATGCTGGAACTGACCAAGTATAAAACACTTGAGGAGTTTTGAATGAAGTCTGTGATAGCATGGAATACAAGTTTAGGGCATGCATTGACGCAGGAATAAGCTTTTTAAAGCAATTTTTGTAACCTTTAATTCTGGCTTATAACTTAATAATAAATTAATTTCAATATGAACTTTGTTTAGTGTTTTTTGTTGGGAGGGTGTCTCTAAAATATTTGATATGAATAAAGATACACCTGTGTTTTAGTATTGCCTACCTTAAATGTTAAAAGTTCAGCCTTTTGTACTTTTAATTAACTTGGAAGGTGTAGTCAAAATGACAATAGTTCACTTTCCTACACATTCTGGAGAACATGTAATTACAGACTTAATTTCAGTTGTAAAAGATGCACACAGAAATTAAAAATGGCTCTTAAGAGGAATCTTGAACTTAACAATTTCAGTGCTGCAACAAGTGTTCAGTAGCTGTACTCTTACAGTCCAAATAAAAAAGCTCCTGAACATATAGTTAAACACTATAAAGAGAAAAGCAAGAAATGAAGTAAGAGAAAAAGCGTAAGGCAATGAGATAATCAATGGAATTGATAAAAAGCAGCTATTATTTATGGTTTAACTGCTTGTTATGTAATACAGTGGTTGTAGATATCACTTTAAGAATAGAATGTTTACTTCAGCTTGTATATTTATCCCCATTCATTACCTTACTGAAATGGATGCTGTCATAATTATCTCTGCATCGGTAAAGTTCACATTTAAGTTCTTTACACATTCTCAAGACATGATTCTGTGTAGGACCAACAAATGAAGCCCCCAGATCAGCCCATCCATACTGTGGCTCTCCAGATTCAGAAGAAGGAACCACTGTCAGGGTTCGTCCACCAACGCGATCATTTGCCTCTAATACTAGCACCTCTATTCCTTTTTCATGCAGAAGTTTTGCTGCACTTAGTCCTGCATCAAGAAAGCACAAAGAAACTTAAATTAATGTCTTTGAATCCTGCTTAAATTGAAATGATGACAACACTATAAATGAAATAACTATATTAACTATTTTCGTTATGAGTAAATTTTTAATAGAGAAAGCAAATTGGTGCCTCTATGAAAGAATATAACCATGGATACAGTAGTATGAGCTATTTATAATAAATAGCTCATACATCTGTTATATAGCACTAAATATACAGCTATATCATAAAGGGTTGATGAAGACACAACTAGCAGCAAAATAATACTATTAGGAACTTGTTACAACGTGCAGACTTTGTTAAAAACTAGCTGCCCGACCCAGCTTCGCACGGGTGGTGTACCTAAAGAGAAAAACTTGGACAAAATCTTCCGTTTACAGTACGATCATGCAATGAAATAAAATTACAATTAAATAATTTGACAACATTTTATTGTAATGCCTTGTGATGTGCAATTTTCCTTCCGGAGAGAAAAAAATAGCTTGGCATAATAATAGTAATAGTAGTAGCTGTGCCGTGGCCAAGTGGTTAGACTACTCGCCTCCCACCTAGATGGCTCGGGTTCGATCCCAAGCAACCACATGTGAGATTTGTGGTGGACAAAGCCGGCGCAGGGTCGAGTTTTCTCCAGGTTCTCCGGTTTCCCCAGATATCGCATTCAATCGGTGCTCCATCTTCATTCATGTATCACCAGAGTCATGCCACAAGTAGTTAAAGCGGTCATTAAACACTACCAAAAAAAAGTGATGGTAGCACATCCATAGTGTGGCAGGTATATGCTGGCATAGGTAATGAATTACATTAAGGAGAAAGTCACAAATTAACATTCATGCTTCTTCTGAATCTCTTTCTTTCCTTTACTCCTAATGTTTTCCACCTCTTTCTTTATTTTCTTCTATGTCAAAACAGCCATTTTTAAGGCTAAGAATGATGTAACTAAAGAGCAAGTAGATCTGCTTTTATTTGATGATAACTTTGTCTGTTTTAAATTTCTCCATTTAACCCAAATTATAACTTGATCAAATGTATTAAGAGCACTGCAATTATACTGTGATGGTGATGCAGGAAGCTTCATGTTCTTTAGCTACTCATGTACCACATAATGTCAAATACCACCTGCAGTGCCATAAGTAGTTCAAGCGGGCGTTAAACATTACAAAAAAAAACTGTCAAATAACCAACATCTGCAATAGGAAGTTAAGCCTAAAACAGATAATAATAATAATAATAATAATAATAATAATAATAATAATAATAATAATAATAATAATAATAATAATACCTTTATTGTCAATAGACTGCAATACAGTTTCTGACATTGTCACAAATTCATATTTACAATTATGTATTTACAATTTTTTTACATTCGTCCAAAGTAGTCTACACTTAAAGTATGTATTAATTAACGAACATTACAAAGATGGACAACCTACATATTTACACATATTATTATAACTACATATCAGTTGTATATACACAGAGGGTCTGCAATTTCAATATTGACATTATTATAGTTCATTGATACTAAACAATGTCTTTGTTATCAAATACTTCTTCAGAGCACTCTCAAATTGTTTACCTTTAGAACATTTTAAATATGCAGGTAGTTTTGCATGAAGCAATAAACCCATTACATTTGGATCCTTTTTTGAAATATTTTTGCTAAACCCCTGCCGAAAATAATCATCATTATGTCGGGTATAATGACTATGGATATTGCTATTTTTTAGGTTTTGTTTCTGAACTGCATAGGTTACAACTTTACAGATATACAAAGAATACAATGTTAATATCTGCTTATCTTTAAATATTCCCCTACATGATTCATGAGAGCTCATATGGAAAATCAATCTGACTGCCCATTTTTGTAATCTAAATAACCTTTCCATATGGGTTGCAGCAGCACAACCCCAAATTTCTATCGCATACAGTAAATATGGGTATATAACTCCATAACAAATCATTTTGAGCCCCTTCTCATCTAGGATATTTTTAAAATGACGTAGTAGATAGATTTACTAATTTTGTCACAAATATGATTTATATGTCCAGCCCATGTTAATTTTCTATCAAGAATTATTCCTAGAAATTTATGTTCGCTTACATCATGAATATTGCTATTATTTACCGGTAAAGAGAAATTTGTGGTGTTTATAGTACTCTGTGAGAAATGAATTAAGGTTGTTTTTGTCATGTTGCATGTAAGGTGATTTTGTTTAAAGAGTTAATAACTGAGTCAATGGATTGCAGCAAGTTCTCCTTTAATATATCTATATTTGTCCCTTGACATACAGCAGTAGTATCATCTGCATAAGCTATTATATTTGTATTTTTTGAAATTGGTATGTCATTTGCATATAAAATAAATAATAGTGGTCCCAACACTGATCCTTGTGGTACGCCATGCATAACATGTTTAAACTTTGATTGCACTTTTCTAGCTGATTTGCCCCGTTTATCATACAATAGTGTTGATTGTCTTCTGTCTACCAAATATGATCTGATCAAATCTCTCGCCAAGCCTCTTATTCCATATGCCTCCAGTTTTTGTAATAGTATCGCATGATCAACACAATCGAAAGCTTTTGAAAGATCAAAGAATAAAGACCCTACTTTATCATTTTTTTCAAGGTTTTCAATGACTAGATGTATAAATTCACTAATTGCAGTAGCTGTTGATCTCCCTTTCCTAAATCCATGCTGAAATTTTACAATAATATTGTTTTTGTCTAAGAAATCTAATAACCGGCCTAATAAAAGCCTTTCAAAGAGCTTTGCTATTTCTGATGTTAGGCTAATTGGTCTGTAGTTATTTATGTCATTCTCATTTCATTTTTTATGTAGTGGGCGTACTAGGCTCTGTTTCACACTCTGGAAATTTACCACATAAAATAGAGAAGTTTATTAGATGTTCGAGGGGACTGGCCAGAACATATTTACAATGTTTTAAGAGAATCACACTGATTTCATTCCATCCACTTATGGCTTTTTTTGGTAGTTTAGTTATTGTATTTAGAATCTCTGTTGTAGATACTGGATAAATAAAACATGATGATTTTACAGTGCCAGCAGAAATTTCTCCTACACTAAGAAAATAATTGTTTATTAAATTACATACAAGGTTTGGTTCTTTTACAGTTTCATCACCAATACTGAGTTCTAAATTTTTGTGTGCTTTTGTTTCCGATCTAGCTACATTTACAAAGCCCCATGCAGTTTTACTAATATTACCTGATTTACTTAACTTTTCTTTATAGCCCTTAACTTTTAAATCTTCCAAGCTTTTGAGATATTTCTTTTTTATGATATTGTACTTTGATTTATAAGTGACACTACCACTAGATTTATGCAATTCATACAAATGCTTCATTTCATTTTTTAGTTTTATTATTTCTGTGGTGAGTTTAACATGGCCATAACTATTCTTATATATCTTTTTGGTTTTCATAGGACAGCATGCATTAAAGTGAGTGCTAAATACATTATAAAACTGGTTCCATTTTTCATCTACAGTTTTGGCATTATATACTATGTCCCAATTTTCGTCTGTTAAGGATTCTACCAAATGACGAATACATTTTTCATTCAGATCACGAAAAGTTTTTATTTCATAATTGCTTTCTTTACTGTAATTTAAGCCCTTAAATTTCACATACTGAGCATAATGGTCAGAAATGTGAGTGTTTATATTGCATGCTTTTACTACCTCAAAATTCAGGTTTGTAGCAATATGATCAATAACAGATGATGATGAATGTGTTACCCTTGTAGGCTCGTGTATCAAATCCCTTATTCCATAAGTGTTAAATAACTCATAAAGTTCCTTATAGTCCCCTTTTGTATGGTCTAGATTTATGTTAAAATCACCCATCAATATTACCTGATTATATTTAGTGCAAACTTGAGCTAAAAAGTCTTCAAGATAATCAACAAAGTGCTCCGAAGGAGTACTTGGTGATCTGTATATCCCCAGTAATAAAATAGATTTCTGTTTTATATTTATTTTTGCAGCTGCCACTTCAAAATGCATTTCCAACTGATATGTATTTACAACAACCTCTGATATAGCTATTTCATTTGTGGCCAAAATTAAAACCCCTCCACCCTTATAAGTAGTTCTAGCAAAGCTACTAACAATTTTGTAACCATTTATTTTACATAAATTGATCTGCTCTTTGTTTAACCCATGCTCTGTTACAACAGCTAGCTCTGGCTTTATTTCATTTAGCAGTTGTTCAAAAGCAGCTGTTTTATTATTTAAGTATTGTATGTTCAAATGAAATACTTGGAGAGTGTTTGCATCATACTGGTTTACAACCTCATGCATTGTACGTTCATCATTGTTGCTATTAAAGAGATTAATATAGTTTTTATTCACTATATTTGTGCCTTGATTAATATTTCTTTCCCCAACTAATTTATGAGTACCTAATGACCCTATGTCCACATGATTTGTTTGTTTCTCATGATTAGTGGGGTAATTACAATGTTCATTACCTGTAACAAGTGAAACAGCATCCACCTCCTTACTTACTAGTTTTCCGTTATCACTGAATATATTGCATTATTCAATAAGTTACCAAAGTTAAATGATCCCTTCCTGATCCCATTATTTCTCTGCCATTTACAGATTCCAAGAAGAGTTAATGGTTATGTGCATTGTTTATAACTTGTTCATTTTAAAGAATTACAACAAAAATATTCTTATTTGTTTATTTAAACAATGTAACCAAGGGAACAATGATTAATACATAAGAAATATATTTGATTTACACAGTTATCTTGCGTCATTGTGTCCATAACTGGGTGCATTACCTTAGCATTGAAGACGAAAAATGGAGCAGTAGGATCTATGGTCATCTGGTGGCAAATAATAAGTACATATTTTAGGTATTCATCACTAGGAAAGTTTCTTTATTTTAAACGATAGGAGTAAGGAAAGGACAGTTAATAAATAAAAATATATTTGAATTTCACTGCTGCATTATCTCATCTCGATAAACTGTTGCGTTACTTTAACATTGGATAGGGAGGGAAAATATTACTATAGCCATCTAGTGGCAAATAAAATAAGTACTTACTCTAGGTGCTTGCCATCAGAAAATCTCCTTTGCTTCTTTATTTTAAACGATAGGAGTAAAGAAAGGACAGTTAATACATAAAAATATATTTGAATTTCACTGCTGCATTGCATCAATGTCTTGATAAACTGTTGCGTTGCCTTAACATTTAATGGGACCAGTACCACGACCATTTAGCAACAAATAACTTGTACCACTGCCATCTGGCGGCCATTAACTGAAATGCGTTCACTTAGCACAGTATTTATTCATATTATGAGATTTTAAATACTTTCCTGTACTATTTTTAAACATTTTCATTTCCACAAACCTTGTTGTGACAATAACAAACACAGCAAAAAAAGAATTGTTCAATTTGATGCAATCGTTGGGAAGTGATACATGTACATACATTTCAGCGATTCATTTTTATATATATTGATTGTGCTAATTAGAATGACATTAATTTGAAATATAAATTTGGTATTTAATTTGCCAATGTTGCTTTGTCTTAACAATTAATTACATATCATTTTATGTCGCATGTTGCAACCACTGTACACTTTTGCCCATTAAAGGGGGTGTTCAAATTGTCATCCTTGCATCTGGAGGTAAAAACATATGCTCATTTCTGCAAGAGTTTCAGACTTTTTCAAACACTCCTGGATCATTTAAGTATCGTAGACAAGAATGCACTTCTCTTTGCTCAGTTCTCCAACCGTTATACTGTATAATTATGCTTCTGAGGTGAACCAAGATACAAAAATCTAATATTCATAACATCGATATCAATGATGTCCAATGGTTTTAAGTGTTAATGTGGGTTTAATACTTTCATCAACTTACCACAGAAGTCATGAAAGGATTACGATCAGAGGATCTTACAGGCCAAGGAAATATCTTGTATTAAATCTGTGTATTATATTTATTGCAGTAATAGCAAAATTTCTTGGTGCTCCATCATGCAGGTACCAAATAATAATAATAATAATAATAATAATAATAATAATAATAATAATAATAATAATAATAATAATAATAATAATAATAATAACAACAACAACAACAATAACAAGAAGAACAATAACAATAATGGCAACAACAATAATAATTTATTATCCGTCATTAAGTATTACATAAATTACAATAGACTTTGTCCGATATCCTAAATAGAGCTTAGGAATTCTATACTTATAGGCTATGTACAAGACATCTGACACAATTCATTTTGACATTCATGTACACCTTAGCATGGGTATTCTATCAACTGTTTATACATTCTGTCCTTAAATCTATTAAACTGTAATTTTTTATTTCAATGGATAAAACTGTTATATAATTGAATTCCAATGGTTTTATAAAATTTGACTGTTTTCTAGAGTCTCTGAAAAGGCTCTGCCTGTACCTTCAAGCAATAGCCTCTTGTACCCAAGGCAATACAAGCTCAAGTCCAGTGGAGGGCGATGAAATTTTTTGAACACAAAATCCTTAGCATGGTTTCTTTTGGAAGGGAAGTAAAGCCATTGATCCCGTGTCATAGATTTACAGCATGTAAAAGAACTTCAAGCCTGATAAAGAGGCATCTGAGCAAAACTAAGTAGTCTTTCATGCCCAAGATAGAATGGGACACTGAGAACCATAGTATTCATAAATAAAATTCCATTTCATTTCATTTCCTTCAAGCAATCCCAGAGGATGCTGTTAGAGAAACCAAGTGTATCTCCATTGAGTTTACTTGGAAAAATATGTGGCCTTATGCGACAATTGTCCGGTACTACAATGAAAGACATTGCTGATAAGATGCCTCATGAACAGCATTTAGGTTTAATCCACACAGAAAATGCAAATTATGATAATTATGAATAGGTACCATGACTTGTAATTCTGTTGTGACTAAGACAAATGGCAGTGCAAAACAAGGATTGATCTCATTCTGTTATTTTATGTACCTACTGATAAAAATCCAAATCATTTTTATTAGGATATTCAACTTGTTAGATGTAATAAGAGTAAGGTGAATTGGGACATAAAATCCTCCATACACTGGAATTGTATAGTTTAGTAGGTGCACTTATATAGAAATCTTTCTACAGTTTCCAACACCATATCTTCAACCTCAGATATGGTGAGCTTAGGAGCTTAAATCTCACCTATCATATATGAAGCTCCCCTATTCTCTGAGGTGCTAATGAATCCTTGTAAGAAACCTTTCAGGCATCTTAAATCAGGGTATTACTGGCCTCTTGGTATTACTGCATATAACCCATTAGCCCCAATAAAAGCTATGTCTGTATATGGTTTTTTATTTTCCATTTTGAACGTATATATAATGTACATAGTGAATAGAAAAGGTATTGTATTCCATCCTAAATTTTACATCGAAATTTCATTGGAGATACATGTTTTGAGATTCTCTGGATCCAAAAAAAATATGTTTAGAAAAATTTCCTTGTGTGTGTGTGTGTGTGTGTGTGTGTGTGTGTGAGCAGCATAGCTTAAAAACGAAAAGTTGCTTAAATATCAAACTTGGTATTTAAGTTCAGTACAAGGATGCAACACAAAGTAAAAAAAAAAATCCCCCTACCTCCAACTATCCTTTACATGAAACATTTTTAGAACATTTTCGTTTTATCAAAAATGGGTCAAATAATTTTGATTAAAATACCTTACGTTTAAGATATTTTCATGCCAAATGAAATGTATATCTTGGACTTTCTGGGGATAGTGTCTGAAGATCTCTCATTCTGGATGACTGGTAAACCATAAGAAATAGACAAAAATCTACTAGAAAAAAATATAGATCTTGATTAAAACACAATTTATGTCAAATACATTTTTTTTTTTTTTTTTTTTTTGATTCAGACTTTTAACCATTTCCAAAATATATCTTTTTATTGGTTTCAATTTCCAACTACTTAAATTTTTCTCAAACAGGATGTCATCTTTTGTTTCATCATCGAGAACCGAATGCTAATTGTTTTGCATAACAATAAGCTTTTAAAAGGTTTGACAATAATTTTATTTCCCTGTTACTTACAAAGAAGCAAGTAATAACAACAATTCTGTTAATGTCTATCTTGATTAGCATGATGTAAATAAAAGAATAATCTTTTGTAATAAAATTTGTTTTTGGAACAGCTAGAGAATGGCATGTGATTGGAACACATTATATTTTTTCTGTAAGGTTTCCATTTTGACTAGAGTACAGTAGTACATGATGTGATTGCTGCCATTCAAAACTGAAACTGTGTAGCTATGTTGTGCAGTGTATACTGATGTCTGTCCAGTAAGTTCTGTAGTTTGAGTACAATGCCAACTCTCCATAACTTTTTTTTTTACATTTTTTTGAACAATGTTCTGAGAAATATCTCACTAAATATTTGTTATATTTCTATATCATCAAATTCTTTCTTGCTATTTTTCCAAAAATTATTTCAATTGTTTTCTTTTCGTCTCCAGATCTCTCCTAATCCATTGCTTTTTTTTAATATTCCTAACACTGCACTAATAATTTCTTTATATGTTTAGAATTCTCAGCCATTATTTTAAACCTATTTCTGTAATCATATCTTTGTTTATTACTGCTAAATTCTATTTCAGCTAAGTTGCTTACAATTGCGTTTTGAAGCTGTAACATTGCTTTGCAAAACATCCTATGCACCTCATCTATACTTTCCTATCCTTCATCTAATACCATAACCTTTACCAAATAGCATTTTTGCCTCAACCACTGTATGATATATTTTTTCTAACCATTTCATATTTTTACCAGATTGTCTATATTTGCAACCTCTGATAGTTGACACTGCTATTTTTCCTTTTGCCATTCACATTTCTTTAACTTCTCTCATTTACCACATTCATCCATTTTAACCACCAAGTATAAAAAATCTCAACTAGATACTTTCTCTCTTTATTTATTTTAGTAATGTTTTATTTTATTTATTTGTTTTATTTTTATATTTATTTTTTTTTTACTGCTCACTTATATAATAAGTAGAGGAAGTATTGTATTCCACCCAAAAATGTGATACTTTAACAAGTGAGAAACACCAGTTTCTGTTAAACATACTTAGTTTACCATTAAGGCACTCAATGTAACACAACATGTTTACACTTGGATCACTACCAGCAGAGCAGGGAGGCTAAAGCAAATGCTTTACTCACAAAAATAAAGCAGTATTACTCAAGCCTAGATATAATACTGATAATATGATACCCAAAAAACAGCATGAATAAATTAAGAAAGTGTAGTACAAATAAAGTTAAACTTGAAATTGAAAGGAAATAATATCTGAAATTGAATATGCAAATTTTCTAGATGCAATAAATAGTAGATAAACACATAAACTGGAAGCCATATCTAAATCATAGAACTAGGAAAGAAACAAGGGTATTATATATATATAATGAGGCAAGTAAGAAAAACTATGGGTAATGAAAGACTTAAGCATGTATATTATGCTTTCATATGTTTACTCATAATGTATGCGATAACCTTGTGAGGAAATATTTCAACTACAGAAATGAATAGATAAACATTTAAATTGGAAGCCATATTTTATTCACATAACTAAGAAGATAAACAAGGGCATATATATAATGAGGCAAGTAAGAATAACTAGAAACACTTAAACAGGTATATTATGCTTTCATATTTTCACACATAAAATATGTAATAACCTTATGGGGAAATATTTCAACTGCAGAAATGAAAGAGGTGTTTAAAAAAAAAGTAGTTAGAGTAATAGGAAAGTTAGTGGTAGACAAAGATATAGTCCATATTTAAACATTTTGGTATTTTAACTGTTCCATGTATAGGTGTATACTAAACTAAGATGAGTAAGAAATATGGGTAAAGAGCTATTTAACAAATTGCCTGATGATATGAAAGGGATAAGTAAAACTAAATGTCTTGTAAAAGAATTAAAGGAATACTTAATACATAATGTTTGTTATAGCCTGAAAGAATTCAAATGTAGAAGTATATAATAGATTTGTGGTATATATCATTATATGTAATATAACTGACACTGTGATATGGACATGTAATCTTTGTGTTCAAAGGATCAATAAATTATCTTATCATTACACTCGGTATACAATACAACTTAATCACTGGGTCACAGCTCACAACTAAACTGCACTCTGCCTTATCCATAGCCAAGTGCACCATTTTAACTATCAATACTGTTCACTTATTCACTGGGTTCACTTTTCACTTTTTGAATGACTTCTCTGGGCACTTGTCCTCCCCATTTTATGCATCCCATAGTCCAGAGCAAAGCTTCTAGTTGTCAAAGGTACAAGCTACTGTAAAACCAAAGTATCCAGTCATAAGAGATTGTTGCACAAAATGTTCAAGCTACTTCACACAATATTACAAAACCTACTGCAAAATATAGAAGTGTGTAATAAAGAAGGCAAAACAAATGTCAATTGAAAAATTCATTAAAAATGCAGATAACAAAAGCAAAGCAACTTGGAGAATAATAAAAGGAGAATGGAATTACAACTCAACGAGTAGAGACAATTTAGGTAATATGGATACAAAAACAGCGGAATTATTAAACAACTTGTCTTATATTAAACTCCTTTTTTTGAATTTTCAATGATTACTCCTAAAAAAATTACTGAAATAATATCAAAACTCAAATCAAAATCATCTTTCGGAGGGATGAATTGCCTCCATTTTTCATAAAGGAAATAAAACATGAAATTAGTTAGCCAATTAGTGAACTAATTAATCATTCCCTAGCTATTGGTATTTTTCAGAGAGACTGAAATATGCCATTGTGAAACCTATTCACAAAGGAGGGAAAATTGAATTTAAAAATTATAAACCTATCTCTATTCTTTCTACCTTCTCCACCATGTTCAAAAAGATTGTCCATTTTCAACTCATCTCCTATCTAGAACATTTCACCGAGTTAAACAATTCCCAACATGGATTCTGAGAAAATAGCTCAACAATATCTGCCCTAACTAAATTGGTAAATGATGCTTCGAAAATGATTGATGAAAAATAACAGACAGCCATATTAATTTGCGATAACTCAAAAGCTTTTGACTGTGTAGGTCATGACATATTTCTAAAAGAATTGGAATTCTATGACATAAGGAACATAGCATTAAGCGGTTTGTAAATTATCTCAAAGATTGGAGACAAAAGATAATTATAAATAACGAAATGGGTACGGTCCAATCTAATTGGAATCAATTAAAAACAAGAGTCCCACAAGGTAGTGTCTTGAGGTCTCTACTGTATATAATATATGCTAATGACCTTCCTAACTGCATAAAGAGAAATACAATTATGTATGCTGATGACACGTCTATCTTACTAAATTGGTGTAACCTTGAGAAGTTACAGAATAATGCAGAGGAGACAATTACTTGGCTAAAAAATTGGTTTTCAAGAAATGGCTTAAAACTAAATACCTCTAAAATCTCCATTATGCAGCTCAGCACTCGAGAAAAAAATTGTGAGAACCTCAGGACTAATTCAGTAAATTATAAAGAAAGTACTAAAATCCTTGGTTTCTTTAAACAAGCAATTAAAATGGGACGATCATATCTATTATTTGTCAAAAAAAACTAAATAGTGCATGCTGCAATATGAGCTGCATGGCGAAAATAACAAACTTTGAAACAAGAAAAATAGTTTACTTCAGTTACTTTCACTCGATAATGACATACGGAATAATACTATGGGGAATCTCAACAGGATGGGAAACAATCTTTAAAAGTCAAAAGAAAATAATATGTATAATGGTACGAAAAGGGTAAAAGAATCTTGCAGAAAAATGTTCAAAAAATTTAAAATTCTAACTCTACCATCCGAATTTCTATATGAAATAAATAGCATACATACAAACTTTGGTGCCATGTATAGCTCACAAACACAACATAATCATGGAACAAGAACTAAAAATAAGTTTAAACTACCCATGCATAGGTTAGCATCATACAAAAAAAGTCCACTGTATGCTGGAATAAAAGCTTATAACAAACCACCAACTAAAATCAGGGAAATAAAAAATGAGAATTGTTTCAACAAAGCATAGAAAAACTTATTAATTGACAAAATGTACTACTCAGTCGCTGATTACATGAATGACAAATCTTTCTAACTTTTTTTTTTTGCTCTGTAAGTTACATATTACACTATTGTTTCTAGGTTAGTACCATTACAGTTACACGTGTATATATATTTTGTACATTGTCAATTTATATTTATTGTAATTTAACTGTTAATTGTACTTTTATACTTGACGAGTCACCTGTTTATGGAGTCTTTACTCATTTATTGTAAGCATATGTGACAATAAAGCATCTTATCTTATCTGTTTTACACAAATTGAAGAGAAGTGACATAATGACCTTTGTTAGGTGGCTATTGCATTTGTCATGCAAGACAAGGAGCTGGTTGAAGTAATAGCTATGTCAAGCTGGTAAGGCCTCTCATGCTCAATAGCTCCTTGCAGCATGGTCACACTACCAAGGTTTTACCAAAAACAATATTTGAGATCCTTAATAATTTAAAACTTCTCTGTGTGCATGTGTATATGTCTGTCTGTCCCTCTGTGTGAACAGCATAATCCCTAAATGAAAAATCTGATGTGTTCCATTCACATGACTTTCTCTACATCTTTGTAACAAATTATTGTTAAAAACCTTATACTTCATGCTAATCAAGAAAATATTAGCAAAAATTAATGCTTGCTTCCTTGTAAGTTGAAGAGAAATAAGGGAGTACCAAAGGCTAAAGGGATAGTCAAATCTTATAAAAGCTGGTAATAGGCATTTCCAAATATCTAACTTGTTGCTGGTAAAATATATACAGAATGAGAGGATTTAACAGTATTTTGGTCTTTTGTATAATTGTTCATGGTAAAGAAGTTATTATTAATAATAATAACAATAATAATTAATAATTTAAAAAATAATAATAAAAATGTTTTACAAAACTGATTTCCATATTTTTAAATCTTCACTGAGGGTATGAAAAATAACATAATATGCATAATTTATTGTTTTTTTGTTTTTTTTTTATTAATGCCTGTTTGTTTTACCTCAGTCTAGGTAACCTTGTAGTGATTGCATTTTCAGTATGTTTCAATGAGAATAAGAACTCAGTTTAATTCTACTTTTTTTTTTTTTTTATTAATGCCTGTTTGTTTTACCTCAGTCTAGGTAACCTTGTAGTGATTGCATTTTCAGTATGTTTCAATGAGAATAAGAACTCAGTTTAATTGTACTTAGTTACATCATAACTCTCTTTGATTATCATTTAACCCATAATCATTACTGATTATGAACATATGAGCTATTTATAGGTTATTTTTATGTATTCTTGCTCGATTTTATTCATAAATATTAATACTATATTGACAGGTGAAATAATGCTAATATGAAATGTTTTTTTCATTTAATGAAACACAGTTGATATTAACTGGTACAGTTAAGACGTATGGTGAAGAGAATGATTAAATTAAATGAATGACAATTTTGATCAGAACTATGATGGTTTTACAAATTACACAACTTTGAAAACAATACGTTAATCTTAAGGAAAATAATGGAAAAATGAGTACCTGGCACAAGATTTTGTGAACATATGCAAAATTGTAAAAGTTTACCTGCGCAAAATGGATAAAAATGAACAAATAAAATTATGAGCATAGTAGCATACTGCCAGATATGTCAGGGGAAAAAGTTGTTAAAGAATAACTGATAGGCCTCTTAGATAAGTGAGGACATAAATGATTAGAAATTGTTCAATATGCATTCATAATGCACTCATGTACTACTAATGCTACCAAAACTATCATTTTATACAAAGTGTGCTTGACAAAGATGATTTAGGTGCAGCCTTTAGAATATAAAGACATACAAATTGAACAAGTGAATGGCACAAAATTCCTTGGGGTTACTGTTGATGAGAACCTAACTTACTATGAACAAGTAGATGACCTTTGCTAGAAATGAAACTCTTGATTGTACTTACTGAGGAAGTTAGCAAATCATCTAGATAATGAAGCATTAACATCAGCTTATTATTGAATAAGCGATAGAAATTTGGGGTGGAACATCTATAGAATATTTAAATAGATTACTTGAGATTCAGAAAAAAAGCCTAAGATGTATATTTAACTTTTAAGCGTCGACAATCTGTAAAGGAAATATTTAAAAATGGAAAAAATTTAACAGTAGTATTATTTTATGTTTTCAGAATAATATTGTTAATTAAAAAGAATGAGAATAACAATAACTAAAACAAAGACTATAATGCATATAATACTAGGGGAATGAATAACTACCATAAGATAAGTGTAATAAAAGCTACTACTAGCAAAGACCCATACATTAGAGGAGCCATACTATACAATAAATTACCAAATTATTTAAAATCTGCACAATATAATTCCTTTAAAATGTTGTTAAAACATATCTAGTAAATACAAACCTAAACAGAATAGATGAATTTTAATATTTTGTATAAACTTAGATAGTGCTTAGTGTAAGTGATATGTAAATCTGTAAATAATACATTGTAATTCTGTGTAGCCAGAGAAAGAAAATGTATCCTTGTAAAACTGTAAATATTTAGTTAATAGTATCTATTATAATGTGCAATGTAGAGTAATAATGTAAATGTTGATAATTCAATAATATACTGTATATAAAAATGAAACATGACGGAGCCTGATGATACATGTAAATCAAGTCTATGGGTCAATAAACTATTATTATTATTTAAATATAGCCTTTTACAATAATAATAAAGATAATTGATAGTGATAGAAATGGATTATTGGAGACACACTGCTAATATATCTAGGAGAGACAAAAGTTGAAACATGATTTTAAGAGAAAAGATGAATGTACAAAATTTGATTTTAAGTTTTATTCAACAAAAACAATGAGCATGGTAGGACATACTAAAAGAATGGCAGTTGAAAGATTGTTTAAGGAATAATGGAATGGACACTATCTGGAAGAAAATAGAAAGACAGACCACATCACAAATGGTTCCAAGGATTTTTGGAAGCAATGAGGAATGGAAAATCGAGGGAAAAAATATTAACTTATGTAAAAGCAGAGAAAAATGGAGTTTGAAAGTAAGAACAAGCCAGGGGTGCCAGGGAAATATTGTAAAACTGGAGAAAAAAAAAAATATGGTATCACAGGTAGTCTGCTAAAGCAGTTTAAAACTATTGCACAAAGAGGTGTCAGTGTGTAGGACTTGATGCCAATAAATCTAATACTTTTCCAGTAAGATGTGGTGTACCTCAAAGCTCTCTGCTTGATCATGTATTATTCTTACTTTCATAAATGATATTATTAATTAAACATTAATAAGAAAACTTTTATGTCTGCTGATAGAACTGCAATACTCTACAAGGGCAATACTGAAAATGTTTAGAAAATCAAACTGGATACATTATAAAAAGTTTAAATGATTTTATGCTTTTAAACTATTCCCCTTTAACATTAATACATTTTTGCATTCGATGAAACCAGTCCTTGAAACAATGGTACCACTCTTCCTGAGGCAATTCAGAAACTAAGTTTTAACATTATATTGCTTCATCTGATAATAAAAAACAAATTCCACATTATCTTTAACTTTTTTGGAAAAAAAAAAAGAAATCACATTTTGGATTAGAGCTGTGTGGGGCTGACATTTAGGGCATCCAGATACTCAGGTATTTTACTGTATGCAATGATGTGTTATCATGATGTAAAATTACTTTCCCTATTGAGCATATTTTCAAACATTTGCGGTAAACAGACTGTCATGTATCAATTGGCAGTAATAATACATCTTCTAATTTTATTGTAGTAATGTGGGCCTTTTTAGAAAAAACTAGCTCTACAATTTGTCAGTCTTTTATGGGCTAAGTTTCTGTTCGAAAAATCTGTTTACTTTTCTTTTCAGGATCATAACAATAAATCCAAGATTTATCACCAGTATTCAGTACTGTATTCCAAACTAATTTGAAATGCCACTTTGGAGTTTTTCCAGAGTTTTTCTGCGCTTATCAATACATTGTTGTTTTTGATCGGGAGTCTGTTTATGTGGAATCCATCGACAAGAAAGTTTTTTCATGTCTAACTGCTGATGTAATTGTTTTGGGTGTAACTCATGTCAATGTCCAATGTTGTCTGAATAAATTCAAAAGATATCAGTCAATCAGCAACAGCAGTTCTTGGGCATTCTTTATCTCTTTTGAATTTGCTGTCCCAGTTATAAATTGTCTCTTGGATGGGACTGCTTCACAAAATGCATTTCTGATCCAATTTTCACATTGTTTGTGCATTAATGATAAATTAAAATCATAAAAAGGTCATGGCCCAGAAATGTTTTCTAGTGAAATTTATTTTTGGGTGAGCATATAGTCTTTAAATGATGATAATTAACCAACTATTTGAACAAATCAAAGAAGCTGCATGGCAATTGACTTACAAAACATTAGAAAATAGCTGTCAGATGTAAATTGTTTTCAGAAACATTGCCTTTTAAAATTGTTCAAGTCACCCTTGCATCAAGGTAAAGCAGAAAGTTGTATTATGTTGTAAATGCAAAGGGAGAGCCTGCCTTAGTAGTGTGAAAGTAACGTATCTTCCTCTTGTTCAAGAGTTCATGAGTCCAAATCTTGCTTATGCTGAGTTATCTGGTTAAGGTTTTCTTCATGATTTTAAATTATATTAACCTAGAAAAAAAAAATGAAATAAAAAAATTGAATGAAATAAATACAGGCGACTATTAATAGCTGATAAAATGGTTTGAATAAAGTTCATATATATTATTAAACACCACTAAAATTAAGTATATATTTTTCCATAAGCAATACAAGTGGGATAATGAAGAGTGCTCAGATTCCTTTATCAGCTTGTCTGCCAGGAGCTATAGGTACCATATAAGGGTGTATATAAATGAATATCGGGATTTTAACTCTTTATAATATTTATTACATTCAACTTACAGTTATGAATGATATGTCAAATGAAAAAGCAACTCAAACAGTTTTACCAAGAAGCTTATAAATGTTCAATGTGACCACCCTTTGTCGCACGGCACGCATCAAGTCTATAGCCGAGTTCTTCCCAAACGTTGAAAAGTGTGTATTCAGTAATTGCAGCAACAGCTGCTTCAATCCAGTTTCTTAATTCAGAGAGGTCAGCTGGTAACGGAGGCACGTACACACGATCCTTGATGAAGCCCCAAAGGTAAAAATTGCATGGCGTTAGGTCAGGAGAACGTGGAGGCCATGCATAGCAAGCCCTGTTATTGAGGCCCTTGTGGCCTATCCAGCGCTCGGGTACAGTGACGTTCAACCAATCGTGTACTTCGTTATGCCAGTGAGGTGGCGCACCATCCTTCTGGAAAATTAAGTTCTCTGGCTCATTTTCTTCCAACTAAGGGAAAAGCCATTGCTCTAGTGTATCAAGGTAAGAAGTGCCAGTTACAGTAGGTTCACCAAAAACGAAAGGCCCATAAACTTTTCGCAGGGATACGGCACAAAAACATTCACTTTAGGGGAATCTCGTTGCATTTGTACCATCTCATGAGGATTTTCTGAGCCCCCAGATACGCACATTATGAGTGTTAACATGTCCACTAAGGTGAAAGGTCTATCCATCACTGAAGACAACACGATCCACAAAATCGTATGAAACAACATGTTGTTTGCGAATTTTGCACGTAATCCATGGTCTGTCGGCTTTAGAGCCTGTAATAACTGTAAACGGTAAGGACATAGCTGTAAGCGTTTTCTTACAACTTTCCAAACAGTCGACACAGGAACTTGTAATTCACGACTAGCATTCTGGACTGATTTCTTTGGGCTACGAGTGAATGACTCTATCACTCACTCAACAGTCTCTTCACTTACTCCTGGTCGTCCCGTGCTCTTCTCTTTACAAAGGCAGCCGGTATCTTCAAACTGATTATACCATCTATGAATGTTTTTATCACTAGGAGGATCACAACCGAACTTACTACGGAATGCACATTGCACAGTAACACAGATTCGGTCTTTGCAAACTGCAAAACACAAAACGCTTTCTGTTTACTAGTCGCCATCTTTTCTACTACCGCTGTCTAGTGGATTGCGGCAGAAACATTGCACGCACATGCACACTTGTGCCAACAAACAAAACTTTGAGTTGCTTTTTCATTTGACATATCATTTATAACTGTAAGTTGAATGTAATAAATATTATAAAGAGTTAAAACCCTGATATTCATTTATGTACACCTTGTACTTTGTGTTATCAAACAATATACACTTTTAATTTTAAACACTAAAGTAATAACATAGTTACACTTATTTCGCTTATTGTATACTGCATCTGACTCTAGGTTAGGCTAAAAAGTATACATTGAAAAAATTATTAAAAGAATTACTCTTATCACAGGCATTATATACCAAGTATGGGCGTTAAATATTTCAGCACTCATTTTAAAAAATGTGTACTATGCTCTTATACACTAATACTTCAGCTGCAGAAATATAGTTTACAAAACAGCAAAATAGTTTATTACACAGTTAAATAGAATCAAAGTCTTACAAAGCTGCACAATAAACATTTATTCAATCTAGATCACACAACTCCAATGATTTATATTTATCATATTAGCACCAACTGCAGTTGGTATGAACTTATCTTCTCTTAAATGTATCAACCAGTGCTTATATCATTAAATTCACACCATCACAAAACTATCACTAAATAGGTATCTACATTCATAATTACATTACCAGATGGTCATAAAAACTAAGGCAACAGAACATTGAAACAAAACTATAATTAGAAACTATGCTGATAACAAATTACCATAAGTGATAAAAATATAACAATTTTTATTTTAAAGTTAGGTACACTCAAAAGCAAAGAATCACCTCTAAAGAAATATCTAAAATCTTTGGGTAAAACAACTGAAGCCCAAAATCTGCAATAGCTGTAAGGATTATTCAATTTTAATATTTAAACCTACTAATTTTGCTAATTTTAAATGTGTGATTGTATACATAATTGAATTTACAAAGAAGAAGATGCTTTTTATTTAAAGGATGATTGAATTCCTCTCTCTTAATTCTACGTATAATCTAGTCTATTGTTATATTTTTACTTTCTCTACCATGCAATGGGAAGGCATGACTTTCAAAGTGAGGGAAGTTCCAAGTATAATTTTCACAAAATAGAAGAGAATAATGAATGTTCTACTTGTACTTTTTTTTAATTTGAACTGTGTAAATTGTATGAGACTAATATGTGATGAGTTCCTTAATGTCTTTTCTGAGCTTTGTGTAAATTATTCATATTATCAAAACCTGCATAACTTGTGAACTTTTTCTTGTGAAAATAGCAACCCATAACATTCATATAACAATGGAGTTGTATCATACATGTTTTCATTAAAGTGGTAAATAAATGTTTTAACACCTTTGGTTTGCATGCTGATATTATTAACAAGTTTTCTTACTTGTCACTTTAAATTATATTTAGTTTTGCTCTTAACTAAATGAATTAATCCTACTCAACTATTGTACAGTTACACCTGAAAAAATCCATTGCTTTCTGCCAGGTTTGAATTCGAGATCTTGGGAACAAGAGGCTAGCATATTACTCCTAGACAATGGAGGACACCACACATAGACTCCTCTTCCACTGCAAAACTTCTAACTCTACAAGTAGACATATCACCCTGCCCCCACCTGACTCAGACATACCAACATTTCTTTGAACTAGCCAACACTGCATAAATGTTACCCTAAAATGGAGTAAAGTATGAAATTCACACACTTTTACTAATAATTTGTAACTTCACAAGAAATTTTCATTTTTTACTACTAAATAACTACACTAAGCAAAATATGTGAATTGTTGCTGTTTAAGTATACTTACAGTTGTATTTAAAAGCACCACCTAAAATAAAACAATAAACATTTCTTTGCACACTACAGAGATTTCATGTGACAATAATTCTTACAACACTCCCTAACAGTTATGGAAGAGCCTCGATTGCTTCCAGAAACCTACAAAGTATAATATCAATAAAAAGGGCAAAGTAAAGGTGGCAAAGAGGTTACGAATGTGTGAATACAGAAATGCTTGGTGTTCAATTGTCTGCAGTATGGTGCATGTACACAAATAAATTATTCAAATAATTATCAGGAATAAATAAAAATACTGTTTCCAGTGCTTCTATGCACACTTTGCCACTGCTACCATGCATAATGTGCATACTAGATAGAAAGGGTATTGCATTCCACCCAAAAATGTAGTACTGAGATAGAGAAAGTATTGCATTGCATCCAAAAATTTGATACTGAGATTTCACCAGAAATATATGTTCTGAGGACCCCTGACAACAAAAAATGCATTTTTATAAAAAGGCCTGTGTGTGTGTGTGTGTCTGTGAGCAGCATAACTCAAAAACAAAATGTCTGTTAAGTACAAAACTTGGTATTAAGGCTCAGAATCTTCCAAGGATGTGACATGAAGATTTTAAGCATGATTCCCCTTCTCAGCAAGATTTTTAAAAATGTTTGAGTTTCTTAAAAAAGGTTCTAACAATTTTGATTAAATTACCAGATATTAAATATTTTTAAATGACAAAAAAAATGTATATGTTTAACTTCAGTAGAAATGAAAAATCTGCTTAAATCATGCAATTTATATCAAATACTTCTCTCTCTCTCTCTCTCTCTCTCTCTCTCTCTCTCTCTCTCTCTCTCTCTCTCTCTCTCTCTCTCTCTCTCTCTCTCTCTCCCTCTCCCTCCCTCCCTCTCTCTCTCCTTCTGTCTCTCTCTTTTTTGTTGTTTTGTGGAGTTATCCATTTTTTAGATATTTGTGCTTTATGGTTTAAGCCCAATACTTATCTTTTCTTAAATGAAAAGCTGTCATTGCTTTTCTATTTTGCACCCTGGTCATGCAAATAAAACAGACTTTAAAATAATCACATAGTGATCAGCTCTTAAAAGATTTGACTATAGCTTTAGCCTAGTGTGTTCCCTTATTCCCCTTGAGCATGTATAAGGATATGTAACAAAACAATTTTGCCGATAATTCGTGATAAGCATATATTAGGCAGAGGAATTAGCTTTAGTAAGAATTGTTTGCTACAGAACAGGTAGAGAAATCCATGTGAATGTAACACACCATTTTTTTGTGCGTCCAAAATTATGTAGTACAAGTTGAACCCTCTCTTAATCTTTCATATCCTAAGTCAATCTAATGTTATAATATGATTTCTATGTACATATATTTTCAGATGCTTATACTCTGTTGTGTCCTTAAAAGTTAGCTTTTGACTCTTTATGCCATCATAGATGAAAATACTAAGAGGGATGGTGGAGATTGTTAAAACATGGACTTGTGAATATGAAATTCTCTCAGGACTATGCTCCCTGACTGAGGTTTTTTGCAGATTTTCCTCAGTTTTCATAACTGGCAAATGCTGAGGAGGAACCTTAAACTTAGGTCTACAGTGTTTCCTTTCCAAATCTCCTTTCCCAATTATCATTTAATTTCATGTATCATTAGTATAAAGGTCCTATGAAGCTATATGTAGTAAAATTAGTGATAAACAACAAAAACAAAGAATTGGAAGTAAGTGAACAAATAATTAGATAAATTTATTTGTTTGAAATGGTCCATTCCAATAAATTGATGCTCTGCATATAATAATATAAATTTTCAATGGAATAACAAGCAAGAGAAGTAATTTTATATTTTGAAAGATTAGCATTAAAATTATTAACAAAATATATATACATACTTTTTCTAACTCAACAGTTCTGCCATATTATATGAATAACATTGTTATTGAGTAAGGAATTAAGATTAATTCAAAATAATATATATTTATTCAAATTTTAGAATGTGGCTTTAATTTTGTAAATATAGAAAAATGTACGTTGTACTTTAAGAAAAATGAAATTAGAAAGTAACACTGTTTATTGCATTTAAGTTGAATCTAACAGAATGTTTGATTAACATGATTAACTTTTACACACAATAACTTTCTTTCAGTGTATGCAAACCATAATATTCATCTGATTTTGCTATATAGCACTGGCTTTACCAAACCTCTTAACATTCACAAAATCTAAAGAAATTATGCTGTTATCCCTAAGGTAATTTAATTTTTTAATCATTATTTATGGTTAAACTAACTCAATTTAAATAATAATATAAAATTGCAATTTATTATAATGAATTACAATTGCCTTAACTATGTTAATGTGATTAGTCTTCACTGTAAGTAGATTCACAATATTGTGACAATGCCATCCACACATATGACCTTCTCTCACATTCTCTGAGGCACATGGTCACCAGAATTGGAATATATCCACACATATGACCTTCTCTCACATTCTCTGAGGCACATGGTCACCAGAATTGGAATATAAGACTTTGCAGTCAGAGATTGGGGTAAGCAAGGCCAGGAAGTGTGCTGCAGATGTAATCAGAACTTTCTGGAATGCGAGTCCTGGTGCTTCTTGAGTGTTCTGCTTCGAGAAATTTCCAAAAAAAACTTGTGATGTCATTTTCCCCTTATAAAAGCAGGGAACTCAGTGCAGTGTGTGTTGTGATTTGAACTGAGTCGTGAATGAGTGCAGTGTTGTCGCACAGTGGGGCGCAAGCCATGGACAGTATGCTGCCATAAACTGTGAACTGTCTTATGTCGAGTGTTTGCAACTAATTGTTTAGTCAATAAAGTCATTTGTTACAATATTATACATCTTGTTACAGAAAGTTATCTAAGAAAGTGCAAGTATCATCATAGCTCTTATTTTCATATAAACTATTTAAATTAAAATATTAGGTAAAGTACTATATAACACCTAAAAATTTGATGTTGAGATTTCACTGGAATTATATCTTTTGAAGTCTCCTGAATTTCGGGGGGGAAAAAAAAAAAAAAAAAAAAAAGTATTTTTATAAAAAAGTCCATATGTGTTTGTGTCTGTGAACATCATAACCCAAAAATGAAAAAATGTTAAATACCAAACTTTATTTAAGTTCAGCCTCTTCCAAGGATGTGACAGGAAGATTTTCAATAAAAATCCCCCTCTCCAAACTACCCTTTACACAGAACATTATTCGAAAATTTTGAGTTCCTTAAAAAGAACTCTTTAGCATAATTGGTAAATCATAAGAGATAGACAAAAAATTAAAATAAAAAAAATTATACCTCATCATAACACACAATTTACGTCAAATACAATTTTACTTTGAGTTAATCATTTCCAAGATATTCCTTGTTATTAGTTTTTAAAATACTTGTATATTTCTCAGATGGGAAGCTGTTAGAGAACGGCAATGTTATCACTATCATATAGTAACCAACTTTAAACAGGTTCGACTATCACTTTACCCTGTATATCTGTAAGGAAGTATATTAAAAAAAAGTATTTTGCCAATGTTTATATCAACATGCATGATAAAAAAATAAGATTTTGTAATAAGAATAGTTGCCTGCAAATGAGTTTTAACACAGCAAGACTTTTTTTTTCCCCCTTTTTGTGTTTTGTTTACAGATGCACATTTTCCTTTTTCTGTGTCTGAAGGTATTTAAATTAATGAGGATGATAAAAGATGTTTATTTATTAAAATGCTGATCTAACTTGTGAAAAAATTGAGCTACATAAATGTTTATGCTTTCTTAACTTTACTGCATGGTGTACTAAGTCTGTGTCTAGATCACCCAAGGAAATGCATGCCTAACACTTCTGCTTGATTAGTAAAACAATAATCCTGCATATACTGTCTTCCACTTTCTTATATTTGACTCACTATGTCATGTTTCTTACTATTGAAATTTGAGTTTCAACTTATGCAGCAATTAACACTGGATGGCTCAATAGTTATTTATATGACTTTTTTATTTTTTTTTTATAAGCTTTGCTTGAGATGAAAATTTTACAAGTAATAAAAATCCCACAATTACATACATACCTATCACATTTATAAACAAATCATAACAACATTTTGTAATAAACAGTTACATTGGAAGTATATTACAAGATTTAAATTTAGAGCCTGTGTAGAGCATAAACAATGACTAGTATACTACATCTTAAAGCAGAAGGTCCTGACCTGAATTTGAAAAATGTATATTTCTCATACTTGAAACTGTTTAGTTAAGTTGTGATTTTTATTTTGGATGAAAATCATTTAATATTATTACTATAATTAGAATTGATGTAGTAGTATATAATGTAAGGTGCACCTATAATTCTTAATTTTATTTTTTAATATAGCAAATTTTTGTATTGTTTAATTATAATTCATTTGTTGACCATAATTAATTTTATGAGATATAATAATATTACATTAAATAATCATTATTAACAATATTTAAAAAATAAAGTTTAGAATGCTACAATTAATTGCTTAATAGTTTTATACACACTTTTATTAAAGCATAAAATATTTTAAATAACATAAAAAACATTTTGGAATCATTACTTAAATTCTGTTGTAAAGTGTAAAAATAATTAATATAGTAATCTATAAAAAAAAGTGACCAATGTTAAAATTATTTTTCTTTCCTTTCCTTTTCTTTAATTGATTGAATCTTACTAGGATCTATAAAATATTACTTAAATTTATGACAAACCCCTCTTTTTTAGCTTTATTTTTAAAATTATACACCCTAGAAGTAGCTAACATACCACTTAAGCCAGCTCCAATTATCACTACTGGTAAATCATTTGACATATTGCTGGTCTAGTGCTGTTGTTAAATGAGTAGTTAGCAAACTAGTGAGCTTAGTTATATTACACTGTGCAGACCTTTATCTACAAATACATAAAGTTCAAGTAAGGTCGCCATAAATTGAGGAGATAAGCAAAAAATGAAACCTACATTATTGTAACACTGGCTTAGGTGTATTATTTGCTTTAAGATTACTGTTTGTGCAGTGCTTATAATGGTACAGAGTCCTTTTCACTTTACGTAACAGCTTTTGATTAAATATTTTTTTGGTAATAATAGGTATTCATATTGTAGGAACATGTAATTGGAACAACTTAATTCCGGCAAAAATAGATTTTCTTTGCATATTTATTTATTAGCCTGTTTCCATCCTTGAGGTCTCCTACCTCTTTGCAGAATACTAAAAGGGCTCATTAGAGGAGCCAATTCTAAGGAGTACATTTCAATCTTATCCTACACAGTTCACAATTTTACATTAACATTATTTTTATATTAAAATTATGAAAGTTCTTCCATATTAGTCTGTGCCTTCTATATCAATCATATTTTAAATTAACATGTTTTTCCAAACTTCTCTATCTCTTGCATATCTTGACTTCAGATGTCTCACTTTTTGCTTAAAAAATTCCACCCATCTATCCTCTACCTGCCACACATCTTTTTCCTGTTCTGTGGTCCCACATGGTTGCTCTATAAGTCCATATTTTGTTACACGTCTCTGCAACATGGCCTCCCCATTTCCATTTGAGATGCTCTACAATGATTAATGCATCTCTTATTTTGTTCTCCTCCTGATCTCTTTGTTGGTGTACTCTGTCCCTGAGCATCACCTGTAATAGCTTCCTTTTTTGTTTATTGACATGTATTGGATCATTCTCTTCATTTTCTCTTCAGTGACCATGTTTGACTACCATACAGTAGAACTGGTATTATACATCTTTCACTTGCTTACCGATAGGTGACTTCAACACTGCTACAAGTTAGAAAATTAGATTTTAGGAAAAGCATTTAAGACCTTTAACTATTTGTCGTAAGTATTTGAAACCTAAGAAATTGTACACCATTCCAATATTTGAAAACAGCTTTCTTTTCCCTGTTTGAATCTCTGATTAGATATGGTATAATTTTATAGGGTGAAAGTAAAAGAACTAAAGATATTTTATTTTTATAAAAAAAGATTATACAAATTACATTACCCAACATGAAATTTACCTCCGCAAAGATAATATGTGATTTTAGTCTATTTTCATATGTAGAATCTAAAAATGATGCTTAAAATGGCATATCAGGTCACAATTTTTAGATATTTTAGATATACAGCACCAAAAAAAAGTTTGTGTACCAGCCAGTAATACACATATGATAGGTTACCCACCTTGTCCTACACGATTGCTTATGCAAATACTTAAAAATGTAAAGATGAAAACTTCTGTACAATTTAACCAAGCTTTACACCAGTTTTACATTTGACTGTACTTCTATAGAAGCAGACACTGCAAAGACACCTTTAGCTGGATGTTAAAATTTATGCCTGGGTGGGTAGGTTATTTCACTTGCAAAAAAAAATCTGTCTGTCTCATTGTGGATGTGTCAACAGCCATGTGGTACATTGAGACATTTCTTTTTCACTTAGTATAATTCTTTTTAGTGATGCAATGCAAAGAGCTAGTTCCCATTGGAAGTACAGAAATAATCCAATTGTTGTTATATTTTTTTGGCGATTTACTCCCAAAATCACAAGAGATATTTTTATAACATTACCAAAAGTGCATATTCTTTGTATTTTGGGTGTCAAATTGGTGACCAAGAAAAACATTGGTCACCTCATCAATTTGTACAACAAATCTTTGATTATGGTTACTTGACAAACTCATAGCATTATCATTTGCTGAACCTATGGTGTGGCGAGAACCAATCATATTAATGATTGTTACTTTTGCATGACAAGTATATCTGGACTATCTAGGAAAAGTAAACATGTTATTCAGTATATTCCATCTGCATGAGTATTGTTCCACTTAGCGAGAGATTATTTGTTCCTGTACCCCCTCAGATATTGAATAAAGACAGTAATGTTGAAGGGAATAGTGATTCCCAGGCTAGGTTATACCAGGTACCAGAGACCTCTACTTCAAAAGATCCTGACTTTCAACTAGAAAATTCTGAAAATGAAAGACATTTTGTAGAGCAAGTAGATTTGAATGATTTGGCATGCAACTTAAATTTGTCAAAAGAAGACTCTGAACTTCTAGGTTCCAGATTGCAACAGTGGAAATTATTTGCACCTGGTACAAAAATTACAGAGTTTGAAATAGACATCAGAAATTTGGAAAACATTTTTCTATGGAAGAGAATATGTGTTTCTGTGTAGACATCAATGGTTTAATGAGTGAGCTAGGAATTGAGCATAATCCAGATGACTGGAGATTGTTTATAGATTCATCATAGTTCAGCTTAAAGGCTGTGTTACTTCATAATGGTAACAAACTTCCATCTGTTCCAGTTTTACATTCTGTAGGTCCTAAAGAAAGTTATGAAAGTATGGCCAAGATTGTACTTGTTTTAAAATATGAGGTTCATTGTCGGAAAATATGTGGTGATCTTAAAATAATTGGTTTGCTGCTTGGATTACAGGGAGAATTCACAAAATAGTGTTGTTGTTTGTGTTATGCAGTACAACAGTGGGGCAAGCAGTAGGAATATGTCCCAGGGGAGAGTAATGTAAAACAAATACCACTGGTTCAGCCTGATAAGATTGTTCTTCCTCCCTTACAAATAAAACTTAGGCTGATGTATTTCGTTAAGGCATTCAACAGGGATGGTAGTGGATTTTCATATGTGTGAGTCTAGTTTCCACAGTTAACTTACGCAGAATTAAAGGAAGGAATTTTTGTTGGACCTCAAATCCGAAAACTCTTGAAGGAAGAAACATTACAAATGGCAGATTAGCAACTTGGCAATCTATTACAAGGGTTGAGCATGGTTTTCTAGGAAAACACAAAGGGGGAAAAAAAGTATAAAACTTTGAACTCAAATTTGTTGAAATGTTACAAAGACATAGGTTGTAGAATGTCTTTGAAAATCCATTTCCTTCATTCACATCTAGATTTTTTTCAGGAAAATCTGGGTGATGTTATGATGAACAAGGGGAATGGTTTCATCAGGACATTTCCATCATGGAGAAGAAGTACCAAGGTCATAAGGACCCAGTAATGATGGGGGATTATTGTTGATTTCTTGTGAGGGAAAGCAGACAGGAGTACAAGAGGTAATCACATGCTACCAAGCACTTTTAAGTAGAGTTATAGGTATGTCCCTTAAATATATACTCTGAATATTATTGCATGCATGTAAAACAACATTTTGAATTAATATTAATTCACCATGATATACAGTACTATACCATATATCATTATATCACAATAATAAATGTAACATAATATGTGATCTGAAATCTCATAGGTGAAAACCTAAATTTCTTCATATCTTTTTAACCTGATGTGATAGGAGATTTCAGTGGCAATTTTCAAAATCAGCACATCTTTTTCCTTAAGAATCACCCACTTTAATTCCGGAGGAATGAAAAAAGTTTGTTTTTTTTGTTGGGTAGTGTTTTTAAAAACTCATGAAACAATGTCAAGGAGTCCACTTTTAATAGAGTTAAGTATTTTAACTGTATATAATTTGTATATTTTAGGTATTTAGATTCACATGCCAAAATTGCCAAGGAATTACTTATTAAGAAGTGATAACTATGAATACGAGACATGGCAGAAAAGTGACTAATTACTAACATTGATTGATAAGATCATTTGAGATTATAAATGGATGAGTAAGTAAACATTCTAAAGTACAAGAAAAGAAAGTCAGGCAACTCTGTAACAAACATTTTGATGGTAAAAATGGAAAGCACTGTTAGAAGATAACAATGTATTGAATCTTTATAAACTAACATTTATTCAAGAAGAGATGAGTTTTTTAAATAAAGACCTTAAAACATGTGTGAGTTTTGATGCTATATAAAGGACTACATAGTAAATGTAGAAATGACAGCATTGGGTTAAAAAAGATAGACAAGGACATTATTATGGAAGAAATTGTGAGTTTTGTTAGAAGCATAGGCAACAAAACCTGCTTAATAGGCATGAAGATAATTAGATCACTAAATCAAATATATTTCGTTTATTCTAAAGCTGATAAAGGAAATAATATTAATTTTGGTTAAACAAGATTATAATACCAGCATGCTAGAATTACTAAGCACAGATGAATTTACAGAAATAAAATCAAATCCACTTATGATGTGCATAAAAGCAATCAATGAAACATTGAGGAACAGTTTCATAATACCTAAATAAGGAATGATTTTTAGCCAAGCAACCCACCACAGCTCACATTTATGGGTTTCCCAAAATTCACAAACTAGGAAAGCAGTTTAGACCAATAATAAATAATATAGATATGTCTTCTTACTGTCTTGAAAAATGGTTATTCAATCAATTTGATATGATCCCAGATTTGAAAGTTGCAGTATTGTCAATTATCTGGAGCTGATTGAGAAGATTAAAGATGTAAAAGAAGAGCCTATGGTTTCATTTGATATGAAGTTTCCCTTTCCTAATATTCTGAAATGAAAACTGTTGTTAGCCCTACAAAAATGGCTTAAACAGGTCAACTTGGAAGATAACATGATTCAAGAATATGTCAAATCAATAGAAATCTGCATAGAACAGGCTTGCTTCACGTTACAGAATAAATTTTATAGCAACAATCTGTATTAGGTATAGGCAATCCATTGTCACCATTTTTAGCCAATTTGTACATAAATCATTTCAAAACCCATTTTACCACTGCTTTTCCTACTATCTCTGAAACTTGGTTTATATATGGACGACATATTCACCATAGTGAATCACATACTTCAGATGCCTTCAAACTTTTTAATCTAAAAGAACCATCCATAAACTTCACTTTAAAAATTGAAACTGAAAACACCTTTACATTCCTAAATTTGAAAATCACTATAAACACAGAAAGCTTTCTTTTGGAATTTATAGCAAAGATTCGCATACTGACAATTACATAAAAGCAGAAGGCTTAGTCCTATTTCAAATAAACAAGAAATAGTCAATAGTCTAGCTTACAGGATAACTAATATTTCATTGAACCAAATAGAATATATTATGGGATATACAGAAATAGTAAGAACGGCATGGAAAATGGTTTAACCCATCAACTTGTCAACCAAAAAATTAAAAAGTTTAAAAAACTGAAAGATATAAAAGAAACCATAATACTATTAGCAATCAAGAGAAGAAAGCTTTCCGAAGATTCACATATCATCTGTGAACCACTCATAAATTTCAAAAGATTTTTAGTACTCAAAAACAACCAGAGAATCAAAAATCTCATTAAACACCCAAAAAAAAAAAAAAAGGGTTGCCTTCAAGGAGGTCAAAACATATGTCCTAAAGGAAAATAAGTTTTGCAAAACAAAAGAATGTATTAGTCGAATCAGTGTTAGTAATTAATTGCACTGCTTCACAGTATGAAAAATTCCAATAAATAATATAGAGAAATGATATGAGGTTGCAAGGTTAAGCATAACACAAAATAATTATATTTATATGGAACCAAAAATTATAATAAATCATTAATTAATTTAAAACAAACAAACATGAGTTTTTAAATATTGTTTGTACAAATGGTTTTAATCCACATTAGTCTCTTGAAAAAAGTTTAAAATCAGGATAAATAATATATGATATAATGTTATAATAAACTTTGAGATTTCACGGTGACCTACATAGTAGACAAGTACAATATTGTAAGTGATGGTTCAAAACCTGGTAGATATTCAATTAGCCTCCAAGGACCTCACAAAACTGATGCACTCCTACTGGCACTGAGTATTATAATTACAGCTTGCAGACTGAGGTCAGGAAATTGCCAGATTGAGGTTTGGTGCACCAGACTGTATGGAGTAGGAATGTTCTTTACAGTCCATTTCAAAATGTATTACACCATCTAGCATTGCTCACTGCCTGGCCTCATTTAGTTTCTGCTAGTTTTTTTTTTTTTTAATCCTTCTTTCCTTTTTTATATTTATTCCTACATTTCTGTTGTTTTCCTATTTGTTTCATTTTTTTTTACATACAGATACATAGACATATACACATTTACAAACATCCATCCCCAAGGCAGACTCGAACCCGTGATCCCCTGTGCCACAAAGCATCAAAGCTAGGCACTTTAGCGAGCATGGCCATGGGCACTGGCAACTAGTAGATTAAACAGTGAAGACTGAAAAAGAGTGCAGATTAGAAAATGTTGAAAATAGAAAGGATAGGCATTTGACACTGAACAAACTTGTAAAGGATTCAAACATATTTTGAGAGACAAGAGTAAAGCCTTTTCTTTCAATACAGTAAAGATGTGTCTTGTAATTCACTGCAATGAAGTCTGAGTGAGTGTGGTTGATTTATGTTCATTGTCTTTTCAAAGCTCTTGAAGTTTCTGTATCAAGCTTTATACTTTTATTTGTAAAAGTACAAGACGGTTTTATTTACTAATCACATTATGAAATAATTGCTTAATTGTTTTATTGTGTTACTTTTGAATTTGAACAATAACCTCATCCCCCCCACTACCCTCTCTTTATACCACTGACTGCTCTGTGTGTTCATAACTGTATGCACTTCGAAACTCAACACCGAGCCTTCTGTGAGATGGAGAAGTCATACAAGGTTATTTCAAATGAAAAGAACACAGGTTTTAAATATAATAAATAAAGAAAAAGATACAGTTTTTATTAAATTCTTTATTTAAATACTTCAATTTAATATTTACTAATTAACAAAACCTAGTTCTTAACCATTGTTGTGGAGAACAAGTAAATGCTATAATGACACCAAAGATCAACACACTGATGGATAAAATCATTGTGAAACTAGGCTGATAAGATTCCCTCCAGCTGTATGGCAAAGGTGGTGTTGCCTCAAGGTCTGGTTCTTCTACCCATATTTCATCTTTTGATATAATGCCCTTTGCATGGAGAACCTGATAGAAATTAAACAAATAAAAATTGCAAAATGAGAATTTAGATTCAACAATTACTGACGTATATGCTAAATATAACCTAGATAGCATTACTCATTTATTGATTGAACAATTTGCCCTTAATGAACTGCAGCTTTACCTTGAGCAATATTCATTTCTGATAACTGCATCTATCTTATACAAGGGTTGCTAGACAAGTACTGAGACAGCAACAATGAATACTCATAGAAACGTTTTGTTTATCCTAAATTCTAAAAATATTCTAACTGGCATTGAATGCAGCTTTCCATTCTCTGGAACCACTTCTGGAAGCACCCATGCTACTTCAGTTTCTGGCACTCAGATAGCACCTTTTTGTAAGCTGCAACAGCTTCTTTACGGCTCGAAGATCAGTGACCTTCTCTGTAGGGAACAGGAAAAACTAACAAGGTACCAGATCAGGACTATAGGGTAGATAAGTCAATAGTTTTGCCTCAGTTCCTTGTAGAAACTCCATTGTTACATTAGCAGTGTGAGCTGATGCAACAAAATGCCCCTTAGTCCTAGCTTTGGATCGTTTTCATGGATCTTTTAAAGCACTTTCACAAGGCAAAATTCTGTGTACCAGTTTGCAGAAATAGTTTTGTAATATTTGAGCATAACTGTTGTCAACTTGTGAAGAAGAAAGAAGCAACCATTTTTTTCCCCAGCATTTCTTGTTCTCTTGACTTTGTCCTTGGATGGTTGTTCATCTGGAACACCCAAATGGAGGACTGACATTTTGTTTCTGGGTCAGACTGGTATATCCAGTTTTTTCAACTGTAACAATATCTGAAACATGGCACAGTTAAATTTTTGCAGCATTTTTTGGTACCATTCCACCCCTGAACTTCTGTGTTTCACATAAATTATGGGGCACCCATTTGAAGACATTTTCTTTTTACATAAAGGTGTTCATGAAGGATGGTTGAAACACTCGGAAAAATAATTGCTAATGCCAGCTCAATGCCCTTGTAGGTTAGTCTTGAATTTTCCCTAATCATTGTTTCCATAGTGGTGATGTTTCTCTCAGTCACTAACTGCATTCTTGTTCTGCCACTCTTCTCTTCAGCTATAAGAGATAACTGCCCGCTCCTGAATTCCCCAAACCAGTGGAACACAATGGCACATGATGGGGAATAGTTTCCAAAAATACCTCTCAAAAGTTCAAGTGACTCATTTCATTTAAGCCATATTTGAAGTTATAAAAGATTATTTCATGAAAATGTTCACTCTGAATTTCCATTACACTTGCTAGAATGTTTGGAGTTTCCAGACTTCATAAAATGAGGGAACATGAATGATGCAACAATGCTCTGCCTGCTACCATTTCATTATCAATGAGCCAGCTATTTTGACATAGCAACAATGCTTTCCCCAAGGGCTTTCCATGCCTCAATACTTATCTAGTGACCCTTGTAGACTTATATTAAATATTAACACAACTAATACAGATTTAACCACAGGTTTTTAGGGATTTATAAATAATATAGTACACAGTGGAAATTTGTTAATGGGTTTAGTTGATTATCATCTAGTAATTACTTAAATGTAACTAAGCCTATAATTTCTAAATTATATGCAACTATCATGCCTACATCTGATTTATATTAATGAGCCCCAATAGCTACATATTTATCAATTCAAATTAAAGAAATTATAGGCTTAGTTAGATTTACCTTCTACTTAAAAGAAAGCAAGTAATAAGACCATTTCTGCTAATGTTTATTTTGAATAACATGAAGTAAATAGAAGAATAAGCTTTTCAGAGATTATTTTTACAGAGATATAGATGTAGATGTGAATGGAACACATCATTTTTATTAGTTGCTTTACAGTTACTCTTTCCTTACCTCACGAGCTGCTCTTTCACCAGCCTCAATGGCACCATTCATGTACCCTGCCCAGCTTCGAGCAGTCTCAGTGCCAGCTACAAATACTTGTTTCCCAATAGGTTGACGTAAAGCTGACCCATAGCGTGACAGTACACCAGGAGGATAATAGCTTGTATAACAACCACCAATATATGGTTCTTCTGTCCAGATCTTTTCCACATAATGTATTGGCTGAAATACAGAAATTTTATATATATATATATATATATATATATATATCATGTCTTTAATTTGCACTTTTAAGAGAATGGAAAATAGTCTTCACTTCATTCTATTCTACAAAGTTCCCATTGTCAATAAATATGCTCTGTTGATTGATGAATTTGCACACATTGGAATATTGCTAAAATGTAATGTCTGTACAAATTGCAAAGTTTTTTAATTAACCAAGGTGTTTTTGAATGCAGAACTGCATTCAGATAGCTTAAACAGGTTCCAAACATTACTGTGTTTTAAGAGACCCAAAGCTGTTTTGGTAAATATTGTAATTTGTAAAAATACTGAATTTTACAAAGTTATTCCTATTCTGAGTGTTATTAATTGTTTCAGATTAAGAACATTCCAGTTTATAATGTAACATCTATTTAAAAAGCTTCTCTGAAAATTCAGGAAAATGTGTATATTAGATTCTTCTTCTCACCACAGTGCTACAAGTTATTTTGTTATACTATCTAAATATTCCATCAATCATTATGAAAAAATAAATTAAACACTATTTAAACAAATACAATCTGGGATGTATATTTGTATAAGTTGTAATTTTTATGTCAATTTAATAAATTAGAATAAAATGTAACTATCCTCAGCCCATTTGAATTAATTGTTTAATGGATAAAATTAACTCCAAGCTTCAATCTACCATTTAAAATTAAGTCACAGAGTAAAGAAAATGGTTGCTTCATACAAAAGTGTTGATCAAAATATGAACAGCAGTGTTTACAGATGAAAAACAGCCTGGTCTACCTGATTGACAGATTATAAATCTTTGGTGTAACTACAATACATTTTTGAATATAGCTGTCATACATAGTATTCTTGGACCTTGTTTCCTACTTTGTGTTATTATGAGTTGACAATCTCAATTCAATAAAGCTTTAAACTATTAAAAACAACTTTCACAGAATTTTCTCCACCATTAGCATTACACATCTACACTTTGTACATATAGTAGGTATATAAACTAGAAAAGAAACTATAAAATGAAGGTAAAGTAGCAGAGTAAAAATGTATCTCATGTTAAAACATACGCTTTATGTCAAATAACCTTGCTCTCAACAGTGTATCATCATCAAGCCCTATAATAAGTTACTAGCAAAATTAAAAGAAGTCAATTTAACAGAGAGATTAGAACCTTTCTATTATAACATACATTTTACTTGGTAAATAAGTTTATGTGCATAGACAATTAGTGTACTTAGTAAATAGTTAATGTGTAATGTAAATTATACAAACAGAATTTTGATGAAGCCATATCATGTACCATGATCTTATGGTGAATAAAGTATGTTATGTTAAGAGCATTTGAAAATAGATAAATTCTCTTTTATTACATGAACTTAAAACCAAAGAGTTTAAAGCATGTTATGTATGTTATGTTAAGGGCATTTGAAGATAAATGAATTCTCTTTTATTAGATGAACTTAAAACCAAAGAGTTTAAAACATGTTATGTTAAGAGCATTTGAAAATAAATGAATTCTCTTTTATTACATGAGCTTAAAACCAAAAGTTTATAATACAAAAATCTTTGCTCATGAAAGACAAAACTAACTGTGATATAATAAATTGAGTGATTTTTCTGCATCTTTCACATACAACTGCATATTGGCTAATCTGAAACCACTTACAGACAAATAATTATCATGATTATGATAAAGCAGCTAAAAGGATGAATAAAAGTCAATAAGTATTATGACTATGCCCTGATGCTGTAATTGCCACATGTGTATGAACAGCTTGCTTCAGAAGTCAGAGCTGATTGTTGGTACCTATGCATTGTTACACTTGCATCATAGAACATGTGTGCCATTAGCGAGTTCTTTTGACATGGAAGGTGCACCTGTGGTGTTTGACTGCTTCTGGAAGTTTCCTGTCATGTGATCCAAAAAGGAGAATGAGCCCCACAGAGAGTTGAGTTTCAACCGAAAATGCATCGCATGCAACAGTTGAGTCAGTTTCGATGGGAAATTCGGAGTGTGCAATAGTAGCTGCAGCTGCCACACATTGAATGAGAATTGTATAACAGAGTTGTATAAAAACATTGAAGAAAGACAGTTATTTGTGAACAAATTTTCAATTGCAACTATTGGAAGAAATAATGAGTTATTTGTTGGAGTAATAAACAGAATTTTTGTTACAGCTTTAGTTAGGCAGAAAAAGAGGACACTTTTACTAAAAGCCTATTAAAATCCCACTGAGGATTTTTGACACCTACACTAAGGATTTGTAAATTGGATATAATATGCATGTTTATACATAGTATTAGGACATATTATTTAGATTTAAGAAATAAAATAACAATGGTTTAGAAGAAAACATTTTGCTTTGCTTTATTTCACTTAAAATTATTTTTGTGTAATGTTACACTGATATGCAAAGATAGTGGCACCACTGAGAGCTTCATCCTTTTCATATATCTGTTGTTTTAATCTACTTGTTACAGCATCATTCAACAATAGTAATATGACTCACTTTCATATATTTCAGCATTATAATCTCTCTTCCCTCCCTCTCCCTTTTTCTTTCCCTCTCTTATCTACCAGGAATACTTCATTGTTGAATTTGGCAAGTTGGTGTACATTCCAGACAGGACTGAACACTCATTACTGACTTAATTCTGGCTACATTTAATGCCTCTCTTTGTTTATTAATATTAATCAAAGAAAATAACCTTTCCATATTTGCATTATGACTGGGGTTATTAAAGAAAGTTCTGTTATTTTCAATAGTTTGTAAGAGGAAGTTAGTCATAGGAAATTTGTCACAGAAAGCACAGAATAACAAAAAATATATTACTAGTCAAGGGGTATGCTATGACCAAACAGTAGGGTGAAAAATACTACATATTATGTATAAAATCTTTGCTTAGGTTTGTATTTTGTAAATATTTTATGTATCAATTGCTAGAAAGAAAGATTATGCAATTTAAATTCAGATTTTATTCCCAAATTTGCCAAAATTTCCGAAATCCATTCATACACCTTTTTTCTACTAGAAAAGAGGATATGTTCTGGTAAAAAAAATTATGTATTATCACTCTAGCTTTAGAGGATATTTACAGAAAATTTAAGATATATGTACATTTTATTGTCATGCCTGTATTTCAAACTTATAGTGTTAATAAGTATAATTAAAATTAGTTTAGATGATGGTGGTGGTGGTGGTGGTGGTGGTCATGGTGATGATGATGATGATGATGATGATGATGATGATGATGACGATGACGACGACGACAACAATGACGACGATGATGATATACATTTTAAAACACTTAAAGATGTTTCTGGTATCCCTGCTCAGGCACCAAAAATAAAATATAATGTTCCAATGTCATTATGATTTGTTGAGAATAACCATCATTGCAATTAAAAAAAGGTAAAATTACTGAGGTTAGATGGTTATTTTGGGATGTAGAAAGTTTCATGTAACTCTTCACCTTCATCTTCAAAATATCCCAGATTACATGCGTAGCTAGTGCTTCATTGTTTTTGTTTCCAACACACACAAATACAATTGTATCTAAAACTATTTTTTTGGATTCAGAGAATCTCAAAATGTGTACTTCTTATTAAGTTGTGACTGAATTTTTGTGTTGAATGCAATAACTCATGCACCTCAGGAAAGTTTTAGAGAAAGCAAAGTGTTTATAAATTTAACTAGTGAGATTTTTAAAATCCTAATATCATCAACAGGGCTTCCCAATCCTGAAATTAGATTTGAATCTGAAATCTATTTTCAAACAAGTTCTTAACTATTGAAATAACAGTAACAACCACTAAAACTCTTATGTTCATATTAATGGCTTTTGATGCAGATGCATACCTTTAGTGCTTCTGCAGCATCATAAAAGTTTGCTAGTGTTTTACAGATGTTCTTTTTACGACTTTCTTCCTTCATTTCCCTAAGTCTGATTGCATGTTTTCCATATATAAAACAGATCAGTCCATAAACAGAAACTCCAGGTTTGAAATCTTCACCAACATTTCCTACAACCTCCATTCCATCTATGCAGGTGACAAAACCATTGTAGCCTATAAACAGAATATATGATGTCATTTATTATAATTAGAATATAAAACAATAAGTTAGCAAGAGTTTCATTAAATATTTTTCATTTCATTGGCTCTTTCTGGAAAATGATCCAATGACAATGTTGGAAGCAGATCATAAGATGATCAAACTTTTTGTCATAAAGATCTTCTCCCAAACTGCACTAAATGACAAAGCTATAAATATAAAACCCCTAATTTTAAACATTTGGGCAATTATTAAATTCTGTAAATATTTTTAGGCCATATGTAATATTAATTTTAGTTCTTTAGGATATGCTTTAAAACTCACTTAGAATTTATCAGAAAATATGAAATTTTAAAACCCTGTGTGTGTATATATATATATATCATCGATGTCATTGCTGATGAAGCGAGTTTACCTATAATCCCTCTAGTGACATGATCATACTTAAGTGATGCCTTATTGTACTTAGTGATGCCTTCCTGATGAGAGTTGGTCACTATCCCTCCAGTGACAGAAGTACATACTTAATATGATACTGATGAGGAAGTTGAATACTTTCCCTCTAGCATCAAGTGTTTATACTTGATAGTTTGGAGTAAGTATTATATCCATGTAGCAATATAAATCATTTTTATACATCACTCCTATTTTGACACTAGAGCAATAATAACACTCAACTGCAGGCACAAGATTTGTTGTGTTCATATTCAGCTTTTCTTTTTATGACTTTCTTCCTTCATTTCCGTAAGCTTTTCAACAAAGAACAGAGGAAACTTTGAATGCTATTCATTACTGTGCCGTGCCAGAAGGTGAAAAGAATAGCATACTGTTAAACCTGCAGAAAAAAAAATTATATAAATATTTAAACTTTTTAAAGAAACCACCTCAAAAATTATATTAATGGGCAGGCTGAAGGCATTTGCCAGAAATGCAAACAACCAGATCCAGAGTGATGTGGTTTACTTTCTCTTCACTGCTCTTTTTTGGTAGAGGTCAGTGTGATAGCTTTCTCTTCTGGAAATGATCACTGCTCCTTCTTGGTAGAGAACACTATGGCTTCAATGTAGGTTCACCAATCAACAATAAGGTAATTCTTGCTCTAATGGCACACAGGAAATCACAAAAAAAACTGAAGACCTAGTATACTTAAACTTTAGTTTTAAGATCTTTGATGCATCACCTGTTTATGAGCATAGCTCAGTGCTGTAAATGTAAATGATGAATAAATAAAACAAAACAAAAAATATATATATATACTAGCTGACCTGGCGAACTTTGTTCCACCTTAGAGGCAATAAATGAGCAGATTTTGGATTTTATTAAGTTCAATTTTCTATTAGGATAATAGATATAAATAAAAAATCAAGTATTTTAATGATTCTTTATTGGTCATTTATTTTGGTGCATGGGTTGCACTCTTCAGTGAAGCACCTTGTGATAGATGACAAATAACACAGATGGTCTTCCGACCCGTGAACATGCCACATATAATTGACCATAGAAAAAACATGGATTTTCTAGGTTCAGACCACAAACTTTCAAGGATTGGCCTTGTGATTTGTTAATGGTCATGGTGAATGCAAGATGGATCGGAAATTGAAGTTGTTTAAACTCAAACGGCAAATCAGTTCGTATCATTAGGATCCTCATAATGAGAACTTCCTCACCTTCAAATTTTCCTTTGAGTATCGTCGCATAAATCACATTGTTCATCAATTTACTTACCACCAAACGTGTTCCGATGCACAATTTTGGTTGGTTTATGTTTTGACAGGCACATTCAAGGAGTTTAAAAATTCAATTGGATAGTTGGTGGCTTCATCTTCATTTGTTACACAGTCAATAGAATTGAGCTAGAATGCAAGCAGTAATCAGTGCTCGTATCGAAACCCTGCTTGATTCAAATCAGTACTTGATAAATTTCTTCTTGGGCGTCGAAAATTATCTAGCTGTTGATCTCTGAGGTTTGCTCGAAGATTTTGCATTGCCAACCGAGCCATACTAACACGGCGCTCCTCACATGCAATTTCTTGTTCTTCTTCAGTCCTTTCATTCACAATGTTTTGAATCCTAGTTGCATTACGGCTTGTTGGCAAAGATTCGATCATCTTGGTCGCGGCATTGTTCAGCACAATACACTAATAGAAACTCGAAACAAACACATCAACTGGTCAACTTCAAAATTTCTAATTGTCAAATTTTCAACCATAACATTACCTTTAGCTATCAGTTGCGTTTTGTTATTCCATGTCAGTTGCGTTTTGTTATATCATTTTTAACAAATGAATGGCTAGACTGATGTTTTGACTGATAAATTTTTCGTTTTTCTGTCTGTTGTGTTTTGTTATACCACATTTTATGTCATGTCCCATGGAAACGGGATAAAAAGTATCACTGTGACACTGATGATACATGAATGATGATGGAGCATCGGTGGAATGAATGGCAGGGGAAACGAGTACCCAGAGAAAACCTGCCCCCAGCGCCGCTTTGTCCACCACAAATCTCACATGTGGTCGCTTGGGATCAAACCCAGGTTGTCTAGGTGAGAGGTGAGTGGTCTAACCACTCAGCCATGGCGCGGCCTAAAAAAAAGAAAAATATCCTATGTCCGTCTCTTGGTTCTAAGCTACCTCCCCACCAATTTTCAGCCAAATCGGTTCGGCCGTTCTTGAGTTACAAATAGTGTAACTAACACGACTTTCTTTTATATATAAAACTCAAACTATAAATAAAATTAAACCATAGCATTGTAGAAATATCTTTGGACCCTCTTTTTTGTCCTTGATTGGAGCTTATTTGTTTTGGGTCAAGTGAGTAGGACTTTAGCCATCTAGCTATACAGAGAATTCCAATTTTTAACTGCACTGCTGTACAAAATCTAAGAATGAGATGGATATAACATATGAACTACTTGATGGAAGTAAATACAAGTGCAGGAGCATGTTGACAGAGGTCTCTCACAAGTACACGAAAGCCTGACATCACATTGTGTGTGCGTATGGAGACTATAGCACCAAATGGTCTGGTCCTGCATCACAGGGAAGTTAAGTAATAGGACAAGACAATGTGTGCCATTCAGCAAGCTGTTATGGTGTACTGTAGGGGTGTTCATTACAACATAGCCTTTAAACATCATTTGGATGACTTCACAGGGGAAGAATCATTGGGAAACTGGAAGAAGGACGAAGTGTGACAACTTTGCCCCAGCAGTTTGGTACTTCACAGCATCATTTCTCATGCTAAGGGAGCCTTCCAAACCACAGGCACTCCTGTCCCAAGTAGAGGAGGTAGTCAACCACAGTAACTACAGCAGCAGATGACCGTTACATTGCATAACAGGCAAGAAGGAATCCATGTCAAACAGTGGGTGCAACTGCAATCATATTTATCAGGACTAGGCACGCAATCTCATGTTATGCAGTGGTACAGCAACTGCATAGAAGTGGCCTCTTTGCCTGGCAGTCTGTAAATTGTATTTTTTGAAGTGGGTATTGCAAAACTAGTGCACAGGTACCATAAATGCCTCAGTCTTTTCATTGATTATGCTGAAAAGTAACCATAAGTGTACAAAACTTTTAGTAATAAAATAATTGTTTTCTATGAACTTGTCTTTTATGTATAGCCTATCAGAGGTTGGGAAAGAAGAAAAAAAAAAAAATACCCTTGAATATGTGTGCTTGCATGTGTGTGTGCTTGCATGTGTGTGTGCATCATGTGTATGTATATTTAAGTGGCAATCAATATTATCCTTGTTCCTCTTAACTGTTAATTGTTCTTTCACACTGGTCATGTTAAAGCAAATGACTGATTGAAACACAGATAAGCTAAAACTTGTAGGATTCTCATGATAATATTGCTGACCTGAATGTATAAGAGTTCTAGGTAATGTTTGTGAAGGCTTTGTAGATCACTGATAATTGAAACAGGGGGAGAGAGAGAGAGAGAGAGAGAGAGAGAGAGAGAGAGAGAGAGAGAGAGAGCAGGACAGTTTTATAAGGGAAAAGGCAAGGCTAGAGAAGATTAATATTGTGACTACACCCTGCAGCTGTAAAACGTGTGTGTGGCTTTCTTCCTAATTTTATAGTTAACTGTTGGCATCTATTCTTACACATGCATTAGTGGACACCTGTGTCAGCAGTAAGTTCTTTTGACATTGCAGTTATGATTTTTACAACTGTATGAATGGACGCATGTGGTGTCGGAAGGTCCTTTGACATCAAAGCCCATATTGTTTCACGAGTGAGTTTGTGAACACCTGCAGTATTTTTACACTGCAATAGCTTCTAGAAATGTTCTATCATGTGACCAACAGATGTAAAAAGGGGAACAAAGTGCTTCCCATAGTTCATTTTTCACTGGGAATGCATCGCGTGTAACAATTAGGTGAGTTTTGATGGGAAATTTGTAGCAGGTTATAATCATTGCCGCAGCAAATGTTGAAAAGAAACTATATGGCAGAATTTTTACAAAAGCATTCACGGTTATTTGTGAGTAGGTCCTGTTTGTAATCAGTTTGTGGAAGAAATAAAGAGTTGCTGTTGGAAAAAAAGAAACATTTTGTTTCACTGGTTTGAGATTTAACATCATGATGGAAGACATGATGAAAACTTAATTTTACTTTACCTGATGAAATGAAGAAATTAGACATAAACAAGCAACTCAGCATGGAGAAAATGGATATGGAAATAAAATCAGGAATGAAGAAGATGAGAACCAAGATAACGACTGTGAATTGTGCAATGGAGAGGATGGAGGAAAAAGTGGAATCCAGCATAAACAAATTGTAAGAGAAAATGAAATTGGGAATGGAGAACCTGAAGAAGGAGATATCGAACAAAATCAAAAGAGCTTGTCGCTGGCACAGGTGTTCACTAATATATGTGTAGCAATGGATGCCAACAATCAGCTATGAATTATGAAGCAAGCTGTGCACACATGTTCGGCAATTAAGAGCATAGGGTATAATCACACTTTAGTACTAATAGTACTCATGGCATCATGTTAATTTTTGTTGTGTAAGATGCAAGTCCTGTGCAGAAGAACAAAAGTAAAACAAGAAACAAGATTGCATCATACAAAATATATTGTCATCTCAATTCTTACCAGTTCAGACTTTGAAGCTATAAGAGACCAAAGGTTATAAATATTTACCTTTTTCTACCCAGAATTCTGTGCTGTAGAAAAGTAGAGCCTTGATAACAAGCCCCATTGGACAGCGCTGTATCAGACCATGACGAAGGGGTGATAATGGAGGATTAAAATGGATCTTGAGCTGAAAAATCATTCTAATATACATACATCTAATATACATACATGCTATCAGCAGTAATAATAGTTTCTGTAAGCTGAAATAATATGTTAGGACCGTATTAGATGGTCTTAAATCAATTAACAAAGGTAGGAGCATACTTTTTATTTAATTTTTGAAAATATGTTCAATTTTAGCTTAAGTGTTAATTCAAATGAATAATGCAAAGCATTATTTTTCTTAGTATCATCTAATAGAATTAAATATATTTGGACAAAATGTTAAATGTATCCTTTTCTTCTAAAAATACCTCTTTTCTGGAATACTTTCAGTCCTACATAATGCCCTAGAAATATTTTTCAGTTTGGTTAATGCTGAAAAAATCCCCTTGAGCACCAAATTTTAAATTTTGGACACAATTTATGAAATAGGAAATACAGAAACTTACCTGTAATGGAGCTGGCACAGCAAGGATGACATATGATGCAGTAAAAGTTGTCCCATCAACAGTTTTCACAATTACTTTATCATCTGTATGTTCAATATACATCACTGGCTTGTTTAACTGAACTCGTTCTGCAAAGATAATTTTTTTCTCTAAATCATTTATGCACAAATAAACAAACTTTACTTCTGTAACTGCCCACATATAAAAAGCTGAAAAGATGTCAAATGTCATCTCTATTTTTATATCATTAAGTTATATGCACTTATAGGACAAATAATGCCTAGCCTTATAAGGCCTTCAGATTGTGATACCATAAAGAGTGAAATATTTGACTATCTAGCAAGAGTAATCAATAATAACAAGCACAGTTGTTTCCATCGGGCTCAATGGTGTCTCCAAGAACTAATACCTAAGAGAGGGAGTTTTGAGTTTTTCAATGTTCTCCATGATCTGGAAATAGCATGCTAGCCTCTGGTTCCCAAGGTTGCAGGTTCAAACCTGACAGAGGGCAATGGATTTTTTGGGTGTAAAAATCTTAAGCATGCTTTCTTCAGAAGGGCAGTAAAGCCATTGGTCCTGTGTTGTAGATTTACAGTACCTATGTAAAAGAGCCTCAAGGAGCAAAATTAAGCGGTCTTTATGCCCAATATAGGATGCTAAGAACTGCTGCAATTAAAGAACGTCCCTAAATAAAACTCAATTTCATTTCTCTTTTTTCCATTTTTATGTTATTTTTTGCTCCGTTTTAATTTTTTACTATGAGAAGCAATAATTGCTAGTTTTATTAAAATAAGTAGGTACACATCTTAAGGTTATTTGCAAGTTCTTGATTTTGGTAGTCTGTCCTAAAATGTTATTTAAAAAAGAAAGGGAGAAAAGTAAGATGTAAATAAATAAATATACTCTAAAACTGGCTTCATTTTTACTGAAATTTTGCACAGTAAGAGAAATATGAAATATTATGGTTTATCAAGTTACTTGTCTTGATTATTACCATGGTAGATACCTACATCTTTGAACATTAAATTCTAGAATAAATGGTTTCCAAGATGCATGAATATTAAATGGAGTTTGCAATCAATAAAAGTAGCCACTGAAGGCATTTTAAAACTGTTGAGAACTTATTTTCAAAATATTGACAGTTGTAAGATACATTAATCACAATTTGAAAGATTTATAGAACATTTCCAAGGGTGAAAAGTCAAACATTACTCCTACTAAACAATTAAAAAGAGATTATTATGTATATTAGCAGGAGAGACTTATGAATATCTAACATTAGATTAAGCCGTATATCTTCATACCTCCAAGTATCTTAGCAATTTTCATACTCAGTTGTTGAGTACCCCCTACAAGTTTACGTTCCTGAGCACCACCTTTGATATTCCAAATTCTCTTGATGCCATTACACTGTTGAATATACCACAGAAAGAACAGTAGTGACATCTCATGGGCCTCTGCAGTATTGTTGATAACACACATTGCTTCTAGGAATTCTGCTGCATCACTAATTAAATAAAATGTAGGAACATGTGAATGGAATGCATAGAGCATCTGATGCAATTAGCCTGAGTGGGGTCACTCAAGTTAATTAAAAATGAAGAAAGAGTAGGTTTTGTTCATGAGTAGCCAATAGCACAATTAGCTGCAGTTCAGATATGGAGAGGATGGTTTTGGTAAAGCAGTTTATATTTAGAGAAAATACTATCTTGAAATATTTTGAGCTAGGTACCTATTTCGATTGTATGAAGAATTAATTATATGCAGAAATGTTATTTGTAATATCCAATACATATTGTAAATATTATACACAATAATTATAATAGATAAGCTATTGTCTTAATGTAGAACACTGTTTATCCTCTTAGAATAAATGTTATATGTAAAAAGAAGACAGGATAACTTAGTTTTTAAATAAAATTTAATGGTTTGCCATATATTTTAAACAAACTAATGGATACTTAAGCTGAATAAATCCCGTTTTTTTTTTTTGTTTTTTTTTTTTACAGTATGTACATTTGACAAAGCGGAACGGCGGTGGCAGCACAGCTCTAACGATAATGATGGATATGATTTTCCATTTAGTAAACATACCAATATTTTTACTTAATTTGAATTTGCGCACAAATTCACATTGCAAGCCGGAGAGAGGCAAAGAAGGGAAAACGGAAATGTAACGGTATAACTTGCGTTTATTGATGACGACGGCAGGTTAACTGTAACGATATGGATATGATTTTCAATTAAGACAACATGCCATCTAAACCTAATTTGCGCGTAAATTCGTGTTTTGAATGCAAGCGCCATGTGCGACGACGGCAGCGGTTGCAGTAAGTATCCGAAGTATCCGTAATGACGATTATGGTTGCTAGTTTTTATCAAGACAACATACTTAGTATATGTTGTAAGACGTTTGCCTGATTCGAATTTGCGCGTAAATCTACATTGCGGGCGGCACAGAAAGGAAGAGGGGAAACGTATCGGTATATACATCGGGAGGAGTTGAAATGCGCTTTCTGCTTGAACACTGGCTTCCAATACATTACATGGAGCCACTGAAGTGAAATCCATCTAGTTTTATTTCAATTTCGGAGAGTAACCTTTTTTTTTCCAAGGAGAAAGCTCATAGACCCATTAACAGTTAATTTTTGGCGTGAAATGAAACGTACAAAAATCTGCCGCATACGTCGCGAACTTGATGATTCGCTACTGCCGTACCCGCGAAGTTTGAAACTTACCGTTTGCCCGCATGGTATTCGGAAAACATATCTATATTGCGAATGCAAGACGACCCTCCGGTTCTAAATATTATTTTGGAAAAAAACATCGTCTTGTTATCGGATAAATACGGAATGTCTTAATAGCTAAAGTAAGTAGTAGACACACATGCAGATCAATGTTTACACAATTTGACATATTGTGTGTTGCTTGTATGTATAATTAGTTATGTGATTATAAAACATATCCTACAAGTAAATAAATAAAAAAATGACATTATACATACATAACCTATGAAACAATAATGATTATTTCAGACCTGTAAGTGATTTCTTAAAGATCAGAGTTTTGTAAATTAATTGTATTACTCATTACTTTGAAAAAGTAATATGTACCTATTTATAATTTAGTAAATATTAATTCATTCAAATTACTGTCTTTCTATACTTTTCTCATTTTATTGTAATGAAACTCTTCTTCAATTAGAGAAACAACCAAAATCCAATTTTATAAAATAACTAACTTGTGGTTTAGAATTAAGCAGGGGTGCAATGCAATAAATAGGTAGTTCATCAAACATTCACATATTTTTGTTTGGAAATGAAGATGCTGATCTGAGGAATAAAATTTGTTGTAACAGTCTCCCAAAATAAAAAGAAGAAAATATTATTAGAGCATCAGTCACTTTGTATTGCTTGCCATAGCTAGGTAGTCAGCAATATGGTAAAGTGTGCCTACAACCTCTTAGATCATGAATGTTCCAGAAATACTTGTTAATTGCCATCAAGCAAAGAGTCAATGAAGAGAATGTTTAGGAAAAGCCTTGCCATATACTACAAACAAGCATCATATTGAGGTTGTACCACTTGAGTCAATTTCAAATCTAGCAGCTATACAGCAATTTCAATATAGAAGAGAAGAAAAAAGAAGAGAAAAGAGGAACAGAGCTTGTCATTTTTAAAAACTTGACAACTATAAATTTTAAACAATTCTTGAAGTGTATGAAAGTACCAGAGCAATAACTTGAATTTTTAAAAGATTTTTTTATGAAATAATTATTAATGATTTATGAAATGAACCTGCGGTCCAAAGCTCTGAGAGTTACCTAACATTTATCTCTTAAAAACTAAGGGAAAATATTGGAAAAAAGCCTTATCCAGGTAACCTGATCTACTGAGAGTTGAGCTTGGGCTGAATTAAGGCAGAAATACTACCCTAATGCTACTGAGGTAGACTAGTGTGAAAGATTAAAAAAATTACATTCTTTCAAACTTCATTGATGATAACAATACATCCATTTCCATTATTAATAGATACTCTAACCAATTTGTAGATTAGATTGGTTGTATTATATAAGGTGATGCAGATAAAATTAGCCCATGTAAGTTTAAAGGATATAGAGAAACTTACAGAAATGAGGAGCTGAAATGTATTTACCATTTATTTACAGTGAAAAATGGATTTATCAAAGATGTTGAATGTGATCTCCCACAGCATTGATACACAGCTGTGCACGTTTAAGCATATTCAGATACTCCAAAACATCGCAAAATATCGATGGTGGCAAGTTTACAGCTGATGTCTTTCATTAACATGGAAAGATCATATTATTGTTCTTAATAATAAATTGAATCTTTTAACTTATGCAAAAAGAGTGTTAAGCAAAGTTACTAGTGAAGAGGTAATGAGAGTAGTAAACTTTGGATATGTACACTCAATAATTTTGTTTGGAATACCTTTTGGGGGAGTTCTAACCAATCAATTGCAATATTCAAAATACAAAAGAAAATCTTAAGAATAATGAAGCAGGTATCACCTCATACTCTAAGTAAACCTATTTTTGATGAGTTTAGTATATTCCTACTACCATGTATATATATATATATATATATTAGAAACAACCTTCTTTATTCATAGCAATATGCAATATCTTAAAAGAAATAAGAATTATCATGCCCATAACACTTGAACAACTGTGGCAATACACCTATTAGTGTCACCAACTTAATAAAACTCTCAACAGTGTATCCCATAAAGGAATAGTTTTATATAATAAGATACACAGATCGTTAAAAGCTGTGCCAGAAAATATTTTTAAATCTAAAGTGCCTAAATTATTAATGAAACACAGATTTCATAAATTGATGATTTTCTTAACTCTGTTATTTAGCATCTATTGTATTAGGACAACTGTATTTTATTACACCTGTATATTTCTTGTACTGTTTTGTTTGTAAGTGATGATGAAGACATATGTACAAATGGTATATCTGTGGTGAATAAAACTTGAATTGACTTGAACTGAACTGAAATTGAATTCAGTTCCTGTACTGTGTGTGGATTTGTTTCATAGACCTTGCTCTTCAAATGTCCCCACAGGAAAAAATGACATGTTGTTAGATGCGGCAAACATGGTGGTCACAAATGTTTGCTGACAGTTCATTCCTCTGAGAAGATATCATGGACTTGTTCCAGGGATACCTTAGACATGTGACATGTTGCCCCATCTTGCTGGAAGAAGCAGTATTGTTTTTCATATTCAGTGAGTTGAGCACAAAATATATAAAAAGTTTCCATATATGCAACCATGTCAAGGGTAGTGTAAAAAAATGTCGGTCCAATGATGTGCATCCCTGTCATACCACACCAAACGCTGACTTTTCATCATGGAGTGGTTGCTGACTCACAATGTTAGGGTTCTCCATTACTCGGTACGTTGTGTTCTGTGAATTCATATGACTGGAAAGATAAAATCATGCTTCATCACTCATGATGTAATGGAAGGGGACTAACAAACCATTGTTGATGTTATTTAAAAACCACATCCAGTAATCTGCACATTTTTGAATGTCATCCTCCAGTAATTGCTGCACAACTGTCACATGCTATGATTTCAAATTAAGACTTTTCAATATCCATTGGCAACTCCTCCTATTTACATGCACCTGTTAGACTTCTTTGGGCTCTGAATAATTTTTCTGCGAATGTATGCAATTACTTCTGGGGTGCAAACTGAAGAAATTCTTTGTTGTTTTACAGTATGCACAGATCTGTAGGTGCACCAATGTTTATACAGACTCTGTATTGCTCTCTTTGCTGGTAGTCCTCTATCCTGATACTTGACCCTGAAAATTTTGCGAATTTCCTCAATTGAACATATTTTCACATATGCTTTCACAATTTCAATTTTTTTCTTCTGTTGAGAAGGTCATTAAACAGAACGAGAAACGTCTATCTTCACAGATGAAAAAAACTGAAATGCTGACAGAAGAATGCTATCAATCGATAGTTGAAGACTGCTAACAACTGGTAATTATATAAAACTCCATTTTTGTACCATTGTCGGGTATGAATGTGTACAGTAGTCAAAATATTACATTTGCATTAAAAGTGGAGGTTGGCTACTTTTAACTGTGCCACCCTGTACTGTATATTTCACCTAATTTTTTGGGAAGGCAAATATATTCTCTTATTGATAAGAGAACTAATCATATTGATACTGATAACATAATAATTAGGATTGTTGCAGAGGTTTAGAGTTTCTTAGAAATGAGTCATCGTAGTGCACACATACACAATTTTATTGGAAATTTGAAAGCATGTCTCTCATATGTTTTATGCTGTATTGAAAACTGTGAATGATAGTATAACGTTAAAAACACATGTCAGTTATGAATTAATCTTAAATTATTAAGATGAGAGACAATGTAAGCCCATGTAAACCTTTTTTCATTTGGCTATATTTTAGATTCTACAGTATTAGTGAAATAGAAAATGGAAATAAGATAAATGTATTATACAAATGCAGCATAGATGCATTGCAATACTGTAATTAATGTATAATAATATAGGTATATGTCTGAGAAAATACACAATAAATATGCATAATCTTATAGATATAATGAATAGTAAACTAAAATGTTAATTTATCCTGAAATCATATAAAAAGTAGTCACTTACAAATTGCACATTGGGAATTATTTTGGGGAGGAAGGAAAAAAAAAACACTTTACCAATTCCAGATTCAAACTCAATTTCCCATGCTTATCCTACTTGACAGCCAATACATTTAACTGTTTGACTAGAGTCTGGCCATTGCAATCTTCCTATGCATGCATAGCTGTTTGCCAAAACTTATTATCAATTGCAATAGTATGACTATTTAAGGCCATAATTTCAATAATTTTGCTGACAGAAATGATTTTTAGAAATTATTTTCAGAGAGTTAAAAAAAAAGATTAACTAAGTCCATAAAGAGCTGAACTTCATTTTTAATGCACACTATTTACATATTTTAGTTCTGATTTTGATTTATTAATCCCAGGCTCTCATTACTTTAAATACTTATAGCTTGGTAATTTGACTTCACAGACCACTGGTTTCTTATATCAAATTGATTACTAGGAACCATCTATTGCCAGTAAAAGCTGTGTGATGTTATTCCTTTACACCAATTATATCATCAGGTTATATCAGACAATGAAAATGGCTAAAAAAAGCTACATACTTAAAGATTATATGATATAATACTTATGATACTGATATGTTATTTCAACAAATTATTATTATCACCATCATTATTATTATTATTATTATCCATTTTTGGAGATAATTAAAATAATAATAAAACTGGGGTGATAATTAAAAAACTTATTGATAATACATTAAAACTAAAAAAACAGACCGAATGATTGATTGATTGAAAATAAGAGTTTATCCTTGAATACTTGATTGTGATTATTTTCTAATAATCACTGATCATTCAAGATCCAAAGTACTTTCAATTGCAATTACCTTGCTTTGCACCACAGATTTCTATATTTGCATCTGACCATTTAAATCTTAATATGTTAGTTTAAGTTACAAGAGGCATAGGTAAACAACTATAGGTATAATAAGCTACTTAAATAAATAAAAGCAATGAAAAGAGACAAATTCTGTATAAAAGAAATAAAAATACTTAACTGAACATGTCTACTATAGTTTACAAGAGTATAAATTAATTAAGACTTATTTTTAAACATCCTATCAGAGTGTGAATAAATAAAATTTATGAAATTATGCATATGAGCTCAGCTTTACAAGTACTTTAACTACTTTAATTTAAATATTGGAAAATCTTTATGCTGGAATGTGCCATAACTTTGCTTTTAACTTTGAACATCCCTAAGAAAAGAAAGACAGAAGAAATCTGATTGCCTTGGAGATTGGACAGCAGGGAAATTATATTCATGGCAGCAGGATTTACTGTATATAATAACACAAGAATAGCATCAACCATACGTTAAAATTATACAATATTTTAAAAAAAAATTTCTGGCAAGTATGGGGAAGCAACTTTATCTGAATATAAACAAATAATGTTCCAAATTTCTTAAACTTTTGAAAACCATCAGACAATGACAATCCAGCGTTTTTTATGAAGCACACTAATTTCTGGAGCTTGAACATTACATAGATAATCTGAAGAACTTCGTTTATGGGAAGAGCAAAATTGAAATCTTGATAGGGATTCTTAAAAAAAATGTTTGAATACTTAATTATGTACAGATTGAAGATGAATGAAATTTAGGTGCTACATGAAATTAAAGAAAATCAGGATCTCTGAGCTCAAAAAACTTCAACATAAAATCCATCAAGATTAAATACATGCTGATACTGCCTTGTGAAGCAGCAGAACTGACAGTCCCTAACACCTGCTACAACTTTGAAGTGCATGGCTGCAATTAATTTTCAATAGCAAGCCAGTTATTTTAATATAGACTATATTAAAACTTGTTAGTCTATAGTGCATATGGTGTCAACCTACTTTTTACAAGTTGAGTGGATATTATGAGTTCACACGGTTATGAAAGATCAACTTTTAAATGTAATTACACAGATTTGGACTTTATTCATAACTTGATAATCAAGAAAATATTAACAACAATAGTATTACATTTAGAAATTATATATAACATTATTGATGCAATGCATTGCTACAGAAAAGTTTTAAACACATACAATTTTATTTTTGGTACTGTGAAGATATGCTTCTGTGTTATTTAGGCTTTCAAATAAAATAAAGGATGAAAAAATAATTGAAATTGTCTCTGGTTTAAAAAAACAGACATCACTGGAATAAATAGTTCAGACAGGAAAAAATCAATCTTATGTACCTTGTCCAACATTGTTTCTGCACAAATTCTCTAAAAGTGATTTTATCCCACTTAAAAGCACAAGGTGCATCCCAAGGCTGCTCTTTTGGAATTTGCTGCATCATCTTATCTAACTTATTAATTGCTGCAAGAAGGTCAAGTGCTGCTATAGGATTGCGCCACCAAAACCCTGGCCAAGAGCTGGAGTATCTGCATCGTTTACCCTACACATCAGAGTTAATTTTTTAAGTGGTAGTAAAGCATAAAGAATAATAGAAATTAAGTTTCACTATTTTTGATTCAACAAGAGAAATTATCTTCAGAGTTTTGACCTTTCAATAATAAATACTGTTTATCAGTACTTTTGAAATAGTGTCTGTTATATCTTAAAAATATGTAAACTATTTGCTACACTGTTCAGAATTTTACTGCTATGAATATAGGTATCTATTCTATTTTTTAAACACTACAGAAATGTTGTGTTAACTAGTTTAAATTATAGTTATAGCCTGCTGAATAACCTCTAACTATTTGATCTTTTGCTTCAAGCTGGTTTTTAATTTCAGTTTTAATGCTTTGATATTTAAGAAGGAAAAAAAATTATCTGCCTGGAATAGCTGAATGAAACATCAGTTTACTGAAGATAATTTTTTAATCTATAATTCCTCTTCTACATTTCTTTCTTGAAGAAACTTCAATAAGCTAAAATATGAAACATTTGTTACTGCTGATTTTAACATCTATTGGTATAAGCATAAGTTTATAATGATTAGAGACATAAACTCCATAAACTGTTTGAGATAAAAATGGAGCTGTGATTCAGGCTTCCATGTAAAATAAAATAAAAGAAAAATTGTCACCACTGACAAATTATTCATTACCTTACTGAAATGGATGCTATCACAGTTATCCCTACATTGGTAAACTTCACATTTTAATTCTTTACACAATCTCAATACATGATTTTGTGTAGGACCAACATATGAAGCACCCAAATCTGCCCAGCCATATTGTGGCTCTCCTGATTGAGGTGAAGGAACAACTGTCAAGGTACGACCACCAACACGATCGTTTGCCTCCAGCACTACCACTTCTTTTCCTTTTTCATGCAGAAGTTTTGCTGCACTTAGACCTGTATGCAGAATGAACAGTGAAAATTAAATTTCTTAAAACTCACATTGCAAGTAAAAATAAATTGCCACAGTTCCTCATTACCATTGATTCAGAGAAGTATGCCACTTAACCTTTTACTAACTAAATAGAATAATAAAGAACAATAACATTATTTAATTATGATTCTTAACCTCTATTTCTTTCTTTTCATTTGTCCTTTGGAATCATTATATATATCATAAATCAATGCACTGAAAATATTAGACATATTACTTATTCTGATATACTCTTTGTAATGAAGGTCATTTACTGAAGAAAATTATATGACTGTTAAAAAAGGTAAGATTACTTCAACCATATGCCATCCATATGTGGGACAAGCAGTGATAAACTAAACAATTTAGAAGTCCTTGCATTTTTAAGAAAATGTTCACTTTTCCCCCCATTCAGAAAATGACCATAATCATGTATTGGAGTTATATTGTACTAACATATATTGAATTTAATAGAATATTCATGATATATATTCGTGCTATGAAATAAGGTCATAGAACCACTATTTTTTACATCTAGCAAATAAATTTCCAAGAAAGTGTGATATAAAAATACTGTTGGGGTTTCTCAGAAGTAATGCTTCTGGGTACTAACTGTATGGTCCGGGCAGCAGCAGAAGAATTTTTCTCTCCTCTGTTGTGTCCAGACCAGTCCAGATAAGGTCATCCTGCAATCAGAAATAAGTTTTTGAAACTTTGTTTGGGGAACTAAAGAAATAGAGTATAGTTCTGTTAGCCACCTTACACTCAACTGATGTTAACCCTATCCAAAGCATAATCTAGCTTGGCATGCATGAGGTTTGGAAAATTTGGGCAAAAGCCTATTTGAATCCTTTTGGGAAAAAAATCTAATAATCCCTAATACGTTTGTATTATTCACTCTATATAATGGTTTCAGTCACAGCTTTTTGCAAACGCAGTATTGTTTGTGGGATTTGAAAGAGGTAATTACTGAGGGCATGTGTAATAACTCTCTAACAGCATAGAGGAATCCATCTATATTTTATTATAGATGTACCATTATTCTGCATTCATGCTCTGAAAAGTCTTGAAATGTGTATCTTTGAGTTAGAAACTTTAAAAGCACAGCTGTTAATTTATTAGTTGAATGAATGAGTGTAGAGACAGCACTCAATATGAACCTTGGACTCCATTTACAGCACAAGAGATACACAAACAAAAGTGCAGTGATAAGGTGAAGGAGACCTAATTATTTGTGTTTCCTAGAGTAATGCAATCTAATCTCTCAGTTATGAAGTTTGCTGTAAGACTGTCGCCTATGTTGTCACATGGTTAGATAATTTCCTTGATTGCTACAGTAAACTCTGTATATAAGATGTGAGGTAACAATATAATAGTAGGTTTTGCGCTTAAAAATCTTAATATTAAAATCATATTGCTGGTGAAAAGCAATACATATCTGTATGAAAAAATTAAATTAATATTTGAAACTTAAGCCCTTGAACTAAGTAATTCCGTAAGCTAAGCTACTTTTTGCATTCTGTGGAACTGCAATCAAAAGCTTGATTGTACTATAGAGGTCAAAGGGTTCTAAGAAGACAAATACCAGATGAATGTTAAGAAAATCCATTTGCACAGTCAGTTCAATCCAATTTATTTATTTATTGCATCTGTGTGTAACAGTTATAAAAGAGATTAAAAAAAGAAAAAACAAGCTGAATCAATGGGAAAAATTCATTGCCACAGTAGGGGTTAGAACCATTGATCTTACATTTACCATGCCAATGCATTACTGCTTAGTTACCTTGGCCTAATGCCTGAGTGTGTATTATTTATGTGTCTGACACTGAATATTTACAGTATGATTCTACTGTCCAACTTTAAGCTGAACATGGACAGTATTAAATCTTTACAAAACTCTTATTTTTTGTTTAAAATTTGATAAATAAAACACCAAGACAGAAGAAATCAATGGAATAACAAATATATATTTTATATAAACAAACAAAAGAGAGAAACTTTGTATAGTGTTTTTTTTTTTAATTGTTAGAAATAAATATGCAGCTTACTCACCACTTAAACCAGCTCCAATTATTACTACTGGTAGCTCAGCTGCCATGGTGATTAGTCTAGCACAGCTACTAAGTAAATGGCTAATGGCATTAGCTCTCTTGGTTATATAATGTTGTGGGGAAAGCCTATCTATACACAAATACCTACTTTATCCTCCTTTTAATGCTAAAGTGGCATAAGGAAACACAGTGTAACTTAACATAATTATTAACTTTCAGAGTGATTACCTTCAGCAGAAGAGCAATTTGAAAACTGATAAATAGCTGAACTCCCAATCTGTTTATATAACATTTCTGAAGCCTGTTTCTAAATATTCATTTTACTGTGGCTTGCAGCTAAAATTCTGGTGTCGCAAGTAATTCTGAGAAAATGTAAGGAAGATTTGTTGTTAGATACTCCATATATTTCCCTAACAAAAAAGTAAATGACCCTTTCTGTTATTTTTATTTGTAATTTTTATCTAATTGAATTTTGAAAAAGAATATATTTACTTTATGAGATGTGAAAATGCACATACTTTCATTGTGAGTGTGAAGTTATGGGTTTTCTGCAGTAAGCTGGTGATGTAAGAAAAACTGCTTGATCCATGGTTGGATACATCAAAGAATTGCATCAATAGGCACTTTAAGAAAACTACATTATTCTTGAAGGCAATTTTTAATAAAGTGCAAGCAGTTAATGTTCCAACCATCATTACAATTTTATTTCTGTAGGAATTTAGCGGAAAATTGGAGGTAATCTGAACAGTTTTATTGTTTTGTTTTAAGAGTATGAACACAGTTTGCTTGAGAATTATAATGAAAAACTAGTAATAACTCCATGGCACGACAGCTCACAGGGAACCTTGGTCTACCGCCCGGCCGCTGCGTCCCAATCTCGGTCCACTACAGATGTCATGGATGAGGTGCAGTATTGGAGGGTGAGACGTGGTCAGCGCCTCGAGTCCCCCCGGCCGGTTAATGCGGTCCTCATGACCTGGAGCCGCTACTTCTCCATCAAGTAGCTCCTCAAATGGCCCCCCAGGGACCTTACAAGGCTGAGTGCACCCCGGGTCAGGTCTCCCAGCGGGAGAAAAATCCCCATGCCAGTACTGGGGATCGAACCCAGGTCTCCCACTTGGTAAGCAGCTGTGCAATGAAAAACTAGTAACTAGCAATAATCATAGATAGTAAATGATAAGAGAATTATCAACCTTAATATTGGTAGGTTTAATTTTGCTTACCTTTGTTAAAGTAGGAGTGGCACTTTTAGTAATGAAAGTAATTTAATGTTTTCATTATAGTACCAATGTGTCATTTTCATTAAAGGTACAAACATTTTTCTTGCTACTAATTATAAAACTTCTTAAAATTATAAATATTGCCTTAATACTTTAACAATAGAAAAATTAACTTTTTTTTTAAACAAATTACTCTTGGAGCACTGCAAACTTGGCACCCTTATTTCCAGGTAAACTTTATTAACATTCTGCACAATTGTAATTGCTTTCACAATATCTAGCTTCCTTGATATAGTATGATTTTCATTTTAACTAGATTCATCAATCATATTATAAAAAACATATCCCCTCATAATCTGTAACTCTTTTTAAATATACAAGGGTCACTTGGAAAGTTTTGAGAATTGCAACAAGGAATTGTGGTAAGCCAACACAGTTCCTCTTAGCTTTAGATTGAAGTGCAGAGAATAACATACGCAGGCCTAGGCACACTCCAACAATGTGTAGCATCAACCCTGGTGTGTATGTGAAGCAAGTATTGCTATGCCAGACACTAGGATGGATCTCTAATGAAAACATTTCTGCACTATGATTTTCTATGACTTTAAAGTCGGTTTAAGGAAGATAGAATGCCTTGAAAGTCTGCATTGTGCATTTGGGGATCTTTGCCCTTTATAATCCACCATTTATTATGGTTTGGAGAATTTAGAAGAGTAAGAGATTCCCTTAAAGATGAAGATTACACAAGACTGCCAGCTTCAACAACAACAACAAAATAAAAATGCAATGAAAGTAATGTAAAGTTATGGTAAGACAACCATTGAACATATTATCAAATTCAAGAAGCTCTAAAAATTGGATTGGTAGCAGTGAGGACAATCCTCAAAGAAAATCTTCACTTATAATTACAACATATAATTTGGGTTCCGTATTTGGAGAACACTATATTAGGAACACAGACTTCCTCAAATTGAAGCATCTGCATGTGTTAACGAAACATACTAAAACAATGCATTTTTAAGTTTATCAGTGATAACACTTTTATGTAATTTAAAACTTCTACCAGCCTATGTTTAATCTATGTATAATCTTTAATTATATCTCATCCCTTTTGATATATCTATAGATTTCTAACATAAAACAAAAACCTTCAGGAATGTGAAAAATGCTTTCCTACTAATAATAACACAAAATAATGTTGTTCCATTGAAAACATCTTCTTCCAAGGTCATTCACATTACTGTTTCTAGTTCCAATACTCTCGCATGATGGCATAACCTTCTTGGCAGAAAAACATGGCCTACCCAAACTGGGAAATGTCCCTATCCCAAAATAGGAGACTTTCTCCTACTCTCAGGCAGATTTTTAATATTACCAAATATTATACTTATATAAACATTTTACAAAGAGTCTAAAGCTGTTACCCTGCATCTGAGTATTCCAAGAGAAACAATCTGCTCCCCTTGGCATTTTGACATCAAGAGAACAAACTGAGCTTATGCTTGACCTATAACTACCACATTTGGTAATATATTTATTTAAAATATTTGCGTGAGAGTAGGGGAAAGTCCCCAATTTTGGGGGAGCACCACCATCAGACAATGCTGATCATCACCACAATCATTATTATTATTATTATTATTATTATTATTATTATTATTATTTACTTATGGATTTGTACAATTTTCAGTCATCCTCTGTGGCCTAGGGATAACAGGCTAGCCACTGTCAACCTAAGGTCATGGGTTCAAAGTTGGCAGAGGGCATAAAAACCCTTAGCATGGCTTCCTTTGGAAGGGAAGTTGGTCCCATGACATAGATTTATGGTATGTAAAATAACCTCAAGCCTGATAAAGAGTCCTATGAGCAAAATTAAAGGGTCTTTCATGCTTAATATAGAATGAGATGCTAAGAACTGCAGCAGTTAAAGAGCATCCATAAATTAAACTCAATTTCAGTTTGTACAATTTTCAAGGATTCTCAAATTATAAATCCATGTTTATTTGCAAAATCTTAACACTTCATCCAATCTATATAAGCACTTTTTCATTAAAAATACTCTTAATTGTTTTTGGAACGCATTAACTCTTAGATATTTTTTCATTGACAATTTATTATAAAGAATTTGCTTATTGTAAGAGGATGTTTTTCAGTGGCATTTTTATTTACATTCCTCTGTAGTAGTTATTTTATGTTGTGATGTTATACTTATGGCTATCTTTTATGTATACTGTGTGTTCCTTATTTACTACAAACATCAATACTGTATACACATGCATTGATACATCAGTCTATGTTTCACATTTACAAAGATATTTCTACATGATTCCCTATTATTTACATTATGTATACATCTTGTACACTTTTTCTATAGGAGTAATTCTCTGTTCATATTGCTCATACATTTGCTGCCCAAAATCTCAATTATATATTTCAGGCTGTGGTGAATTAGACCATAGTAAACTAGCTTTAAGTGATTTAAGTGTACGTAGATATGTTTTTTGATTTCCCAATAAATGTGTGTTTGTGGGTGGGTGGATGGGGGTGGGGTGAGGTGTGTGTGCGTGCATGTGTGTGTGTGTGTGTATCTAATGTCAGAAGTTAATAATGAAATCATTCACCTTCTTGCATCCCAATATTTTGAAGTTAGAGTTTCAAAAGCCATAAGGGATTCACAATTTTTTAGATGTTCCATGTCCATTTCTTCTTCTTTAGAGCACAATAAAAAGTAGTGTCCTGAAGAAACAATTGAAATCTGCTCATGTACGAATAATGTTTCCCAAAACAAAATAATATTGGAGTAATTGTCCCTCATTCAGATCTCCAGGCAGGGACTGCTTTGAGAAAACATGTTCAAATACTTAAGATTTCTCAGTAAACATACCCAGATATGTACTTACATTTTTTGCATATGTGTTCAACATGGTATCATATTTTCATCCATAATTATTTTGTTTGTTTGTGGGGGTGGGTGTGTGGGGGTGTGTGTATGTGTGTGCACGTGTGTGCGTGCGTGTGTGTGTGTTTTTTGTTTTTGTTTTTATTTTTATTCACCAATTAGAAATTAATTACATTTTCATAGCTTCATTAGTTTATATATATATATAAAACATTAGTCAATTTAGATTATCTATCTAAATTAAAAATTTAATGCATACAACTATATAAAAACTGGGATTATATTGGTATTCATTAATTATGGCTAAAGAACTCATAAAAATCTTGCACATTATAAAAACATTGGTCAGTTAAAAATCTCTTAACCCGCTTTCTGAATCTCTTAGGATGCTTGTCATTAATTTTTTTAAAATTAAATTGTGCATTTGGATTTCTATGTAGTATGGAATTAACCTTTTTTTGCTGTTTTGGTAACTTGCAAATGAAGATTATTCTGATTTCTAGTGGCATGCTCATGTAAGTTGCTATTTGAATTAAAGCAGTGAGTGTTGAAAGCAAACTTTTCTAATCTAAACAACTATGTTGTTTTGTATGAAATGTGTTATACAATGTTCTGTTCCTAGTTGAACAAGTTTCTAATTATTTTCTTTTGAGCTATAAACAGCTTATTTTCATCAGTAGAATTTCCCCATAAGCTTATGTCATAGTCAAGTACTGACTGCAGAAAATTATATATATATATATATATATATACTGATGTAGGAGAAATATATAGTTATAATTATCATACCTAAATATGCAGCTAGTATCATCTGCATACAGTATAATTGCCCCATGAGGCACATTGAATGGCAGATCATTTATGTTCACTAAAAACAGTAGAGACCCAGATTAGAGCCCTGAAGAACTCCATCTTTCAATATTATAGACCTGCAACTAACATATTGTTCACTTGTGTAATTTCTTATGACTGTGACTTGTTTACGGTTAACAAAATATGACCTAAACCTTGAGTGAGCTGCTCCACATATACCATTTGCTTCCAATTTAGATAGCAAGATAGTGCAATCAATTAATTGAACGCCTTACTTAGATCCATGAAGAGACCAATAGGTCCTCTATCGGCCCAATAGTTTCATCATGAATTGGCTTTTGTGCCAACTGCATGGCAATGAGATAATGCTACCAAAAATGAGGTACTGTATAGTTAGTGTAACTGTTTATCTTGATTAGGATGAGGCAGACAGAAAAATAAGCTTAACTATGAATAGTTTATAGAAGCTATATAAAACAAATTAATGTGAATAGAGAAGGTCATATGAATATACCACTCAAATTTTTATTTTCTCTACTTTGTACACAATACATAGATAGAGAAGATATTGCATTCCAACCAAAATTTTGATATTGAGATTTCACTGGAAAATATGTGATTTAAGTTCCCCTGATTCCAAAATAAGTAGTTTTACAAAAAGGTGGTGTGTGCATGCGTGTGTGGGCTTGTATGGTATGTCTGTTAGTCTGTAAGCAGCATAACTCAAAAAATGAAAAGCCGGTTAAATACCAAAGTTAATATTTAAGTACAGTATCTCCTAAGAATGCAACAGGAAGATATTCAAGAAATCCCAAACTTTACAGGGAAAAATTTTCGAAAATTTTGATTTTCTCAAAGATGGCTGTAAATTTTGATTAAAATACTATATAGTAAATATATATACATGAAAAATAAATATATATCTTGAATTTGTTGGGAATAGCCTATGAAGTCCTCTTCAGTGTGAATGGCTTTTGCATAACTGCTAAACTGTAAGATATAGGCAAAAACTTGTTTCAGAAAAAATTGTAGTTAAAACACATCATTTATGTTTGTAATTTTTTTTTTCTTTCTTTTTTTTTTTTCTTCTCAAGTATGAAATTGTTATTCACCTTTTTCATCCTAGTCATCAAAGAGAAGGGAATTTGAGTTGCATCATATTGGAGCCGACTTTTAAAAGATTTGACTATCACTTCAGCCTAGTTATTCCCTTATTTGCATTCTACTTAGAAGGAATTAAGCAATAAATCATTTATATTAATGCTTATCTAGTTTAGCAAGAAGAAGAGGGAGCAATCCTTTTGTAAGAATAATTTGTTACAGAATAGATGAATGAAACACAACAGATTTTTTATCTATAAACTTTTTTATTAATGTTCCTTGTCACTGGAGGCTGACCTTGAATTGCAGGAATTAAGAAATACCTTTCAAAAGTGAAATATGAGATGATATAACTATTGTATAAATCTCCTAGATTAATATAAATTCTAAAGTGAAACAGGTATTTATGTATAGAATATTTCTGAGTTGGGTTTGTAACATGTATCACTTAGCAATAGTTTTTCCAGACCAGTTTAAAAGTCATGTATGTTACAAACCCATCTCAGAAATATTCTATTCATACGTATCACTGTTCCAAAACACCCTTTCATTAAACTGTTGTTAGGTATTTATGTATTTTTGTTTTTAACATAAAATATAGCTGTATATATATAACTATATTTTAGGACCTCTGAGGTCTTCATTGTTAATCAATTGATATATGTATGGTTAAAGAAATACAATATTGATTAATTAAAAGAAATCCATACTATAGCATTCAAAATAAATTTACAGAATTCATTATTTTGTTTCCTGTTTTGGCCAGAGACTTTGCCTAAAATATTATCCATACTCTCAGGCTGTCTTCAGAAGTCATAAATGCCCTAATTAAATTTCTTTATTATATTTAGAAAAAGTAAGCAGCTCACATTCAAAAGAGACTTGTCCAAAATAACAAAAAATGAGTTAAGTATGGTTTTTCGCATATGAGATTCATCCTGTGGTCTCAGCAGTCTGTTTACTTTCAAAACAAATATATCACAGTGACATCGGTATTTGAAAGTAGCCTGTTCATAGAAATCAACTTTGTCCACTGCTCTATTCATTCAAACAAGACTCTGTTACCTTTAGCCAATCAGAATACTACCATCATGGAAATTTCCACCATGCTGTAATACAAGCAAAAAACATAATTATTATTCTTGCTTTTTGTATTCAATCTACTAATTATTAATAATTTGCATGATATTGGTAAATAATATTAATATGGATAATATTAATTAATATGGATTCTTGTGTGTGCTCATTCTGAGGAAGTGATGTGTATTTGGGATACGAGGGCCTCCATGTTTAACATTTACTTTTTATTTTTGTAAAACTGCAAGCTATATTTCTAAGCTAACATTTAAGTTGGATATTCTCCTTATTAAAATAACTAAATTCTTTAAAATAAGTTTTAAATTTTATTGAAATACTGTACAGTCAAAGAGGTCTCTGTCCCATTTTCATGCAAACAAAATGCATTATGTCCTTTCTTCAATCAAAAACAACTATGTCCAGAATTGTTTGTGGTATTAATGATTTTGTGCTGTTCTTTGACTTGATTGCATAGTGTGTCTTGTTACATTCTTATAACCTATATGCATGCACTTAAATACAAAAATTAAACAATAACATGTTACTTTGAGAAAAATCTACTTTTTGGTCATTCCCAAAATATGTATTTGATTCTCTCAAAGTCTCTTTTGAATGTGAGCTCTACAAGTACTCTTTGCTATGTTAAAAGCTGTAAGAAAATATTTATTAATTCATAGTATATCAATTTTTTTTAAAGAAGTGAACATAATGAATATATATGCTCTTTAAAAAAAAATAATTTGAGTTGGTATTTGTAACACAAACATCACTTGTTTTTACTTACTGGGACCGGTTTCGGGAACACTTGTTCCCATTTTCAACCCTGAAACCAGTCCCAGTAAGTATAAACAAGTGATGTTTGTGTTACAAAAACCGACTCAAATTCTTTTATTTTCTATTTAATCATATCACTGTCACAAGCTTCTATGCATATTTGCAAATTATGAATATATGCTCTTGTTTCATTTTTGACATCAAAAAGTCATTTTAGAGTGATACTACTTAATAGATAACAGAATAATGAAGATTAAATTTCATTGCATGTAAACAGATTACTTAGTAAAGAAGCAATCTCTGATGCTTTGATAACAGGATATGATAACAAGAAGTGGGGAACAAATACACCAGAATGTTAATGAATTTTAATTTGCCACTTGAATTTCAATAGCACTTATGAAAACTTAGATAGGTAGATCCATGTGGAGTGTGATTGATAAATGCAAAGATCAGAAGGAAAGATTTTGAGCAGTAAAATAATGCCATAAGGTTCACAAGTACAATAATTCATTCTCTTTGTAGTCTTTCTGGTTCTTTATCAGAAGTTTAAGTGTTTTGGATACCATGGTAAAATAAAACCCCTAGAAGAATTTGTTTATTGCAAGTATCTGCATATCATTTTATGCATACAATAGCATATGAGTATGATCATTGCAAATAGTGTGAAATAATTGCTATTTTAAAGGTACATACTAAATTAAAAACTAGTAATTGGATAGAGATAATAGAATATAGAGAATGAGATACCTTTGTCTTGTGAAAGTTATTTAACTAGATTCTGATAACAAAAGTTGTTGATATCATCTAAATCTAATCTGAAGAAAAGCAAAGTTATGTTAATTAAGACAATATTTGAAGATCAGGGCCAGACATATGCTTTTAAATGCACAAATATATATTGTTAAAAGCAAAATGGCATATAGGAAGAACACATACAGATTTAGGTAATCCTCTGCTCAAAATGATATGTCTGAAAGAATGTTTTACCTTGGTCAAATGTTAGTTTTTACTACCTATTGAACTTCCCCTCTATTTTATTTGTATTGGTAAATTATTTGGAGACCTTGTCCACCACATTTGCATGTTAGGCCACAACTGCTGCTAATAAGAATGCCAATCTTGGAGATATTGAGATAATATTGCTGTACTTTTCATGTTACAGATAAAATGGAAGTGGAGGTGAGGTCTTATTTTGATCTCATTATTGTGACTATGTAAAGCAAAGTATTCAAGTAACTTTTAAAAGGTTCTGAAAGTTTACACAACATTACATTTAAAACTGTTCATTATGCTGAGAAAATAATACACCAGTGCTATTAATATTTTTTATTATGAATATTAGACATTTGTACATTTTTAACTGACCCTCCATAAAACCTATTAATATTAACCAATATTAATCCAAGTTAAGAGATCTTGACAAACTTATTCATTTTTACTTGTATTCATTACTGTTTAAAATGTAATATTTACTCATGATTACTTCTTGAAATGAAATTGCAATGCCCGTCTGGATAGTGTGGTGGTAGCATGTCTGCCTCACATTCAACAGGTCACAATTTTGAATCTTGCTTAGGTGAGTTACCAGGATAAGGTTTTTTTCAGGGTTTTACCTTATCCTGAGAAGACAAAATATATTAAGTAACTTCAAACTCCATGGACCCCAAGATCATTTGAGCATCATTTCACCAATTTTCATTCATCGTCCAATATGACCAACCAGGTTAAAGGACATTAAGCTTACAATAATAAAATTGCAATATGTAATATAGTAATATATAAAATATAATAATTGCAATATGTAAAATAATAATTGATATATTTTAGTAATCAGGAGTTTTGGAGTTTAGCCTTATACAATCTGCTTTATTATGTACTGTAATAAGATGGTGATTAAAATTGCACAATTTGTCGCATGTTTTTCTTGTAAAGTTGACCATTTTAATGATATTTCTTGTTATTGGTTTCAATTTTAAATTATCTAACCTTTCTCTGGGATAAATTTGATGGAGAAATAGTAATCAGGAGGGTTCTGTCCACAAAAGGAGAAAAAATATAAAAGGTACAGGAAACTTCTTAGGTAAGGTTAGAGAGAAATGAATAAAAATGTGCAACAAGAAGATAGAAGAGGAAAGAGATTAGAAAATAAGAAAAAGGAGGTAAAAAGAGTTGTATGACCTAGGGCAAGGCCCATTATACAAATATAACCATAGTGTTAAGGTATATGGTAGACTAGGAAAAAATAAAAATAGCAAATCTAAGAAAGGTATACGAAAAATGTAAAAATATATGTACAGTATTATGGTTGATAAAGACATTCATTCAGTCAACCTTAAAGGGGGCCTTGCAAAGCAAACCAAATCTCAACTGTTTCACATAGCAATCAATTTTTTAAAGATTTGACTATTGCTTTAGCCTAATTTATTCCCTTATTTCCCTTCTATTTCCCAAGTAATAGGACAAACTAAGCCAGTATTTATCTTGATTAGTATGACATAGGTAAAAGAAAATCTTTTGTAAGAATAGTTTGTATATGGAATAGCTAGAGAAAGTTATGTGAATGGAACACATCAAATTTTTACTTTCTCTACACATACTGAGAAATACTGAGATTTCACCGGAAATACATGTTTTGGGTCCCCTTGAATCCAAAAAAAGCATTTTTGGAAAAAGCTCTGTGTGTGTGTGTGTGTGTGTGTGTGTCTGTGGACAGCATAGCTCAAAAACGAAAAGACTGTTAAATACCAAGCTTGGTATTTAAGTTTGGTATCTTCCAAGGATGCAACACGAAGATTTTCAAGAAAATCCCCCCACCCCCAACTTCCCTTTACATGGAACTTTTTTCGAAAATGTTGATTTTCTCAAAAATGGCTCTAACGATTTTGATTAAAATAATATATATATGTATATATATATATTATTTTAATCAAAATCGTTAGAGCCATTATATATATATATATATAAAGATATTTACCTGACAAATAATATGTATATCTTGAATTTTCTGGGAATAGCCTCTGGAGACTACTTTATTCTGGAGGAATTTTGCATAACTGCTAAACTATAAGAAATGGACAAAAACTTACCATGCAAAAAATGTAGAACACATTAAAACACACAATTTATGCTATATAAATTTTTTTCGAAGAGTTGATCGTTTTTGAGATATTCCTTGTTTTTGGTTTCAGCTTTGAAAAACGTGTATTTTTCTCATACAGGTATTTGTAACTTGTGTCCATACAGACAGAAGAACTTCTGACACCTAGTAACCAGCTTTTGACTTCACTTTAACTTATTATACTCCCATATTTCGCTTCTACTTACAACGAAGCAAGTAATAAGACTATTTCTGCTAATTTTTTCTTGATTAGCTTGAAGTAAATAGAAGAATAAGCTTATTAACAATAATTTGTTACATAGAAGTAGAGAAATTCATGTGAATGGAACACACCAGATTTTTTACATTGGATTTTGATTTAAACACCTACTCTGCCACCAATACATGTAAATCGGTCAGTATTTTATTTCGGGTATAAAAATGTTCCCTTTCATAACTTATTAAAATGAAAGTATTTACAGCTGTCCTATTAATATTGCCAAATGTACCACTCAAATATAGCAGTTTAGAAAGATGTAAGTGAAAATATTAATTTGGATTTTCATTTTTTTAAATATTTGAAGCATACATTTCCTATAGTTGTAATTTCTGATAGAAAATGCCTCAAAATATCAAAATTTGCTCGTTACCATGTTGTCTTTTTCAACAATATCAATTTTAAGTCAGTTTGTTCATGCACAATATTTTACCTATCCATGCTGCTTCTCAAGCAGGAGGAATATGCCCAAAGCTTTTTGATGTACTAAGTATATAATTAAGTCACTGTGATCACGAAGACAATCGTTGGAAATCGTTTTACAAAATTATTTTTAGTTATCATCTATCTACAATGTCTTAAAATCGGTTTAATAGATCTTTGTGACTTGTTTCATATTAAACAAGTTTGTATCCAAACTAGAAAATCTTAACTTATATCACAAATTATGAACCTAAATAGAATAAAAATATTTTAAAGCTATTTGAAAATGGCACAGAGTAAATTCAAAGAAAATTTTTTACTTTCTCTATACTTACTGTGTGTGTGTGTGTGGGTGTGTATGTGTGTGTGTGTGGGTGGGTGGGCGTGGGTGGGTGCGAGCGTGCGTGCGTGCGTGCGCGGGCGCGTGCGCGTGTGTGGTAGTTGGTAAAATACCAAACTTGGTATTTAAGTTTAGTGTCTTCTAGGGATGCGACACAAATATTTTGAGAAAAATCCCCCCACCCCAAACGACCCTTTACATGGAACTTTTTTCGAAACTTTTGATTTTCTTAAAAATGGCTCTAACAATTTTGATTAAAATATCCTATATTAAAGATATTTACTTGACAAATAAAATGTATATCTTCAATTTTCTGGGAATAGCCTCTGAAGCTTTTTATTCTGGATGAAATTTACGGAATTTTGCATAGCTCCTAAACCGTATGAGATAAAAACTTACTGCACAAAAAATGTAGAGCACGTTAAAGCACACAATTTATGTTACATTCATATTTTTCATGGAGTTGATCATTGTTTAGATATTCCTTGTTTTTGGTTTCAGCTTTAAAAAACAAACTTTTCTCATACAGGATTTGTCAACTCCTGTCCACACAAACAAAGCAACTTCAGTCACATAGCAACCAGATTTTGACAATCACTTTAATCTATGGTACTCCCTTATTTCGCTTCTATTTTTAAGGAAGCAAGTTATAAGACCATTCTGCTAATTTTTTCTCGATTAGCATGAAGTAAATAGAAGCATAAGCTTTCTAACAATAATTGTTGCAGAGATATAGAGAAAGTCATGTAAATGGAACACATCAGATATTTTTTTAAAGGTTCTGATATAAGAAGACAGGTTAGACTCTGAAGACTTTCCAGTCTTTGTTTAGCTTTCATTGCTGGGTTTCTGCTTCCATACCAAAGCTCCATAGGTTATCTGTGGTTTAATCATCGTCTGATACAGTAATTTGATCATATGTAACTTTAATCTTCAGCTTTTACCTATAAGACAATAACCGGCAATGAGGGACCAATTTGCTTTAATGGTAACTTTATCTAAGTGTGTTCCAGGTGAGTTTGACGCTAGAATGAAACACAGATGTTTGACAGTACATGATCTTGAACTTAGATTCTGTCAAAATTATGTTAGCCTGTTTCATGTACCTTATTTTGGTGAAAGAAACTAAGACTTTTTTCTTCATTAATATCAAGACCTTTGATATTAGGTTTTACATGTTTCAGAGCTTGATTTGTGATCTCTGAAATAATGCTGAAGACTTTTCCTCTAATAAGCAGTACTTTGTCATCTGCACAATTCTGTGTGATGCACGTACGCGCATGGGTGGGTGTGCATGCGTGTGTGTCTCTCTCTCTCTCTCTCTCTCTCTCTCTCTCTCTCTCTCTCTCTCTCTCTCTCTCTACATATATATATTTATTAAGATTAATTGTAATGTTGTCAACAGCTATATTCCATTGAAAGCTGAGAGGATCCCTTCTTGTGGGGTTTCTCTCATTGTGATACTTACATTTTCTTTCTATTGATTGGAAGAACAATCTCTTAATGATCTGATCCAGACTCCACTGCTCAACTACTCTTATTATGGAGTTCAAGATATGTTATTGAAAGCCCCTTGGATGTCTAGCAATACACCTACGCTGTTTTGTTGTGTTCCATCGATTCTTTGATCCTGTTTACTAGTTGATGTAGAGTGGTTTCACATGATCTGATCGATAGGCATGTTGATTTTCATGCACTGTATTAATTACTAAAATCCCTTTATATATGGAGGTCTTCTATTATTCTTTCTATGCTTTAAGAATATAAGGAGACAAACTAATCAGTTACAATTATTTAGGGTCCTTGTAATTTCCTTCATCAGGGTTTGCAACTGTGCTTGTTCTCCAATCTTATGGAATATAATGATAAGCTATGCTTGCTCGAAATAGCTCACAAAGCAGATGAAATAAGATATTTGGTCCTCTCTGCATTAAAACAGGAGAGATATTTTCACTACTTAGGGATTTAAGTAGTTTGAATTTATTAATTGACTATTCTACTTTTGATGCATTGAGAATGCTTCTAGCAATATCCCAGTCGCATTCAGAAGCTTTAAAATCATGGCTATTCCAAGGGTGACTGGTTTACTATCCAGAGACAATACAATCTGGAAAATGTTTTAAGAAGTCATTCCAGAGTGTCTTTGCCTGAGTTTGTGTTTTTTCCATTAGCCTTTTCTAGGATGACATCTGAAGAATAGGTTCTTTGGAGAATATTTTGTGTGACCTGGAGGCTGTCTTTATATTGTTCACCTCTTCACAAAACTTTGTCCTGGAAGCTCTTTTTGTTTTTCTTATGTAATCAGTTTGTTGTATTCAATTAGGGCTTTATAATATTCCTGCAATTTCCTCTCAGTTTGGCTACATAAACAGATGTCTTAGTGTTATTCTGTTCAAGTTGTTTATTCCACCAACCAATATCTCAGTTGCGAAATTTGTTTGGACTGGACAATTTTCCTGAAATGAGTCAATTATTGCTCCCTATATATGGGATACAGTCAAGGCCGCTTGCCTTCAAACTAGGTTGCGCAGGTTCAATCTCAGGTGGTAGAATGTGGGATTTGTTCAATCTCAAGTAATCCTATGTGGAATTTGTGGTGGACAAAATGGCATCTAGGCAGGTTTACTCTAGATCCTTTGGTTTCCCCCACCATTCCTTCCACCCATTGGTGGTGGTGGTGAAACTATATGTAGGTTTTTACACTGGTTTGACTCACTTTTTGTCATAAATCATACTCATATCCACTCCCCATTCCTGTGGTGGGTAGGGAGTAATTCTTATTAAACAAAGTTTCTATGCTCCTGCTGGAAAACCAATCACGATACCCTGAGTTGAAAAGAAAAATGTTGAGCACTTGACGACATCATTCTATTATATGTCTTCGCCCTAAGATAAAATATTATTGATACACCTGTACTTTGTAACTCAACAATGAAGCTTTGATATGTAGACCCTCTCAGGGTGTACGCACCAGTACATTGCACAGAACAAGATGCAAAAATCTTTTTGCTAGGTTATCACAGTCCACCTCCCCACTCCCCCCACCTTGCAGTATTGTTGTTTCTCTTTCCTTACACTTGTATGCTCACTCCACTCTTTATCACCTTCACTTCTGTTTCTTCCACTATATTAAATAACCAAATTGGAATGATGCATGGTCCACAGCTGACTGCACTTCAGTTTGTATGTGTGAGATTTTACGCATTTGAAAGGACCTTTGGAAAATACAGAGAAAATGTACAGTAAATATTTACTATGAGTTGCATTGTTTTGTAATCAGAATAAAGGAAAATCAGCACATATCAATATTGTGAAATAATTGACCTAATAGTTGGTTAACTATAATGCCCAGGACTTATGTACTTACAGAGTTTGTAAGATGCCATTGAAGTAAGACATCTCAAAAATAATTTGAACTCCCTGTGGTTTATCAGGAAAAAAGTTTGTCAGTTGGAGAATTTTGTGCCATGCTGGCATGTTATTATGGTACCTCTGGTCAGAGTAATTGGTCAGAACCCCGGTGATCTGTGGTTCAAATCCCAGCTATATATGGCATTGAATTTTTCAGTCTGACTCTACCTCTCCATATCAATATTCTTATGAGCAAAATTCTAGAATACTTAATGCACTGCAAGTTTGCAATTGGTAGGTATCTATATAAAATTCAAATTGGCTTTAATCTTCTTCTCTGCACTACAACTTTTGGAAATGTTGCATCTGTTACTTGATTAATAATTAACTGCCAATATTTAATCACAGTTAAAATGCAAATAGTATATCATAAAAGCATGTTAGAAATCAATTACTATTCATTAGTGTCCTAAAATTTGTCTGGTGCAAACACATGCTTCACTTTTACAGCAGGAAATGTGTTATTGAATTCTTTAAAAAATCTGTTTTTTTAAAAAAAACTTAGCTTTACCAAATCTGGAAAGTTATTGATACATATGGATACTTAGTCTAATTTTTAAGATTCATATAGTGTATCTCTTTGGCACTATATTAATGTAAGCATTAAGTAAGCAATGAGTAAACATAAATAAGCCTCCAAACCTAAATTAATGAATGTGTGTTTGAGGGAATGCTTGGTTACATTCACATATAACAAACATGCAAACAAGATAATAGCTGGTGATAAAGTTAAGGCAGTCTGGTTATCTTTCTGAGACTAATTCAACTTAATCTGTCTGTTATGATGTAAACTGTGGTGGAAAATTACCTATTAAATAACATTTAGGTATAAGTGCTACTGTTCTACATTTTAAATATCCATAAATACTTCAGTAATACACTTTTGTAAGCATGAGTAATAGTATAGTATGCATTTGAAATGCATGTGCAAAGAATATCCCAAGAGAGAATTAGTAAAGTGAAGAAGAATAAAGTAAGGTGCCAAAATAAAAATTCTGATTATTTATTAAACTCTAAAAATTGTTAAGGAAATTATTAACTTATAAAATTTAAAGTTTTATCACCTGCAGCTAATCTAGACCTTGAAAGAAAATGTAACAGATAATAATTGATAATCTTTCAGATAGGTAATCTTTTTCACTGTTATGTCATTGACATGAAAGGCAGTATGTGCTTAGTTCATTTATATTTAAAAGCTATTGGAACTGCAATATCCTGTTAAGTTAAATTTTGAAAACCATGCTATTAAAGGAATAGCCAGCACAAGGGGGAAGGGGGGGTTCAAAGTCCCTTGCTATAAAAAGCTATAAAATAAAAGCAAAATATAACTTAGGTTCCAATAACTGTGTCTTAATAAATATAAAATAGTTTTTAAAATATATCAACTCGAGATTAATTCCTATTTATTATTTTATCTTATATAACTGGTTTAAAAAGGATCCCTGTATATAACCCCTCCTTAATATTTTTCTGACCATGCTGCTGCTTATTATAAAATAGACAGTTCATAAAATGGGAGAGGGGAGAATAGTTGAGATGCTCAAAATCATGTGCAATTCCATTCATTTTATGATTAATGTTCTTGCTTGTGGCAGTGTTCCCAGTAAACAGAAGCAAATGTATCTATGAGAATAGCAACACCTCCTTTGCCTTTAGTCTAAATATCTTAATATGCAACAACAAAGTATGAGCTTCATTTAGCAAATATTAAATAAGAAAGATGGGCCTATCAGCAAACAATTTCATTCTGGTAGTTTTAAAATTTAAAACTTCCAGGCTGTTTTGCCATGGTCTGTAGGTTCAAATATGTTTGTTTAAAATATTTCTTCATAATGTTTCGTCCCTGTCTGTGAGGAACATCTTAAAAGCTGATGTTTACAAAATCCTGTGCACATGTGGCCAAGTTTACATTGGCACTACAAAGCGTAGCATCAACACGTGCATCACAGAACATAAAAGAAACTGCCGCCTTGGACAAACAGAAAAATCAGCCATGGCATAACATGTTTTGTCCTTGGATGACCCGCGAATGCAATACAAAAGTAGAGGTTATAGCTACGACTAAAAATTATTACCCCCATTTATTCAGAGAGGCCATAAAATTTTATAAAGATACAAACAACTTTAACAAAGATGAAGGACTTAAATTAAACTCCATCTGGTTCCCTATACTTTCCCAGCTCTGTAACCCCAGGCTAAATACAAACAAAACTAGAACCCGTCCATTTGACCCTGCCTACCAGCGCCTGGGTATATACACCGGCTCTAACTTGCACTGTTATAATTCTTTCTGAGTTAGCGACGTGAGCACATCGCCTGTGAAGATTTCCCTCACAGATGAAACGTCAGGAGGAAATATTTTTAACAAAATATTTTAACCTACAGACCATGCCAAAACAGCCTGGAAATTTTAAATTTTAAAACTATGGACACCGGTCATGAAAGCGTACACATATATTTCATTTCATTCTGAGTTTATAAGAATATAGTTTGTATGTAAGAAATACTCTTAACATCCATTGCTTTGGTTCCACAAGAGTGTTCTATACTTCAAAAAAATCATATTAGTTCAGAATGAGATAATTTTTTTCAAATACCTACCATATGATTTATCAGTAACAAAGTAAATTTTTATTACTGCTTCCAAGTGTTATATAGATAGTTAATTGTTGGTATTGATTCTAATATGAGCCTTCGTATAAAAATTTATTACTTTCTCCATATGCACTATGTACATAGTGCATATGGATTGTATTGCACTCCACCAAAAAATATGGAGAAAGTATTGCACTCCACCAAAAAATTCGATACCGAGATTTCACCGGAAATATATGTTTTAGGGTCCCTAATATCCAAAAAAAGCATTTTCACAAAAAGGTCTGTGTGTGTGTGTGTGTGTGTGTGTGTGTCCGTGTATCTGTGAACACGATAACTCAAAAACGAAAAGTCGGTAAAATACCAAACTTGGTATTTAAGTTTAGTATCTTCCAGGGATGCGACACGAAGATTTTGAGAAAACTCCCCCCACCCCAACTACCCTTTACATGGAACTTTTTTCGAAAATTTTGATTTTCTCAAAAATGGCTCTAACGATTTTGATTAAAATTTCATATATTAAACATATTTACCTGACTAATAAAATGTATATCTTGAATTTTCTGGGAATAGCCTCTGAAGAGTAGTTTATTCTGAATGAATTTTACTAAATTTTGAATAACTGCTAAACTGTAAGAGATGGACAAAAGCTTACTACACAGAAAATGTAGAGCACATTAAAACACACAATTTATGTTATATACATTTTTTTCGTGGAGTTCGTCGTTTTTGTGACATTCCTTATTTTTGGTTTCTGCTATGAAAAACGTATACTTTTCTCATACAGGAACTTGTCAACCCCTATCCATATAGACAAAGAAACTTCATTGGCATAGCAACCAGCTTTTGACTATCACTTTAACCTACAGTTGTCCCTTATTTCGCTTCTACTTACAAGGAAGCGAGTAATTAAGACTATTTCTGCTATTTTTTTCTGATTAACATAAAGTAAATAAAAGTATAAGCTTTTTAAGAATTATTTGTCGCAGGGATATGGAGAAAGTCATGTGAATGGTACACATCAGATTTTATTATTATGTTATGCTAATGATTAGAATGAGTTGAATCAAAGCCAGGTGAGATGATGTTCAGTGTTGCAAAAAATGATACGTTGTCATCTTTTCTTCAAGTGAGCAATCACACTCCATGCCTGGAATCGACTTCTTCTTAGAAGATGAATGAAAGAAAAAAACAGGGGAGATGTTGCAATGCTGTATTTCATTCCATGTGGAGTTAACAACTATATGTCATTTATGGTTCCTTTAATTTCATTGACAGAAGCAACATGCTCAATGGTGCAATGTTAAACATTGGCAACTTCCAAGAATAAACAATGCATGCAGCATGTGTTGCCTGAGAGACTTCTGATGGTCAGAGGCTGCATGTTAATCATTAGAGTAGTACCATAATACTAATATTTTAATATTCTATGTTTTATTGAGAAAGAAACTTCCATCATTTCAACATAAAGGAGGAAAGACTGCCTCTGTGGTCGAGTGGTCAGCAAGCTGATTTATCACCCTGAGGTCCCGGGTTTGATTCCCGGCTGGAGCAGGAAATTTTTCTTTAACCCGAATTATTCCCTATCCCCCGCAGAGTCTGGAAGTATGAATGTGAGAGAGAATGTGCATGTGTTTAGTAATATAAAATTGATTAATCTAACGTTCTGAATCTACAGTAATAAAGCTGTTTCACAAGTCAAAGCCCCTGATATAACCATTGAAGTTTAAGGGAGCCATACAAATGAAATGTAAAAAAAAAGAGGAGGAAAGGGAAACCTCAGAAAAGGTATATAGGAATCAAGGAATCTATCCAAACCTGGTGTATCACATTTAATCACTAAGCAATAATGTTCATTATTCTTATTTTTTACAAGTTTTATAGATAATATCAAGTAACATAATACTTTATGCTTGCAAGATGAAAACAAACTGTCAAATCATATGAAATGCTACTCTTCACTCATTTTTAATTTAATAGAACATGTTTTGGGAGCATTTACTTTTATCTTTAACTATTATTCGACTGGTGAGAGACCCTGGGATACTCTATGTGTTGACATGGAGACTATGGTCTGGTAATTTGTAATTCTGATAGAGGTACCAGGATGACAAATTTGCTCAGTTGGTCTTGCTGTAGTATATTAAAATTCATTATATAATATTTGCTTCTCAAAATATGTATTTTCTCCCAATTATCAATTTTGATGCTTTTTTATAGATTTTAGAAGTCAGTCCTGAGGAAGCTTCATCATAAGAAGGGAAAAATGTTGGCAACTTTTAGTCTTAAGATGTGGTTTACACCAGAAGTATTGGACCAAGATAATCATCTATTATGTTTCTGTTTCTTTTTTCAAAAGTGTTTAGTTGCAAATTACGTTTTAAATGTTCCTCTGAATCATTGTTCGTGTGAAAGAACAGGTTATATTAATGAAATCCGTGACTCCATCTGTATTCCACATATTATTTTTGTCGCTAAAAGGCAAGCAAGGCCAATAGAACAGTGATTGCAAATTACAACTACTGCACAACCAAGAGCTATTGAATTTAATTTTATACGACTTCTCTTATTGTTTTACTGTCTCTTTTAATGTGTATGTCAATGATATCAGTGGGCCACCCAACATCATCTTTCATTTGGAAATGGAGGAGTTTCTAACAAACTATAAACTATATTGTTCAGGGGATTCATAGAAAACACTCACATCAACATGCTGCTAAATATTACAAACAATGAATCTAGTAAAATCATAAACTATGCTGCTCGCAATTTTATAAAACACACTTTTACACTTACCACAAACACACCTTGTGTTGAAACAGCAACAGTGACTGTGATTATTTGTTAATAAGCAAAAACAGGAATCATCCCTTCTACCCTAAAGGCCAAGGACAACATGCCCTTGCTTTGCTGGCCCCCTAAAAGAATATTTCCTTTTTGCTAGAAACTTATGCAAGAGGGATGATGACCAACTGGATGGCTACCTTACTAATTTGTTTAGTGACATCATATTGACATGGTAACCAAGCTCTTTAGTGAAGCAGTTCTTCTAAAATCCTCGCTGTTGCACTTGTTTGTCAACTATTTTTCACCAACTCCCACTAATTCTTTCCCAGCATGGCTCTATGTTTCAAACAAAAGTTGGGTTTGTCATTGATTGTACTGCAGGCTGCTTGCAGTTTAAATTTGTAATTGAAGTTTTAGAATGCCAGTAACATTGCCAATATTATAAAAATGGAATACTGCTATATTTCTTTACCTGGTGTGCATTAATAATCAATCTTTGAGGATTTTGAACTTAGAATCTGCCCAAAGGTAGTGTGAACTTTTTAAACTGCTCATTTTGTTTTTCTTTCTCTAATGTGACCTGCTTGGAGCATGAAGTATGTATTTTTATTTGTTTAATGCAGATAATTAAGTAGTTACTGATGACCACACTCATTAACGTAGTGATCATGGGATCTATCTTCTGTTTTTCTGACTTCTTAGTTTTGTCAGCCACAAATAAATCCATGTTTTAAGTGATGTGATGTCATTAAAATGTTATTATACCAATCTGAACTAGAAACCAACAAAGCATCACAAAACAATGTCAAAAGCAGGAAAAAAATCTGTTAAACCAACCATTCTAAAGCAAGCTGTATGAATTTGATTAATTGTTTTTATTCTTATTTGTTTGTTAATGACACTGTCAATTACCAGGATCATATCAGCATCGCCTGTGTGCTGGAATTTCACCAGTATATCAACTGACATGGAACTGTTATTTTAAAGCACACTTAAAAACCATCAGCCTAGACTGGTTTTGAATTTGCAACCTTGAGATCATTAGAAAGACCAACCAACTCAGTCACCCAGGCTGATGGATTTGATTGATACCACTATTCTCACCAGAGCAGCATTTTAAACAGATTTGCCAACCATGCAGGTACTGCAATCCAATCAGTGTCTGCCTCCACATGTAGCTAACCAAGAAACAAGAAGCAAGTGAACCAATTGGGAGCCAAGAAATAAGATGTGAGTATGAGATATTTGGGTAACTTTGTCACCAACTTTGAGTTGTTGAATGAAACCGTTTTTACTTATAAAGCCATATCCAACAACACTTCTCTAGAAAACTTAGTATAAAGCCTTGAAACATCCATTACCATTCAATTAATTATTTCTTGTTTGCATTTACTCCACTTTGTAAATGCTTCAGTGCAACTTCTAAAGAAAGGTAAACAAAACTAATAGCAAGTTTGACAGCTGTATAGTAGATAGATGAATGAATGTTTACAAAGATGATGCACCCCCTTAATGTGACCTAATGGTATGTGCAGACTGGTTCCTCTTCAGCAAGTTAATAGCATATGTAAGAACTACTCTCAGTAAATAACATTTGTACAAATATACATGATAAAGATGGCTATTATACAAATGAAGATGGTAATTTGTTCACAGCTGTGATTCTGGGCATTTAATACACAACAAGAATTATTTAAAATAGTGTAATCTATCAGCAAGCATAAGAACAGCAATATTTACACACTGCAATGAAACTCTATACTAATTATCCAAAGGTGCAATATTTCACAAGGAAGAAGTCAAAAGTGTCAGGGAAAATTCTATTGCTTTCAATGGTGTATAGTTTTGTACAATAGCTTCACTAGAAATGAGGTTATAAACAAAACCTATCCTATTGGGCACCACCTATCACGACTTCAAAGTTTGTCACAAACTAACCAGAATACCCTGTATATCACTTCATTATAGAGGCTGTAGCTGTCAATTTTCAAGACCGTGAGGTGAGTATTTCTAAGGATTTTTTTTATATTCCATTAAGTTGTGTGTCACATAACAATTTCTTTTACTTTATGACATTTATACTTGAATTGATGTTACTTCCGAATTCTGACAGCTAGCCTGGCATGCATTCTGCATACAGGTCTGTTGTCATGATAACCAGGGTTAACTTTAAGTCCCTTTCACCCTTTGCTCAAGCTAAGAGGTAATGTCGCCACTGCACAAATGGCCCCACAGCAATGTTTTATTTGTTTTAACAGTATTCTTGTATTGTTGTACTGTGGCATGATATTATAAAGTTTAGGGACACAATTGGTGAACTGTAAATTATGCAATTGCTATCATAATTTTCCATGTACTAAACCTGCAGTTACATTATAGTATGGGAATTATTTTGGACTTTAAAACCTCTGCTGAAATTCCTGAGTGAACAACAATGTCTGATCCCAGGAATGATACATAATAGAACTATAGTTTTCAATCTCTCAATTATTTTCAGAGAGTACCTAAAATAATGAATATCCATTTAAAATACAAGTATTATAGAAATAAATTTTTTGCTATAAAAGATTGCACGTTTAAAATGCAAAGTTTGTCTCATTCAGTTAAAAGTTAAAATAAAAATATGAATTAAACATTGTAATAAGCTTGAATTAAGAAACACTGCTCGTGTCCTGGAAGTTTTGGAATAGTATTAAAAGAACTGGCTTAGAGCACGTTTTGAAATCAGAAATAAAAGAAAAATTAAAACAGTGAAAATAAACTTGAAAGTTTTGGTCTATTAGACATATTATAATGCTGCATGCAAACATTTAAATTCTCACATGGCAACATTTATAAAGGTATTAAAATAGAATGGAATACACACTTGATCTGACAGTGTGAGAAATGCACATCATCAAAAGTTTACTGGCATGCTCTACACCATATGTTTTGATATTGTGAAGTGAAGAGGTTTTTACAGTTCAGAATGGTATTTAAAAATTACTCCATATGTCAAAGCACAGTTTTATCATTGTTTACCTCTCCTCCTTCACTCGGCTGACAAATGGAAGATGGACAGACAACACTGCATGTTTTCCACATGGTGTAGTGGCTACTAGCAGGAAGGACGTGCCATGAAAGCAATTGTTAGAATTTGAAAGTAATGTTCATCTAAATACAATAACTTTTGTAAAATGTTATTCAAGAATTTTTGCAAAGTCCAATAAAAGGAAACTGGTTTGTAGTTAAACAGCTTGCTTTTTGCAGGCTTTTTAATACAAGGGCTTTGCTTCAGCTGTTTTAAGCAACTGTGAAAAAATTGCATATTTTAGTTAACCATTGTAGATGCATGCCACAGGGGGTGCTGTATCACTTCTACATTTTTTAATTACAATGTCTATAACATTAAAAACTGTTTCTCTTAAAACAATTTATTCTATGCAGAATCTGTTAAAACACAATCTAACACTTGATTCCTGCGCAGGTGTCGCATAATAAACCCTTCTTCAACCTAATTTAACTAATCTGCTGACTCAATTTTTCAAAATATCTCATATGGCCCTAAAACATGTTAAGTACAAGATAGAAACAAAATCCATTGTATTAATGATCTGCCCTGGGAGGCAAATTGATTAGTAGTGCACTCATACCAAAACTATTTCAAACTTCCCTGATGACCTAGTAATTCTGTGCACCATAAATTAAGCTGCTCAATTTAATCCCAAAAATCAGTTCTAAGTACAATACTGTATAGTGAAGCAAGTATCCAATATAACTCATATCCATGTAATGAATTATGATAAAATAAGAGATGATTATCATTCAGTTCCCAACAATATACATATTAACCAACACCAATAGATTATTGTGTCGCCCTCCATGGTGTAATGGTTACCATGCTGACTTCATATTCCCAAGGTCGCGGGTTCAAACCCGGCGGAGGACGATGGATTTTTTCGGGTGTAAAAATCCTTAGCATGGCTTCCTTCAGAAGGGAAGTAAAGCCGTTGGTCCCGTGTTATAGATTTACAGCACGTAAAAGAACCTCAAGCCTGATAGAGAGGTCTCTGAGCAAAATTAAGTGGTCTTTCACACCCAGTATAGAATGGGACGCTGAGAACCACAGCAGTTAAAGAGCGTCCATAAATAACACGCCATTTACATTTAACAGATTATTGTTCTAAGGTTACATGTTTGATTGCTGGATTTACCATGTAAATTTGTTCATGATTAGGGCATCATTGGTTGGGTTGTTTGAGGTCTCAATTGGTATATCATTCCCATATTCACCTTCACAATTGGTATGATGATGTCTGAGGGTCAACCCAAAAGTTTTGAGAATTGATGACAAAACAGCTTTTCCTAACTTCAGATTGAAGTTCAAACAGCAATGTGTGCAAGTCTGGGCACATTCATACCACATATGTATGCATAGAAGGTATTGTTATGACATATGCTAGGGATGGATCTCCATGCAAGAGCATTTCTGTGCTATTATTTTCTATGACTTTAAACCCCATTTATCAGTGATATGCTGAGTTTAGAGGAGGGGTTCCCTCGAAGATGAAGACTGAGCAGAAAAGCCAGCAATAGTAATAATAGATGGAAGGTGTGGTGAAAGCAGAATGCCTGTATTGCACATATTGTCACATTCAAGAACCCCTAAATATTGGATCGGCAGCAGTGAAAACAATCCTGAAAGAAAAGCTTTACATCAGGAAGCTCTGTACGATCCCCCCACCATCTCACCAATGAGCAGAATATATGCAGTGGTACCAGGAAATTATTGAAAAATTCAAAAAAATATTTAACATTGTAACATGTGACAAAAGCTGAATTGATCCAGAAACTAACTGTTAGTCAGTGGTCTGGTTCTTCCCAGGAGAAGATCACCCAACAAATCAAAGTGAAGTGTTGCCAAGATGATGATCTATTCATTCTTCTCAGTTAGTGGTAGTGATGATTCTGCTTGAAGGACAAAAGACTGTTACTGCCAGATGGTTGTATCATGTCAATATCTCTGCCCACACTGCACAAGAAACAACCCAACAATCAGATATTTGTCCCATCTTCCAGGTTTGGCCCCATGCAACTTTTTTCTATTCCCCAAAATTAAAGAAAAAACTAGAGATCAATGATTTGAGTCATCTGTAACCACAGTAACTGCTTCTTATGAAGAATATATTTGCACTCTCTCCATAGTTCTTCTAGTGTTCAGCATTTTCAAATGCAATGGAGAATATTTTGAAAATGTTCAGATCTAAATTTTTAAAATGTTATTCTGCCCATTCTCAAACTTTAGGAGTGACCCTCACAGCTGCATAATATATAAGTCTAACTTATGAAGTATGACGGCCTGAATGTCATTTAATAAAATTGAAAAACAAAAGTATGCCACAGTTGATCCTATGTTCAGGGCCATCCAAACTCTGTTAAACAGCACACTCCATCAGCCCAATTGTTTCTCTAATTTGTTCTTTTACACCAAAAATATTCATTCAGAGCATATTTTTGTTTTAACATCTTCTAAATGACATATCACATTAGATATAAGCATATGAAATTTATTTGGAAAGGAGCTCAGGGAGTTTTGGTACCAAAGCTGTCTTATGTGTAACCTAATGACTGCAGGAAAACCAAAATTTAAAATCTCCACCAGGTGACCTAAGCAGAACTTGAGATACACCAATAAGAAAAGCAGAAATATTACCACCTGCATTGGTGGCTCCTCAATTTTTGAACCATTTTCTAGATATTAAAGGTCTTCTCTCCTTAATTTTGGATGTAAACTTCAATATCAGCTTAATAAAACTCCCTTTGCATAGCAAAAAGGTTTTCAACAATTTTAATTTTTATTTCTTACTTAAACATCTTCATACACCATTTTACATTTTAGCATCATGGAATGCATTTATTCATGTTTCAATATACATCTGCATACTTTTGTGACTATACAAATCATCATTGTGCATGTAAGTATTCTTCCTTGTATTATACCTAAAATGAACATTTGGTACATTCATTTATACAACAAACATATTATATTATACATAACATAACTTGTAGTAGTAGAATAAAATTAATGTTCTTGTTTAAAACTAATGAGTACAGAAAGAAATTTAGCTTTAAAAATCAGTCACCACACCAATAAAAGTTAGCAATTTAACAATCATTATGAAGTTTATTTGTGTCCGAAAAGATGGTGAATTAACTTGAGCTTATAATACATATTTCTCATCCATTCATTCTCAGATTAAGGAACATTCACAATGAAAGTTTGTCACTAATAATACTGAAGACTGAGCTTATAACAAATATTCTCATCCATTCATTCTCAGCCTAAGGAACATTCACAATGACACTAATAAGCCTGAACACATAGCCCTGTAGACATATCTAAATATCATTATTTATTATGAACTTCACTAGATTTTACAGAATATATTATGAAGCATATATGTAACATAGAAGCTTGTTAACTCCAACTTTTTTAATTACCATACAGCATCAGAAAGCACATAAAAAATATATGTTTTGAGGGGAAGAGATTTGTGAATAAACAACATATCATAAAATTAAATACCATTTCTCCAGGTATAGTGGTGTTTGCAACAGTACACTATTAACATACACTGATAAAACGTATTGTGTTTAACTCAATTTACAGTGTAAATGACCACATGTGTAAAGTTCAGGTAGTGTGTTTGCATACTCTACTTATGGTAGAGTTCTCACTGAGATTTGCCCAATACAATAGTATATACTGAAAAGAAAAAGGTGCATTTGCTAAATGTTCAGGAAGCAAGATGCAGGAAGATGTCATGAATAAAACTGAGTAATACCTGGATGACTTTACTTAATGTGACAGTTCATAACATGAAGTTAAATTCTGTTAAACTAAAATTAGAATGCATTTAATTGCATGAATCTTGATTGGTACTTTTTTTTCATTACTTCATTATACTGCTTTATGTCAAATGATTCTAATTGCCATGTGATTCAAACTTAACGTACCAGGAAGGAAAAGTTTGACATTGCCAAACTCTTTACTTAAGTTCATTGTAGTCCCAGTCTAAATATGATCTCCAGGCTTTATACTTTTGTTATAGTTTGTGTTTTGAAATTACATGGTGATGGCTAAAGGAATTAACAATATAATAATATCATTAATAATAATATAATAATTTATTAGCATAAATGCCCATAAAAGGCCTGGAGGTATCAAAATCTACTGCTAATCTAAGGGTGGCTTGCAATAACTCGAAAATGGTAACCAAAACAGAAATGAGTATGAGAAGCAATGCAAGACAAGAATTTGGTTTACAAAGCCTGGTAATGAGAACAGGAATGCATATTGATAACTGTTGATCTCAAAGCGGAAAGTTGATGGCTGCCTAGAATGTCTAGAGCAAAGAATTTAATATGCACAATATGGATATATTATATCATGCCAAGAAACAAGAACATTAAAACAGACCACAGGAAAACTTCCCATCATTTGTGAATGATCCCATTTAACCCTTTATTGCTGATCTTATTTTGCTATATAGGCAGTTCTTGCTCTAATTCCTAAACTGGCTTTCCTAATCCTTCCAAAGGCACTACCATTGAGTGGTTTGAGAAGCAATGAGCGTTAAGGTGCTAGGTAATAGACTGGCCATCAAATCAAAGTCAAACGTTGTGAGTTTGCATCTCAGCAACTACAGTCAAATGAGCCTGCAGTAAAGGATGGGGAGGGCTCAAGTAAAATAACCAGTGTAATGAACCACCTTTGGATGCTGACAGGATTAGATTTGACTGCAGCTATATTGATTTTGTTCTTTTTCTTAAAAGAAAGTTAAAAAAAACAACAATTTTATTTCAAACATTTTTTATTTTTACAAAATCAGTCTTAATTATATATATATTTTTTGTTGAAGGTTAGTTTAATATATGAGCCCTAAAGTATGAACCCTATTTCTATAGATTTAAAACAAATGAGACATAAATATTGACATGTATTTCAACTTTGCCGTTCTTGTTCTGGTTTCATCCTCAGTTGTGAACTAGTTCTCATATCTGTGCTAGAAGAGGGCAATTAATTATTTAATCGCTGCACAGGGATAATGGGGTCAGCACCACACATCCCCTATCTAGAAACATTTTTGAGTCATAGATCACTGCTGATCATAGCTCGTCATAATCCTCCTGATGCTGAGTGGATATCAATCCTATAGATGGGTCCATTCCCCATTGGTGGACTCAAAAACTCAGAAACATTCTTTGACAATAACCATAGAACTGTACTATAACCCACAGTGTCATGATGAGGGAAGGTAAAGTAAAAATTTTTGGCTACATATAGCAAACTTAACAAGTGCCAAGGCCTATCAGAGTTGTTAAGTATGCCAGAAGAAAGTATAGCTACAACTTTGAGGTTGCTACATTTAAACACATTGATGAAATTAAACCCATAAACCCATATGAACAAAGAAAACTAGTGCACAGCCAGATGTACATCCAGGCTGACAGTGGTTTTTGTCATTGTGGGCTAGGTATAGCTGCAGTGCCAATTTTGGTCATTTTAACTTTCTTTTTATAACTTTTGACCTTCTGGAGAGATGATGAGTGAAATAGGTGAAATGATTACTCATATAAACTTAGTTGAAAGTTGATAAATATTTGAAAGTGCATAAAAAGATAGGGGGAAAATCAGATCAAAATGTAGATAGTCACATCTTGTTTGCATATTATGATAGGCTGCTCAAACACTCATTCCTGAGAAATTAGCATTCTTAGTTTTGATCTACAGACTATATACATAAAGTACTTTGAGAGTTTCCAGTAAAACATTTTCTTAGCACTCCCTAGTTTATCCCTTCCAATAACATAAAATCTTATCCAGGCAACTCATTTAGCCAAGTTTCAATAGCTGATTTTGGATAAGAAGACTATCTCCACAAAATGGAGAATTTATGAATGTGCGAGTAAATAATTTAAATATTATTCTGAAAGACAAAGAGAAATTACATGATTAACAGCTAAAATTCTATTTGGGGTGATTTAGATTTCTTGAGATATTTTACAATATATGGAAAACTAATCAGGGCACAAGGAACATATTGTGTGGAAGTTCTTATTTATAATTAAATATTAATTATTTATAAAATAACTAATTTTATGTAGAGTGGAGGAAAGTAAAGATGAGTGACTCAAATGATTTAAAGTATACTTGAGCCACTCAACTTTTGTCTTCCATTGTACAACATGGATTTGAAAACACAGGGCTTCCAGATTATACCTTACAACCACATAAGTTTTGCATTTTCCAGCTACACAACATATGTTCTCTGATTTTTCTACTTAAAAAGTGTGTAAAATTCTACTCAGAGCAAATAATGGGATTTGCATCTTCTCTTAGCTAAACAGGTGTGTATTGGGTAAATATATTCCAAATGACATGATTTGTTTCAACTACTGCAATGTTTTGGGTTCCATTGCTTACATATTCTTGAGTTCCTCTAATGTGTTAGAATTTGTTTTGTACATTCCTTCCTTTAGACTACCATACAAATAAAACTTACAAACTTTTAGATCTGGGGAGCAAGAGGACTCTACAGAGGCATATGCTGCTACCAAGCTCTGGGCTAGCACTTTTTTACTTTCTCTAGCACATATGTACAATACGTAATAGATAGAGTTCTACCCAAAAATTCAATAGCCAGACTTAGCTGGAAATATATGTTTTGAGACCCTTTGCATCCAGAAAAACCTCAATATGGTGTGTTTGTGGACAGCATAATTTAAAACCAAAAGGTTTGTTAAATACCAAACTTGGTATTTAAGTTTAATATCTCCCAAGGATGCAACACAAAGATTTTCAAGAACCCCCCCCCACCAAACTCTTTACATGACAATTTTTTTTTTATGTTAAAGATATTTACATGACAAAATATAAAATGTGTATCCTGAATTTTCTGGGAACAGCCTCTGAAGTCCTCTTCATTCTGGATGAATTTTGCATAACTGGCGCACCGTAAGAGAGAGAGAGATAAAACTTAAAAACACCAAAAATGTAGTCCTCGTCAAAACACACAATTTATGTCCTTTACATTTTTGTTGGGCAGGCAACTGTTTCTGAGATATTCCTTGTTATTGATTTCATTTTTAAAATATACTTTTCTCAAACAGGAATTTGCTTGTGTTTCTTTTGCTTTATTTCTGGTCAAGCAAAGAAGAAATTTGAACGTGATGCATAGCTTTTAAAATATTTTACTATCGCTATAGCATGGTGCATTCCTTTATATTCCTTTTACTCATAAGAACTAAGTAATAAGAACATTCTGATAATGGCTTATCTCAATTAGCATGATGTAGAGAACAGAATAATCCTTTGTAAGAAATTTGTTTATAGAACAGTTAAAGAAAGTCAGGTAAATGTAACACAAACATTTTTTTTCCCTTTCTTTCTTGGTAAATTATGTTTACATTTTTGTTCTGATTTAATGAAAGTTATCTATAACAATGTCAATATTTTCAATGAAATTTAATACATATGGTTAATTATAATAATATAACAATTGTAATTACTCATTACCTAGGTCTTAAAATTTTAAAAAACTAAAAATAACCACCTCTATCTATTTTTGAAACAGTAATTTCTGATTTTGTATCCATAAAGAAAATTAAGAATCCCCTATCTTCAGTAATAAAAATCACTAGACTGGCTATACTAACACATATTGAGAGCTACTTTGGCTGTCCTCGAGACTTGTCAGCTATGCTTCACATGGCAAGAAAGAAGACCTGAGGGGTCTGTTGTAATGACTTTCCCTTTCATGTCTTGTATCATGAGTATGCCCACTATATCATGTCTGTTAGTCATCCTACTTTTGCCTGAGAAGAGAGGCTACATTACATTATGAACAGAATCAAGTTTTATCACAATGCATATTTTATGCCTTAACAATAGGATAGAATGCAAACAGCCAATTTAATAGAAATTCTTTTTCCATAGCTTCGGAGCTAGCCTAACTTGCCCACAGAATATACCACTGCATGCACATATCACTTTTACCTACAAACAATTTTATTCTCTAATTTACCCATGAGCTCTGCTGCTCTATAAATAATGGTACACTCTTGTTGAACCCACTCATAAACTTTCTCTTATAAAAATGGCCTCAGAATGTAATTTCCATACAACACATCATTTACTGTTGGCTCATAAAGAAAAACTTGCACTGATTAGGCATCTAATCACACATTGAACTTCAAAAAGCTAGGCAGGCAGTCAGCTATCCTGGCCAATATGCAAAACCCTGTTTGGCAAATATATATTTTGGAAGCCCAGACATTTAACAACTTCAAATGATAGAAGATGGTCGTATACCAACATATACAATGTGGGGAATAAGAATGTATAGATTTCTAACACTTGCTAATTTAGAAGAATCCAGCTGGTTTCCTCTTTTTATGCTGATTTCTTATGGCATTATTAAGTCCTTATGTAATATGCTTAGAAATTCAATCTGCACATGCATTCTCTTTACATTAATTATATATTTTTACGCCATCTAGTATTTTGCTAATGCACTTTCTTCTCAACATCTTGGACTTCTCTATCACAAGGAATAAAAGTATCTTATTCCTTCTCAACTTCATTATGCTCTTTGCTAGAGAAAATTATGAACTGATTTAACCTTCCAGGGCTTTAATGTGAAACATCTGTAGTGGTTTTAATATTGCCCTTCATCTTGATCCATTTTTATATAGCATTGATACATGGGTCTGCCATTTCAAAAAGATAATGGTATCTGCCAGATCGTTTCGCTATAGCTGCTGGCAATTCTTCACTACCATTGATTACATCTGACTTTATCTTAGGGTGCATCAAAAGAACTTGCAATGTTTCCTTAGCATGACTGTTAGATGCTGCTAGATGAAGTGCAGTCTGACCTGAAAAAATAGTTCCAATTATGGTTAATATTCCAAAGATTTACATAGCATACGCTTCTTACAATATGAAAATTATTTGAGTTGTATGACAAACTACATATTCTGGTAAAGAAGCAAGTTTGGATGATGATAAATAATAGGTACCATGACTGACCAAGGTCAATAATCTGATAAGATATTAAGCCTTTTATAGTGAATAGTAATCTTTTAAAGAAAAATGTAATAGAGGTCCATTTAATTACAATATTTTAAAAATAAAATTTTAGTCAACATTTATTTTTATTATTTATGCTTTTAAGGCTTTTGACTTGTAGAGCATATTTTAAAATTAATTTCAATGGTTTTTACATTGCAGGTGAGGTTAACAATAAGACCATAGAATGAATTCAGTTGCTTAAATTTTAATAATTACAAAAATTCAGTGAAAAATACATTTGCTATATAACTGGTTATTCAGAACTATTATTATTTAGGCCAGCCACTTGCTCAGCTTTGTCTATCCCTCTTGCATTACAACAATTTTGGAGCTAATGGCAGCAGAACAATCAAGCACTTTCTGCTAGTAGAGACACAAAATTCAACATCGCTTTCTTATTACTTAATTTCACACAATTTTAATTTATTTTGTTTTCCTAAGTAATAACTACTAATTATTATTACCTATTACATTGTTGAGCTAATTACTGATATCACAAATGTTAACTACATAATGAATATTTCTTAAATTATGGAGACAGTTGTAATATGGAAAATGAGACCCTACAGCAACAATATTTAGGAAGTTTTATTGTAATAAACTGAAAACTGAAATAAGAGTTCATCAATGTATCTATTGATAACACAATGATATTTTTCATCTGTTTGCTGTATGACTCTTCTTAAAAATGACCTCAACTGAATTTGGTTTATATATAAATGTATTCAGTATGTGCTATATAAAAGCAATCCCAGAAATAATATCACTTCAAATGTACTCTTGTCTGCAGGGAGAAGTGTTAGGTTATTTATTGCACTGTTACTGTGAGTAATTCTGAAGAAGTCTCTCAGGTTTAACTTAAGTGACCAGACGTCCCATTATAAACAGGATAGTACTACTTTTCAATCTGTTGAACTGATCTCCTGTAAGATTTTATCAGAATGCCCCTTTGTCCTGTTTTGTTAGAAAATATATTTATTCTCCATTTAATGTAGGTAATACTGAGTACAGTAGATATATGAGAAGTTTCTGTAGAAAATCCATTCTTCATGAAAATATTTCCTGTAAGCCAACTCTTTTATGAGTTATATAACATGTTAAAAATCCTAGCCAAAACAATGCAACTTATTAAACTATTTTTTCACTAAGCCAACCAGCATTAAGGGTATATTGCTCAAAGCAAAGGAGTTTATGCAACTTCATTTTACAAAAACTTTTCAACTTTTTTCTTCCCCAGAAGTACCTTCTTCGTTGTATTTGTTGAGATGTACTCTGATTTTACCCCAGTGTAGGCATGCCATCTTTGCTTCCATTTTCCTGCTTTCCAGGGATTTTCTTCATTCTTCTCAGAAGTTCCACTACAACTTTGTTGACATAATTGAAATGCAGAACAGTATCTATATCATCCAACTTCAATGTTGTGCACCTTACATAAGACTCTTTTCTACATGCCTATACTTATACAATGTCAAATATCTATGGACAATGCCTGTTACTACAATAAGTCTCTTTCTATTTCAAGCAACAATATTGCCAAAAATCAGAAGATTAGCACTCACACCATGCCCACTTTTAAAAACATGTGCACTTGTTCCTTTAAAACCAATTTTCAGGCTAAATAATTGTTATAGGCATATAAAAAGATTAAAACATTAATGGGAATGCACAATGAAGTAACTAATAAAATAGGAGTAAAAACATAAATTACACTCAAACTTCACTCTTGAAATAAAGTAACTTACTTTGGACATGTTTTGGTGGCTTTTGCCACCATTTTCAACAGAGATTCACTGATGACTCGTGTTAGCGGTTTGTGGATGTCTCTCTTACGGATAGATGAATTTTGAGATGAGTCCATTTTTTGTGGTATGTCAAAATTTATGACCTTGACATACCACAAACAAATGGACTCATCTCAAAATTCATCTATCCGGAAGAGAGACCTCCACAGGCCGCTACCATGAGTTCATCAGTGAATTTCCATTGAAAATGGTGGCAAAAACCACCGAAACATGTCCGAAGTGAGTTACTTTATTCAAGAGTGAAGTTTGAGTGTAATTTATGTTTTTATTCCTATTTGATATAAAAATATATTTTTGAAAACTAGAAACACAAGGCTTTCTTATGATGCTAAAACAAAATAAAACAAATAAAAATCCAGCTCAAAAATGTAATTTGAACATACATGAATACCTTAAAAGATATACCTTTATCTAACTTCCATGATCATTGTAATTCCTAATTTCTATACTAAGTTTGCAGTGGACCAGGCTTAATTGCAACAGCATGCTGTGATATGCTGTTAAAATTTGCACATTTTGCACCAGCATCATATAATATTACTGTGCTCAGTGTTGTACACCATTAAAACAGATTCACAATACTCCAAGAACAGTTACCAAATGGAAGCAAGAACCAGAAGCCATGCAGGACACAAGATTTTGGTTCACAATAGCCTGGTAACAAAAACAAGAATGCATATCAATCTCAAAGCGGCAAATAAATTTTGTACATTAGGATTTCATTTGTTTTTTATTGTCAATCACCTGCCTCCAGTCCAGCCAACATTATGCAAGTTAACCAATGTCAAAATTCGAAAGAATTGCAACTTGAGTGAGCATGTCATGGTCATTAACAGGCTGTTCCAAATTGATAGGTCTGAGTCAGAGTATATGCGCATACTCTATCACAAATCTTGTAGCAGGACTGGAGGGAAAGCATGATAGCCAATAGTCGCTTGGCAAGTCATAAACACAATCTTCCCGATACTCTATTCCAACAGTTTTTCAGCCATGACGATAGGACATGTAACTGAGTTGGAACAGCCTGGCCTAGAATAATCTCTACAGTGAAGAGTGTAATATGTGCAATATGGATCTACCTAGTCAAGCCATAAATACTGTCACAAACTTTTGGCTTGGTCTGAAGAACTGGTTTTGCATGAGGCAAGGAACACTGTGCTGAAGGCAAGTCCAGATCAGTGTGTATACAACAGTGAAGGAGAAAGAATGGATCTGGTTTACTTAAGCATGGAGTGGGGTGGCCATGATTACAGGGTAGCAGTGATTGCCTTGCACAAGGTTGGAAAGTCCCGATTGAGATTTTCCAACTCCTGAAAATCAACAAGAGGTTTGTTTATTGGATAATCCAGCAGTTCACTGAGACCTGCAGTGTAAGTGGTTACCCAAGGGATGGTCATCCTCATAGTATGAGAACAGTGGCAGCTGTTAAAGCAGTGGAGGCTTGTATCTGGCAAAACCCAATCTAGAAGCAGATGATAATGGCACATGAACTCAAAATTTCCCCGCCATCAATATCCAGGGTACTCTCTGAAGATTTGACAGATCAGAGCTTATCGGCATGGTACCAAACATTTCTTAACACCACAACTGAAACAACAGAGGAAACTGATATCAATACAGCTCCTGCAGCGGTATGCCAACAAAGGGCATTGGAAAATTCTCTTAACCGACGAGAAAATCTTTACTGTTGAAGAGAGCTTTAACTGCCAAAATGATAGGGTATATGCAGCAAACTCTTGGGAAGCTCATGAGAGAGTTCCTAAGGTTCAGAGACGTCACCACCCCTCCTCAGTCATGGTTGGTAGGAGGTGAGCTATGAAGGCCCCACAAGAGTTCACTTTTGGGAAAAAGGCATAAAAACAAGTGCCAGGGTATATAGGGAAACAGTTCTGAATCCTATTAAGAAGGACTTGAGTGACACCATGTTCAACAATGAGCCTGGACCTTCCAACTCTGCTCCAGCTCATAAGGCGACGGTGACACAACAGTGGTTATAGGCCAATGTACCACACTTCCTCTCCAATGTTGAGTGGCCTTCTGGTAGCCCCAATTTAAACTGCCTGGACTACAAACTGTGGTCAGTATTAGAAGAAATGGCCTGCAAGAAAAGACACCCTTCATTGAAAGTTTGAAGCGTTCTTTGGTGACACAGTGGCAGATTTTCCGATTTATAATATCGGTTCTGCCATAGATGATGGCCCAAGAGACTTAAAGCCTGTGTGCCTGCCAATGGTGGACTTTGAAGCCTGATAGGTGCCAATTGTGAATGATGTATATGCTTATAACATATTAAAATAAAATTGAAAAAACTCAAATTCTTTTTCGTATATTCACAAAATACTTTGTGACATTTATGGCTAGACTAGGTAATGTGCCATGCCTGGGAATGAGAATGAGAGTGTTAAAACTTAGTTAAGTCTTCTTTCCTGCTCCAGGGACCCGGGAAAATTTTCCTTCAATTATGAATGCTCACATTAAAATACATGTATTTCAACTTTATGATTCTTGTTCTGAACCAGCCTTTATACTAATGCACTAAAACAGAATTAACTATAAAACGAAAATAACTTACCACCTTGGGTTGGGGCATTGACATCTGCACCATGTTCTAATAATTTTGCTGCACTCCTTGCATTGTTCCACCTACATGCAGAATGTAAAGGCTGCCATTTATCTTCTGTCTCCGCACCCGTGGAAGCACCTTGACTTAAAAGGTACTGAAAAAAATTCATGTGACTGTTACTGGGTTAATATATAAACAGAGCCTAATGAACTGTTCAAAAAATGTAAATGGCTATGAAAACTGCACAATATAATCGAAATTATTCAGATAGAATGACCATGAGTCTTCTTTTCTAATGCAAAAAAAAGTGACCCGGTATATTTTTGAAATTTGTTCAAACATTCTCTTTTTTGTAGTTAGGAGTAACATTTGACTTTAAACTGCATGATCTCTAAAGGATTGAGATATTGAATATCAACAAATTATAAAATAAAGCAAAGATTGTGATTATTACATCAGGATTGTAGCATTTTTACTTTCCTTACATGTACCATGTACACAGTGTATAGAGAAAAATAAAAAATTTGATACGAGATTTCACCAGAAATCACGTTTTAGGATTCCCCGTATAAGAAAAAAAGGGCATTTTTAGAAAAAGTCTTTATGTCTGAGTGTCCATCTATGTGTGTGTCAGTGTCTATGAACATGATAACTCAAAAACAAAGAGTGTCCATAAAATACCAAATGCGATATTTAAGTTAAATACCTTCCAAGGATGCGATGAAGATTTTGAGGAAAATCCTCCCATCCAAAACTACCCTCTACATGGAGTGTAGTTGAAGTGGCCTAAAATTAAAACCAATAATCCAGAATATCTCGATAATTATTAATTTTTTAAAAAACAAAATTTTTTTGGCTATCTCTTATTATTTGAACTTAATCACTTATCGTACTGACCAAGTTTGGTATTTAACCGACTTTTCGTTTTTGAGCTATGCTGACTACAGACACACATACACAACTTTTTTCTAAAAATGCCTTTTTTTTAACTCAGGGGACCTCAAAACATATTTCTGGCGAAATCTCGGTATTGAATTTTTGATTGGAATATAATACATTCCCTATCCATTATGCAAATTGTACATGCGAGCTAGAGAAAGTACATAAAAAGATGATGTTGACTAATGAGTCAACAATACACAACCTTTTTCTAAAAATGCCTTTTTTGGACTCAGGGGACCTCAAAACATATTTTGGTGAAATCTTGGTATTGAATTTTTGATTGGAATATATTACATTCTCTATCCATTATGCAAATTGTATATGCGGGCTAGAGAAAATACATTAAAAGATGATGTTGACTAATGAGCCAACAATTCGAGTGACGGATAATCAAGGTTCTATTGCAATTGTGAATGCAGTGACATTACCTAAACCATGGCATTTATGGACAGTGTTGCAAAAGAGAATGAATACAATATAAGCTATTCCTTGAAACCCACAGACTTCAAACATTTTCACATGATTGGGTGGCAGAAGACAATTCAACATGGAAAATATCAAGCTTCCTTCCTTCACATGCCCAGGTCAACTGTTTCTCATGTAATACTCAAATGGTAGAAATTATGATAAAAGATCATAATCATCTACATCATGAAGAAAAAGAGCCATATCATAAATTTTGATTTACCACCATACAGCAACCTTTGTAAATTCATAGATCCAGCACCAGATGTCTCCACAAGTGATACACCACCACCCTCATCACTGAAGCCAATGAAACAATATTTAGTCGGAAGCAAGGGTTGAAAATGTGAACAGGTGTTCCCAAATCAGTCCCAATAAGTAATTACTAAGTGATGTTTGTGTTATAAAACAGACTCAGATTCTTTTGATTTAAACTAAATACTTGCAGAATAATATTCAAGTGTAAATATGAACGTACGGAAAGCTTCTGTGGATTTTTAAAGCAACTGATATGTTGTATCAACCGAAATATTAAGATGTACTAAAGTTCAAAGAACCTTGTGTTTCTAAGTGATTTCGAAAAATGAGTATGATTGGAGCAGAGGCCATGAAGTTGTTGTGAACCACAGCAAACGACAGGGTCTTCTGGTTTCAACATTTTGTTGTGTGCGTGGGTGTATGTGTGTGCAGTGTGTTCATGAACTGGGTTGAAATAAGGGGTAATATGACGTTTCTGAAAATTATTTCTAAGGGTTTTTGAAAAAGCAATGCAAATTAGTGTTTTTGTAGGAAAAAAAGCCTGAAATCCCTCTGTAGTCAAAGTAAACTTTTGTTATTGACAAATTGGGTGTGTTTACTGATAAACTAATTATGCCTTCAAAATTACATGTTTTTAGTTATCCACAGACTTGGTTAATTTAAAAGATAAGCTATTAAGTTGCAAATATTTCAGGTTACCATTAAACTGTCAGTGACTGTGTAAAAACATTATATAATTTAATTTCTCTGTTGCTAGTTTGTAAAGATTCAATTGTTCAGATATGATTCTTTCATATCCAAATAACTGAGTGTGACAATCGCTTATTTAGATATGAAAGAATCAAGTCTAAAGATAGACTTTTACTTCTCAGTCAGCTAGATGCTTTACTTGGGGTGACACTTATTTAAATTGTGTGGGTTTATTATTATTAAACTGTGTGGTGATCAATAATTTGGCACTTGTTATATAGATAATATATTTTCATCTTTTCAGTTACGAACTTCATACGTATATAATTTCTTTCTTGAAGTTGCTGATGGTATCATATACATTTGACACCCTGGTTATTATGGCTTCCTTTGGAAGGGAAGTAAAGCCATTGGTCCCCTGTAGATTTATGGCACATAAAAGAACCTCAAGCCTGATAGAGATGCCTCTGAGCAAAATTAAGCGGTCTTTCATGCCCAACATAGAATGGGATGCTGAGAACCACAGCAGTTAAAGAGCATCCATAAATAAAACGCCATTTCATTTACCCTGGTTATTTATGTATATGCACCTTTCCCTCTAATTATACATTTTTATACCCAATTAACTTAATCCATTTATTTCCTTTATACTTACAACCTCATCAGTTTTATTATTAAGATCCTCTCTTTATTTGGCGATTTTCCTTCCTCCCATTTTTTTCTTACCATCATGTATAACTACCTAGTTTTTCTCTCTACATATTTTTGTTTCTTTGCATTAAATTATACAGTGTAATTATTATCTACATTGTTACATAGTGGGCATAAATCTTTATCTAATTTTAAATCTTTTAATAGCATTGTTCCTGTTCTTAACCATGCTCGACCCTCTCTATCCATTTTTCCACAGACATCAATGTATTTTTCTCTTCCCCATTCTTTCTTAACATTCCTATATAATATCAAAGTGCTCTTATCCCTTAAGCTAGCTATTATTTCTTAATTTGGCACTTGTTATTAATATCCTATATTAATATTTTGAAGAGATGTCTTAAATCTTTAATCTGCAGGCATGGAAAGGCGCAGTGTGGGGTATATTTCTGAAAGTGAGTGTCATTTGTTACACCTTGTTAGACATAAAGCTTTAGTAATAGTTGATAAACTTTCTGAATCAGACTTAAATCTTTTGGATCTTAGAATAGATTCAAGAAAATTAAACCACTTTCTGTAAGCATCATCAAAGTGTGTTCTGAAAAAGCATTTGCAAAAGGTATGTTGTGATCCCTTAAAAAGAGACAGAACTTCTATTAAAAAATTACTGCAAGTTGTCACTCTTGAACGAGTAGAGCAATTGCATCCAAGGAATTTAAAGTAAAACCAGGTCAAAAACTTTGCGGTTCTTACAGAAGCAAATTTTTATTCTCTCAAACTGATGATCAGAGTAACATTGAAGCAGTTGATGATGACAATCTCAAATTCTCAGGATGATGCTGAGATGGGATTAACTCCTGATGAGCTAAATACATTACAAAAAGTGTGCAATTGAAGAATTGAATAAAACATTCGATGAAAGTGGTCGTTCTCCTTTGAAATAACACACCCTTTGTTAACATAGCAAATCATCTTATGGAACACAGAATCTGCAGCGAGTACACAAATATTTAAAAAAAAAAAAAAAACTTTGAACAATTCTTGATGTTGAGTTGCTGGGAAAATAAATAGGAGGATCAAAGTACTCAACAAAAATATGGACAAACTTATTGATATAATGAAAAATGAATTAATAGTTTCATCAATAAAAAAAAAAAAAATCAAAACAAAACACAATCCAAATGCTGACAATTCCAGCTTCACTTCAACGGACAAGAAGAAAACTAAAAGAAACCTTTAATGTTTCAGATTATTCTGTTTGTAAAGTCCAAAAAATTTACAATGAGAAGGGGTTTTAGCTGAACCAGCTACAAAACAATGGGAAAGGTTAAGTCCCAAGAAAATTAAACTTGTTAAAAACCAGTTTTGAGGATTTAGAAATCAGTAACTGTGATACATAGTCATATAATAAGTGATTTGGGAATTTGTAACTCTACATCACTGAAAAAAGTTCCTTGAATGTATTTCAGGAATGGGATGGGTTATTGTTCCCATTCTCAACAATTTCCCCGCTGAGCTTGTCGTTTTTGTTTGCTGTTCAGGGCAAGCTGCAGATTACTGATGCTCTCTGATGACAGGATGATGAATCTGCCAAAGGTGGTTGGCAGCGGTGATTCAAAATTCATTACATGGTCTTTACATATACAAAAGCACAAGCTAATTATTTTATAAGTTTAAAGGAAGAAATCTCATCAAACACACTGTTGTTTACATGAATTTTGGTGAGAATTATGTTTTCACTCTACAAGGAGAGGCTCAAGGTTAAAATTGGTTATCATGCACCATCATTCTGCAATGATTCACTGAGCAAGTGGCTTTTTAAATCTTGAATAAGGATTTAACTTTCTGCATTTTTCATAGAGTTACTCTAAAATGATCCAGAAGATTTTTTATGTTGAATTCCTAGCACCCTCTTATAATGTAATTTCATAAAACTTTCATCCTAATCACAATAATAGACCAACAATTCATTGATATTCACAGAAATGGGAAAGAAATACCAACATATTGTGTTTGTTGTGTAAGCCTCCCTCTCGAGACCTAATGCTGCCCTCCGTGGTGTAATGGTTACCATGTTAACTTCATATACCCAAGGTATATCAAACCCAGCAGAGGACAATGGATTTTTTCGGGCGTAAAAATCTTTAGCATGGCTTCCTTTGAAAGGGAAGTAAAGCTGTTGGTCCCATGTCGTAGATTTATGCCACGTAAAAGAACCTCAAGCCTGATAGAGGCCTCTGAGCAAAATTTAGCGGTCTTCCATGCCCAGTATAGAATGGGACCTTGAGTACCACAGCAGTTAAAGAGCGTCCATAAATAAAATGCCATTTCATTCATTTTTTTTCCCCAAGACCTAACCTATAACAATCTTTAAAATTCAAAAATGAGAAAAAAAAAAATTAGGGATTAAAGTAAGATGAAAAGTAATGAAAAAACAGATGACATGCAAAACAATATCTTAAAAAAATAGTTATTTGATTAACAAGATCTTCCAGAATCAATCATTTAAAAATCTAGTTAAAATAAATAAATATTACATGGCTGTTGAATTCAATTTTTCCAGTATGTATTCACTAATTTTTAGCATAATTTCAGTATATTCAATATGTAAAAACAAATTGGTACGTTTTGAGTATATCCGGTATCAGTAGACACTCTGAAGATTTAACCACTATGTTCATTCACATAAAAGCACATCCTATCATACTGCCATATATAACAAACAATTGGTGATAAATCTGGCCTGAATCTTGATTTGTGTCTAAAAGTTATCAGAAGAATGTCCTACAATATATTCTTGAAGAAAAAAACATTTAGTATTAATAGCAAATTTGAAAAGTGCTCATTCTTTGCTTATAGGTAAACTTGTAATTGTGGGAACACATATGAGGTCAAAACTTTCGCAGCCTTAAGAATAGGAAAACAGGCATCTTGAATCTTTATTTACAGCTACTGCCATTGCTAAGCTTGTAACCACAGGCAAAGCAGGTTGGCATATGATCCATAGTATAAACTGGTTACATAATAACTAGGGCTTTGATTTATAAGTTTTAACCTATTTTTCCTCTTGTAAGTAGGTTAATAAGTTTTAAAGTTCTTTTATGTTTCAAGTTGTTTGGGTGCTAATGTGTGATTCTTATTCAACTTAAAAAAAGCTAAATGGGACATTAAGACCTAAAACTCGCTAAACTTAAGTTTTTTTTTAACCTCAGTAGAAAATTCATCAATTTGTTCTTCTATTCATTTGAATTACAATTTTTTTTTTAACAATTTGTTTAGTTTCTGATTAGCCAGGTTAAGAATTTATCACATTTTTATCTTAGTATAGAAATTACCAATGAGATCTTATGATGTTGAAAGATCTTTTTCTGCCTATAGAAATACATCAAAAAACAACAGACAATTTGGAAATGTGACTGGTTGTGTACAGTAATAGTGCTGAAATGTAAGTTTGTTTTACATGAGTGCTATGTATTAAAAATACATGCTGATTTTTGTAGTTAAAATGTTTAATACGAGTATACTGTGTAATAAATTTCCTTAAATTACATTCCATAGTAATAGCACCCTTCCATGAAGTAAAATAGTTTTCATATTTTGATCTGTATTATGTTATAAAAAGCATTTGTCGTCGACTTCCTTAAATAGGTAGGAAAATTGTTAATAAAAATAAAAAAATTAAGACAAAACAAATGGCTAGAAACCTTGTGTAGAAGCCTTAAAAAAAATCTAGGAACATTTTTTAAAAAACCTAGAGAGACTAGCAGAACAAACCAGATGTATAGCCAAAATTGTTTACATTGAGATGATTACAATCGAAGAACACAGGGAATGATGGGAGGGTTCTATAATAAAAACCAAACTTGAGATAACCACACTTCATATTATGAGATTAGCTTTTAATACTTACCATTTACTCAGACAGTAAAAGTGCAACATTCTAAGAACTCAAGAGTTCTTAAGTTTTGCTTCACAGGCTTTAAAGATAAAATAGGTACTCAAGCATTAACAGCATTTGTTGAAAAAATATATGGTAATTATTTACAAGTTGGGCCGCTAACTCTCTCCGCTGCGACTTATGCCAGTTTTGCACTCTAACGGGACCGGTGTGGTTAGAGAGGGATTATGGGTGTGGAGATGGTTTAAAAAACTAATGTTGTATCCATTGCACTGTTAGGAGTTGTTGGAAATATCGATAATGAGGTACTACCACGATATAAAATTAGAAACATAAATTTATATACACACACTAACCTAAACGGATTGGAACCTAACCTCGCGCTAAATTTGAAATCCACAGGCTTTGAAATTGTCATCATAAATACAAAGTCAATCAATCGCACTTAGTTTCATTCGATTTTAGAGTGGCCGAAGTTCTGCACAATAAAATTCACTGAACAGCTGTATCTGCGTGAAACATACTTGTCATACATCAGCACAGCGTCTAGCGACATATGCCGGTGTTGCATTCCACAAGACTGTTCGTCTGCCACCGACAATGAAACTCAAGTTTTAGGCACTTTGGTGTGTAGTATTATTATATATTTACATTGCAAAAGTACTACAAGAGTTCTTTATTTATATTCTACTCCTTCTAGGCAGCATACTTCATAAATATTCACAAAAAAGGATTCCTATGCGCACGTAATAAATTAGCGTTTAACTTAATTACGGAGCTTTTCCAATAAAAAAAATTTGTGAAAACATAACAAGTATAAACCAAACTTACAGTCAAACCACAATTTGTTTAATTTCTAGAGGGGCCCAAGTTCTCTATAATTACCAAAGATATAGTTTCTTAGCACTCCCCTTCATCCCCATTACCTTTAAATTGAAGTAAAACTACACTACCACTTACATCCACAACTTGCACATGGTCATTATAACATGCTCTATGCAATGGTGTGTAGCCATCCTTGTCCTGTGCTGATACAAGCATTGGATCGGTAAGGAGCAGTCTTCTGACTTCATTAAGATTTCCATTTTCTGCTGCCTGGAGAATTTCTTTCTGGCCTGTCTCTGAAATGCAAATAATTGGTATAATAATAATAATAATAATAATAATAATAATAATAATAATAATAATAATAATAATAATAATAATCTTATCCCACTAACAATGGTACAAAAATTCTGAAAAATGCATTTTTTTCTCTCTAAAAAAAGAAATTTTGTTGCAACAAATACAATTACAGAAATAAAATTAAGGGTAACTACTTTACTTGTCGCGCTTTTTGGCATGCACTTAAGCATAGGTCAGTGATGAGGTCCCTCAGGAACAAGGCATAGCCAAGGGATGCTATTATTTAGATGGAGTGGAATGACAATAGCATAACCGAGGAATCAGCTCATTTAAGAACCCAACCATCCACATGAAATCAAAGCAGAAACTCCAAAATGTATATTTGGTGAGTCATTATTTTTCATAATTAAAAAAAGCATTACTTCCAATCAAACATAAATCCATTTCACATCACATTTATAAAATTGCCATTGATGTACACTGTACAGTTAGGTAAAATTAAATTTACCAAGTGCTGAGGATTTTATTGTAAAGATATTAGTAGGGCAAAGGCTTACTTTAATAACATCTTTACTTAAAGACATTGTAATTGCAGAATAGTGAAAAGCTTTTTTATTTTAGTTCCTTGTACAAATCCTAACTTTATTAATCAGTAGAAGTTTTAGTCATCAAATGTTTAAAATACTGCTGCTTTAGAGTGTACTACTGTGGGGTTTCAGCTTGTTAGAATTTCCGCTTCTCTCAACTATTCTAAACAACAAATTTCAATGTAATAAAATTCACAAAGATGACAGTTGAAGCTCAACGAAAAGGAGAGGTATCTTCCAAAGTCATACAGTTCAGAAAACTGTATCTGAAAATGCTTCATTTTTTTAAAAAAAGAAGTATTTACTTACGAAGCGGATTTCTATCTTCTTCAATTCCTTCCGCATCATCATCCCACCCGCTTACTTGACCAAGTGGAAATCCACTTTTCTTCATGGCTTCTTGAATCTCAAGTAATTCTTGTCCATATTTGTCATATTCCTCCTCCTCTGAAGACATTTCAGTAAGTTATTTGACACACTGGTGATCTTATTTTTCAAACATAGACACGGTATGAATAGGTCTACTCTAAAAATCTATAGATAACAGTACATCAGGTAAACCAAAAACAACTATCTGTATGTACTAATATAAGTAAACTTAACCTTAAAAAAAAAACCGAGTTTGTATTTATATTTTATACATCAAAATAAGCAATGCTAACAAACCAGAATTGCCAACATGCAGGACTATATGGCTTGCTTGTAAAAGCATCGTCTGCTAGAGAGAAATTAAGTTAAACATTCCCGAGCGGCTAGTCGTAGTATGCATATTTTAAACGAATTTTCCTGCATTTCTTTCTTCACTTTCAACTGCGAAGGAAAATCAATTAAAAACATACAAAAAATACATCAGTTTAGCAAGAATAGTTTAACGAGCAGCGCTTTAGCAGATATCGAGCAGTGCGGAAAGTATCTTTTATACAGTTGCTATTCATAAGAATAGAAGAAAATACTATTTAATGTGTAATAAATGTACATATATATATTTTTTCTTCGATTACTAAAATTATTTATATTAAGTTAAACTTAAACATCAGCGTTTATTGACTTCCTCTGGTAGCTCAGTTGGTAGAGCGGTGGACTGTAGGGGATATCATCGAATTAACGATGCAGACATCCATAGGTCGCTGGTTCAAATCCGGCCCGGAGGATAACTTTTTAGGTTTATTCGTTAGTTGCAAACACATATGCTAAATCAACATTCGAATCGGTTTAAGAATGTTCTGTTTTATCAGTTGAAACGATTTTGTTATTCAGCCGACTGTCGTTTTCATCTCCCCGCGAGCGGCATAACTGCCTCCCCTCACATGTTCTCGTGGGCTGGAGCCAGGCCGCGTCGGACTTGCGCTACTCATTCCGTCAGCCATTCTACGTCAGTCACTGGCTGTAGTATAGAGCAGGCAACGCGACTGTGTGTGTTAGCCAAACGTCTTGTAAAGCACGTGTGAGTGTGTGTTTAAAAATAGCATCTGCATCTTCGGGTGTGTGACTAAATGACAGCGCAATAAAATGTCATTTGTGGGAAAGATAAGTTACTTTCTTGGTGCGATCACGAAATTGTCTAAACAATTCATTCTCGAGAAAACTGTGTCGCTCTGAAAAATGTGATCAGAAAATGGATAAAATTTGTTTTTTAGGACGCTGCTATTAGGTAAATATTTGTGGAAAGAAAATTCACTTGTAATGCTTATATTTAAGTATAATTAATTATATTTACTTCGTCTAGTGCATATAAATTGTGAAAACATAGAGGATTTTAAACGTTATATTAGCTACTATGAATCTTGCGCTACCCTTCTATCACTCTGTTCTCTCTCCTACTAAACAAAAAATAAAATACAAACAAAATTCTAGTTTTTCACAAAAATATATGGGAATCTATCGTTTTATAGCTTAAGTGGCACAAATTGGTTAAAATATCGAATGAAAGACTTCCTCTAGAGCAAAATCTATCAAAGTATTGGATGGCTGGTTTCTTGTTTTTACCGCGCGATTGTTTAGAGGTTAGAAGACAACAGCTGTTGGATCAATGCTTGTTATGTATAGCGGCACGTTTTGGATGCTGGAGCAATGTAGCGTGGGTTGATTGCCTTGATGGCCATGGAGCCAGGGAGCAAAGATGAGAGACAGAGAGAGAAAGTTACATGAAAAGAGAGAAAGGGAGTGTACGAGAGAGCAGAAAGATCAATATTCTCTTACTCCTATCACCGTGAGGATTCACGTGGGGCACTAAATGTTATTTTGGAAATCAAATTATGAAACTGGACCATCAGAATCCGCAGTTACGCTTGCATTATTGCAAGTTTTTGCTGAGGTCTCAATTTTCCTCCCTTTTCTCTCTTGCTTTTCTGTTCAATTTTACCATTATGTGTTAATAATGTGTTTCAAAATCAGTAAAGAAATTATTTCTTAGGAATACAATATCATTAAACGGCAATTTATTGGTATAATATGTATTTTAATTCCAATAAAATGAGGGAGAGAGCGAAAGCTACGATTATAAACTACAGAACAGTTTGACTTACGAGACTTATACTAGGGTAAATTACGTGTTCGAAAAAGTCTTTAGTGTTCCGATTTATTTGTCAAACTTGAGCAAGTAGCTATTATTATTATTATTATTATTATTATTATTATTATTATTATTATTATTGTTATTATTGTTATTATTATTATTATCATTATTATAATTATTATTCTACTTTTAATACTGCTGTGTTATTTTTAAGCTTGTGATGAGGAATAGAAGTTTGACATGAAGGCGAACTAAGCTAAACTAAATACAATGATAATGTTCATCAGCAATATCGTTGTTTTTTACTTTTTGAACCATTTCATTGGGGGAAAAAAACCCAATAAGATGCCAAACACTATATTATCAATAATAACAACAACATTAATAATAATAATAATAATAATAATAATAATAATAATAACACTAGCAAATGATTAACACTGTGGTTGAGAAATCAAAATATGCTACCTTTTGGACGTCTTCTTTGTTTTTCGCACTATGTACATAGTAGGTGGAGAAGACATTATAATCCACCCAAATTTGATGTCAAATTTCACCGGAAATATGTGTTTTGAGATCCCCTGAGTCCAAAAAATCATTTTTAAAAAAAGGTCCACGCGCCTATATATGTGTGTCTGTGGACCTGTGAAACGATAACTCAAAAACCAAAAAGTCGGTTAAATGCCAAACCTGATATTCAAGTGGAGCATATTCCAAGAATACGACACGAAGATTTTTAAAAAAACTCTCCCACAAAACTACCATTTACATAGAACATTTTCGAAAGTTTCGATTTTCTCAAAAATGGCTTTACGATTTTGATTAAAACACCGTATATTAAAGATATTTATATGATATACAAAATTCATATATTGAATTTTCTGGGAATAGCTAGCCACTGAAGTCTTCTTCATTCTGATTACTTTTGCATAACTGGTAAATTGTAAGGGATAGGCATAACGTTACTCCACAAAAAAATTAGGACTCGTAAAATACAATTGTCATATATACAGAGTTGTTAGAGTTAACGATTCCCTAGATATTCCCTGTTATAAGTTTCATTTTTAATGTACTTTAACTTTTCACACACAAGAAGTCTTCATCCGTTTCGTATATCTTTTGATTTACTCATGGCCATGGAGAGAGGACTAAATTGCAATGTCAATCGCATAGCGACAGTTTTAAAATATTTGATTATTGTTTTAGCCTATTGTATTCCCACAGTTCCCTTTGCATGTCCAGCAGTAAAACTAAGATATATTAATCGAAAGATGACTTCCTGTTTGAGAAAAGTTTAACTAATTTAAAATGAAACTATCAACCAGGAATGTAGTCGCCCTCCGTGGTGTGTTGGTTACCAAGGTCGCGGGTTCAAACCCGGCGGAGGAAGATGGATTTTTTCGGGCGTAAAAATCCTTAGCATGGCTTCCTTCGGAAGGAAGTAAAGCCGTTGGTCCCGTGTCGTAGATTTACGGCACGTAAAAGAACCTCGAGTCTGATAGAGAGGCCTCTGAGCAAAATTAAGCGGTCTGGGACGCTGAGAACCACAGCAGTTAAAAGCGTCCATAAATAACATGCCATTTCCATTTTGCCAGGAATATATCTGAAACGGTTAATTCGATATAAAAAATCTTATGTCTTCCATTCACATGACTTTCTCTAGCTATTGTAAAACAAACTTTCCGAACAAAAGATTATTATTTTATCTACGTCATCTTAATCGATATAAAAATTTGCAGAAATGGTCTTATTACTTCCTTGTAAGTAGAAGGGAAATAAGGAAATATACTAGGCTAAAGCGTTAGTCAAATTTGTTAAAAGCTATCGCTATGTGAAATAATTGAACTGTGGTTCTCTTTTGCATTCCCGGGAGAAAAACAAAAGAGATGAAATGAAAATTGGCTTCACGCTTGAGAAAAATTTAGTAGTTAAAACTGAAACCAATAACAAGGAATATCTCAGAAAGGGTTTTCTCTACTATATATGACATAAATTGTGTGCTTGAATGAGATCTACATTTTTTGTGTATCTAGTAAGTTTTTCTCTTTCTCTTACGGTATATGAGTTATACAAAAGAAGAGTGAAGAGATACACATTTCGTTTGTCATGAAAATATGCTAAACATACCTATGTTATTTTAGTCAAAATCGTTAAAGAATTTTTTTAGAAAATCAAAACGTTCGAAAAGTGTAACACGGACATTTTGTAATTTTTTTAATTAAGATGTTCTCAAAACATGCATTTCCGATGACATCTCGGTATCGAATTTTGGGTGGAATACAGTGCCTTCTCTATCTGCTATGTATATTGTATTACGTGCCAATGTATGCCAATGGTTGTTGGGCTGGGGGACTTTCCTGAAAATCTTCTGTCTCATCCTTGGGAGATATTGAACTTACATATCAAGTTAGATGTATAACCGACTTTTCGCTTTAGAGTAATGCTGTCCACATAAATACATGCATGCATACATACATACATACATACATACATACATACATACATACATACATACATACATACATACATACATACATACATACATACATACATACATACATACATACATACATACATACATACATACATACATACATACATACATACATACATACATACATACATACATACATACATACATACATACATACATACATACATACATACATACATACATACATACATACATACATACATACATACATACATACATACATACATACATACATACATACATACATACATACATACATACATACATACATACATACATACATACATACATACATACATACATACATACATACATACATACATACATACGGACAGACAGACAGACAGACATGCAGGCAGGTAGACAGACAGACAGACAGACAGACAGACATATAAGCGCGCGTCATCTTTCTAATTTTTTGTGAGGCATTCAGGGGAACCTAAAATATGTACTCCCTTTTAAGTCTCGGTATCGAATTTTTCGTTGGAATACAATACCCTCTCTATCTACTATGTACATTGTACATATGCGCTAGAAAATGTAACATATTGGAGATTATTAAACAAAACTTTGTTTTATCTACATTTTATGGAAGTAGAAAACAATGGATTATATTACTAAAACAAATTAAAAATAAAGTGTAATGAATTATATAAATATGAGGTAATTATCGTATGTGGTAATGAAATATATACATTTTTAGCTGACGAATAAGTTTAAAAACAAATATCGAGATACTGAATCCAAAAGGTTAATAGCACAAGAAATAAGTGTATGTATAAGCTCAAAAGTAACAGCTAAAGGAATATGAAAACTAAAGGTTTTGAAAGAACTTCATATAAACTCCTCCGAACTTTTCATTGTGCAATAGCCACAATCTAGTAGTCAAATGTAATCCTATACATAAAATCAGAGTGTAAATGAATGAAAGGATGCCGCAGAGGTTAGAAGAGAACCAGAGAACTAGGAACAAATATTAGTATAAATCTTGAAAAATATTGTCCATTTTTTTCGGCAGAAATATTTGCTAATCTGAGCTGTGCTTTATGAAAGCTTGAGAAAGATTAACATGTAAGCGAATTCTCATCGTCACAGATAGTCAAAAGCCCTTAAAAACCCTTTCTTCAGACCAGGTAAAATAAAAACTGTTTGGGAATGCCTAAATGCCCTGATTGTCCTGTCATTACACGACAGTCTCGAACTGCGGTGAGGTCATGGGAATCAGGGCATTTATGGCAATGAGAATGCTGATCACCTGACTGAAAGGGTACTGAGATGCTCAATGTTGGCCCTGAACCTGTGGATGGAATCAGTACACGCACTGCCAAAACCTTGGTTAAAGCATGGGTTTTGGAAAGACACCACTTTTTGGAAAGCTGGCAAACTTATCCTGGACAAAAAGAAGCCAGAGCATGTATGACAGGTCCACGGAACACCCTTTTCACGCCTCTCCTGAGATTGGATAGACCAGGATTACGCAAAATAGTTGCATTAATTTCTGAAAATGATCGCTTCAGGAAACATCTACGTAAGGTAGGAGTCTACAAGGATACACGCGCTTATAGATTGTGCAAAGAGGATGAGCAAACACCTCGCATATACTCTTTGAATGTCCACTCTTTGGCATGTAAGAAACTTTCTCTTTCTGTAATCAGGGAAAATTTAGGAAAGGAAGCTAACATTGGAACCAAAATACTGCAACATGTTCAGGAAACATATTTTGATAATAAAATTTTCCCTTCCAATGGGGTTGTACAAGGCTGACGTGCAAGAGGGTAACTCGGGATTCGAACTCGGGTCATCTTGAATGGAAGGCAGGAACGCCACCCTTTCCACATAGATGGGCGTTTCAGTATTGTTTTTTTTTTTCCCCCTTTCTTTCTGCTGTTTCTCAGTTTTAAATTGTTGTTTATAATTACGACAATATATTTTAATTCGTTTTATTACGTTTTGAATCTCACAGTCTTAACTGCATGATACATCACTGCAAGTATAAGTTCTATTTTTTGCCGTTTTTAGATGCAGTGAGTATCCATTATTTTCCATAATGGTCCAAAGTTTATGCCCCACTGTCACATACATTCTCCAACTCGATTCGATATAGGTTTTATATGATTTACTCCCTTTGCTTTCCAATTCAATCTTCAACTTGTGATATTTTAACTAAAAGCGCTAGAGAGAGAGAGAGAGAGAGAGAGAGAGAGAGAGAGAGAGAGAGAGAGTGAGAGAAGGAAACTCCAACTATGGAAAATCCTCTGCACATCTTGAGTACATTATGATATATCTGTGTGCATAGTCTTAACTAGTCATTTTATGGACAGAAGCTACAGAAGGTATACTTGAACTGAATGTGGAAGCTTGTCTTGTGTTAATTGTCCAATATTTATACTTTTCTCAAATGAAAAGTCTTATTCGTCATTCCTTCTTTCTGTTTTTCTTTTACTCCTGGCCGTAGATGAAAAGAAACCGAATTTTCAAAGTCATCACCTAGGGAGCATCTCTTAAAAGATTTGACTACCGCTTTAACCTAGTGTGTGCGTTCATTTCCCTTCTACTTACAAGGAAGTATGTAGTAAGGTCATGTTAAAGTTTTTTATCTACGAAGCACGAAATGGATAGACAAATATGCTTTAGTAAGAAAGGTTTGTTGCAGAAAAGAAGAGAAAGTAATGTGAAGGATTTTAAATTATTTTGAGATGGCAAACCCCAATGGTGACTTACAATGTCGTAAGTATTTTAAGTGTTCATAGTTTAGCCAACTATTAGGTCAATTTGTGTTAATTGATCTTTAGAAACCTTTAATATAAATACCGCACATTTATTATTCATAACATCGTGGAATATATTTCTGACTGACGTCATTTGGAAAACAGAAGCGATTTCCTTTACAATTTGGACCTGTCACCTTGTTATTTAGGATTCCAAACCCCGTATTGTTGTATCGCACATAACAAAGCACCAACTCTGTGACATTTAAGGAACATTGTCTCCCTCCAACATTGACCTTTACCTGTCGCCATTATACCCCCTCCCCAAAAACGTATAAGGGAATGCCGATTATGTAATGCATTAGGGTGGGCGCGAATTGGGTGCGGAGGCTATGATTGAGAAGCATTTATTATTCAACAGTTAATGTTGTACTTCCATTTTTATAGTTCTTTATAAAAGCTCTGTCAAAAACTGTGATTTATTTATGCATTCTTTAACCTCACCAGGCTTTTCAGGGCCCTGCCTGCGTAAATTATATTCTATAGTCTGGGCATGTGCCATTGTTCATCCTTCTAAAGAATTCCTTTTGAGATTATGTGACAACGCTGACCCAGTTAGGGGCTATTGTACCAAAGTAAACATAACAACAAAAACATGGAATACTGGTGCAGCTTCGAAAATTGATGGTAAGTCGAGAAAGGGATAGAGGAACAGAAGGCAGATTTACATTTGATTTAGACGGTGGGATGGAATGTGCTATCTTAGTCTAAAGTCCTTGATGTAAAATGTGCAGGCCTTAACTACAATTATCTTATAAGTTTACAACCTCCTAACCATTGGCATATCAAAGATCATTCCCATTTCAGGTTATGAAGAATGCGCTTGTTGCTGTTTACTTTCTCTACACGTACTATGTACATAGTGTATAGAGAAGGTATTGCATTTCACCCAAAAATTCGATGCCGAGATTTCACCGGAAATAGATGTTTTAGGGTCCCCTCTATTCAAAAGAAGTATTTTTAGAAAAAGGTACAGGTGTGTGTCCGTGTATCTGTGAACACGATAACTCAAAAACGAAAATTTATTATTTTATTATCTTCCAGAGATGCGACATGGTTCAAACCCGGCGGAAGACGATGGATTTTTTTCAGGCGTAAAAATCCTTAGCATGGCTTCCTTCGGAAGGGAAGTAAAGCCGTTGGTCCCGTGTCGTAGATTTATGGCACGTAAAAGAACCTCAAGCCTGATAGAGAGGCCTCTGAGCAAAATTAAGCGCTATTTCACGCCCAATATAGAATGGGACGCTGAGAACCACAGTAGTTAAAGAGCGTTCATAAATAACACGCCATTTACATTTCCATTTATGAAGATTTTGAGAAAAATCCCCCCACCCCAAGCTACCCTTTACGTGAAAAAAATTTCGAAAGTTTTGATTTTCTCAAAAATAGCTCTGACGATTTTAATTAAAATACCATATATTAAAGATATTTACATGACAAGTAAAATGTATATCTTGAATTTTCTGGGAATAGCCTCTAATGACCTCTTTATTCTGAATGAATTTTGTTGAATTTTGTGTATCTGTTAAACCGTAAGAGACAGACAAAAATTTATGTATATAGCATAAATTGTCTGTTTTAACGTGATCTACGTTTTTGTTGTTGTTGAATTGATTATTTCTGAGATATGCCTTGTTATTTGTTTCAAATTTAAAATACTTTACTTCACACGGAAAGTTGTAAACTACTGGCCCTTATTTTCCTTCTATTTACAAGGAAGCAAGAACTTAAGACAATTTCTGCTAATGTTTATCTCGATTATCATAAAGTAAGTAGAAGAATAAGCTGTTAACCAATAGTTTGCTACAGTGGTGTAGAGAAAGACATGTGAATGGAACGCATCAGATTTTTTTAATTTTCTTTTTTTCGTACATAATACCCAGATAAAGAAGGTATAGCATTCCACTCAAAAATTCGATATTGAGATTTCACCGGAAATACAATTTTAGGGTAGTCCCCTACAGAAAAAATGCATTTTTAGAAAAAGATCACTTTGTGAGCAGTATAACTCAAAAAACGAAAATCTGATGTTCCATTCATATGACTTTCTCTAGTTGTTCCACAAACAAACCTTTTATTCAAAAGATTAATGTGTTATCTACATCATGCTAATCAAGATAAACATTAGCAGAAATTGTATTATTTCTTGTTCTTTTATAAGTGAAAGGGAAATAAGCGAATGCACAGGCTAAAAGTGATAGTCAAGTTCTTTGAAGGCCGGTCGCTATGTGAAACAATCAAAATTGCATTATTTTTTTATGCCAGGAGTAAATAAACGAGAAGCAAGAAGAAAGATGTCTTTCCGTTCGAGAAATATGCTTTAAAATTGATACCAATAATCAGGAATATCTCGAAAATGGTTAACTCTACAAAAAATGTGCATAACACTAACGAGATCTACATTTTTTGTGTAGTAACTTTTTGTCTATCTTTTACGGTTTGTCAGTTATACAAAAGTTACCTTCATAGGCTATTCCTAGAAATTTCAAGATATATATTTCGTATGTCATGAAAATATTTTAAACTTAAGGTATTTTAATAAAAATCGTTAGAGTCATTTTGAGAAAATAAAATTTCGAAAAATGTTCCATGTAAAGGGTAGATAGGGTGGGGGATTTTCTTGAAAATCTTCATGAGGCATCCTTGGAAGATACTCAACATAAATACCAAATTTTGTATTTAAGCGACTTTTCGTTTTTGCGCAATGCTGCCCACAGACACAAACATACAGACACGGACATGTTCCTAAAAAATGCTTTTTTTTTTTTTTTTTTTTTTTTTTAACCAGCGGGTCTCAAAACGTATATTTCCAGTGAAATTTCTGTATCGAATATTTTGATGCATTCTGTATACACTATGTACATAGTATGTATAGAGAAAGTAAAAAGTTAGATAAATACAGAACTTGACATTGAAGTTCAGCAGCTTTCAAGGATGCGACGCGTAGATTTACAAGAAATTCCTGTAACCCAAACTACCCATTATATGGAAAAAATTATTTCATTTTAGATCCTCTCAAAAATGCCTATGCTTTTGATTGAAATGCTGTATATTAAAGATATTTACATGACAAAATGTATATCTTAAATTTTCTAGGAATAGGCCTCTGAAAACATCTTCATTATAGATGACTTTGTGGAGTTGACCATTTCCGAGATATTACTTGTGATTGGTTTTAACTTTAAAAATTTAAACTTTTCTCAGACAAGAATATGTCATTCCTTTCTTTTGTTTTACCCCTGATCATCAAAGAGAACAGAATTTCAATTACATAGCAACCAGCTTTTAAAAGTTTTGATTTTTGTTATTGCTTTAGCCTATCGTATCCCCCTTATTTCCCATTTACTTATAAGGAACTAAGTAATAAGACAACCTCTGTTAATGTTTATCTTGATTAGCATAAAGTAGATGGAAGAATAAGGTTTTATAAGAATATTTTGTTGTAGAATAACAGAGAAAGTCATGTGAATGGAACACATCACATTTTTTTCATATGTTTTACTCCTGGCTATTCAAAGAGAAACGAATTTCAAAGTCAGCTTTTAAAATATATGATTATCGCTTTATCCTAGGTTCCCCTTTATTTCCCTTCCGCTTAGAAGGAATAAGTAATAACAGCATTTCTGCTAATGTTATCTTGATTAACGTGAAGTAGGATAGATAGAAGAATATTCTTTTGTGCATTTTTTTTTTGTGCAGAACAGGGCAGAGGAAGTCATGTTAATGGAAGCCATCAGTTTTTTTGTTATTTTTTTTTGTGGGGGGGAGATAAGCTTGGATACCGTTGACTCAACTGCTCCGTATTTGACTGTGTAGATATCCCTTGGCGTGTTAAAAGAGTTGCAGAATACAACGGGGCTATTTCAAGTTTAAACTCGCCAGTGGGTAAATGGGCGAGGGGGGGGGGCTTCGTTTTACCCCTCGCAATGAGTGCGACCCGCTCACGGTCTCCGCTGAGCGTATAAAGCGAAGGCCACTGCCAGACAGACAGAGTTTAACTTGAAACAGCCCCGTTGAATTCTGCAACTCTTAACGAACCAAGGAAAACTGCACAGTCAAATACGGGGCAGTTGGGCCACTTGTGACATGTTATCGTTGTTCTGTTGACTACAGCGATAGGTACTGAAATGCCAGAAGTAAGTATATTGCACTATGAACACAGATTAAACTAAAGTATCCTAATTTATAATTAAGACAATCGATACAGTTGTCCAGAAGGTATAAATTATTCTTATCATTTGAGCGCCAACGTTGATGCATTGGAAATTATGCAATTTCGGGCTAAAAGTACCTAACCGTGTAGTATTTGCCTCAACATACGAGCTGTGATAAAAAAAATAACGGAAATATTTTAATTCCACAAATTTATACAACCGATTTTCAATATATATATCTTGTAAGTATACATGTTCCTAATGTTTATTTGCATGTTCAGCTGTTTTAAATACTTATTTTATTGTTGACAGTTAAAATGTGTTTTCGAAGGCTCAGAGAATTTCCAATAATTTTGCTTGAAAAATGGAGTAAAGTGTTCAAAATGTGGTTGTGGCTTTTGGCAAATCTACTATGAGTAAGACAAGGGGTTTCGAGTGGTATCGACGTTTCAAAGAGGGTCGAGAGGCTCTGAAGACGACGATCCCCTGGACGACCTAACACATCTATTACTGACGACAATGTGAAGGATGCAAATAAATGGTTCAGCCATATGGTTATACAGTTAATAAGGAATACTAACTAGAAGTTATGCATCGTTTGCGTGAAGTAATCCGAAGAAAATGACCAGAATTTTCGCATAACCACTTATGAATAGTGTTCCTGCTCACACCTCAACGCTTGTTTGTGATTTTTTGGCTAAAACCAGAAACGTTATATTGCCTCAGCCACCTTATTCGCCGGACATGCACTTCCCCCCTGCGACTTCTTTCTATTCCCGAGTCTGAAGAGAACATGAAAAGACGTCGTTTAGCCTCTATTGATGAGCTAAAAACAGAATCGCTGAAGTAGTTGACACCATAAGGAAAAGTGAGTTCCAGAGTTGCTTCCAAGATTGGAAAAAATGCTGGTACAAGTGTATTATATCTGAGGGAGTATTTTGAAGGGCACAAAGTTGATTAGATGCATAAAGATTGTTTAAGAAAAACAAAAATTCCGTTATTTTTTTATCACACCCCGTATAATCAGAATAATCGTTTTATATTGTTATACACGTTTTGATGGCTGAAATATTCACTCAACGTTTATACATTTATTAAAATAAATAGAAATCGTTTACATACTGTTAAAGTTAAGCACCTCACTATACCTTCCACTCTGCGTATTCTTTACTTTTTTGTTGTTGTTGTTGTTGTACAACCTGGATTTAAGTTTAATATTCAAACAAGGAGCCAGAGAATACTTTGGAGAGTAGCTCTAAGCGCAGCAGTTTTGAATACTTGTACAGAAAAATGTAGTAATAACAAGCACAGAGAATTCGCTCGCGTCTTTATTACAAACTTGCTAGATGGATAAACGCTTCAATACTTGTGGTGTAGGAATCAGCTCTTCTAACTGATGGGCTATCGTTTAGCCTTTCCTTAGTTTCGTTCTTATACCATACATTTCTATACTATTTTACGTATCTGGACAATCATTTTTACGCCCACGCTACGGACTCGAACAAATTATAATTACTTTACAGTTTAATTCAAACTCCATCTAGCTATCTCAATATACTTATGTAATGCATTAAAATAAGTAAAATTATGCATCTTAAGTATGCTGGCCTGTCTAGAATATCTCGAAAAAAATTCAGCCAATTTTCATAGCTTTTCTTTGTCAAAAATCTTATTTTTTTACAGATTGTTATACATATTATGCATCCAATTGTTTAAACAAATATACAGCGATTCAGAGTCTATTATTCGCCAGTTTTCCAGTTAGATGCAAACTGTATGTGAAAGGTACCATTTGGAATTTTATTCTGAATATTTTGAGTCTTTTATGACAGCGAACAAATAAAGGGACAAAACTTTAAAAAATCACATATTACGCTTAGCTAAGAAAACTACTGGAAAGTTTGTATTCCTATATAACCTTTAAACATAGCAGAAGGGTACAGACATCGTCTGCGAAGTGGATTATGGGTTATTTCGATTTTTCTATCTGCGAATGTTACTGCTATGCATTTCATTGGATTCTTAGGATTATTATAGCTCTAAAATGAAGATGAGGGGTTGGACGTAGAAATGGCATCTTATGGATCATTACACCCGATTTAAAGAGTTAGAGCGGTGAGGTTAATGGTAATTAAAACATAACTAGGATTTAAAAATCCACTCTGTAACTGAAAGTGAAACAGGTGGTATGCAAAGAGGCCTCCATCTCTGTAATTTTTAACCTCTTTACCATGAATCGAGATCGGGGTAGTTTATCTGGATAAGCCCTTACTACTGAAATGCACACACACACACACACACACACACACACACACACACACACACACACACACACACTTTTCGTAACTATAAGATCTATTTACCCCGTGTTCATTTGGGCGCTTATTTCATACAATCGTTCACCGTCTTAGATTTTACTCCTAAATTCACACTCTATTTTATTTTTTAATATTTCGAATATTTGTAGCACTATTTATAGAACCGTATATAATGTGCAATGTACATAGTACTAGAGAGAGCATCGTATTCCAACTAAAAATTCGAGATTTCACTGAAACTACTTGTTATGAGGTCCATGAATTAAAAAAAATGTTTTTAGAAAAAGGTCCATGTGTGCCGTGTCTGTGCTTTTATGTGTCCGCGCGCGCGTGAAGAACAAATGCTAAATTAAAACCAAATTAATATTTAAATTCTGCATTTTCCATGGATGAGGCACGAAAATTTTTAAGAAAATCCCCCACCCCAAACTATCCTTTTCATAGTATATTTTTCGAAAATTTTGATTTTCTAAAAATGATTCTAACGATTTTGATTAAACACTGTATATTTAAAATATTTTTATGCCAAATGAAATGCATATCTTGAATATTCTGGGAATACTCTCCGAAGTCCTGTTCATTAAGGATGAGTTTTTCATAATTGGTGAACTGTAAGAGATAGAAAAAAATCTTACTGCACATAATATTTAAATTTCGATAAAAACAATTTAGCAGTGTCAACGACATTCCTTGATATTGGTTTCAAATTAAAATACTTAAACTTTTCTCAGATATGAAGTCGCCATTCGTTTTTCTTTTGTTTTACTCCAGGTCATGCACAGAGAACAGAATTTCAATCTCATAGAGAGCAGCCTTTAAAATATTTGATTACTGCTTTAGCCTAGCGTATTCCCTTACTTCCCTTCTACTCACAAGGAAATACGCAATAAGAAATTTCTGCTAATGCTTATCTCGAGTAGATGAAGTAGATAGAAGAATAAGTATTTGTGAGAATAGATTATTGCAGAGCAAATATAGAAACCATGTGAATGTAACACATCAGATATATTTTATGGTTGAATTGTTAATAGCATTTTCTCTTTTCTCAGCAACTTGTACATTATCACTGTCTAAAATGTTTTAAGGTACTACCATACACCACACATGATTCTGTTTTAAAATATCACATTTTGCATTTAGTGATGGTTTGGGGCAGAAAATATATAATGACTCCAGAATTGGCCAATTAGCTTTGACATTAAGTAATTATTTACTAATTAATCATTTAATAAAATATAAAATATCATGAAATTATGATTTCTTTCTTGGGGCACTTTTGATGTAAATCGGTCTGGTAGCAAATTATTTAATATAATTCTGTTAGGATTAATGCGAGAAGAAAAAAATAGAAATTAGGAATGCTTTATATGTCAAAAATAGTTAAATTTTGTAAATCTTGAAACAGAATGAACAATAAAATTGTACTTCAATTAACATAGTATGTTTACAGCTTTCGTTTTAAAAACTATCATGCAATTGTATTAAAAACCATCAAAGTTATTTGCAAGAAAAGTTACATTTAAGGAAATAACATTTAACGCTGGGGTTTAAAAAGAGTGCAGGTAGTCACTGATGGATTATATCTCAATACCCACACAATATAAATATGAAAAATAATCGTAAGCACACAACATAAATAACGAAAAAGTTTATGATTTATAATAGCAGAAATAATAACAAATTTTCCAATGCAATTTCTTTAGAAAACTTATTCACCATGTACCTTATGTTAACACTTAAAGGTTAGCTTCAAGAGAGCATTTGAAGATAGTAAATTACGCACGTTTCTTGATGCAGACTTTCAAGGAAGTTCTCCAGATGTTTCTGCGTAGTTTTGATTGTAATTGCTCATGCGTTTCCTGCCTTGCGCAACATGTTTAAAGGTATTAACTAGTTACATCACGAGATGTTCGAAATGCGGCATCGCCCAACTCCTTTTCTTTTTCCCAGATAATAATGATACAGGTGGACACGGTATTCCAAGTTGCGCTCATGGCTTCCGTCCTTGGTTTGGAAAGTGCGTCGGTGGTACCCGGGTGTGGGCGCCCACTAGGTGCGTCTCCTGCCAAGATTGGGGTTCGTGGGAAGGCCGCTCATTGTGAAATTGGCCATTTTATGAAACAGCCCTGCAGGTGAATCTCCCAGTTTATAGAATGAGCAAACCACCTCTATACCTTAAGAGGAATGGACAACACCCTTTTAAACGTATAATAATGATTTAACTGGACGATTCGTAATAAATGTAATGGTTACAGCTACATAAAATTTTACCTACGACAACGCTTTGGTCAAGATGCTTGTCGACGATTTGTTACAGAGCTTGTAACTCCCTCTCTTCAGTTACATAATGCCAAGGGAGACGAATGGGTACTGTCTAACCTAAATATTTTAAGAAAAACATTTTTAGCTCTTTTTTTTTTTTTTTTAGAATCATCATATTTAAATATAATTAGTGTCTATTACATAACTAACTTGTGTAATTATTTTCGACACCGTGCACAAAACTATCCCCACGGATAGGCGTTTCTTTCTGTTTGCTCTGCTAGTGATAAATCAAAGCGATAAAATTATACCTATGTGATTGGACTGCTACGTCCATGCTCCTTCCGCAGCCAACTTCTAGCACCTCTTGGTATTTCTACCTTCAGCAGTGCTCAGAATGCAGCTGAATATGCTCTATTTACACTACTCTTCATGTGTGGTGCCATCTTTGGCTGGCCAAGGCGAGACCGTCTAGAATGGATCATCTCCGCGCAGTAATGTCGCATGTACGAGGGCCGTTTTTTCAACTTCCGATAGGCTATAAATAAAAAAACAAGTTCATGAAAACAATTATTTTATTACTAAAAGTTTTGTACACTTATGGTTACTTTTCAACATAATCACCGAAAAGATTGAGACATTTAGGTACTTGTGCACAAGCTTTGCAATACCCGCTTCAAAAAATGTTGCCACCAATGATTTCAAATGAACATTGACGTTGTTTTGAAGATCTTCGTACTTTACGAAGTTTGCGAAGAGCCATTGAAAACAAACGAAGAGGAATTCTGACTTCAGGAATTGTGTTGATCCACGACAACGCTCGTCCACACAATGCTGGCACAACCCATCGGCTCCTTGAACAATATCAAGGGGCATTTTTGATCATCCTCCGTACAGTCCTGACCTGGCACCCAGCGACTTTCACCTTTTCCCTGAACTGAAGACGTGGCAAGGAGGACAGCACTTTTAAACCAACGAAGATCTTCAAAACAACGCCAATGCTCATTTGAAATCATTGGCGGCAACATTTTTTGAAGCGGGTATTGCAAAGCTTGTGCACAGGTACGATAAATGTCTCAATATTTTCGGTGATTATGTTGAAAAGTAACCATAAGTGTACAAAGCTTTTAATAATAAAATAATTGTTTTCTATGAACTTGTCTTTTATCAATAGCTTATCGGATGTTGAAAAAGAAACAGCCCTCGTACATCACCCATTAACATATTAAAAACTATTCTTTAACTTTCTGGTTAAGATAAGGAAGCACTAAACGTGCATCCCTTTTCAACCAGTGGTAGTAGTAATAGTTTTATGTGTGCGTGCATGTGTGTTTGTATGTGTGTGACGCCGGAGGGAATTCCACATTGCAGTCATTGGCTTATGTTAGATATAGGAGGATAGGATGAGAGTAGTTTCAAACGGTGGCCGAAACCAGGCGGCGGGGGAAGAGCCAACATGGACGGTCCATAATATTGTAGTAGGAGTAATAGTAGCAATGCTAGCGCTAACAACAGGGTCTCGGTTCTTGACATACTTAAAATTGATGTTCTTCCTCTCAAAATATGTTACTATTACGGTATTACAGAATAGCAAATAGCGTGTAGTAACTGGTTAGCTGCTTTAACAAGTTGTTAAATTTTAACCAGATGTTACAGAATCGGTGTGGATCAGGGCTATTCGGAAACGTTCCAGTTAAGAGGATTGTTACCGTTGTTCTTACGGCTAACAAAGAATAACTTTGACGGGATATGATATATTTATCTGTAACTGGCTAGCGACGATTATTCCTTATGTTAAGCACTCGAAGCGATTAATCGAAAATTCCTTCTTGACGCATGAGTATCAAATATATGTAGCAGACTGATTCTGATTATTGTGTTTCTGCTGTGTACGTCGAATATGGAATGAAGACATACTGTTAAAAACACCCCTTAAGCAATACAAACTATACATTAAATACTGTACAAACAATCTTATTACAAAAACTGGAAGGCTCGCTCTGGTTGGTGATCCCAAAGAATTGAGAGCAACGTGCCCCATTATTATGTATTTGCTTATATTTAAAGCTAGCGTAATAGCGTTTTACTCAACAGCAAATGCCGCATACATTATATATTAATTAGAATATATTTCTAGGAAATGTTTTACCACGTGGTAGCCAACCTATACATCACAAGCAGCGGGAGAAGTTTTCTGTTTGAAATTATACTGTTTCTTAATCTTTCTTAAGCATAAAATTCTGTATCGCTAATGCTTGTGAGTCAAGTGTTTATTTTTATGATTTAAAATCTGCAAATACTTCATTTTAGTTTATAATGTTTAAAGCTGTGGAATGTTCTACTAGATGTAGCACTTCTGCGACAATAGTTGTATGTCGAGCAATCCGAAAAGGAAACTGCTGGGACCTGATGGAAGATAGGCTAAATAATACTCATCAGATTGGATACGTTGCAGTTCTGTTCCTCTTCCATCATCACCACTATCTCTAATACCAGTCCTTAACTCCGCTATCTCTGTCTCTCTTATTTTTATTTTGTTCTTTTCTTTCTTTTCATAACCTTTGTCTACTGTACGCCATGAGCTTTGGTCGTTTGCGGTTCAGAGTATTTTTCACGTGGCCAGTTTGCTCTTGTATGTGACAAACGATATGAAATGGGGAAGTCTGTTGTATTTCATCCGGTCGAGGTGGTTAACCTTAAACATGTAGATGACAGTGATCTGGCAAAGTAGTATTTGAAGTGCCTCGGGTTTACAATTCAGGCGTTCGCTTTTATTGCAGACGCTTATACGAATAAATGTCTTTATAACGCATTCATCACGGCTCCACATTTGGAAAACATAATAGGACTTAATCAAGAAATAAAGGATAACATCACAAAGGGAATGAAGTACAATCTGTAGTTCAGAGTAATTATTCGTTGAATTTATTTTAAAATGTATTACAAACCTAGCTTTATACATTTGAATTTCATAAGCACTGGCTGAAAAGACCACACAATTTCAGAGAAACTACAATTATCGTAGCAATCCCATCATGATAAGTCACCTAAAAAAGGTTCTCTCAAGAATTAGTTTATCTAGAAAAAGGTTGGAAGTAACATTGGAAGCTTAGGTGGTACAACATTAATCAGGATTGCATATGAACTAATTACATAATTATCGTGAAGTAATAATTTTATCTGGATAATTCCTGTTCCCTTTTTCTGCAGGAAAATTAAGCTCCAATTCATCGAGCAGCTATAACTTGTCTTCCGGTACTCTAAGCTCAACTGAGTAAAATCTGATGTGTTCCATTCACATGACTTTCTCTATATCTCGGTAAATTATTATTGTTAATATGCTTATCTTTTATTTATTTCATGATAATCGAGAAAAATTAGCAGAAATAGTCTTATTTCTTGATTTATTGTAAGTAGGAGCGAAATAAGGGAGTACCATAGGTTAAAGTGAAATCAAAAGCTGGTTGCTATGTGACTGATATACTTTTGTTTGTATGGACAGGAGTTGACAAATTCCTGTATGAGAAAAGTATAAGTTTTTCAAAGCTGAAACCAAGAACAAGGAATATCTCAAAAACGATCAACTCCACGAAAAAAATGTATATAACATAAATTGTGTGTTTTAACATGCTCTACATTTTTTGCGGGTTAAGTTTTTGTCCATCTCTTACGGTTTAGTAGTTATGAAAAATTCATACAGAATAAAGTAGTCTTCAGAGGCTATTCCCAGAAAATTCAAAATATACATTTTATTTGTCAGCTAAATAACTTTAATGTACGACATTTTAATCAAAATCGTTAGAGCCAATTTTTAGAAAATCAAAATTTGCGAAAAAAGTTCTATGTAAAGGGTGGTTTGGGGTGGGGGATTTTTCTCAAAATCTTCGTGTCGCATCTCTGGAAGATACTAACCTTATATACCAAGTTTGGTATTTTACCGACTTTTCGTTTTTGAGTTATCGTGTTCACAGACACACGGTCACACGGACACACACTCACACATACCTTTTTCTTAAAATACTTTTTTTGGATACAGGGGACCCTAAAACATATATTTCAGGTGAAATCTCGGTATCGAATTTTTTGGTGGAGTGCAATACATTCTCTATACACTATGTACATAGTGCGTATAGAGAAAGTAAAAAAGGACTTGGGATGCTTCTCTCATGCGTTTCCTCATAGGCGCATTGTTCTACTAGTATATGAAACAACATTTGAGAAGCAAAACGGGTAAATTTCTTCATCTTCTTATTATTATTATTACTGACATCCTTTTAAAATTAAACTCAATATATATACACATATATACAGGGTGGCACTAAAGTCAGTTTCCTCATACATTAAGAGATAAAAAGGGTACATATAAGACATAAGACATACTTTTAAATTTTGGGTAACACATAAAAACACATTCATTTTTATTCAAATTGTCCTCCTAGTTGCTGAATACATTTCAGGCAACGCCTTACAACTGAAATGAAGTGGCGTTTTATTTATGGACATTCTTTAACTGCTGTGGTTCTCAGCTTCCCATTCTATACGGGCGTGAAAGATCGCTTAATTTTGCTCAGAGGCCTCTCTATTAGGCTTGAGGTTCTTTTACGTGCCGTAAATCTACGACATGGGACCCACGGCTTTACTTCCCTTCCGAAGGAAGCCATGCTAAGGACTTTTACGCCGGATTTGAGCCCGCGACCTTGGGTATATGAAGCTAGCATGATAACCATTACACCACGGAGGGCGACCCCTTACAACTGATTTACAAATACAAGACATTAAAAGTTTATCTTCATTAATGGTGTGAAATGCATTTTGAATGGACATTCTCAGTTAATCTAAATGTCTTGGCTATACTGAACCGTATCATTCAGAATCCCCCACAGACTGAAATCGCATGGCGCCAAATCACAAATCCCACGGCGTCCAATCCATTCTGCGAATGTGCTATTTAAAAAAAATCTAACTTCAGTCCAAAATGGGGTCAATTTCCATCGTTTTGCCAAATGAAATTCAGAATGTGGTTGTTTTCTATCTTGTGTACTGCAAAGTTCTGCAGCATTTCTAAATAAGCTGCAGGAGTAATTGTATCTTCAAAAAACTAAGGTCCTATCAATCCGATAATTGAAATTCCTCCCTAGACAACAACACCTGAAACCTTGAGATTTATATAAATTACCTCATGGGGATTTGTGTTGGACCAGTAAACACAATTATAGGAGCCACATGTCCATTTAGTTTGAAACTTGCCTCGTATGTCCATAAAATTGATCGCCAAAAATTAGGATCTACTTCGTTGCGTACTAAAAACAACTCACAGAACTCAAATCTTCTGACGTAGTCATCTTCATGTAATACGTGAAGTAATTTTGGGTGAAAAGGTTTGAATTTTATGTCTTTTAGGATTCTCTGCAGGCTCCTTTGAGATATGCCCAATTGCACAGATGCCTTCCTAGTTGACAAATGCCTGAGCAACTAACTGAGAATTTTCTTCATTTCGGACATTATGTGGTCGACCGGATCTCAAAGCATCTGCAACGCACCCTGTTCTTTCAGATTTTATGTTGAGATTCTGCAAATGTCACCGAGTTGGTAATGGTGCATTAGGAAACCTTGTTCGAAAATCATCATGAACTCTGGCTGTCGCTTTGTCGCACTTCCACATTAATTGAAGTATGTAAATGCGCTGTTCCTTACTAAATGTATTTATCATTGCAACTAATGTTCAACACACCAACAGTAACAAAAATAGAAGACTCACAAACAAATGAATGTGTTGCCAACGATATCCTGTAATTAACTTTATTCCCGCATATCCTCAAGATTTACCTACAAAAAGCCGAATTGATGACGGAGAAACTGAGTTAGGGGAAATTGATTTTAGCGCTACTCTGTATATATCCATACGTTCATTCAATGTAAACTGTTACCTTTGTCTACTGTAGTTTCAAGGAAAAGAAGATCGTATGAGGATGTAAACTCGAGAAAATCAAGTTTATAAGACCACGATGCATTCTTATTGCGTCAAAACGCGAAATGGCAGAAAAATGAGAATTCATGGGCTAAATACAATAAATACGTTGTAACGTCCTGAAACAACACATTTTCATAAAATTAAATACCGACTGTTTAAATTAACATTCATGTATATCTGTTAAGAGCAAAGTGAAGATTGTTTTACAGTTCACTAAGAGAACATAAACGTTATCTAAAGCTCTGAAGGACGAAAGAGGATAGTAAGAGAGAAAAATCTGATGTGTTCCGTTCATATGCCTTTCTCTAGTTATTCCACAAACAAACTTTTCTTATAAAATATTATTCTTTTATCTATGTCATGCTAATTGAGATAAAAATGAGCAAAAATGGACTTATTACTTCTTTCCTTGTAGCTATAAGGGTAATAAAGGAATACATAAGGCTAAAGCGACAGTCAAATCTTTGAAAAGCTGTCGCTATGCGAAACAGTTGAAATTTGGTTCTCTTTTGTATTCCCGGAAGTAAAACAAAAAAGATGAGACGAAAGTTGACTTTTGAGAGACCGTTAATTAGCTTCCCTATCAAAATTATTATTAAGTATTAATTATTTATCAATGTAAAGCTAAAAGAGTATAAATGTATGTATTTAACTGAGTATAAATTCAGCTGGAGAAGAAAGCTGACGCCAAGAGAGTCAAAGGGGATGAGAAGCGCTTTTGTTAGAAAGGTCTCTTTTGTCCAGTCACGTACCATCGAGTTACAACGGGGGTGAACAGTAAAATTTGGAAGACGGTGATTCTTCATTGTACAAGATATCTCACTTGAAGTTTGCAGTGCACCCTGGGATAAGGAATTTGACTCTTGGGCAATATTTACGTCAATCGTGCGGCCTTTCTGTCCAATCAGAAAGAGGCCGCTATGACGGTATTTTTTGTTTATAAAGAGCCCAAGAGGGCACATCATGATCTGTCCGTGAAAATGATCTGTCCGTTGCGAGCTGTCTGTTACTAGCTGATCTATCTGTCGCTGTTATGCTGTCGGTCGTCGGGCTGAACTTAGCTTCTTCACACAAAGTTAGACACTGTAACGTGTATCGAATTTAAAGTCAGTGACGCATACTAATGTATATAGTATAACGCAGAGTTAAGGAAGAAGAAGGGGCTATAATTACGTGTGATCAGCCAAGTGTTAGAATTCGTAACAGGTGTACAAGTTAGCATTATTGTAAGGCAAATGTGCTTATCTCGCTTCTCCTAGTAAGGAATAAACTCCAGGAAAGTATATAAGTTTTAATCATTATAAGACCGCTCCCTGAACTACCCCTATTAGCTGCAGCACCCCGAGTGAGTCAATCACCGTGCAGGCTGAGTAACACTGAGGCAAATTCAACGGTAGTAGATTCACCTTACCAGGTAAGTGGGTCTACTCATAGGTAGTGGAGTGAGTCTTGCCTACGCCTTCAATCTGCGCTCACCGCATAAGTTGTCTCAAATGTGGTGCAAAAGACAACGCTGCATACAGCACCCAACGTCACCACGATCTTACTTTCCACTTGAGAAAGGTTTAAGTAGCTTAAACTTGAAGCCAATAACAATCAATGTCTCGGAAATGGTTATATATGTATACGGCATTTTTGTGTGTATTAATGTGATCTACATTTTTATGTAGTGCGATTCTTTGTGTATCTCTTACGTTTACGATTTATACAAAAGTCATCCAAACTGAAGAGGTCCTCAGAGGCTATTCCCATTAAATTCAAGATATACATTACGTTTTTCATGAAGATATCTTAAACATACCTATTAAATTTTAATGAAAATTGCTGGAGCCATTTTTGAGAGAATCAAAATCATCTAAAATATTCCATATAAAGGGTTCTTAGGGTGGGGGGATTTTCGTGAAATTTTTCATGTCGCATCCTTGAAAGATACTGATCATAAATATCAAGTTTGGTATTTAACCAACTTTTCGTTTTTGAGTTATGATGGCCACAGACACACACACATGCACAGATATTTTTTAATACTTTTTGGAATTCAGGGTCTCAAAACATGTATTTCCGGTGAAATCTCGAAATAGAATTTTTGGGTGGAATACAATACCTTCCTTATTCATTATGTGCATTGCATATATGAGCTAGGGAAAGTAAAAACGAATTCACCCGTAACATTGCACCTAGAATTATTTGTTTCATTTTCAATAAGCTATTCGAGCCAGGGGTGCCGCGGTGAATGAATTCCCGACGACCGCCAACTCATAATTTTTTTTATTATCATTAATTTGTGAATTGCCCGTGCCAGCAGGTGAATGCTGTGGTGATTCATCTTCTACTATGATATTTCTGCACATAATTTCTTGTATCTACTCATCATTTCCTTGTCATCTGTTTCAGTGTTGAAAGAGCAGGCGACGGTATTTGGCGCATTGCGGTTGGGCGGTGGCTTGTGCTTTGTAAAGGTGTCTTCCTGAAGTTGTTGCAGGGGCTTCGTGTTCAGTACCTGTTTCCGGGCTCTTTAGGTTGGGGAGCTGCCTCTAAGTACCAAGGGGAGTTCAGGGGTCTGTTAGACTGCACTGGGCGATGTTGGATGTGTTATATCTGGAAAAGTTAGGGACACCACAGATCGTCATTTGGATCTGGTTATTCTTCGGGTTTCTCCCTTGATCCCTCCCAAGGGTCACGGTAGAAAGTCATAGTGTCGAAAGTCTATGTGCGGTGTTCTGCCCCGCATACGGGGCTCCCTTCCATTCTTCCGTACCTTTACCTTTTAGTAAGCTGTTTGTTTAAAATGGATTATTTTCTCCGTATTATTTTCTGGCTAATATGATGTGCAATTGGCGCTGCTTCATCAGTTTTTACACATAACATTGTATCATGGTTCTGATGTATTGTTTATGTAGTAGCAATCGAGTGCGAAAGTTGGAAGTCTAACTACAAAGATAGTTTTACCGGAGGATCATTGGATCGGACCGTAACTTTGGAGTAAATATATCCAAAACAAGGCGTGATAGCTTTATTTGGGCCTAAGCCTAGTGTAGTGAACCGGAGGGGATTCCGCACCACAGCTTGTGATAGGCTTTTTGCACGCCCCGTGAGGAGATGATGATATGACAGTAATTACAGAGAAGACAGCTGGAACCGGACCGCGATAGGGAGCCATTGTGGAGAGTCCCTAACAGTTCCCAAGTAGTTCTTTTTCACGACGCAGTGAGCGCGAGGAGCCCGCGGCTCAGACCTGAAGAAACGCCCCTGAGTATATGGACGACTCCCAATGCCTTCCATCCGCTGAGAGCTGAGCTTCCAAAGCACAATCATCGCCACGACAGGGCGCCACTACCGCAGTCCTCTCTGACACAGCCCTTAAAGAAAGACCAGACGGATGAAATGGAGGGAGGGGAAATTCTCGGGAATGAAGCATCCTTCCCAGCATTCGGCTAGTGACCCGGGAAAACCCCAAAAGAATCTATAAGATACTGATCCCACTACCTCCCGAATGCCAGTCCCAGACGAAATGCCTAAGCTACATATAAAGTTTTAATCACATTGAACTTACACTATATATATATTACTTTCTCTACACGTACTATGTACATAATGTATAGAGAAGGTATTGTAATGCACCCTAAAATTCGAAACCGAGATTTCACCGGAAATACATGTTTTGGGTGCCCCTGAATCCAAGAAAAAGCACTTCTGGAAAAAGGTCCGTGTGTGTGCGTGTGTATGTGTGTATCTGTGGACTGCATAGCTCAAAAACAAAATGACCGTTAAATACCAAACTTGGTATTTAAGCTTGGTATCTTCCAAGAATGCGACACGAAGATTTTCAAGAAAATCCCCTCACTCCCACCTATCCTTTATATGGAACTTTTTTTCGAAATTTTTGATTTTCTCAAAAATGGCTCTAACGATTTTGATTAAAATATCGTATACTAAAGATATTTACCTAACAAATAATATGTAAAGCTTGAATTTTCTGGGAATAGCCTCTGAAGACTACTTTATTCTGGATGAATTTTACGAAATTTTGCATAAATGCTAAACCTTAAGAGATGGACAAAAGCTTACCACACAAAAATGTATAGCACATTAAAACACATAATTTATGTTATACATATATATTTTCGTGGAGTTGATCGTTTTTGAGATATTTCTTGTTTTTGGTTTCAGCTTTGAAAAACTTTACTTTCCTCGTACCGGAATGTGCCAACTCGTGTCCATACAAACAAAGGAACTTCAGTCACCTATAAACCAGCTTTTGACTATCACCTTAACCTATGGTACTCCCTTATTTCCCTTCTACTTACAAGGAAGACTATTTCTACTAATTTTTTCTCTTTTAGCATGAAGTAAATTGAAGCATAAGCTTTTTAACAATAATTTGTTGCTGAGATGTAGAGAAAGTCATGTGAATTGAAGATTGAACACATCAGATTTTTTTTTTATATATTGTTTCATTTATATAGCCCCCTTTAACATCTAAAGTCATATCGGGATTGGCTTTGCATTAGAAACAACTGGTTTTTTGTAGGTTCTTTACGTTGAGTTTTACATCTCCCCCCCCCCCCCTCTCAAACACACGCATACATTCTCTCTCACATACATTCTTCCAGACTCTATGGGGGAAAGGGAATAATTCTGGTTAAAGAAAAATTCCTCGCCCCAGCCGAGAATGAACCCGGGACCTCCGTGTGAGAAGTTAGCTCTCTGACCACTCGACCACGGAGTGTTTTTGAAGAATATTAGTATTAAAACACAGTTATGAACAACATTAGTTGTTTAATCATTTTTGTCAAACGTTAAACTCAGAGTAAAGTTTGCAGGTCGACTAAGAACATTCGTTATCAGCCACGTAGTTGAGCAGGCAACAATTATTTTCACACAAATTTGAACGCATTATCTATATCTATGAAAAAAGAGGTGTCTTTATTTTCTCAACTCTATTTGTCAAAAGTTGGCACATCTTTGCTTGAATTTGCGAATGCGCTTCGCGTTTGCTATGGAAACTTGACCGCAATCCTTCGCCACTCCCTGATTGAGATCATGTACCAGAGATAACGTTGACCGTGAATTCAGCGACCGATTACTAGTTGTCTCAGACAACAGGAAGCTTGACACTCAAACAACACCTCTCGGCAGAATTCCTCTCCGTTCCTCACTTTACCATCAAATATTTACATACAAAGGCGAAAATGACAAAGCATGAAGTTCGCATTGCAGGATAAAGTGATTAATCATTCATCGTAGAGATACGTTCACAACCTTCTGATGTAGGCGTCTTCTTGTAATGCAACAACTGCAACGACTGTGGCGTATTTACTCACAGAGAACATGCAATGTTTTCTATGTTGATTAAAAACGAAATAGTAAGTTGACACTAAGATGAAAAAAAAAAAAAACACGACTTCTCACCCGGAGGTCCCGGGTTCGATTTCCGGCTGGGGCGGGGAATTTTTCTTTAGCCAGAATTATTCCCTATCCCCCACAGAGTCTGGAAGTATGTGTGTGAGGGTGAATGTACGTGTGTGTGTGAGGAAAATAAAAGATTAAAAAACCAAACGTAAAGAACCTACAGACAACGAGTTGTTTCAAGTGCAAAGCCCCCGATATGACCTTAGATGTTAAAGGGGGCTATATAATGAAACGATTAAAAAAAAAAAAAAAAAAAAAAAAAAAAATGATTCTGAAAACATTTACTATGGCGATCTTCTTCAACAAATGCCACTCTCTTTATTTTCTCTAGCACGTATGTACAATGTATGTAAAGGTAGAGAACGTATTGTACTCCACCCAAAATTCGATACTGAGATTTCACCGGAAAAATCATGCTTCGAAGTCCCCTAAATGCAAAAAAAAAAAGTTTGAGAAAGGTCCGTGCGCGCGCACGTGTGTTTGGACAGGATAACTCAAAAACGTTAAGTCGATTAAATACCAAACTTGGTATTCAAAGTTAGTATATTCCGATGGTGTGATAAGAGTTTCAGGATAATCCCAATCCCAACTACCCTTAACATGGAACATTTTTGAACATTTTTGATTTTCTCAAAATGGCTAACGATTTTGATTAAAATACCAATATTTAAGATATTTTTAATACAAACGAAATGCATATCTTGAATTTTATGGGAATTGCCTCTGCAGACTTCTTCATTTTAGATGATTCTTGTATAACTGATAAAAACGTAAGACAGAAACTTATTACACAAAAAACGTAGATCTCGTTAAGACACAACTTGTCATTCATTTTATTATGATTATGATTATTATTATTATTATTATTATTATTACTATTATATTGTGAAGTTAACGGTTTCCAGGATATTCCTTATTACTGCTCAATTTTTAAACTAATTAGGTTTTTCTAAAACGGGAAGTCATATTTGTTTCATATCTATTGTGTTTAACTCCAGTCAGTGCGAAGAGAACTCAATATTAATTATATCGCATAGCGAATATCTTTTAAAGAACTTGACTATCGCTTTAGTCTGGTGTATTACCTTATTTCCCTTTTACTTAGAAGGAAGTACATGACAATTTCTGGTGATTTTTATCTTGATTAGTATGATGTAAATAAAAAATAATCTTTTGAAGGAAGAGTTTGTTTGTATAAAAGGTAGAAAAAGCCATGTGAATGGAACACATTCGATTTTAACTTTTCTACTACGTATGGAACAAAGCATCGCTAATTAGTCACAGTGGCCCTGTTTGTCTCTAACGTGACCCCTGGGAGGGAGACATGAGGAGTTGGACAGTGATGTACTTAAGCACGGGTGGCGCCCGCTAACCATGTCTTAGCCCCGTGCTCCCTGGAGATCCCGTTGTTCCGAGACACTCTCCCATTTGGGCGTCTCAGAAAACCAAGCAAAAGCTAGGGAGAAACCTTTCCAAAGCGTACAACCTTGTCGTATCACAGTAGACGCTGTTAGTCCTTCAATATACTACAGCATTCGCTTGTCCACTGAGGTATGCCACGAAAAGCCCCATGCTCAGAGTGGCCAGCCAAACGGAAATGGAACCCTTAAATGCGGGCCTCACTTCAACGCTCGTAGAGCTTCCTGAAGAAGACCTCATAGAGGGGTCGAACATTTCATTTTTTTTAATATAGTTCATGAGTCTTGTCAGGACTCCGGCGCTATATTCCTTTTTATTTTTTCCTTTTTTTCAGTTTCCTACATTTCCTTTGTTGGCCTATTTATTTAGCGTTTTCTTTTTACTTACACATACACAGATATATACACATTTACAAGCACACAAATACCCATACCCAAGGCCTCGAACCCACTACCCCCTGCTTCACGAAGCACCAAAGCTAGGCACTAACCGACACGAGAAAGATTCAAATCACTAATTGTGTGGTCATACGTTTTGTATTATCAATGAAATTCGGCAAGCGGTTGGTTCTAATTCCGTACTTTTTCTTGGTATATGTTGTAATTTCAATACATTTTCCTGCATTAATTTTCAAATTAACAGAGGACTTCTCTTAAGCTATAATACGGGGAGAAGAAAGATATAGTACCAAGTAATAGTTTTCCTATCACAGCTCATTGTATTTCTGCAATTTGGAGACAGCTATGATTACTCCCTCGACCACGAACGTACAGTGTAATATTGTAAATACAGAAAGTATTGTATTCCATCCAAAAATTCGATATCGAAATTTCACCGGAAATACGTGTTTTGAGGACTCCTGAATCAAACGATAGCTTTTTACATGCTCTAGCGCATATGTACAATGTACAACGTAGATAGAGAAGATATTGTATTCTATCCAAAAGCTCGATACCGACATTTCACTGGAAAAACAAGTTTTGTATCTCCCTGAATCAAAAAGAGCATTTTTAGAAGAAAAGGTAGTGTGTGTTTTTCTGTGGACAGCATAGCTCAAAAACGAAAAGACCTTTAAATATCAAATTTGATATTGAAGTGTCATAGCTTCCAAGGATGCGACATGAAGATTTTCAAGAAAATCCCCTTATCCTAAATTATACGGAACATTTTTCGAAAATTATGATTTTCTCAAAAACGGTTTTAACAATTTTGATTGAATACTGTATATTAAAGACATTTACATGACAAATAAAATATATGTTTTGAATTTATTTGGAAGAGCCTCTGAAACATCTTTATTCTGGGTGAATTTTGCTGAATTATACATAACTGGTAAACCATAAGAGATACGATACGTACACAAAAACTTACTGTATAAAAAATGTAGATCTCGTTAAATCACGTCATTTATATCTTTCTTTTTCTTGAAGAGTGAACCGCTTTTTAGATATGTGTTTTGAGGACCTCTGAATCAAACGATAGCTTTTTTGCTTTCTCTAGCACATATGTATAACGTACAACGTAGCTGGAGAAGATATTGTATTCTATCCAAAAGATTGATACCGAAATTTCACTGGAAAAACAATTCCTTGTTATTAGTTTCAATTTTTAACTACGGAACTTTTCTCAAACGGGAAGAAACCTTTCGTTTCGTCTCTCATATTTTACTGCTGGTCATGCAAAACGAATCAAACTGCAATTGTTTTACATATTTGATTATCGCTTTAGCCTAGTATATTCTCTTATTTCCCTTCTATTTGCAAAGAAGCAAGTAATAAGACCAATTCTCCTAAGGTTTATATCAATTAGCATTATATAGATAAAAGAATAATCTTTTGTACGAATAGCTAATAGTGGAACAATTACAGAAAGTCATGTGAATGTAACATATCAGACTTTTATAAAATGGTCTATGTATATGTGTTGTATGTATAAGTGCAGACACAACTCAAAAACGAAAGGTCGCTTAAATATCAAACTTGGTACTCAAGTTTAATATCTTTCAAGGAAGCGACACGAAGATCTTCAAGATAATCCTTCCATCCAAGTTACCCTTTATATGGAACATTTTTAGAACTTTTAGATTTTATAAAAAGGCTCTATTTTGATTAAACTGGATAGTTTAAAGATATTTACATGGCAAATAAAATGGAGGTATATCATTAATATTTTGGGGGATTGCCCCTGAAGTCAGCTTCATTCTGAATGACTTTTGCTTAAGTGTTAAACCGTAAGAGATAAACAAAAATTTCCTACACAATACATGTGGATCTCGTTAAAACACACATTTTATGTCTTACACAGCTTTTTGTAAAGCTAACCATTTCCGAGATATTCCCTGTTATTGGTTTCAATTTTAATATGGTTTAACCTTTCTCAAACGGAAAGCCCTCATCCGCTTCATCTCTCTTTTGTTTTACTCTGACCATGGAATGAGAACAAAATTTCAATGTCAATCATGTGGTGACAACTTTTAAAATATTTTACTATCGCTTCAGTTTGTGTAATCCCTTACTTCCCTTCTACTTGTAAGGTAGCAAGTAATAATTATGTAGATAAAAGAGTAATATTTTGCAAGAATAGTTTGTTTGCAGAAAGGATAGAGAATGTCATGTGACTGGAGCACATCAGATTTGTTTCTAGTTTATTAGACATACATACGTTGCATCAACTGCAACAATAGAGGCAACACATTGAACTAAACGTTGTTTGAATAGATTTTCCGGATAGAGTATAACCCTGCTTAACACTGATCAGGGTAATTTCTATGACCTGTATTGAGAGATCTTGACTTTCCTGTCCATCATTTCCTTGTCATCTGTTTCGGTTGCAAGACCTGGCGGGGTGTTCGGCGGCTGGTGTTGACTTGCGATCCACATAGGTTTCTTCCTGGCATCGATGCGGGGGCCTGGCTGTCAGGATCTGCCTCCAGGATCCTTCGGATGATGTGCTACCTCGTAGTGCCGCCATGGGTTCAGAGACTTGCGTGAGTACCTGGGCGACGTAGGATCGTTCTCTCTGGGAAACGTTAGGGACCCCGTCCTGCTTAAGCCCACTGCCATTTGGATCTGGTCGCCCTTTGGGTCTCTCCTCTCATCCCTCGCTCCGAGGGATCACGTAAGTCACAAAGGACCACAAAGTCTACATGAATTACTGTACCCCAGTGGTTGGGGGTCCCAATCCGCGATGATCTTAATCCACCCTGTTTATGTATTTTGTGTAGAGCCATTTCGCGTAATGCACCTTTTCGGATTGTCGATTGTAACGAAGCGAAAGGAAGAAATTAATTATATTCAAAATGCATGTAATAATGTTAATAAACGCTACTGCTGTATACAGTGCTGAAATATGCATTACGATATTTACTAAATTATTTCATAAAATAATATATATATATATATATATATCCGTTTGGATATATGTTGGTGTTAATTCACTACTTTGGGACCACACAATTCGAAACAACTTACAACTTTATTGTTTTATTGATAGTGTCATACTTCAGTATTTCCCGTTAAGATTACAAAATAAATTTGTAATTTTTTTACTTCTTATGCTTTGAATCTTTCGTTCGTTTTCACTGTCGATGACGAGTTTCTGTTCACTGCGTACTGTAAGATGTTTTCTTTTCGCTGAAGGCTTAAACAAAAATAAACCACACTGACCAACACCAACAGTAAAATAACAGTGGGTCTCCGCATTGAATTCCTGTATAAGCAGTTAACAGTTGAATTGGTAGAGTCAGACTGAACAATTCAATGCCATAGCTACAGATCACCTGATCTCTAGCCGGTTGCTAGATGATGACAGCCTCAATGGCGACTTACAATGTTGTAAGTACTTTAGGTCCCAGGATTCATAGTATAGCCAACTAGTATGGTCAACCGGCTAGAGATCGGGTGATCCGTGGTTCAAATCCCGGTTATGGCATTGAATTTTTCAGTCTGACTCTACCTATCCAACTCCTGTCCTACACACGGCTTGTGTGAAAAAGCAATTAAACCAAAACCAGTTAACAGTTGTTATAACTGTGCAATATGTCTTATAATGTGGGATATAGGGCGAGGATTAAATGCAAGATGCATGTAAGTAGGTACTTCTATTGGAATTTAGGCTTGAGGAAAAAGAACATTGCTAACATTATCGTCGTAACGTTGCCAGCATGCTTTTGAGCATCTTATATTTTTTTGCGTTCTTTCTTTCTTATTTTACTTTCTTACTAACTTATTTATCTAAGGTCGCGCACCAGTTCTTGAATACATTTTTAAATGCAAGATTAGATGCGAATCACTTACACACTTTTACTGTGTATTCTCGAAATGTAATCATACGGAAGCAGAGTGTTTGTTATTGTAACATAAACTATTTTCTGACCTGTTTATCAAGGGCAGGCTAGCTCACTGTATCTTTGCTAAAGGTCATCCGTCTAGAAGGAACGAGCAGCCTGTACTTACTTTTTTCTTTTACCTCCCTCCGTTTTGGTTAACCCGAGCTTCGGTTTAGCGGGTTTTACTGTATATACACAGTATATATATATACTGTATATATATATATATATATATATATATATATATATATATAATTATGGCTCCTAAAAACGGGAAGGAAAAGGAACAGTTTCTTTTGGCTGTTTGTGAACAGGGTAGCTCTAAAAGGAAAAGTGATGTAAATAATAATTTCGGAGTTTAAGCAGGAACTTTATACAAGGACACATCATGAACGTTTGTTTTTTCTTGCAAACCAGGTTTTAGTATCTAATTTCTGGATAAACATTTCCAACATATCGCTTACGGAATCAGCACAGTGTAAAAATTAAAATGAACATATGAACTCGTGTAAAGCGTTTCATAAAATATAAGAACTGCCAAAATGTCTACAGAAAAAATAAAGATGTCATTACAATATAAAGCTTATGCCAAATACTTTTCTATCACTAATCAACACCAAATCCTCATTTGATGTAGTCAACTATTTTGGCAATTGGAATTAATACATTTAAACAATGTTATGCATATAGTCCAGTTTTTATTAGCTTATGGCTAACATAAATCGAGTTTCTGTTTAATAACATCCTTATATAGTTAGTATAGTATTGCTAGGTACAATGTTACGCAACTTCTATAGTATACAAGGGGAAATTGTGATATCTGCTGAAGAACGCTCCTTTTGAATCGGCAGAGGAATATGGAGGTTTGTGTGTTTTAGAGAGATTCATCGTTGAAGGTCAACATCGATTAGCATTAACTTCCTTCCTGCTATTTGGCAATCTTTCATCAAATCCATTAGAGAGAAGTGTGAAAGTTCAATTAATATCACTCATGATGGATGACAGGAACATTCAGTACAAAATGAAAACTACTGATCAGGCAGAATATATCACAGACTGGCCAATTGCAAGGTCGAAGATATATATTCACAGAATGGTGCCAGAGGAAGATCCCCCTTGGCATATTACGTACCTGTTAACATTTTTACTTTCTCTACCTTCTATATAAAGAAGTCTTGCATTCCACCCAAAAAGTTAATACCGAGGTTTCATGGAAATATACATTTTAGGTTCCCTGAGTAAAAAATCAGACGTGTTCCATTCACATGACTTTCTCTAGCTGTTCCATATAGAAATATTCTTACTAAAAATCTGATGTGCTCCATTCACATGGCTTTCTCTATATCACTGTAACAAACTATTGTTAATAAGCTTATTCTTCTATTTCATGCTAATCGAGATAAACATTAGCAGAAACGGTTTTATTACTTAGTTCCTTCTAAGTAAAAGGGAAATACGGGAATACACTAGGCTATACCGACAGTCAAATGTTTTAATGTGGTTGTTATGGGATTGAAATCCGTTTCTTTGCAGGGCAGGTGTTGACAGTTCCCATATGAGAAAAGTATAAGTATATTGAAACTGAAACCAATATAAAGGAATATCTCAAAAACAGTCATCCCACGAAAAAATGTATATAATATAAATTATGTGTTTTAACGGGCTCTATATTTTTTGTGGAGTACGTTTTTGACTAGTTGTTACGGTTTACCAGATATGCAAAATTCCGCAAAATTCATTCAGAATAAAGATGTCTTCATTATTATCCAGAATAAAGATGGTTAATCCCAAAAAATTCAAGATATACCTTTTATTTGCAATATACTTATCTTTGATAAATGGTATTTTAATAAAAATCGTTACAGCCATTTTGAGAAAATACAGTTTTTAGAAAATGTTACTATATAAAGGATAATTGGGGATGGGGAGATTTTCTCAAAAATCTTCGTGTCATATCCTTGGATGATACTGAACTTAAATGCCAAGTTTGGTATTTAACGGACTTTTCGTTTTTGAGCTACACTGCCCACAGACACACGCGTGCGCACACACACACATACACACACACACACACGCAGGCACACACAGACAGACAGAGAGACACACACTCGGACATTTTTTTAAAAATGCTTTTTTTTTTTTTTTTTTTGTATTCAGGGGTCTCAAAACATATTTTCGGTGAAATCTCGGTATCGAAATTTTGGGTGCAACATCTTCTCTATACACTATGTACATAGTGTGGATAGAGAAAGTAGTTATTTTTTTCTACATCAAGCTAATTGAGATAAACATTACCAGAATTGGTCTATTACTTGCTTTCTTGTAAGTAGAAGGGAAATAAGAGAACACATTAGGCTAAAGTGATAGTCAAATCTTTTAAAAGTTGGTCTCTATGTGAAACATTGAGGTTCAATTAGCTTTGCATGGTCCCATTTGAGAAAAGTTAGGTAGTTTAAAATTGAAACCATTAACAAGGAATATTTTGAAAACGGTAAATTCTACAAGAAAAATGTGCATGACGTAGATTATGTGTTTTAAAGAGCTAGTACAGTTTTTGTCTATGTCTAACTGTTGAACCGTTATGCAAAATCCTGCAAAACTCATCCAGAATAAAAAGGTCTTCAGAGGCTATTCCCAGGAAATTTAACATATAAATTTTATTTTTGATATAAATATCTTTAATATACAATACTTTAAACAAACTCGTTAGAGCCATTTTTGAGAAAAACAACATTTTCAAAAATGTTTGCATAAAGCGTAATTTTCTTGAAAATCTTCGTGCCGCTTCCTTGGAGGATACTAAACATAAATACCAAGTTTGATTTTTAATGGTATTTTCATTTTGAGTCAAGCTGTCTACATACACACACTGCCATTTATCTAAAAAATTTTTACGGACCCAGAAGACCTCAAAGCATATATTTACGGTGAAATTTCGACATCGAATTTATGACTGGAGTACAATACCTTCTCCAGCTACTGTATACATTTTATGTACATGCGTGCTAGAGAAGGTAAAAGAGGCATTTTTAAGAAAAAGGTCCGCGCCCGTGTGTGTCTGTAAACAGCATAGCTTCAAAACCAAAAGTCTATTAAATACAAAACTTGGTATTCCAACTCAATCTCTTTCAAGGATGCGACACGAGATTTTCAAGAAAATCCCCCTACCTCAAATTTCTTTTATATGGAAATGTTTATTTTCTCAAAAAATAACTAACGGTTTTTAATAAAATGCCATATGTTCAAGATACCTTCAACACAAATGAAATATACAGGCTGGACCATTTAAGTTGAGGGTGTACAATATCTTTAAAAGTAAGAGCTGTAGAAAGAAATGCTTGATATTTTGGGGTAAAGTAAATGTCATTAGTCTTGTTATATTTGGAGTACGCTGTGATGGTCATTTCAGGCTGAATTTAATCTCTTAAATTTTTATGTTGTTTTCTCATTCCCCATAAAAACTATACAACTATTATATAAAGCAATTTGCAATTGCTCTTACACCAACGCAAATAACACAAAATTCTGAATGGCTACGTACGAAGAGTGCAGTGAAATATTATTCAGTCTCAACTTAAATAGCTCACCCTGTATATCTTGATTTTTCTCGGAATAGCCTCTGAAGCCCTCTTCTTTCGGACGACTTTTGCATAACTGATAAACTCTAACAGACCAAGACTTAGTAGATAAAAATGCAGATCTCTTTAAAACACAAAATTTACGTCAATTTTTTGTGAAGTTAAACATTTCTGAAATGTTCCTTCTTATTGGTTTCGATGTAGCAAAGCTTTAACCTTTCTCAAATAGGAAGTCTTATTCGATTTTATTTTTGCTGTTAAAGCAAAGAAAACGGGATTTCAATACGCTCACATAGCGACCAGTTCTTAGAAGATTTGTCTATCGCTTAAGACTACTGCATTCCATTGTATTTACAAATAAATGTGTAATAATACTTCTGCAGATGTTTATCTCGATTAACGTGAATTAGATAGAAGAATAAATGTGCTGAAAATGGGCAAAGAAAGTCATGTGAATGTACCACATTATAACATTTTTTCTGAAATCGTTTTTGTCTTGTTTACCATTAGATGGCAGTGCCATATGTTGGGAGGGGACGAGGTTACCGAAGTTCATCCATGAATCAAGTGATACAGATCGTTCAGGCTATAAATCATCCCACCAATATAAAACAAACAAATACACTGAGTATGTTGATTATATCGTTCAATGATGAAAACCTACATGTTGATTTTTTAATATCTAGTTATTTTCATTAATGAGATATTGAGAAAAGACCTTAGGTTGTTTATGAAAACACACTGCAACCTTATAAAACTACTAGATTACTTGGTTAATTTCATAATGATTTTGCATTCATCCATATAATGCACAGCTTTTTCTAAGTAGCACCTTTAATTCTCTTAAATCAGAAATAATTATATCCATGTTGTGGCCGAAACGAGATAATCGCAAATTAGTATGCCTTCAAGATCGTTCCATCGATTGTTGTAAAACGCCCCGAACGTCCAATTCATCGCTAAGCTGTAATGCATAGTTGGAAGAGAGAGAGAGAGAGAGAGAGAGAGAGAGAGAGAGAGAGAGAGAGTGAGAGAGAGTGCGCATGTGCACAGAGTTGATACTCTTAAAGGAGTGGGTGTTTTTGGTGCAAATTTTAAATTGGTAGACTACCTTAGGCCTGTTCTGGTACTATAAACTTTGTAATTTGTAAAAATCTGTTTCACAATGAAGATATGTAAAGGTACAGTTAATACGATTGACTGCTAAAACACCCCTAGAACAAATGGATAAATCATCTACATCCCATGAGCACAGAGGTATCCCAAAAACCATACTTCACTATTATCCTAACGGGAAGAGATCTCTAAGTCGTCCAAAGAAGCGCTGGGTGAAAATTCAACTGATACTATGAGATCGTAGCAGGCCGTAAGGCCTAATACTAGAAGGAAATAAGAAGAAAAATGTACAGAGAAGCTTAAATATTTCAAATGAAATGTCGTACAATTTATACGTGTTTTGTTCTACAATCGAATAGCAATTCCACGCATTTATGAAGTACATTTGTGAAATAAGCAGTGTATAAATAAGTGACTTAAGTTTTATAAAGACAGCTATATTTATTAAACCTTTTAGCCAAAACAAAACAGAAAAAGGGCATACAATTTTTAGTAAGAACACAATACGGCATCACTGAAAACTAGATAAACTTGTATTTAGCAGCAGTTCCAGCGATTCATATAACGAAAGAAAAGGAAGTTAGAAGATATAATCATTATAGACTTAGAATTAATAATGACTTCGCATCTGTTTATGAATATAACGAGAAGTTTGAAATGAGTCCTTAGCAATGGAATTGCTATCATAGATATTAGTCATATTCACAGTATTAAACAGGTAAAATGAAGCCCTAACTTCAAAAAAGATGTGTGTTACTTTGCACTGGAGGGAATTAGCAATAGTAGCCGTATCAAAAAGGAGATGTTAGACATCTGCCACTCAACAGCTTAGTGGCAGGCTCCGGGAAACTAACCTTGCAAGGAAGTCGATTAGCAGCCCTATTACTTGAGCGAGTGGATATGACGGAATGACTAAACTGTAGGGTGAAACAGGTGTTCACCCAAAAGAGCAACGAGGGAAGACTGTCTAGCCTTAAATTCTCATAATTAACATGCATTTAAACATAAAGTGAACTTAATATTATATATCTGAAACATTAAACATAGGTGATTATTAAGTTATAATAACAATAATATTAACTATTACTGGCATTTGGCCCAAAATCGAAGCTAAAGTTCGATACATCGGATTATAACAGTGTAAACTAAGATAATTCTATAAAAATATAAATGCAAATTACATTTTTATTATACTAAATAAATCTAATACAAATTAAGTGAAAGGATTGTCATTTGACAGTAAAAAAGTTAATTACTATAATCTGAAGAAACTATTAAAGCCTGTAATTTTTGAACAAAAGAAATTGTTTGACGAAATGTACAGACGTAAATTATTTCATCTCCCAAATTCAAAATAAATTTGATATTTTAAACAACAAAACAAATGTATTACACTGAAAATCATTTTTTTTTCAATTCCTTAAAAGCAAAGCTGTCTATTTGAATGCATTTCATCTCTTTGAACTTAGAGAATTGACACCTGCCGGATTCTACCAATTTAATTATGTAAGAAAAATTATTTGTGCCGATTGAATGCGTAATATAGCTTCCAAAGCAGCATCTGACTTACTTGATCTTCTTTTTGACTTATTAAGGTTCATTATTGAAAATAGCTCACAAACATACGACGAGCCAAACATTGCAGCAAATTGACAGAATGCAGCCTGTCATACGAGTATCATGTCGCGTGGTAGTGCCAGCGAAAGAGATGGAGATAGGGAATGCCTATTAAGTGCAAGTAGTGGGACAACTTTGAACCGAGCCCTGAGCCGGGTCAGGACGCCCCGGTTTGATGAGCGCCAGTTGATAAAGCACGCGTTAGGTGATGTCACATGGTATATAGAACCAATCAGCAGTGGTATGAAGTAATGCAAAAACTATAATCAAGAGTAATTCCTGTTACCTTAAGGGTGTCCTAAAAGATCCTCAGTTTAGCAGCATTTCTTAACTTCACGTTACGTCCCGTCAAGTTAAATACAATTCAATCCCAACTTAAGAGTAGCAAAAATAATATGTTAGATTAGAAACACCCCTCCCCCCAAGTTATGCCTATGTCTTGTAGTAGATATTGTTAGAGACGTCATATCTGTTCACATATTTGCTGCCTCAGCTGCTCTATTTCCTCTGCGTTCTGGATAATGTCAGTATGTTCCAAGAGATAGTACAGATTTTATGAAACATTTTATTGATACGCAATGTAACATTAGAGCTGACCATTTTTTCGTAAACCTATGTCAATTTTGTTATTTCGGTCAGATGTTGCACTTGCCATTACGTTGATACTGTAAGAGATAGAGATGCTTCTTAGATAATTAATGTTGTATGGTATCAGTGTTTACTGTGAGTGAAGCAGATATTTGATGCTCGTAGAGTGGCAGTGGAAACAATGAGACTGGGCGTAACTGTGCACCGCCCCCAAAATATACGTCCCGGATGTCAGTGTCAAATACCACATCAGAACTTCAACATGTTATGTGAAGGGCTTTTCACACAAATAACCGTGATTTATATGTGCAACTGCGTCGGTAACTACAAGGTTGTGCTTTAAGTCCCGTGGGTGGTTTTTATATAGCCTTGTTACTATCTCTTGTTAGGGATGCTTGTTAGATTTTCTGCATGTTGGTTGATTTCCCTGGATAGAAATAATTGCACAGTAGGCTTTAATAAATATAGTCTTATTGGCATCTGTCTCATCCATCCTATGTCAAAATCAAAATTTAAAAAATTATAATGTGTTACATGCACGTGGATTTCTCTGCTCTATCTTCTACAAATTATTCTTACTTTACATATTTTGTCTACAAGAGTTATACAGTCACATATATAACATCTGATGCGTTCCATTCACATTATTTTCTCCGCCTATTCTATAAGAAACTATTCTTACTAAAGTTTATTCCTCTATCTACTTTATGCTAACCGAGATAAATATTAGCAGAAATGGGCTCGTACTTAGTTTCTTCTAAGAAGAATGGAAATAAGCAAATACACTAGGCTGTAGAGATAGTCAAACATTTTAAAACCTAGTTGCTCTGTGACTAAAATTCGTTATCTTTATATGTCTAGGAGTAAAACAAAAAGAAAAAGGAATGACAAATTCCCGTTTGAGAAAAGTTTTTTAAGTATTTTACAATTAAAACCAATAACAAGGAAAATATCGGAAATTATTAACTCCACAAAAATGCCTCTGACATACATTTTGTGGCTTAAAAGGTCTACATTTTTTTTTCTAATTTAACGTTCTTTAATCTGTTTGGTCATATCGCGATGAATTAAACTGCTCAAATGATCTCGAGGTCTATGGTTACTCGACATTAGCGTTTTCAGAATAAGGGAAAACCCCGAAAGAAACCTTATCCGGGAAACTCACCCTAAGCGAGATTCGAACACGCGACCGGTTGAATGTAAGGCATACAGGCTACCCCTACACTACCCAGGCGGGTTACGTGTTTTGTGTAGTAAGTTTTTTGTATTTCTTATGATTTACCAGTTATGCAAAAGTCTTCAAAGGCTATTACCAGAAAATTGAAGATATAAACTTTATTTGTTATGTAAATATATTTAATATACGCTGTTTAAATCAAAATCGTTTTAGTCATTTTTGTGAAAATAAACATTTTCGAAAAATTTTCCATGTAAAGGGTAGTTAGGGGTGGGGATATTTTCTTGAAAAATCATCGGATGGCATTCATGGAAGTTGCTGGACACATAAAGTTTGGTATTTAGCAAAATTTTCGTTTTTGAGCTCTGTTGTTCTCACGCACACACACACATACACACACGAACCTCTTCATATTTTCTTTGATACTGGGGGCCTTAAAGCGTGCAGTTCCTGTGAAATCTCGATATTAAGTTTTTCGTTGGAATACAATACCTTCTCTATCTGCTATGTACATTGTACATTTGTGGTCGAGAACGTAAAGAGCACGTCGCTATATGCTCGTTTTGGAATTCCACTCTTTGCATGACTCGTGAGAAGCAAAGGAATAGCGGATTGGCAGCTCAAAAAAGTATGAAGCACTTAAAAATTCAAGCCAATATAAAAATGTCTCGAAAATATTTGATCCCCAAACATGTTTACATAAATTGTTTATTATGAGGTGCAAATTGTCTGTTACGGTTTCCAATTGTACAAAACTACAAGTTATTCAAAATGAAATAGAACTTCACAGGCTATTCGTAGGATAATACACTATTTCATTATTCATCCCGAAAATGTATTAAGTATGCTATTTTAATCAAAATCATTAGAAGCATTTTAGGAAATAAATTTCTCAAGCGTTTTTCATGTAAAGAGTAACTTGGGCTTTCTTCAAAATCTTTCTTTTCTTCTTTGAAAGTAGGTGAATTTAAGCGTGATATTTATCTCACAGTTCGTTTTTTTTTAAATATTACTATTATCTTATTCACTCTCACACGAGGATCCTTTTATAATAATAATAATAATAATAAATAATAATAATATACTTATGTAGTTTTAATAGTTTCACATTTTTCTGTTCCTAAATAATTTTCTTTCTCCACTCGTCCCTATCCATCCATTACATATCTTCCAGTCCTCTTGTTCTCATTCCAGTTTTATTTCCCACATCCATGAGTTTCTGTTCCTGTTCTTCCAGATGAACTCCATTACAGCGTCTTTCTCGATAACCTATCTTCATTCATTCTTCTGATATGTCCGAACCAACTCAGCTGTTTATATCTTAGGCATATAGTCTAAAATTGACTTCTTAATATTCACTTTTCTCTTGTAACATTAGTTCTTATGTTTTCAATCTTGAATATCTCGTTAATCTTGTTAAAAAATCCAGTTCCATCGACATAAGTTTTAAAGTATTTGTTAAATGTCCAGTGTTTGCTTCACATGTGACATAACTTTTTACTTTCTCTACACGTACTATGTACATAATGTATAGAGAAGGTATTGTAGTAATGCACCCAAAAATTCGATACCAAGATTTTCAAGAAAATCTCCCCACCCTAAACTACCCGTTACATGGAAAAATTTTCCAACATTTTGGATTTCTTAAAAATGGCTCTAACGATTTTGATTAAAACACCAGATATTAAAGCCGTTTCTATCACAAATAAAATGTATATCTTGAATTTTCTGGGAATAGCCTCTGAAGACTTCTTTATTTAGAAGGAATTTTACGGAATTTTTATAGCTGCTAAACTGAAAGAGATGGACAAAAACTTATCACAAAAAATGTAGAGCATGTTAAAACACACAATTTATGTTATATACATTTTTTTTTCGTGGAGTTGATGGTTTTTAGATATTCATTGTTTTTAGTTTCAGCTTTGAAAAACTTATACTTTTTTCATACTGAAATGTGTCAACTCCTGTACATACAAACAAAGGCACTTCAGTCACATAGTAACCAGCATTTGACTATTCCCTTAACCTGTGGTACTCCCCTAATTCGCTTCTTCTTGCAAGGAAGTGAGTAATAGGAGTATTTCTGCTAATTTTTTCTCGATTATCATGAAGTAAATAGAAGCATAAGCTGTGTTAATTTGTTGCAGAGATGTACAGAAAGTTATGTGAATGGAATACATCAGTTTTTTACTGTTGTATTATACATTTGAATTTATTTTTCACACTTTGTGTCTGTTCCAGAGGATGCTATTCAGCGTTGATGTTAACCTTTATTGATAATGTCACTGTCCTATCTAGCTTGTTTGTCTATTTTTACCCCCAAATACTTAAATGCTTTCACCCTCTTCTGTTCTTCTAAAGTCTTTGGTTTCAGTTCCACATGCCATATAACTTTTACTATCTCTAGCACGTATGCACATACAATATATATATATAGTAGCTAGAGAAGTTATTGTATTCCACCCTAAAATTCCATGTTCGGAAATATGGTTTGAGGTCCGCTGAGTCCGAAAAACGCATTTTAGAAAAAGGTCCTATGTGTGTGTCTGTATAGCTGAACTATAAAAAGACCGTTAAATACCAAAGTTGGCATTTATGTTTTATAGCTTCCAAAGATGCGACACGAAGATTTTCACGAATATCTCTCCCCCTCCTCCCACTACAAACCTCTCTTACATAGAAATTTTTTTGAAAATGTTGTTTTTCTCAAAAATGGCTCTAACAATTTTGATTAAAATGCACTATATTAACATATTTACATCACAAATAAAATGTATATTTTCAATTTCCTGGGAAATAGCCTCTGAAGACCTTTTTATTCTGGATGAGTTTTGCAGAATTTTGCATAACGGTTAAACCATACAAGACAGACAAAAACTTGCTACACAAAAAATGTAGATCTCTTTAAAGCACATAAAGTTAAATACGGTATTCTTGTAGAGTTGGCCGTTTTCGAGATATTCCCTGTTACTGGCTTTTGAGTTTTAAACTACCTAACCTTCTTAATTGTTTCACACAGCGACCAGCTTTTAAAAGATTTGAATAACGTATTAGCCTAATATTATTCACTTATTTCCCTTCCACGTACAAGGAAGCAAGTAATAAGACTAATTCTGCTAATGTTTGTCTCGATTTTTATGAATAATCTTTAGTAAGAATAGTTTGTATATGAAACAGCTAGAAAAAGTTATGTGAATGGAACAATCAGATTTTTTAAAATTTATTTTCAGACCGAATTACCATATTCTTCTAGTAGCTTTCTAAACATAAACTCCATATATTCATACGCTTGCATAAATACTACCTGGTCATCCCAAATAATAGTCTGTGTATTTGCTTGCTGATTCTTCTCCAATTAGTACCCCATTCCTGTATATTGCTGTTCCAATTTGATAATACTTAATAATAGTAATAATAATAATAATAATAATAATAATAATAATAATAATGTCCATTAAATAATACTTAATACAATTTTGCGAACGATTCTAAAACATTGCTTGCATGATCATGTTGTGTGTTAAGAAAACATAACATTCATATTTGCTTTCCCAAGTTTTGTGATGAAAGACAGAGCTCAACGACGGTCAGGTTTGAACCTGTGTGATAGCAAAATGGTATTCAACCAAGAGACAAACATGTAATCCAGATAAAACGGGAAGACACGACCGAGTGGACTAGAATGCAAAACTTCAGAACAAGAAAACCTTGGGGGAAAGGCATTGAGAGGGTGAAGCTATGTAAATGTATACAAACTTTTAAAAGTTTGAAGAGAAAAAGATATACTACAAGCAAGGCATGCCTTCACTCTATACTCTGTAAACAAATACCGTCCTACAATCACTCAAACTTGGCCCTGATTAATAAATATGGAAGTAAAACATTTCTACCTTGCGATGGTATGCGACATTAAATAAAAAACTGTAAACTGAAGGGAAGAAAAATATCTTAAAATTGTTGGGAATATCTCTTTTTTAATATGAAATTTGATTGTTTGAATTCTTATTTATTTTAAGATGTAGATAGTATAGCACATTTTTTGAATAGCCAGGTTCTTTCTACCTGAATGAGGTTTCTTCCAGCTTTTCCCCATTCCACATAATTGGTAAATGTGCCCTAAACTTAGGTTTGGAATGTTGCTTCTCAAATTTTCTTCCCCAGCTATCATTTCATCCATCATTCTGTGATACCATGTACAATAAGAATGGATTTAAAAACACTACCAACAAAAATCAGTGTTACATTCACATGACTTTCTCTACCTATTCTAAAACAAATTATTCTTTTATCTACACCGTACTAATAGAGATAAACATTGGCAGAAACTGTCTTATTACTTATTCCTTGTATATATAAGGGAAAAAGGGAATACAGTAGGCTAAATCGATGGCCAAGTCTTTTAAAAGCTGGTCGCTATGTGAAATAATTGAACTTCAGTTCTTGTGAAACTAAAGTTCAGGAGTGAAACAAAAGAGATGAAACGGAAGATGACTTCTCTTTTGAGAAAATTAAGTAAATCATATGATATAAATTGTATGTTTTAATGATATCTGCATTTTTTGTGTAGTAAGTTTTTGTCTATCTCATACAGTTTACGAGGTAAAGTCATCCACGATAAGGAGATCTTCATAAGCTATTCCCAGAAAATTCAAGTTATACATTTCGTTTTTAATGAAAATATCTTAAAAAGATTGCATTTTAATCAAAATAGTTAGAACCAATTTTGTGAAAATCAAAAATTTTGAAAAATGTTCATGAAAAGGGTAATAAGGGGTGGGAGAATTTTCTTCAAAATCTTCGTGTCGCATCCTTGGAAGATACTGAACTTAAATATCAAGTTTTGTATTTAATTTTTGTCTTTGAGCTATGCTGCCCACAGATACACACACACATACATGGACAGTTTAATAAAAATGCTTCCTTTTTATGATTTAGGGGGTCTCAAAGCACATATTTTCATGAAATCTCGCTGTCGAATTTTTGGGCGGAATACAATACCTTCTCTATCTACTATGTGCATACACGCTAGAGAAAGTAAAATATTATAGATGCATTTCGAAATTCTAAGCTTCCTGGTTTAGCTCCGGTTAAAGAAAATATGTGATGTAATTTTTACTTTCTCTGGCACATATGTACAATGTACATAATAGTAGAGAAGGTATTGTATTGAGCCCAAAATTCGATTCGCATTTCGTCGAAAATATATGTTTTTGGGACCCTAAATCCAAAAAAAGCATTTATAGAAAATGGCCGTGTGTGTGTGTGTGTGTGAATGTGAGAGTGTGTGTATGTGCGTAGCATAACTAATATACGAAGAATCGCTTACACACAAAACTTGCTATTCAACTACAGTATCTCCCAAGTGTGCGACATTAAGATTTTCAGGAAAATTCCTCGACCTCTAATTATCTTTTACATGGAAGATTTTTCAAAATTTTGAATTTTCTAAAAAATGCCTCCAACGATTGTGAATAAATTGCCGTATATTAAAATGTTTACATGACAAATAAAATATATATCTTAAATTTTCTGAGAATAATCTTTAAGACCTCTTCATTCTGGATGACTTTTGCATAACTGGTAAACCGTAAGAGATAGACAAAAACTTACTGCGCAAAAATATAGATCTCGTTAAAACACACAACTTATGTTAATATATTCTTTTGTAGAGTTAATCATTTCAGAGATATTCGCTGTTATTAATTTAAATTTTAAAATGCATAATCTTTTCTCAAACGGTAAGCCTAATCCGTTTCATATCGCTTTTGTTTTACTCCCGGCTAAGGAAAGGGAACCGGAATTCAATGACAATCGCATAGCGACAGCTTTTAAAAGTTTGACTGTGGCCTAAGCCTAGTGTATTCCTTTATTCCCCTTCTACTTATAACAAACTAAGCGATAAGATAATTTCTGGAAATGACTCTCTTAATTAGGATTATGTAAATAAAAGAATGATCTTTTGTAAGAACAGATAGAGAAAGTCATGTGAATGCAACGCATCAGATTTTAACTTTCTCCACGTATAATGTATATAGTGTATAGATAAGTTGTTCTATACCGAGATTTCACAGGAAATACATGTTTAAGATCCTCCGATTCCAAGAAGAGCATTTACAAAATGGTCTGTGGGGGGTATGTGTGTGTGTGCGTGGGCAGCATAGCCCAAAAATGAAAAGTCGGTAAAGTAGCAAACTTGGTACTTACATTGAGTATCTTGCAAGGCTGCGAGACGAAGATTTTCAAGACTAAAACTACCCTTTATATAGAACGCTTTTCGAAAATTTTCATTTTCTCAAAAATTTCTGTAATGGTTTTAATTTAAATTGTTTATGTTAAGACATTTTATCACAAACGAAATGTTTACCTGGAATTTTCTGGGAATAGCCTCTGAAGACCTCTTCATTCAGGATGACTTTTGTATAAATGGCAAACCATAAGAGATATACAAAAAGTTACTATACAAACAAGAGATCTTATTAAAAAAATCACAATTTAATTTATGTCATATAATGCTTTTTTTTCCCCTTTTTTTTTGTAGAGTTAACCATTTTCGAGATATTTCGTATCATTCTCGTTTCTCGTTTCTTTACTCTTGGCAGGCAAGGAGATTGGTATTTCAATTGTTTCACATAGCGACCGACTTTTAAGAGACGAGATTATCCTTTAGCATATGTATTTTCTTATTTCCCTTCTACTTACAAGGAAACTAGTAATAAGACTATTTCTGCTTATTTTAACTTGATTAGCATGATTAAGATAAAAGAATAATCTTTTGAATAAAAGGTTAGCTTGCCGAACAGCTAGAGGATATAATGTGACTTCTGCTTACAATGAACCAAACAATAAGGACAATTTGTGCTAATGTTTATCTCGATTAGCGTGATGTAGATAGAAGGACAAGCTTTTTAACAATAATTTGTTTCAGAGATGTAGAGAAAGTCATGTGAATGGAACACATAAGATTTCTTTTAAAAGAAATGAATTCACATTTTTCTGCTTAATAGCTGTGACTGTATTACAGAATGTGATGAACGAGAAATAATAACGATTGTAACTTTGTATAATGGCCAAAGCTTAAGCATACTTTTACGCTGATTTCATCGATAAAATTCTGGGAATGAGCGCAAGTTGCTGCCAGCCAAAATATCTGACAGTCCCTTCACAGCACCGCGTGAATCTCTTAAATGTAATTAACGACTTTGTAACCCAGTGCTAATCTGTCAGAATTTCCTCCAGCTCGCGGGACATAGTTTACTCAACCCATAGTGGCACGAGGCCTTTGGCGTTCAGGTCACGTAGAAACTGCCTCTGGACTAGAGTGGGGTTGTACAGCGAATGTATGTAAAGACTTTAATTTCATCGCGAACAGAATAGGGAGGGAAGTGGGCAACGACTCTCAACTGTTACCATAGTAGCTGCTGTCATTGTGCTTGTTACACTTGCTTGAAATGTGTGATTTTCTGTAACTGTCCAGAGAGCCTGCTGAAGTGCAAAACTCATTAGGTAACGCAAAATCAAAATTTCAGTAAAACTTCAATTACAGTTTTGGCAATTTTGTTCCCTGTAATAGAGCGTTTTTAGATGTGCGAGCAAGTTGCTATGAAATCAACATTACGCATTGGCGCATAGCCGCATCGAATTAATTTGCGGCGCCTATATTAATGAGCAGGGGGAATTTGAACTCTTGGTAAATCTATTGGTGATTAGCGAATAACGTCGCTTGATTTATCAGAATAATTGCAATATGGCCTAAAGATGATGAGGCACGCATGTGAAAATGTATTTAATAAAGTATATAAACTTTAAAATATAATTTAATCCCTAATTATTAACAGAATGTTAATCACTTACTCTTTGACCGTCCATCACACGAAAGGAAACAGCTCAGATTAATAATGCACTTAGACCTCTGTAATACATCTTTCACTCCACCTTTACGCCACATTGTTAGAAAACATTGTTGCTACTTAGAATTTAAAATATTTGTCATTAATATATTTAAATCATTGTAAATAATTACCTACATTTTCCCCATATATTTATATGACTTAATACTCCCAGTTAATAAATAGCTATTTTACATTTCCGTTCAATATCTTCCTATTTTTATTTATTTATTTACATTAATGTTAGTTGTTTTGTTGTGGCATTTACCCGTAATATTAATTGTTATTGTGTAGTTGTACACATTGTATGTAACAAATATACAATTGCAAACAGGATTTTAATATTTTGGAAATTCAATAAATAACTAAATAAATCAATCCCTTATTATTTAATGCATATACATTTTACAAATAGATAGCGAGCGGAATGGTCGAGGTGGTTTCGTCCTTGGCCCCATTCGGAAGGTCGCGGGTTCGATCCCCGTGATCGGTCTATCTGACCTATGTTTTTCGGGGATTTCCCTGGGTCTTCAGTCAAATGATGGGTAGGTTTCTTCCATCTTCCGAATTTCCTGTTCTTCCATGTAATTTCTATTGTCATATCATTCATCCTTTATCCCGTTGGTTTCTTTCAGGGTTTTTTTTTTTTTTTTATTTTTTTTTCTAAAAAAAACAGTAACGGAGTCTGATCAGGACTCCGGTACTGTATCCCTATTTGCATTTCCCCCCGTAGGTTTTACTGATTACTGGTTTACCTGTTTCTTTTACAAACATATAACACCCATGCCCAAGGCGGGACTCGAACCCACGATCCCCTGCCTACGAAGCACCAAAGCGAGACGCTTTAGCGAGCGTGGCCATGGGAGGGTTGAAAATATCTGTGATGTTGCGTAGTGCGGCATGGCAGGGGGAAAGGCTGCTCATTGTAATTCTCTCCTACCCCCGACTTAGGCTAGTTGCCGGGATGAGTAGTGAACCCTGTGTGGGAGTCTGCCTGTCCGACTGTCGGGTACTTCAATCTGGATCCTATCGTCGCTCCTGTTTCCGGCCACCCCGTGTATCCTCTCCCCTCATCCTTCTCTTCCGTTAGTATCCCCTCATAGGGCGTAGGTGCAATAACCTCAGGCTTGGTGCCGAGTTCACTCAGACTGTATCCTATCTTATTACAGAGAACAAATTTATTCACACAAAGTACAGTAGTTATATAAGATGTATAATCTATATTTGTTTATTACCAATTAGAAGAGCAGGTGATGTTACTAATTTTATTTTTTTACCGTCTCTCATAACATAAAATATGAAACCGTATTTATTATTCGTTAAAATATCAACAAACGCAAGGACAGCTTTCTCTTAGTTTTTTTTTTTTTTTTTTTTTTTTTTTTTTTTTTTTTTTTTTTTTTTTTTTTTTTTTTTTTTGCAGGGAGAGTAAAGTTTTTATGCCGTTTTAAATATAATTGCTTAAATGATATTTATTGGGAAAAATTTGGAAATTGGAAGTTTTTTTTTTTTTTTTTTTTTGTATTCTGTGTACTGAATGTATATTTTAAAAGTGCTACAATTTCCTCTGGTAATATAATCTGATATTACGTTCTATTTTGAGGGATAGTGAGATATAACAGTGAATTATTTTGAACTTTCAATTTTGTGGTCAGTGATATATATATGGTCACTGACCACAACATTCCAAATTCACGTTTTCTTTATTGGGGCATATTTGAAGATGCCTTGAATAAATAATCGATTCTGAGGAACAACCAATCAGATACATTTCAATATCCTTTATAGGATTTGGCGTCATAATAAGTTTTGGTCTTTCCAGCACTATCAATAATGTTCACAATCACTTGGATTTGTGTCACTCAAACATTTTTAAAGAATTTTGTATTTGTGGCTTTATACTAATCATTGAGCTCCAAGTGAAGAGACTTCAGCAATAAAAATATCTGATGTTTTCCATTCATATGCCTTTTTCTAGCTGTTTCACTTACAAACTATTTTTACAAAAGATTTATCTTTTATCTACACCATGGTAATCTAGATAAACATTGGCAGGATTGGACTTATTATTTGTTTCTTTTTAAGTAGAAGGAAAATAAGGTAATACAGAAGGCTAAAGTGATAAACAAATCTTTTAAAAGATGTAAAACAATTGAAATTTGGCTCGCTTTGTATAGTCGACAGTAAAACAAGAGAGATGAAACGAAAGGTGACTTTCCTGTTTGAGAAAAGTTACATAATTTAAAATTGAAACCAGTAACAAAGGAATATCTCTGAAACGATCAACTATACAAAATATCAAAAAATAAACAAAAAATAAATAAATCTTCTACTTTAACGAGATCAAAATGTTTTACGTGGTAAGTTTTGTTTATCTCCTAACGGGCTACCAGTTATGCAAAATTCAGCAAAATTCATCTAGAATAAAGAGGTCTTCGGAGGCTATTTTCAGAAAATTCAAAATATACATTTTATTCGTGATGTAAGTTTCTTTAATATATAGTGTTTTAATCAAAACCGTTTGAGCCATTTTTTAGAAAAAACATACTTTTCAGATCTTTTTCCATATAAAGGGTAGTTTGGGGTGGAGGGGATTTTTTGTTGTTGACAATCTTCGTGTCGCATCCTTGGAGGGTACTAAAAATAAATACCAAGTTTGAATCGTATAGCCAACAAAACAACCAAAGTCAATGAATGCTTGTGGTGTATTTCAATGTAAATCCTGTATTTTATTGAATCTTCAAATCAAAAAAATTACTTTAGAAATTCTAAAAGTTTTGTAATAGCACATTATGCCCGAGCGAGATGGCGCCACGGTAACCTCACATTTGGGAGATTGTGGGTTCGATTCCCATGGCCGGTACTATTAACCCACCAATTGTTTGGGGGTTTTCCGCGGCGCTACACGATTACCGGGAAGATTTATTACATTCCCCGAATTTCCTGTATTGGTGCTGCTCTTTTCATCTGATTCGGGGTTGAAGGACCAGGCGGATTGCGGCTGAATGATACCGCTCTATCGGAAACCATCTTCGGGTGCTTTCGGGCTAGGGTTTCTTCGGTGAACCCTGGATGGTCGGGTCGGGTCTGGTTAGGCCCGAGCGGCGTCGGAGGCATTCAATCTGAAACTGTTAGCGATTCCGTTCATGCTTGCCCCCGTCGTCATCCGCATCTGGTTGCCCTTCGGGTATGTTCCCTTACCGCTGGGTCACTTAAATCGCAAAGGGTCCCAAGGGCCTATGTGCAGTGCTCCGTTGTGAGTATTTCTAATCCTGACACACTAAGGTGAGAAAAGTGTAGAAATAATACACTGATACATTTCAGAAAGGTTTAGTGCTGTAACCACTGGAAACAAGTTGATATTGATATCAATACCAGTTCAATACTTTGGACTCAATCTCTCTCTCTCTCTCTCTCTCTCTCTCTCTCTCTCACACACACACACCCACACACACAAACACACACACACACACACACCCACACACATTTTTGGCTGAACAGAAAGATACAGAAGACATAAGACTTATAGAAGAAAATTACAAAAGATGAATGAATACAACAGATTAAGAATAGTAGTGTTGTATAAAACATTCCGATGTATTCCATTCACATAACTTTCTCTACCTGTTCTGCAAAGAAATATATTAAATACTTTTCTTCTATATATTCCTTACTGATCGACATAAAAATTTGCAATAATAGTCTTCTTACTTACTTCTTTGAAAGTATAAGTGTAGTGAAATCTTTTAAAAGCTTTTGCTATTTATGAAATTGAAATTCGGTTTTCTTTGAATGGCGAGTTACCGTTTGAGAAAAGTATTTAGCATTTTAAAATGAAACCATTTTCATTGTGTTTTAATGAAATATAATTTTTTGTATATCTCTTAAGGTTTGCCAGTTACATAAAAGACATCGAGAATAAGGAGATCTTCAGAGGCTATTCCCAGAAAATTCCAATTATACACTTTATTTTCCATGTAAATATCTTTAATAAGTGGGAGTTTAATACTAATCATTAGAATCATTATTGAGAAAAACAATATTTTCGAAAAAGTGTTCCTTGTAATGGTTAGTTTGGAGTGGGGGAATTACTTGAAACTCTTCGTGTCGCATCCTTGAAATAACCTAAATAGTTTGGTATTTTGGTTTTTAAGAGACTCGTCGTTTTTGAGTTATGCTGTTTACAGACACACACACACTCTTTCTGTCTGTCTCTCTCTCTCTCTCTCTCTCTCTCTCTCTCACACACACACACACATTCCTTCTTGGATCTTTTTATAGTCTTTTTAGAATCAGGGGACCTCAAAGCAGGCATTTCCGATGAATTCGCGTCATAACATTTTGTTTTCTACCTAAGTGCATGGTACGTGTAGTGAAAGTAAAAATATGATCCATATCCTGTGTCAACTATTAACGTAGGTAATGATATATACTTCGTGAATAACTATTAAGATTATTGATGCTGTTCATAAAACTGGCAACGTTTTATACCTTTTATACATTATGTGACGTTTAGTACCTTTCAGGAATATTATTTCTCTGCCTCCCGCCCATACATTATATTCGCAATGCATCCTTACTACATTAGAACAAACGTTTATAGTACGAGTATGTTCTTCCGTTCTAAGTTTATATTAACCAGGTAAACAATCGGATGTGTTCCATTCACATAATTTTCTTTAGCAGTACCACAAACAAAATTGTCTTAAAAACGATTTTTCTTCTATCTACTTCATGCTAATCCAGATAAGCATCAACAGAATTGGTGTTATTGTAAGCAGAAGGGAAATAAGAGAATACATTAACCTAAAGCGATAGTCAAATATTTTAAAAGATAGTTCCATGTGAAACAATTGAATGTTGCATGGTCCCGTTCAAGAAAAAGTTAATTTGTTTAAAACCAATAACGACGATTATCTCGAAAACCGTCAACTCTACCAGAAAAATTATGTTTTAACGACATCTACATTTTTGTGTAGTAAGGTTTTGTCTATCTCTTACGGTTTAACCGTTATGCAAAATTATGGGAAAATTAACCAAAATAAAGAGGTCTTTAGTGGCTATTCCTAGAAAATTAAAAATATACATTTTATTTTTGATACATATCTTTAATATAGAGCATTTTAATGAATATCATTAGAGCCATTTTTAAGAAAATCAAAATTTTAGAAACATGTTCCATGTAAAGGGTAGCAGGGGTGGATATTTTTTTGAAAATCTTCGTGTCGCATCCTTGGAAGATACAGAACCTAAATAACAAGTTTGGTATTAAAAACTTATGTTTGCGATGAAATCTCGGTATCGGTACATACGCGCTCGAGAAAGTAAACATTTACAGAAGTTTTTTGATTTTCTTCAGAGGATTTTTAAGGAATAAATTTTAAGGTAGCATATATTTAGGTGTTGCCGATTAAATTAATTTACAGCAACTTTGAATTCAGCAGTATTTGGTAATATTTCCCAGAAATGAGAATCTAAGGTTGCCTGACTTGCACACATGTTGAGTAGAAAGGTGAAACTTATTCTAGAAACGAATACCAATAAAAACACGCGACTTTCCAGTTTCCATGTATGTGGTACGAATGTTACGCTTAAGTGGTTCTGCGATGGCACATCTGTGTTCATTTACGTACTTTTGCATCATACATAAGTACAGGTTTTACAACCTCTCATGCAATGGGACATAAAATGCTTTGCGTTGCGTCAGTTAAAGCCTTTAACAGGTGAGGTAGTATTTTTAAGTATTAAAGGTTAGTTGTTGTGACTTCATTTAATAATATTTTAATTACATAATAAACTTATAATTCACCAGTAACAAAGAATGTCGCTCCTACATCATTGCTTGATTCTATTTCTGCGGACTGGTAACCAGCATATCATCAAGCAATTTAAATCCCTTTCATGTTCTATTAAAGTTGCAATAATATCTACAAATGTTTACTTTATCTACACGTACTATGTACATGGTGTATAGAGAAGACATTGTAATGCACCCAAAAATTCGATACCAAGATTTTATCAGAAATACATGGTTTGGGTCTCCCTGAATCCCCCCCCCAAAAAAAATTAGAAAAAGGTCCGTGTGTGAGTCTGTCTGTGAGTGTTTTGTGTGTGTGTGTGTGTGTGTGTGTGTGTGTGTAAAAATGAAATGGCGTTTTATTTATGGACGCTCTTTAACTGTGGTTCTCAGCGTCCCATTCTATATTGGGCGTGAAAGAGCGCTTAATTTTGCTCAGAGACCTCTTTATCAGGCTTGGGGTTCTTTTATGTGCCGTAAATCTACGACACGGGACCAACGGCTTTACTTCCCTTCCAAAGGAAGTCATACTAAGGATGTTTACGCCCGAAAAAATCCATCGTCCTCCGCCAGGTTTGAATCCGCAACCTTGGGTATAAAAAGTTAGTATTGTAACCATTACACCACGGAGGGCGATATATGTGTGTGCGTATGTGTGTGTGCGCGCGTTTTATGTGTGCGTGTCTGTGGACAAATAGCTCAAAAATGAAAAGACTGTTAAATACCAAACTTGGTGTTTAAGTTTTATATCTTCCAAGATGCGACACGAAGATTTTCAAGAAAATCCCCCCCTCTCCAACTACCCTTTAAATGGAACATTTTTCGAAAATGTTGATTTTCTCAAAACTGGCTTTAACGATTTTGATTAAAATACATTATGTTTAAGATATTTTTATAACAAATGAAATGTATATCTTGAATTTTCTGGGAATAGCTTCCGAAGACTTGTTTATTCTGGATGATTTTATGTAACTGGCAAACCGTAAAATATATACAAAAACTTACTACACAAAAATGTAGATCTCACTAAAACACAAATTTATGTCATATATTTCTTTGCAGAGTTAACCATTTTCGAAATATTCTGGATTATTGGTTTAAATTTTAGCCACTTAAACTTTTCTGAAATGGGAAGACATATTTCTTCTCGTTTCTTGTTTGTTTATTCCTGGTAAGCAAAGAGATTGGAATTTAAATAGTGTCACATAGCGACTGACTTTTTTAGGACGAGACTATCGCTTTAGCCCGTGCATTTTTATATTTCCCTTCTACTTACAAGGAAGCAAGTAATGAGACTAATTCTACTTATGCTTATTTTGATTATCATGCTGCAGATAACAGATTAATGTTTTGATTAAAATGTTTGTTTACCAAACAGCTAGTACATCATGTGAATGGAACACATTACATTATTTCCGTTCTACTTACAAAGAACCAAGTAATAAGGACAATTTCTGCTGATGTTTATCGCGATTATCATGAAATAGATAAAGGAATAAGCTTTTTAACAATTTATTACAGAGATGTAGAGAAAGCCATGTGAATGAAACACATCAGACTTTTCATTTATTTTTTTTATTTTTTCATTCGACTCGGAGCGTGTTAATTTTATACTTCTGTATTTTTATAACCATGTCCATTTCTTCAATAACTTTATTTAGTACTCTGCAGAATATTGGTGATAATGCACATCATCATCTTACCATTTTTTTATGTGAGCTATCCTTTGTTTAAAGTTATGCGTACTCCGGCTATCTTAAGTTTATTTTCTTCTGTTGCCAATGAATTATTTTTCAGTTTCTATTCCGGAAATCTCCTGGATTTTGCTATTACATTTTATGATATACCTAGAATGCCCATTAGCTCACATTCTTCGTACAGAGAACAATAAATGGAAGAAGTAAAAAATAAATTATTAATAAAATAAGTCAACCGTAACTTGTCTTCAGTAAGACAAAACAATTATATACATCCATTATTTTAGCTTAGAATAAGGAAGAACTTTTTCTTAAAACATATTCATGGAGTATAATGTTATATGGTCAATATTAGAATAAAAAAATCTAATGTGTTACATTCACATGGTTTTCTCCAGCACTTCTTACATAAGATTATTCTTCTTTCTACACCATGCTAATCGAGATAATCATTAGCAGACTGTTCTTATTACTTAGTTCCTTATAAGTTCCTAAGGGAACAGACTAGGCTAAAGCGATAGTCAAATGTTTTTAAAGCTGTCGTCATGTGGTTGTCATTGCAAATCACTTCTGTACTTTGGCTAGGAGTAGAACAAAAGAAAAACGGACACTTCTTGCCTGAGAAAAGTATGAGTACTTTACAATTGAAACCAATAACAAGGAATATCTCGGAAATGGTTACCTCCACAACAAAAATGCAAAGGATATACATTGTGCGTTTTGACGAGATCTATAATTTTGTGCAGTAAGGTTTTGAATATCTCTTACGGTTTAACAGTTGAGCAAAATTCGGAAAAAATCATCCAGAATAAAGAGGTTTGCAGAGGTTATTCCCAGAAAATTCAAGATATAAATTTTATTTTGGATGCACATATCTTTAATTTACGGTATTCAAAGTCGTTAGAACCATTTTTGAGCAAATCAAAATTTTTGAAAAATTTGCATTTAAAGACTAGTTTGTGGTGGGAGGATTTTCTTGAAAACCCTCATGTCCCATCCTTAAAAGGTACTAAACGTAAATACCAAGTTTGGTATTTAACGGTCTTTTCGTTTTTGAGCTATGTTGTCCACAGACACACACACAAACACACACACACGGACTTTTTCCTAATATACTTTTTTCGGACTCAGAGGTCCACGAAACATACATTTCCGGTTTAATCTCGACATCATAATTTTTGGGTGGAATACAGTACCTTTTCTATCGGAACACAATAGCATTTATATACGTTAGACGAAAAATCGATGTCATTTTTCAAATATTTATAGTTTCCATATTTCGTAAGTATCTTCGTATATTATTTCTTTAAAATAATAAGCACAAACCTTAAATTTTCATTTTCGTAATACTGAATAATAAGCGATACATTTAAATTTTGGCTTCTTAAACCATTGCAACTTTTGGGGGAACCAACAAAGACATCAAATCCTTATCTCTAAATAAAAACTAAGTTCTAAATAGGGGTTCAGTCGTTATTAAGGGACCCGGGAATTTAGCCTTTGGCAAACATTTACATAGAAATTATTATAGAATTCCGGGTTTTAACACACATATACACATAAGACAACCTCAAGTGCCTTTATAATTTTTTTGTGTTTACTTTTTTCATATAAGGATTATGAAATACTTAAAGAATGTGTAAATTGCGGTCTAGTTTTAATCGCCAATTTTATAATACTTGATTGAATTGAAATTGAGTTGTATTTATGGACGCTCTTTAACTGCTGCGAATCTTAGCGTCCTATTCTATATTGGTCGTGAAAGTGTGTTTAATTTTGTCAGAGGCCTCTATACCAAATTTGAGGATCTTTTACGTGCCGTAAATCTACGGTACGGGACCAACGGCTTTACTTCCCTTCCATAGGAGGCCATGCTAAGGAATTTTACCACCGAACAAATCCATCGCCTTTCGCTGTGACTGAGTAGGACATGTGCACATATTTATTTTAAAACATCTGAAAAGGCTTTTTTAAATAATATTTGATGTGATATATTCAACTGAATTTCTCTAACCATTCTTTAGAATACCGTTCTTACAGAAGCTTATTATTCTGTGTGCTTTATGTGATCGATATAAGCATTTGGAGAATCTTTTTTCTTTCTTTACACATTTCCTTGCAAGCATAATGGAACAGGGAATACAGTAGGCTTAAACACAGTCAAATCCTTTAAGGAATATTTCTGTTTGATGGGTTTGACATATTCTATTCTACTTTCTTGACAAGGAGAAATAAAAGTATGACATTAAGTTCCCTACTCTCATACGTTTACCAGCGGCTATACGTACCTATTTATTTTTCTACTTCATTTGAATCGAGATAAGCCTTTACAGAAATAACCACATTAGACTCATTACATTACACAAATAACTGCATTGGTTATGGATTCAAAGAGAATGATGACAACCTAACGTTTAAGAACTGCACACTATATGCTGGTATTAACATTTCACACTCTTCCCATGTAATAGTCAGAAAAACAGGAAATTTCGATGGAACTTTAGAAGAATGAGAAAGTTTTGAGCAATTGAATCAGTAATGGTGGATATCTCAGAAATTACTTATAAAGCAAAAAATAAAAACTTTTTGGAATAAATTCTATGTTTTAGACATCTATATTGTACGCATAGTACGTTTTCTTCTATAGCTTATGGTATATATATATACATATATATGTCATGTAAATTATTTTAGCGTATGCTATTTTAATCAAAATTGTTAAAACCATTTTTGAGAAAACTTAAACTTTCGAAAAACGTTCTATGTAAAGTGTATTTTTGGTTGGGAAGATAAGCACAAGAATTGGGAAATTTAAACTAAAAACAAAGAATATCTCTGAAATGCTAGGTTCAAAAAATGTAATTTACATATATTGTGTGTTTTAAACAAATGTTCATGGGGAAAATCAAAATGCATAACCTCAGAAAATATATTTTTGGTTTACTTCGAAGAACTGTCGCAAAACTTAGACATTTGGCCGAGCATAAATAGTGATATGAAACTCGCCTATAATGCTAATTAAGTTGCTCGTATGAAAATTATGAAGTTCACTCCGCTCGTTTCATAAACATACTCGCATCTTAATTACTACATAGTACTCTCGCTGCATAATATTAGAGGTTAATTTGTGGAAGCTATATAAAAAAACTGATGGGTTCCATTCACCTGACTTTCTCTACATTGAGCTAACAAATTATTGTTAAAAAGCTTATTCTTGTGTTTACTTTTTGATATCGAAATAAACATTAGTAGAAATGGTATTACTAGGTTTCTTATATGCAGAAGGGAAATAACGGAATACACTAGCGATACTAGTACGGATACACTAACGGAATACTAGGCAAAAGCGATAGCCAAACTTTTTAAAAGCCATGATGTTGTATTCCATTTGCATTGCCAAGAGTTGACAAATTCTCATATATGAAAAGTTTTAAGTATTTTGAAACTGAAACCATTAACAAGAAATATCCCAAAAATGGACAACTCTACGGAAAAAAATGTACATAACATAAATTGTGTTTGAGATCTACATTTTTTGTGTAGCAAGTTTTTGTCTATCTCTTACGTTTATCAGTTATGAAAATCCTAACTAAAGAGGTCTTCAGAGGAAATTCCCAGAAACTTCAAAGATATACATTTTATATGTCATATAAATGTCTTTAATACACGGCATTTTAATCGTTAGAGCCATTTTTGAGATAGTCAAAATTCTCGAAAGGTTTCTCTTGTAAAGGGTAGTTTGGGGTGGGGGATCTTCATGTTGCATACTTGAAAGATACTAAACTTAAATACCAAGTTTCTTATTTTACCGACTTCATTTTTGAGTTATCGTATTCACAGTTATGGACACACACAAAAGCGCACTCGCGCGGACCTTCTTCTAAATCCTTTTCTTTATACAGGGGGGAGGGCATAAAACGTTTATTTCCCGTGAAATCTCGGTATCGAATTTTTGGGTGGAATGTAATAAATAAAATGTACTATGTAGGGAAAGTAATAGACAACAGAATATTTCTACTAAGTTAGAATAATAAATAGAGAAATAAATTCTTAAACATCTGTGAATGTAAAATAAGGGTGGAAAGGGATCTTGGAATCACAACCTTTCTATTACAAACTCGGCTGGTACGTAAATCTTCCGGTTCGCTTAGTTCGCTAATTTTTCCCCTCTGATTCCACAAGTCGAGTAAGATAATACGATTCCATTTAGGTTAGTGACTGCTGTGGCTATGTCGATCACATGATTTGATAAACGGCGCTGGAAGTAATTAGTTTCGGATCTCGTCGAGCAGTTTTCCACACTTTCACTGAGCAAGCTCCCTCGGGCGGCAGAGTGATGACCAATTTAGGTATCCATTACGTGGGTAATAACGCCAGTTTTGGTGCTGTAATTGGGCAGCTAAGCAATATGCTGTCTAGGGCAAGAAACGCGTTCCACTCTTTCCTGAGCACATTCCTAAGTAAATCTGAAAGAGAAAACCGGGACACTAGGGGCGGAGACTGTAGCTCAAATATGTGTACACGATCGGAATGTAAAACATTTACAAACCTTACCTACATAGTTAACTGAATTGTTATGTCTTGTGCCGTTTAATGAACATAATAGCCACTTCCGAGGAGCAGATGTTTAGAACAGGTTTCTTAACCACAGGTTGAAATCCTCTAAGTCAAACTGTCCGGTTGGAATCCCTTTCCCTTGTTTACTTTCTCTGTTGTTTATCTACATCAAAAGAACTATTGCACTCAACTGTTGATAGCAATAGAATAACACATTTAAAAATCATAGGACTTTCTCTGCAACAAAATATTCTTATGAGATGACGAACGTCGGGTAACTTTATGCTCCTTTTGAGCATCACTTCACTCATTTCATTCATTGTCCAATATGACCACCAAGTCAAAGAACATTAGTGTTAAAACTGTGTAATATGAAAAAAACGGTGAAAAAATTAAAAAAAAAATCCATAGTAAAACTCTATGACTCGTAAATGTGTTGTTTTTCTCACTTGATGTACTTAAAATACCATTTAACTAAAGCTATAAATGAACATGCGCATGCTTATTAATAGGCATCCCAAATTTAACCTTATTCTTTAGAAAACATGCTTCCAACAATTTTCGTACTGAAAACATTCTACACGATGCAATTTTTTGTTAATTTTCTTAAAAAAAGTTATACTGCCTCTCAAATGTATATTAGTGAAAATGGTCATATATTTTTCGAAATAATGTTCCAATTATCAGAAATAAATTATTACGTTTTGGAGAGTGCGAAAAGTAATAATGTTTCTGCAATAATTAGTAGTAATATAAAATAATACATTAGATATACTTGTGAGCTCATTTAATAAAACTTGAATTTTTATACGAATATTTTTAAAATTGCATCATTTGGCTCATTTTTACTTTCTCTAGCACGTATATACAATGTAGTGGATAAAAAGATATTGTATTCCACCCAAAAATTCAGTACCGAGATTTCACCGCAAATACATGTTTGAGACCCCCTGAATCCAAAAATTCAGTTTTAGAAACATCGGTGTGTGTGTGTGTGTGTGTGTGTGTGTGTGTGTGCGCGTGTCTGTAAACAGCATAGCTCAAAAACGATAAGACAGCTAAATACAAAATTTGCTATTTAAGTTTATTATCTTACAACCATGCGATATGAAAATCAAGATAATCTCCCCACCCCAAACTACGCTTTACATGACCTTTTTGTTGTTGAAAATGTTATTTTCTCAAAAATGATTAACGATTTTGATTAAGGTACTATATATTAAAGATCTTTGTTTACACAGCAAATATATGCATATCTTGAATTTTGTGGGCATAGCCTCTGAGGACCTATTCATTCTGCATGAATTTTGCTGAATTTTGCATAACTGGTAAACCGTAAGAGATTGATAAAAACTTATCATAGATCTTGTTAAACCACATAATTTATGTCATGTACACTTTTTTGAAGAGTTCATCGTTTCCGAAATATTTCTTTTTGTTGATTTCAATTGTAAAGTACTTACATTTTTCTCATATGGGAATTTGTAAACTCCTGGCCACGCAAAGAAACGAATTTCAATCACATAGTGACCAGCTTTTAAAAGAGTTGACTATCGCAGTAGCCTAGTATGTTCTCGAATTTCTCCTCTACGTGTGAGAAAGCAACTAATAAGACTGGTGTTTTTCTTGATTAGCTTGAAATAGATAAAATAGGCTTTTTGACAATAATTTGTTACAGATATGTAGCGAAAGCCATGTGAATGGAACATATCAGATTTTTATTGGAATAATGAAATTAGACAATAAAGGATTATTGTGTTAATAACCATACACGATAGAATTCTAATATATGGCGAAGGTATTACCATTATTGGGTGTAATAACTAGTAAGAATTTAAAAAATATGTTACATACTGAACATTTTCCAAATTTCACAGAACGCTTCATCTTAAAACATCATTTTACTTGAAGTTTAACCCTATTCATTTACTATATTAGCAGGCATAAATTAATGTGTACTTTTCATAGTATTAAAATATTTTTGATGTGAACACTAGTGCAATATTCCGTAATGCATTACAATATAATAATAATAATAATAATAATAATAATAATAATAATAATAATAATAATAACGCGTCCCATTCGTCATGAATCAAACATTTGTAGATTGGCTGTTAGATAGCTGCTTTGACGTATACATTCGTAGCTGAGCTTTGTTTTGGTTTGGTAGTGTTTAACGCCCGCTTTAACTACTTATGAAACCGCAGACGGTGACACTGACGATACATGAATGAAGATGGAGCACCGGTGGAATGCGATGGCGGGGGAGACCGGAGAACCCGGAGAAAACCCGCCGCTTTGTCCACCACAAATCTCACATGCGGTCGCTTGGGATCGGACCCGGACCATCTAGGTGAGAGGCGAGTGGTCTAAGCACTCGGCCACGGCGCGGCCCCGCTGAGCTTTGTGTGCGAATGCTTAGGGACGACGGTTTCTAACGAAGAGGTTCTGCGCTCAAATTCCGCTCGAATCTTCAGATATTTTTATCTGAAATGCAGACTGCAGTTTACATTTACATGTATGCACAGGACCATATGTTGTGTGTGATTAATAGGCTTCTGATATGACTTCAGGTTAAGTTAACTACTAGTAAACTGGTAAGTTGTTTACGGGCGAATGACTAGGAGGAAGGCAGAGGTCTCGTGCGCTACTGAGTTTATTGTATAACAGGTGGCCCGTACTTGATGTGTACAGATACTCCTGGGTGTGTTAAAAGAGTTGCAAAACTCAACGGGGCTATTACAAGTTAAAACCCGCTTTACACGTTTTGCTATCAGCGGAGACGCTGAGCGGGTCCGCTCATTGCGAGGGATAAAACGAAGGTCGCTCTCACCCAGTTCTCCGCTGGCAGGTTTTAAGACGAAATAACCCAGTTGAGTTCTGCAACTCTTTCAACGCTCGAAGGGATATCTGCACACGCCAAATGACAGTTGGGCCACCTGATATCTATAAGTTGGGCACAGTTCTGCAGTAAACATACGCTTTATTACAAAATATAGATAACATGAACAAATGAATAAATATGTACTGTGACAGATGAAACGATCAATTTAATATACCATTTTCATGCACGGGCAATTATTGAAATTAATTAAATATAGTTTCTGAATGCATACAAAATAAAACATGTTATTTTGAACTTTGTACCATTAGAACAGGTTGTACATTTACTGATCTCTTGCTTAGAGTGAATGAGGGTAGTGCTTAGGCCATTTTTGAGAAAATCGAAACTTTCGAAAATTCTTCCATGTAAAGGGTATTTGGGGTGGCGAATTTTCCTTAAAATCTTCGTGTCGCATCCATAGAAGATATTAAATTGAAATACCAAGTTTGCAACTTTTCGTTTCTGAGTTATGCTATCCATACCTGCTCGCGGATTTTTTTCTAAAACGACTTTTTTAAGACTTAGGAGTCTCAAAACGTGTATTTTAGTGACATTTCGGTATGATATGTTTGGTGGAATACAATATCTGTTTTATCTACTATGTATGTAGAGAAAGAAGGTAGGCCACCTACTATGTCCAAATTGTGCATTATGTACTACGAGCTTGTTCGATATGCTTTCGTGGGTTTTATGTTAAATTTCTTCTGTGTTCTTTGTATTTTCTTTATGTTATTACTGATTTTGAGAACCATGCTGGAGTATAGTATTTCAAAATTTGTTCAATTACTCCGTGATGATAGTAGAGCCTTGCTACCCATTCCCAACTGAGTTTAGCAGATTTCAATAGTGAATGTAATAAATTGATTTATTTATCGTGTAGTTCGTTTATATGTTTGTCAAACGCAAACCGGCTATCGGTGTAAATTCCAAGATATTTTAAGGTCTTGGCTTGTTCTATTGTGTTTTTGTTAATGTAAATGCTTATTCCTTTATTATTGGAAGACTTGTTTTATTTTTTGTATCATTAGTACCTTAGTTTTGTGTTATATTTTTGTGTGCCCTTATGTGCATAATTTTTATAGCCTTTATGCTTTTCCCTACTGTCATGGTACGCAAGTGTCTGCATGGTACATTCCATAAGTCTTGAGCCAGAGATGAGCCATGAGGGCAGCCGTTTTGTACTTTTATTATTTTTTTTTTATTTTTGCGTTTGTACTTATGCTAGCAGTTCTGTCCTGGAAATTCTTCTGGATTAGTTGATATAGCGCATTAACCGGCCGGGAAGGACTCCAGGCACTGAACGCGTCTCACTCTCCAGCACTACACCCCTTCACGACGCTTTCGGGCCGAGATAGGGGATGCTGTAGGCGAAGTTGCCTTGTGACTGTCGGGCCATGGAGTTATATTTTAGTTGTTATATATTGTGTGGGCACAAGGTGGTATAAACGCTCCTTTTACATCGAGACTTGTTAGAGCAACGTAGCCGTATAGTTGTAGGTTTTATTGAACATATTGTTTCACCGATACAATTGTATATATTATGCTATTTTGTGGGATATGTCCAAACTAACATTCGTTTAGGAGCTTTCTAGATTTCATATGGTATAGGATTCGATCAATCAAATGTTTATCCAACACTTTTGCGCCGTTGAGTTGGCTGATTGGTCGATATTTGGGACGTTTACACTCTATTCCATTTCCTGGTTTAATTAGCGGGATAATAATTCAGATTTTTCAGTTTTTGTGAAGGTTATTTTCTTTAGGTGCGCACAGGCACGAGCGTGGGTGTATGTGTGTGAATAGGATAACTCAAAAACGAAAAGTTGGTTATATACAAAACTTCATACTTAAATTCAGCAGCTTCAAGGATGAGATACGAAGATTTTCAAGAAAATCTGCCACCCCAATTAGGCTCTGTTTGCAACAATTTTTGTTATTTTTTATCTTCTAAACCAACTTCTCTAAAGCCCACCTCTATAGTGTGGTGGTAGCAAGTCTACATCATGTATAAGAGGTCCTAAGTTCGGACCTCAGTGGGGTAGTTACCCGGATAAAGTTTTCCCGGGGTTTCCCTTATCTTGAGAAACGAATGTCTGTAATTTTAAGTTCCATGCAACCCATTTAAGCATCATTACAACGGTTTCATTCATCGTCCGATAAGACCTACCAGCTTAAAGAAGGACGTTAAATTAAAATAAATAAATATATATGAATAGTTTGTAGAAAATTGAATAGGCATGTGAATGCGACAACACTTCAGAGTTTCTTCTAGTGGATTCACAATATATCGTAATGTAGAGTGAAATGTAGATGTAAAATATTAGACCGTCGCTATCTCGAGACGGCGTGTTGCTTTTGCTGTATTTCGAATGGATGGGTTTCAATTTGGTAGTTATGCTTTACCAAATGCCGTAGTGCTGATTTGCAATGTGCTTCTCGCTGTTTTGGACTTTCCTATCACTTGATTGATATCAAGATAGCGTGAGTGGGCGGCACCATTCCATTCACCCTGCACTCTTTCTAATGGGAACATGGTGCAATCGATAAGGGCTAAAACCCTCACGTATTATCTTCTTTTTCCCTAGTCAGAATAAAGTCTCTTTAGTTAATGAGTAAGGCTCGGATCTTTTGGGTCTTTCAAGCGTATTCAACGTATATTGCTTACCTTTTTAAATACTTTCAGAGATATAATAGATTTTATGAAGCTTTAATTTATTAATTTTTTTTTTTTTGCTTTCTTTTTATATAGAAGTTAACGTTAACAGTTTACCCAGCTCCGTGGATCATTTGACTGAAATTTTTAAAAATATTATTGAAATGATTTCTAGCTCATTAACAAATTTAGATTTTGCTAAATAGTTAAGGGTAATAGTGGTAAAGGGTAGACAACGGAAGGGGCCACATCGAACACTGCGTGCGAACTATGCAGATCTTTGTGGCTAACATTAGGAGGATGGCATGAGGCGAAGGAGCTATAGTAGACCACAAGTGGGCAGATAGACCACCAGAAACGCGTGGAAGTCCCTAAGTTTCCATGCTCCAGAACCCCTCACACTGCCTGAGAGGGCGTGCAAGCTACCCGTTGACCTGGCAGCCACCTGGCAGCTTACATGGAGAGTAAGAATTCCATTGAGAATGCATCCACTGCTATATACCACACACCTGGAAGCACTCGTGAAAGATGAGAGGGAAACGGGATGAGGGGTAATATTGTAAAGGAAATCATGGTTGATGAGAAACCACCCCAGTAGTTGCTTGGTGACCTGGGGAAACCACGAAAAATTCATGGAGCAGACTATTCGTCGGGGATCTAACCCAGACCTCCCGAATGCGAGTCGCACATGTAACCACGGCGTCACCAACACGTTTGCTAAATAATTAACAATAATGTTGAATGCAAAAGAAGTGGATTTGCATTAATTTTCAAAATAATATTTTAGAAGTTTTCTTGGTAACGTAGTTGGCTACTATCCAAAGGGCCAATCGTGTTTATAAATGAGTTCTCCTATAACTTCTTTCTTCGAAGGTTTCCTTTATGCTGAAAAGTCCAGTTGTTAAAAACCCCGGGCTCATTAGAGCACTCATGCAGTATCATTTCATTAACTGTCTTCATAGAAAGATCTACTAAAGGAAAATCGTATCAAAGAGTAAACGGACTAAAGAGAGGCCCCGGCAACGCGGCAGAGCACCGCACATAGGTTCCCTTTTGCTTTTACAGGGATCCCTAGGAGAAGGAATGAGGCGAGAGATCCGACGGGCGAGCAGATCAGAATAACGACGAGTACTAGCATGGACGGGGCCCTAACATTTCCAGATCACAAGCGTCCGACGTCGCGCGGGTCATCCACAGAACCTCGAATGAAGTCTGCCTGAGTGCACCCGGAAGCGGGTCTGACGGACTAGCCGCAACCCGCTGAACCAACCCTGTAACTGCTGACAAGGTAGTGGAGGGCACAGGAAACGATGGACAGAAAAGTTGAGATAGAAGATGAGCTGTCTCGGCATGTCAGAGTGGACTGTCGATTGGATTGCTTCTTTATTTGTTTATCCTGGCCATTCAAAGTTAACTTAATTTCAGTATGGTCTCATGACGACCAGTTTTTAAAACATTTATTATTACTTTAGCCTAATGTATTTTATTACCTACAAAGAAATATATACTTAAAATATGTGTTAAACTCATATGAGTTTCTCTAGCTGTTCTACAGCTGTAGTGTTCTTCTTTCTACACTATGCTAAGAGATAAGTATTAGCAGAATGTTCTTATTACTTAGTTCCTTATAAGTAGAAGGGAACTAAAGGCATGCATGGTGCTAAAGCGACAGTGATAGGTTTTAAAGGCTGTCGCTATGCGACTGTCATTGAAATTCGCTTCTTTGCTTGGTCAGGAGTAAAACAAACCAAACACGGGTGACTTCCTGTCTGAGAAAAGTAGAAGGGTTTTAAAATTGAAACCAACAGCAAGGAATATCTCGGAAATGGTTACCTCCACAACAAAAATGTAAAAGACATAAAGTATGTGTTTTGACGAGTTCTACATTTTTGTGTAGTAATTTTTGCCTATCTCTTACGGTTTATCAGTTAGAAAAAGTCATTCAGAATGAAGAGGAGTCCGATGCTATTTATTTTTGAGAAAAGTATAGGTGTTTTAAAATTGAAAATAAACATAAGGAATGTCTGAGAAATCGTTAATTCCAAAATATGTATATGACAATCTGTTTGACGAGATTTACATTTTGTGTAGAAGTTTCTGTTTATGTCTTACTTTACTAGTTATGTAAAAATCATTCAGAATGAGGAGGACTTCAGGTACAGTATCTAGAAAATTCAATACATGCATTTTGTTTGTCATGTAAATATATTTCATACATGGTATTCTAGTCAAAATCGTTACAGCCATTCTTGAGAAAATCACAATTTTCGAAACTTATTCTAAGTAAGGGGTAGTTTCTGGTAGGGGATTTTCTTGAAAACCTTCTCGTGGTATCCTTAGAAGATGATAAATTTAAATATAAAGTTTGGTATTTAACCGCCTTTTCGTTTTTTATATATCTATACACATTCACGGACATACGTGGACGTTTTTCTAAAAATGCTTTTTTGGGGGATTCTGGTAACTCTAAAACTGTATTTCCTGTGACATCTCGGTATTGAATTTTTGGTTGGAATACAATACCGTCTATACCTACTATATATGGACATACAGAAAGTAAAAGAGAATAATTAAGGTTAGAAGAAAAACTGGAATGAAAATATAAGTATACCATGCCTGTATATGCTAAAGTTTTTAATAAAATAGTTATTGATGTTGTCTTGTCATTGTAGCAATTCCAGAAATTGGCACATCGGACGCATCCACGCGTTCAGTACGTCTAACTTTAATGCGGACAGGAAATTTCAGTGTAGCGAAACAAGAGCTATATAATCAGAAACACGTCATTGCTTGCGTGGTGATGATCTCATGACGCTCAGAGCAAGCATGTAGTATGTAATGTAACCCTACATGGGCTTGGTGTGCCTCTTTAAATAATATTCCATCAGAGTCTCTCTTATTAACCATTACACAGATTATGCTCGTAATGGAAGGGGTACGCTGACATTTTAATGAAACAAGCAGGCAAGGTAGAAAACATATGTACCAACACTTCCATTTATCCCTTTTCATCCAATAGTGGCATATTGTGTGTATTTGTTGTTCGAGGTATATACGTAGGTAAAAAATTGGATTTAGAAAGGCTAACGTTCATTAATTTTATACTTTTATTGGTGAACATTATAGTCTGTTCTCTAAATTTATTGACATTGCCGTCACTTAAAACAGACAAAACAGCAATATAACATTTTAACTATACATTTTTTCTAACACAAATACAAAACTGTATTTGGCTACAATGTTACCGAGGTTCAGTCAACACTTAGGTATACTGATCGGCATTTATTTTATTTAGGAGCTTCCTTTCTTTATCCACTTAATAGCACTCTAGAATTCCTGCCTAAGTTAACCTCACATTGAAGTTCTGATGCTCAGAAGCTTGAGCTACCAATAAGGGATCAGGCAAGGAAAACGTTTTAAGATCACAAGTATCCATCCATCATAAGTCCGTCAGTTTCAGAAAGCAATGTCAGCAAAAAATAAATCGGGCTGGAAAGGGTTAAATTCTTACAGTTGTATAAAGGTAAAATTTTCGACGTTTAAAGATAATTTGATTAATCTGTGCAATTGAATGCAACTTAGCTGCTCACCAATCACAAAATATCTCAGGTAATTTTTTCATCTCAAAGTAGTAAGACCAACATAATAGCCTAAGCAACCAATCAGATCAAAAATAAGCATAAATAATGAACCAGTAGAGAAAATATCTTATTTTAATTATCTTGGATGCGATGTATCATATGATAGGACGACTAACTTATAACAAATGGTATACATTTCAGTACATAGCCGATACAATACACAGAACTTTAATAAATAAAACTTGAACTGTTTCACGATTCAAATTCTATAAGTTTAGGGCTATACCTATGTTGATGTGTGGTTCTAAAAGTTGGGTATTAAATGGATCTGACAGAAGAAAAAATGAAACAAATGAAATCAAGTTTTACACTGCTTAATCAAGTAAATAATAATGGAATCAGAATTAAAGTAAATATATTGGAGCAGAAAGACAGTTAAAATAAAACTAAATGGCATGATCACATATTGGGAATGCACGATAATAGTAAGTAAACATATCTTAAATTACATACCAGAAGGATATAGAAGTGATAGATAATGAATTCTCTCCAAGTCGGAACAGGCCTTAACGCCTACCATATTGAAAATGATGATGATTGCGACTTCATTGGAAGGCTCCATATGATGGATGTTTCAAGTGTTTTATGACATGAAATAATCGCTTAAATCACTGGAGTACAGTCTACAAGACATTTGCGCAATTTTATGTTTACGAACATGCTAAAGCAACGATGTTGTTGCTCCTTGGAGGTGGACTTCTCTTCATACAGCTTTACCTTAGTGGTGGTCTATGAGCTTTAATTTGAAGTTCATTCCCCTTCGTCTTGTGTAATTAACACATCTGCAACACTAAAGGCCGCTTCACAACATTCCCTAGAATTCGAAGTCTTCTGAGAATTCTACAAACAGCCGATGAGAACAATTATCTGTGTTTTCAAGCCCAGGTATTCTCGGAATTGCATGTTTTGTGAATTCTTCTCCGGTGAACACAGCCAACTGTTGCAAGCGGGTTAGGAGAGGCACTGTCCATGGCAAGATTGATTGCTGCTGATGAAATCTTCAAGGATAGTGCGTATTGTTACACACTTTCGGTGCCATGACTTGCTATTTGACATTCCCCTGAACATACAGCTGCATAAGAAAAATCGTAAAAAGCTTAAAATACCAAGCTCCAATTGGCTGAAAATACAATATCTATGTAAATGTAAATTAAACAGTTTGACATTTAGTTCAGCAATCGTATGTCCTCTGCTTTGTTTGTAGGACTAGAAAGTGTTAAATGCTATGTTTTCAAGCAAAAGTAGAGGACATACAGAGATTCCGATTAAAAGAGAAAACAAATAAATAAATAATAAAACTAAATACTAAAAACACATAAAATTAAATGTATATAGTTGTAAATAATACTGTAAGTATATAAAGCAAACCATGTTCTGAAAGATTAATTAAACCAAATTTTATACTAAATTTGATTATTTTGGGACTATAGGACTCTGTCTTTTTCTACTCAATCCACCCCTCACAAAGCGATCCAATCAATTGCTGATATAAATGTCTACCTACCTACCTACCTACCTACCTACCTACCTACCTACCTACCTACCTACCTACCCTCTCACACCCGCTTATCCACCTACGTATGTTTTAATTTTCGAACCCCAGTGCGAATACCGTTGACAAACTACCCCGGTTTCCCCCGGACATTTTCAATTTGATTCGTTCACTATATTGGTTACTCCGGTTCAAGTTCCTTCTTCAGAACCATGTGAAGGTTGAATTTTATTTGAAAAATATACTACTATGTACGGCAGTCTGTTTCAACTCCACTCAGCAGTGTCATAGTGCTTGTACGTATGCGATCACAATTCTCAGAGTCCGGTTGGAGGGGGTACCTGTTACGTCATTGGGCGAAGGTTATAGTACAAGTTTTTAGGATTAGGATTACTCACGGGATCCTCAGCCGCTGGGATAGTACGCACGTAGGACTTTGGGTCTCTTTGCAACTTACATAACCACAGGAAGGAAGGGATGAGAGGAGAGATCAGATGGGCCAGCAGATCCAGATGAAAACCGGCGCAAGTATGGACGGAATCTCTAACGAGCATAATCCTTGCAATTCCGACCACTTCATTCCAATATTTCATTCAGCCGTGACAGAACTTGCTCTCAATTCCGAGCTGCATTGCCGTTTTCAGGCAGATTTCTACGGGTCGTGAATACTGTGATGCTCTCTGGAGCACACGTAAACTGGAAAGACTAATGTACGGAATTCAAACCAGGAAGCAAGGACGCAAGTAGAAGGCAATTTCTGTTAATGCTTATCTTGATTAACATGAAGTTGATAAAAGGAAAGTTGTTAGTGTAACAGCTAGAGAAAATCATGTGAATGGAACACATCAGGTTTTTTATGTTTTAGAGTGACCTCGGTGTTATTCATCTCCTTCTACCTTCAACTTCGTGTATTGCGAGTGGTCAAACTTTACAGCGACGTCTTGATAATAAAATAGAAGCTCCTTGGACGGTAGGCAAACCGAGGAACCAAACAGGGCAGTGGATTGAACTTAAGTGTTCCCTTCAGTATTAACATATTTCAAAATGTAGAGCTTCATTATAGAAGTAATTTAAACCAATCCAGTTCTAGTATTTCTTACAAGTTGCCAAAAATAAAGGATTTAAATGCTCACTAACCCATAATCATTTGGTAAAGAATAAAAGCCGTGATCATTATCATAATCATCATCAACTTCATGGCATAGGTCTTCTGGCTGTTCAAGTTCTTCCTTCCACCGCCTTCCTTGAGATCTCTTGTCCTCAGATGCATATTTCCAGGTTCTTTTGGATATTCGACTCTCTTCAATTCTACCTAAAAGTTAAATCCAATTTTTGTATGTTTTAACTTCCTCTAGGAGGAATGTAATTTGCAGTTATTTACTATATCTTCCATTCTAGTTTGGTCTTTCAATGATCATCCTTTTACTGATCTTAAAAATTTCATTTCGGATGCGTTTATTCTACTTTCATCCTTTATATTCAGCACCCAACATTCACTGCCATACAACACTAATTAGATGGCTTTTCTTATTTTGTTTCTTAATGCTCTTCTGATTAATCCAAATATATTTTAAAACGCGAAATTTTTATTTTTACCTCTTTATCATAGATATAGTAATGTGTGTTCAAGTTAGCAAAAACATAAAATTTGCTTCACTGTTATATCATATGTTATAATTTTATCTAATGGGATTATTTCTCTTAAAAGCCATAACTCGTGTTGTTTCTGTTGATGTTTTGGAATTATGTTTCTTTGATATTTTATAACAATAAAACAATAATAAAGCAGTAGGTTTCTAATAACAGGAAGCACAGCGAATTGCGGGTGATTACACCGCCATCTAAATACATTACAGTGATTTCTCGGATTTAATCCCCATATTCCGTATGTACTCAAAATTGAAGAGGGTGCATTCTGAGTGGAACGAAATCTTCTTATATATTTTTCATGATTTGTTAAGTACTAATGTTTAGTTTCTCATTTATTACATCCAGGTTTGTGCTCAATCCTTAAAACCCAAAACTGCTAAATTGACTCTTAGATGTTAAACAAGTAAATAGGATTAAAAAAAAAGATAATTGGAAATTCTTTGGGTCACAGACTATAAAAAAGTACCTGAATTATTAATAACAACATGATAAGGGCAGGCAATTAATTCTAAAAGAAAGAAAGTGCTAATAGGCGCTTGGTTGTTGGAAAGCACTCTCAGGAATTAATTGTTCTGTGTTCTTGGTAAATAAAACAAATGAGCAATCACGGGATCTAAAAGAGTCGCAATAAAACAAATGCCTGCAGCCCGGATAAGAGGCGAATAGGACACACACAGTGACTGTGGACTTCCTCTTTGTGCACGAAGGAAATTGGAAGTAGCCCAGAATATTACGCCGTAACTGGCACGGTTTCAAACTCACTCGTCTTCTACCAGACTAGCAGCGCTTCTTTCGTTCCTTCACCTCATAACTAAGTTTTTTTTTTTTCTTTCTTATACTCATCTTAGGGCTGCTTTCACAGAACTGATAAAATGGACGAACTGGCAAACGAATAATCAAATACAATGAAATGTTCACTTCTGAAGCCGATACCACACATTCTTTAAAAGTGCTTATATGTGAAATGTCTAAATCTTGCAATTTTATCTAAATGTCTCAAAGTTTTGTCACACGCTGTTCTACCAATGTGATAAGTATGTTATAATTTTCATGCATCTATCTTTAGTAGTTATGGAGAAAAGCATTCTATTTCACTTGTATATACTAATTAACCAAGTATTGCACTTGATGCCGAAATCAAAACTTTGAAGAAAAAAAAATAAATAAAGCACTGTCACGTCATATATACACAGGAATATACAACATTCGAATACCAAGTTTTATCTATTCTTCTGGTTTTCTGGGAAACATTTAAACTTTTAAATATAATTTTTGTAACAGTTTATCCTCGCTGATCGAATTGTTATTTAAAATACTAACGTGTTTTATTCATAAGACTTTTTATACATATTCTACAACTTCTTCTCATAAAGGTTTACTCTTTTATCTACTTCATGCTAATCAAGATAAAGCTTAGCCGAAGTTGTTTAGTTATTTAGTCCCTTCTAAGTAGAAGAGAAATTAGGGAATACACAAGGCTAAAGCGATTGTCAAATCTTTTATAAGCCGCTCGCTATGTGATGCAATTGAAATTCCCTTTTTTTTGGGGGGGGGATGAACACGATAAAAATGTGAACAACGACTGCTCATTTGAGAAACATTTAAGTATTGGAAAATTTTAAAAATCAATAACAAGCACTATCTCGGAAATGGTAGCTCTACAAAAATTTGTATGACAAATAAGTGTTATAACGATATCTACATTGTGTAGTTAGTTTATGTCTATCCTTACAGTTTGCCAGTTATTCAAAACTTATTCAGAATGAAGAGGAGTTCAGAGGCACTTCCCAGAAAACTCAAGGTAAACTTTTATTGTAATGTATTTTTACTATACGGTATTTGAATAACAATCGATTAGCAATTTTTGAGAGAGTAAAAGATTTCGAAAAATATTCCATATAAAGTGTAGTTTGGGTTTGGAGATTTTCTTGAAAACCTTCGTATCCTAGAAAGATACTAAGTTAAATACCAAGTTTGGTGTTTAACGGACTTTTTTAAGCTATACTGTCCACATACAAACATACACAGACACATGCGATATTTTTCTAGGAATGCTTTTATTTATTCAGATATCCTCAAAACATGTACTTCTGATGAAATCTCGATATCGACTTTTTGGTGGAATAAATAACTTCTCTATCTTCTCTGTACGTGCATATTACTAACAGAGAAAGTAGAAAACACGTCAGTTATAATATGTCTATTCCCCTAGTTTCTGATGAAATTTTAAATAAGCTGAGTTGCGCTCCTTGATAGTGTGGGGGTAGCCTGTCTGCCTTACATTCAGGAGTTTGGGAGCTCAAACATTTTTTCGGGGTTTTTTCTTATCCTGAGAAGAAGAATGTCGAGTAGCTTTAAGCTCCATGGGCCCCGAGACCATTTGAACATAATTCCACCGAATTAATTCATCGTCCAATATGACCAATCAGGTTAAAGGTTAAAGGACGTTAAGCTATTAAAATAAATAAATAAATAGAAAAGATTGGTTACAGTCTTCATCGTAGTGAATATTTTAATGCGCAGAAGTGTAAGAAAACTCAAACTTGAGTAAAAGGCATATTAAGTAGATACAGGCAATTAGGTCGTGTGCTCTTCTTCGGCTTACCCTCCTCACGTTGTATGCTTCGGCCATTTAATTGGTCACGTGTTATAGCATTAAAAATTCTGAGATAAAAATAAAATTTTAATTGAAGCTAATAATGTTTCAGAGTTTTGGGACATAAAAATGATGCATTCATTTTCTGAAATTGTTGACGTTTTGCGTTCGAATCTTCTTATTATTGCTCCATAAACCATATAAACCAAGCAAATAAAAATAACTCTACTCAGGAATTAAATATTTTACTGAAAGTTATTTGTTCAGTATATAAATCTAGTAGTTTTAATAAGTGTTTGCAGATGTTTTAATTAGCTTAATATACAGTGTAAGATTTACGAGTGCACAACACATCGTATAAAGGCAAATGTAATTGATGCTGGAAGTACACATTGCTGATGAAAGACTCCAGACTATCTTTTTATAGCTGTCCGATCTTGCTAGGAGTGACCAAATCATCTTCATCAGAGTGCTTCATTTCCAGGCGCAATAGTTTAGTTCAACAAGTCTACTGATTCAGCTTCCATGCATGGGAGTTGCTTAAAACCCATGTTCATAACGCACTTTATCCAAATAATTCTATCTCAAATTGGACAAAATTAACGGAAAACAATATTACTATTTGACGCTGTATCGACAAATTGTGTGGACTTATAAAATGTTAAAGAGCAGAAAACCGGACGGTGGTGTACTAGCGAGAGTGACTTAACTCATCTTGTTATCAGTGGAGACTGTGAGCAGGCCGCGCTCATTGTGAGGAGTAAAACAAATGTCGCTCTTGCCCAGTTCCCCACTGGTGAGCTTTAACTTGAAATAACCCCTTGGAATTCCGCAACTCTTTTAAAGCACCAAAGAATATCTGCACACGCCAAATACGGGTAGATGGGCTACCTGGAATAGTAAATTATTGTGTATAGTGCACTATAGAAATAGTTACTTCAAATTTAAATTCTTTATAAATGGGTTAGAAACTGCAGAAGGAGAACTTGAAACATTTCTCTCCAGTTCAATATAAATCTAAGAAGAGACGTCTTTCAGAAGCGCTTCGCTTTCATATAGACGTTATCAATTAGATTGTAGTCTGTCTGCTCCATGTCTTTAATGAATTTTCTCCCTCAACACGTGAAATACACTCACCCGCCTATCCACGGTTAGAATCTATAATATTCCTCTATCACAGCCATTGTGATGATGCAAGGCATTTTGTAACATTCTTTCACTAGTGACCAGAATTTTAATGAAGTATCTTGGTTCATATTTACTAAATTTGTATTTGGAACTAGAATAACGTACAATTAACTCGCTACTCATACCTTATTGCTAATATTATTGCCTTCTATTTTTTTAGATAACACGCATGAAACACTGATCTTTAACATTTTAACGGCTTACGTCATCTACCGATGGTACGGCAATATAAGGTATAGATTTCTAGTTTCATTATGTACCCATATCATAGAGAGGATACTTAAGAACGGCGAAGACAGAGGAATGGACATGACCTTTTGCAGTTGCAAAGTCCATAAATGCACCATGGGAGAATGAAATGACGTGTTGAGCAGTATCTAGTTATTGTTAATGCAAGAGACACGGGCGTCTGTCAGAGGTCATGACATAGAGGCCAGGGCCAACAGTCTAGCAATTTTCTCACCAACAGCATCTTAATTTTGCGCCACCTCTCTCAAATGGTACTCGACCCAATGAAATTCTAGTATCAGAAAATGCTTGACCAATCCCACTAATCATATTATTTACTGTTAGTCTTATATCTATGGTATTTCAACTCTGCTATAATTTACATTAACATGGATTATTTTAGCAAAGAACGTCTTTAAAAATAGCAAGAAAATGCAAACGTACATTCCATATCCACCACCACCACCGGCTTATCCTCCTCATATTGGAGGATTTAGACTACCCAGAGCTTATAAGAGGATGACTGGGACCAGATACCTGTTGAGGAGTAGCGGACTATGGATCTGACGTAAGTATCAAGGGATGGGGATCAGCTCAATATCTGGTATGAAAACGAGAAAGTTGGCGAGAAGAAATGTAGGAGAAAATTTATGATAGGAAAGATGATGGAGTAATTTGTAGAATGAATGGCGAGGAAACCGGAAGACCCGGAGAAAAGTCTCTCAGATGCTTCTTTATCCACTACAAATCCCTTGGATTAAACCTATACGTTAACTTAAAGAGAAATATTACTTCCTCTTACAGAAGCCAAAACCCTACCAAAAAGACATGAAACCTACTGTTAAAATTAGTAAGCGCCAGATTATTGTATAATACTTTTTGGAAAGACATGAGGCTGTGTCGAATGCGAGTGAAATGGGTCCAATTACAGAGGTATTTATAATAAAAAATTGTCGCCTAGGTGGGAGGCGAGCGATCTAACTCTCTGCCACGGCGAGGGCACCGCCCATTTCAGATACGCTCGCAAACATTATAGCTTGCATCCATTTAATTTGTATTCTGGGAAGCATTCCCATAAACTTCATTTTTAGGAGTCTCTCTATACAAACCATATTCGCGTAAATTCTTGGAGCTTTCATGGTGCTGGCTTGTCAAGATATCTTGTCTTATAAATGTCGTTATGACTTCAAAATGCAAATTAGAATCGTACAAGTGGGATTCAGAAGGGCTCAGAGTAACACAGAATAACATTTACATGCTTCTTGGCATGATTATTCACATAGGTGTTACTCAAAAACTTACATTAGTGGTCTATAGCCACTTCCTGTTCTGCGCCCATCTTCAGGACGATCAATTTAAGACTTGAAATGTGTCGATAAATCATGTTCCAGCTCCCGTGTTACAAGATGGCAACTATGTACCGAACGCTACAAAAACTATTATTCGACATAATGTATGTATGCTTCGACGTACACGAAGATGTTCTTTAGTCTATTGATTTTGGTTTCCTGTGTGTATAAAATGTATTAGAATGAAGTCGACCACAATCTATCCAGAGACAATTCAAGCTATACGCATACTTCATTCGCCAAACCAGTATATTAAACGTTAATATTTTAATAATTCTTAAGAAAATAAACAATAACCAAACATATTCAATCTAAATAGTTCTTTAAGGAGAGAAGTTTCTCAAAAATATTTGCCTGCGTCTTCAAACGATGGGTAATGTCCACTTTCAAGAATGCAACGAAAGTTTGTGAGGGGTGTGTTAAGCAGCAAATAAGAAATGCCTACCCTGCCAAAATAATAAAATTTTCCAAAAATTCGATGGCATTTCAAAACATTTGTTTGCTTAACAACATTTTAGTATTATTTCATACTATTCAACTTTTCAACAAATTACCATTTTACAAAAAATGTGTTATTTTTTATTTTGTCGATGATTTTTACTAAAATATCTTATGTATGTAGTTATTCAATAAACTTTATCTAAGTCGTACTTAATTCTCATAACTGGGAAAGCACGAGACACAGATAAAAGGAATTAAAATACGAATGTTGAATTCACTAAAACATGCAATTTTTTTCCAAATACGTTTTTTGTAGAATAAGGCATTATCGGGATATTTCCTGTTAATCGTTTGGATTTTACAATCTTTTAAGCAGTATAGTTTTGAAATACATAAGTGTTTTTCTAACTCATCAGAATATGCATGTAAGGAACACGCAATACCAGGGCTTGTATTTTAGACCTACTTTTCAACACTAGACTGCACTTCAGACTCTTTTAATTGCCTGCGTTATTGAAAATATATTGAACATATTTCTGGAGACTTTTAGCCTAATTAAATGGGTGTGCATTGTTTTTTTTTTTTTCGAATACTCTGCAGAACATCTATGAAAGTAAATGGTAATTTAGAGAAAGTCGTTTATTGCTACATATTCATTGTATTATTATTATTATTATTATTATTATTATTATTATTATTATTATTATTATTATTATTATTATTATTATTATTATTATTATTACTACTACTACTTCTGTTATTACCACTACTTATAAGGTGTTGTTATTATATAACACAAATGGGCGAAATTTTGTAGTGTCTGCAATTTCTATCTAGAATTTGTCACTTGAATACGGCTTAATGAATAAATATACATTTGCTTTTTTCAAGGATAATTTTTGACGTCAAATTCTGCCTTTTTGAATCATAATAGGAATAAAAAGTTCCCTGTATCGTAAGATATTTTAGAATGCTAGATAAATCTTTTTCTGTTGTGTCTGAGACTTAGTTTAAGGGTAGCGAGGTACTTTATGCCTCTCCAAACTTCCAAGATACATCTCTCATTAAACAGGGGAAAATGCTTTAAATAAACTGAATGTCTATATAATGGAATATACCTGGGAAATGAAATTTAAAAAGGAAACATTCCAGACCTAAGTTTAGGGGCTTACCCGGCATTTTCCAGTTATGCGGGCTGAGAAAAATCTGAAAAAAAAACCCTCAGTGAGGACGGTCTAGATGGGATTTGAACCGCAGACCTCCCGTTCGCGAACTCGGTCACGCGTGTTGGTAGAAAAATGGTGAGGTAAAACTCAACAGACATAACCTTACCTATTTTTCTTCAAACTTTTAATAATGAACCATTATTTATTTAATGTTCAGACAGTTGTAAGCATTCGTGATCAACTACCTATCAGTAATTACGCTATTTTTTGTGGTTATAAATCCTTACACATGAATATATATATATATATATATATATAAAATGGAATCTATGAGTATAAAAATAAACTGTAAAGTATATAATAAATGTTAATATATACACCTTATTGGAATTAATAAAGAATATGCATTTATTATTCTGACCCTTTTCTATTTCTCTCTCTCTCTCACACACACACACACACACACATATATATATATATATATATATATATATATATATATATATATATATATATATACACAGGGTTATTCAAAAAGAAAGAACAGATTTCAAACTTTTATTGCTTCCAAACTACAAAAATAGAAAGGTGATTCAACGTTTATGGAGAAAGAAAAATGTACAAGTTTTATAATATGCATTCAATATGACCACCGTGTGTTACATGGCATATGTCAAAACAGTGGCTCATTTCTTGCCACACACGAAGCAGCTGGTCTCCAGCTATCGAATTCACAGCTTCAATGTCGTAGATCTTCAAGAGTGTAAGGCATAGGAGGGATAAAAACACGGTCTTTACGTAACCTCATAGATAAAAATCACACGGAGTGAGATCTGGAGACCTGGGAGCCATCGGCGATAAAGTTGATCTGCTCCTCCTTTCGCAATCCAACGTCCTGCAAATGTGTTATTCAAATAACGTTGGACGTGTTAAGAGAAATGAGGCGGGGCACCATTTTACATGAAAAAAATTCATTGGAAAACATTAATCGTTGAGTAAAATTGTCTTCTTCCACATCTTCTAACATGCCAATGTACAATTCGTACCTTTTGTTGTGGTCGTCAGGATTCAGTGCTTGCAATAACTGCAGTTTGTATGGCTTCAGGTGCAGACGATGTTTTAGAACTCACCATACCGTTGGTTGCTCGTGATGTGGATTTCTTTGGGATCCTTTCCTATATTGTACGAATATGCTCGACATTGCGTCCGATGTGCGAAGACTGCCCGTGCTTTTCCTTTTGCACATGCAATCACCTTCTATAAATTTTTGATACCACTCGTACATTTGCTTGTGACGCGACGATTGTTTATTAAATTGATGGCGAAAAGCTCGTTGAACTGCAACAATGGACTCCAGTTGCAGCACACAAAATGATTTCTCTTGTGGTGTCGCCGCCATTTCACTATAGACATACAACAAACAACAGCGACAATACGGCCATGATTGGAACTTCTACCCCCAGCGCTATTTCAATTGTAAACTTTTCTCTCTCCATAAATGTTAGAATCATGCTTCTATCTTTTGTAGTTTGGAAGCAATAAAAGTTTGAAATCGGTTCTTTCTTTTTGAATAACCCTGTATATATATTGGAGATTTTTTTTTTAAGAAGGAACAAATACTTTTTACTAGTCTGTTACAGATCGAATTGCTCTCTAATGACTTTTTATAATTTTTCTCTTCCTAACTGAAGATGCTAGAAATCAATAATGGTGACTTTTGGGATGGTGTAAATCGTTCTTAATTGCTTATGTTCACCGCGTAGTAAATTGTAGTGACGGAATAATACCCATCCTTTTAGCGAAATATTTTTTCATTAACGGAATCCAAACATACAAAATTAGGTTTAAAATGAAAAAAATTGACGTAATTTTTAATGCCTGTGAAGCATAGATCTGTAATAAATCTGATAACGGTCTTTTGACGTGACACTGTAAATTACGCAAACACCTACATACAATGGGAATCTTTAGAGAGGAACCTGTACGTAGGCTATGTAACAAAGAGGCCTTTCGTATAATCTTCAGATGTGAAAAGATAGGATCTTATGAGCTTGGGAAACCCAAATGATGACCTTCCTAAAAGAATGGCTAACAATTAAAGGGATAGGACTTTTTAATGATACAATAATGAAAAGATATAATACCTTAAGGTTTCAGTGTTAAGGACATTTACAACCCGACTCCATTCATTCTATATTCAAGTCAAAATAGTCAAGGCTATATTACATTCATCTACAAATCGAATATATACTTTCAAACTTTTTAAAGAATATTGAGCTCAACATTTTCAGTTTTAATAACGTATTTGAAATTTAGAATGGTATTTTCAAACCCAAAGTATTTAGTTATATTGAATTAAAATTATAGAAAATGCATTTAAAGTTTAAACAAAATACGCCAAGAACAAATATAATGAACCCCCAAGGCATTCACAATATAAACGAGAAAAAATAATTTATGAATTTTAGGTATTGAAACTTGATTTTTTTTAAACAGGGTGAATACAAATTACGGAGACGAATTGTGAAGAACACTTCTAATTCCAAAATAAGGAATAAAAAAGAAAGAAAGAATGAAGAAAAGATAGAAAGAGAACTAAATAAATTATAACAAACACAGGTCATAACATTAAATGCTCTAATAAAGATAAAAGTACCTTAAAAATAGTGATGTAAAAGAAATACATACAGTAAACTCTTGTTTGGAACAATGGTTTTTCCTGCATAGGCAGAAAATAGGACATATTACTGTTATTATTATTATTATTATTATTAGTAGTAGTAGTAGTAGTAGTATTATTATTATTGTTATTAGTAGTAGTAGTAGTAGTAGTGGTAGTAATAATAGTACTAGTATTTGCAGTACTTAATATAAAACACCTAACAAAACATTAGTAATTAGTAATTTTACGATTTGTGGTGTACGAAGGAGAGTGCTTGGGAGTTTTTCTCGGTTATTTAATAATTAGAGGCTATACCAAGACTGTCTATTGAATGTTGTCTGGTTACATGCTCTACAGTCATTGTACTGTTATATGACTCATTAAAAATTACATGGCAACGAGCTGTGAGCCGCAAATCCAGTCAAATCAATCTAAAATCCCACATATTAATTTTTAATTCTTATTTTTGGTGTAAAGGTCTTGCCCTTATTTAGTCCTATTTAACAAGCGCATGTAATACTTTGATTACAATAGAGAGCAAGTTGATTTAATAGCGGGGCGTTCTTTAACACCAGATTAGCACGAGTACATCCTTTAACCTTATCTTCGTTTGTTATTTCGGGCTACAGCCTTCAGTTGTTTACAGTACTGAGCGTGGCATTGCCCCGACATTTTTTTTTTTTTTATTTTACCAAATTGTATTGTAATTTCGACAAATGCCTGTAAGCATACATACCTAAAACATATAGTATGTGTTGATCTTATGATTTCCGTTTTAATAATTGCTGTAAAAAGTCTAAAAAAAATCTGTTTAAACTTGATTGTACGATGCTGGATGGTTTCATTGAGAGTTACGGGAATAGTAAGGAATGAGGTGAGCCCAAGGATGCTGGTCACGACACAGGTATAATTAGTCACAAGGAGGTCAACACCAACAGACACAAACAATGCAGCAGGCGCTGTTGGCGATCGCATTATTTGGCATTGGCAGCTCAAGTAAAACCAAACACAAGCGTTAATTATAGTCGCTTTAACGAAACGCGTTCTTATGCTTCCAGCTAAATTTGAAGCTCCCAAATCTGTAATAGAATTGTTGGGAAAGAAACCCTAAATGTGTTTGTTTGGGGATTATATCGGTGTCGTTGACCTTTTCGTTTTTCTTTCGGCTTAAAATTTGTTAACTTCGCAAGAAAATCGAAGTGGCGTACGAAGGATTCTCACCAACATTGTTTGCACATTCGTGTGCTTTCTTGATGTTAACGACTACGATCGCGAACACAGCATTCTAGTATGTAGGTCTTGTTGGAAACTAGAAACTGTCTTAAAGGTTGTATTAGTTGAAAGGAACGGTGCTTTTCAATGATAGAATTATCATAAATTGGCTGTCATTACCCGATGACTAATTCGAATCAACTTGAGCGAAAAAAAAAAAATGTTATTTTATGAAATTCTTTGAACTTTTATGTCCTTATATTTACTGCTGTTTAGTTTTATAAATATCTCGCAAGAAGAAGAAGAGATTAAAATCTAACTTACCTAAATCAATAAACGTATGACAGGTTTTCATATGAAGCTGTTAGGACAAGATAGAGGATAGTCAGTGTCAGACCGAAAGTGACATCGAGTCAGTTGAGGAACTTAATACCCTGCCAACATGTTGACATGACAGCTCAGTAGTAAGCGCAACTGGCTAGAGACCGGGAGATCTATGTTTTAAATCCCGGCTATGACATGAAATATTTCGGTCTGACTCTACCTATCCAACGCCTGTCCTTGATTCGGGCTTGTGTACAAAAAACAATTAACACTAATTGATCTAATATTTGGGTTGAAGTCGCTATTGAGGTATATCATCTCAAAATAATTTGAGGTCACCTTGTGGTTTACCGGGAAACATGTGAGTCAGGTGAGGAATTTAATGGTATGCTGGCATGTTGACATGGCAGCTCAGTGGTCAGAGCAATAGGCTAGTGACCGGGAGATACGAGGTTCAAATCCCGGCTATGACATTGGAGTTTTCCTATCCAAAACCCTGTCGTACATACGGCTTGTGTGAAAAAAGCAATTAATTAACAAGATTTATTAGATGTTTACATATAAATACCCAGGTAAATTAGTTTAGTTATTAATCTCGTTATTAAATCCTAAAATGCATACAATAATTTATTTTATAGGATATCTTTGTTTGTTTTCAATGAATACTTCGATAAGCGGTGAAATTTTGTTTCTGACAGTTAAAAAGTGTTGTACCTGCAAGCGCATACTAAGTGAGTAATTTAAAACATTGATTTTCTTTTCTAATTTCATTGAAAATCAAAAACGTGATAGGGGTTTAGTTCCCTATTAATCATATCGCTGAAAATACACGGCAGTCAGAAGCTAAATTAACATAGTTTCCGTGTTGCAACAACCAATTCGCAGTGGGCATTCTACTCTATCGTGGATCTGAACTTATCCGCTAGTGTGATTTCCCCACCTATCTGCAAAGATGCGCGTTTGCTAAACACCTCTGTATTTCAGAGTTTTTTTTCTGTAAATGTATGAAAAATAACTAAAAGCGTTTATCAAATGTGCTCATCGAGATGTATCTCTAGTTTAAAGAATAAAACTATACCTCTTCCACCTTTTGGACCGTATTAAAACCTACTAATATATGAAATGTATTTTAAAATATTGAATTACTCGAGCAATACTGGTCTCTATAACAATTACTAATTATAGGAATCACTTTTATTCTAGAATAGGTTGGGATTGCTTACAGAACTGGGCCTTCAGAACACTGGAGCAGAGCACTGGAAATAGGCCTTTGTAGCCCTTTGCGTGGCCCAAGTAGGAATAAGGGCGAGCAGATCGGGATGAGACGGGCGCAAAAATAGACGGGGTCCCTAACGGTTACAGATGGAACGCTTCCGACCACCCGGGCTCTGTTCCTGAGCTCCGAGCCTTTGCCGGTCTCCCAGAGGGAAACCACACAGCAGTGACCTGACAGGCATCCGGAGAATTCCGTGAGATTTTCCATTAGGCCAATACCTATTTTATAAACTGATGCCCCTCGCTCCCGCAAGGACGGAAGTGGATACGTGGGTCAACCCCAAAGGAGAATGGCTACTGAAGACCTCGGTGGGGGCGACAGTTCACCAGATTCACTCTACTGAGCTCTCCAGATTAGTGGACGAAGGACATTAAGGCGCCTCATCACCCCGCCCAGGGATCACCGCCCTCAGTATTCAATCTCTCATGTTCGGGAACCACTGTCCTTCGAGTCTAACCCAATCCGAATAGTTGTCGGGAGGCTCTCAGTTAATCAGCCCAACACACTTCTAGTAACATCAGAAGTATCACGGGTGCTGAGGGTGCTCGCACCGGAACAGCTGAAGAGGTCGTAACCTCTCCCCTACGTCCCATAACCAGATCGCGGGTACCGCTGACGCCGACAGGATAAGCCTTTACAGTGCACAAACCACCATCCGGCCGCAACCCGCCGAACACCATCACCTGATCCTTTAACACTGAAAGAGGAGACTAGAAAATGTAGGGAATAGGAAATGGTAGACCGAAACATTTGGGGATCTATTGAATCTACCTAGCATTCAACTGGCAACCCTGAGAAACCCCCCAAAAAACCCACGGGTCAGTTAACCGACCGGGGACCGAACCAACAAATAATTTTTCCATTTTATTTTAATCACAGTAACTGGTTCAATTTAGGCAATGGGGATGTATGTATGTATGTACAACACTCACCTGTCACCACCACTAACATCACCAATAGCAATAATAATAATAATAATAATAAATAATTAACAATAATCTGATACGTAACATTTCCGCCACTTTCTTTACCCAATACAACTTCACATAACCCTTTATACAAATATTATAATTGATTCCTCTGTACACATTGTTACGATACATTGCTTTTACAAAAGTTAAATAGAGCAATATCGAGTATGCTGTATTTACAATATAAAACATTAATAAAACTGATCACATATTATTGTTATTGTTATTATTATTATTATTATTATTATTATTATTATTAAACTCAGCATTCAGTGGTACTATACAACTCTACACATGTTTATACAAACCATATGGAATGTGTTGGGAAGTTTTTCCACGGAAGTCCTAAAATGTTTGTACATATTCTGTTTAATTCAAGATATCACTGCCGAACCCTTAGGAGACTTCTGTTGTAAGGAATAGGAGGGATGTAAGTATTATGTAGCAGTGCTGTGGTATTGGATGCAGGACTGTGCAACCTCTCAAGCTGGTGCGGAGGACAGGGAGGACTTCCGGAAGTCTTATATCGGCTTGGAGGCTTATTTTGCGAACGTTCCAGGGTGCTACATAGATATCAGTTTTGGCTTCTTTGAATTCGGTTGATCTAAGAAGGTAAGACAGATACCCAGATAAAATAACTGCACTGTCATGTGGTTTAAATGACGGATTTGTAAATAAGGCGCTTGTAGTGTAGAGGTAGCGGAGATTATGCAGATACGAGTGTCTTTACTTGAGGGGCCCTATGGCGAAGTTTCTGTTCTAAGCTGGTTATATGAAAATTCAAAGTGAGTTTGCTGTACAAGATAAGGCCAATATACAGTGGATCCTGCATTAAAACAGGATGGTGAACTGCTTTTCGTGTGTTTGAGAACTTCACTTCTGTTTTTTTTTTTTTTTTTAGGATTCATCATGATGCGCAGTTTTTTATACCACTTTGTCACAGAACATTTGTATCTAAATCCCCGTACTTAAGAGTAGCGACAAATCAGAAAAGAGGGCAATAGTGAGACAAGGATCACAGGGAAAATAAGAAGTGCATTTAGACAGACAAAACATCCCAGAACGCCGAACCGTTGTTCGCATATTATTGTAAGTCAGTTTTTACTTTCTCGGCCACGCATGCAAATGTACATAGTACGCAGAAAAGTACTGTGCTCCACTCAAAAATTACCACGTAGATACCGAATTTTCTCCTGAAATATGCTTTTTGAGTCTTTGAAAAAAAAAGTAGTTTTTAGAAAAAGGTCCGTGTGGAGCCGTAAATGGTGTGAGTGTGTGTGTCTGAGAACATCGTAACTCAAAAACGAAAAGTCCATTGAATACAAAACTAATATTTAATTTCAAAAGTTTTCAACAATGCGACATGAAGAAAGTATCCGACCCCCAACTACCGTTTGCATGGGAACTTCCTCGAAAATATTTAGTTCATCAAAGATGGATCTAACAACTTTAATTAAAATACCATTATTTAAGACAAATGGTAAGATATTTTCATGGCAAATGAAATATGTATCTTAATTTTATGGGAACAGCCTCTAAGACTTCTTCATTATGGATTATTTTTGTATAGGCAACAGCTTATTACATAGAACATGCAGATCTCGTTAAAGCATACAATTTATGACATACATTTGTAAACTGAACCAGTTTCGAGAAATTAAGTTTTAAAATATATTTTAAAATTTTAAAATCACATTTCTTATCCGGGAACTCGTCTTACGTTTCATATTTCTTTTTATTTACCTCTAACCATGCAAAGGAAATCGAATGTCAATTATTATATAATTTAGCTACCAGCTTTTAAAACTACTTTTCCATTATTTTAACCTATTGTATTCCTTATTTCCTTTCCACTTACAACAATGAAGCAAATTATAAGGTCATTTCTGCTAATGTTTATCTCGATTAGCACGATATAGACAAAATAATTATTTTTTTGCAGGACAGGAAGGGAAAGTTGAGTGGACACTAAATAATGGCTGACTCAAATACAAAACGTATTTTACATTCTAAAATTAATTTTTGGACACTGTGACGCACATTTCCCGTAAAACGTGAATGTATAAATTTTAGAGGTAGTAAAGTGCTTCTTCTACCAACTATAAATATGTAGGTGCGTCGAAGCAAACATTTAGGTACACAGTTGACTATTTATTCATTAATTCTCAAAAAAGTCGAAACTTGATGTGAGTCTATCGAATAAATTTGAGCTAAGATTACTATGGAGCTTTGAAAATTCGATTTAATAAACTTTATGGATGGTTTATAGTTTGTGATGTGTTTTGCAAAATTTTTCATTCACATGACATGACTTGCATTTATTCCAAATTCCAGTGTAGTTTGCATCATTTATCCGCTTTACAACAAAGCATTGTCTCAGATGAAGAAAAAATAGAAAATACAATAGCGTTCCTTTATTTATGTTAAGGAGTGCGCACACACGGTCTTGGGTTCGCTAATTGAAAGCGACAGTGAAGTGTTACACCTACTTAGAACACTTGAAAGGCTGTTCTGACCTTCAAGAACGCGCTGCGTTGTTAGCGTTCCCTCTACCTCAGCAGAAAACCGAGTGCTTGCCTGGTATTTGTAGATGAAGGAAGGAATGCCTTCCTTGTCGATAGCCTGAAGCCCTGCCGGTTTTTTGTTCCTTTTCGATGTTCCCCTCGCTGCACGTGTGCGAAGTCACTAATTAAGGAGCTATGTGCATAAAAACAACAGGAACCGTACCCAGCTCCGCCAAGATGGACACAAGAATGCCATTTATTAAAGAAGGAAGCCAAATATGTGCTAGAAGGAAGGGTAAACCAGACATTGCCATTCTTCTGGTCAGTCGATATTGCAACACGGCATTGCTTCTCAGACTCTTTATCTGTGAGCCCCGTTTTACTTGCTGTACCACTTACCTATGATGTAACATTTCATCTAAAAATTTCTATCGTGATTTCACTGAAAATACAGGTTGAAGTCTCCTAATTAACAAAAAAGAAAAATATATGTGCACATTGGAGTTAATGTGTGTATTATATGTGTGTGTGTGTCTATGTGTGTGCGCGTGTGCGTGCAATATGTGAACAATAAAGTCATTACCTATACATGGACTGATTTTCATGTTTATTACTTTCTCATTAGTTTTATGTTTCATTTAAAATACATAATTACGATACAAACATGACAAAATCTACATGTATATATCTTAGATTTTTTAAATCCCTTTATTCTCAATGATTCATAAACTGTAAAATCATAAAAGTTGAACTTACTTCAGAAAGTCCAAATCTCATTAAAATAAAAAACATGCAATGTTTCGTTGAACTAACAAATTTGAAAACTTTGGTATTTATATTATTCAATAATTTAAGCACTATACTTTGAAATATTAATGACGGCGCTTTGTTTTTCGTGAATGAAAGAAATTTGAGTTTTATTTATGAACGGTCTTTAACTACTGTGGTTCCCAGTGTCCCATTTTACATAGGGCGTGAAAGAACGCTTAATTTTGCTCAGAGCCCTCTTTGTCAGGCTTGAAGTTCTTTTACTGACATTAATCTTTGACACGGGACAAACGGCTTTACTTCTCTTTCGAAGGAAGCCATGCTAAGAATTTTTACGTCCAAAAAAATCCATCGCCCTCTACCGGGATTGAACCCGCGATCTTAGGTGCAAGAGGTTAGAATGGTAGCCGCTACACCATGAGGCGACTTTTTTCGTGAGCGTATGCAAGTAGTAAGTAATATTAAGATCGATATTACATTTACCTACTTTTTAAAATCATTTAATTAAAATAAGTATTTACAAGATACGACATAAAAATTCTGTAATTTGATTTTTTTTAATAACTTTGAAGTGTCCTTAATTTTCGGTGAGTGATAAACTTCTGGAAAAGCATTAGAGCAAAATAAATGGACCTCATCAAAATATGTAACTTATGTGATAGAAGCTCATTTATATTTTCAAGTAATTTAAACAGCATTTTGATATCCAAAGTGGCCATTCTTTTATTTCTCGTGAACTCTTGCAAAGTGTGGTTAATATTGACAGTAACTGTTTAAAGTTTAAACAGTCACTGTTTATACAAAACAAAACTGTTCCAAAACAGTTTTATACTCCGTCTTTAACTGCAATGGTTATATCGCCGGCCTTATATCTTTGGAACATATTGCCTATTGACAATTATATTAACAATGATATCCAAAGTGCTATTTGATAGCTTCCAGTAATAATGGTAAAGAAGCAAATAAAGTATGGATTCCAGCCTTTAAATGGGATTTTATATATTAGACTACCCACTCACCCCCCTCCCCACACACGCATTCACGCGTTAGGCCGCGCTGTGGCTGAATGGTTAGACCATTCGCCTCTCACCCGGCGGCCCAGGTTCGCTCCCAGGCGACCGCATGTGTGATTTGTGGTGGACAGGGGCGGGTTTTCTCCGGGTTCTTGGTTTCCCCCACCATCGCATTCCACCAGAGTTCCATCTTCATTCCATGTATTATCAGTGTCATTACCTGCGGTGCAATATGAAGTAAAAACGTATATTAAACAATAACCCCCCCCCCCGAAATACACATTCATATTCTTATGCATATTTCTAGACTTTGGGAAGAATAGGGAATAATCTTACTTAGAGAGAATATCCAAGCCTAGCCGAAAATCGAGCCAGAAACCCGAGATCTACCGACTGAATTACCGGGACAACTAAAAATATCTTATATTCATTCAATAGATCTATTTATTTGTGATGGATATATAACAGGTCGGCTTCAAATCAGTGGGAGGAAATATAAGCTGAATGAATTATTTGTAGAATTATATTAAAAAAATCTTGTGTTCTATTCACATGACTTTCTCTATAGCTGCGCAAATGAACTATTCTTATAAAAGAATCTTTTATTTATATCATTCCAATAGAGATAAACATTAGCAGAAATTACCTTATTACTTGCTTCCAAATAGAACAAAATAAAGGAATATACTAGGTTAAAGCGATAGTCAAATCTTTTTTTTTTTTTTTTTTTTTTTTTTTTTGCTCTGTGAAACAATTGAAATTCGATTCTCTTTGCACGGCCAGGAATAAAACAAAAAAGATATAAAAATAAGGACAACCTGCCGTTGAGAAAAGTTAAGTAGTTTAAAATTGAACCCAATAACAGGGAAATGGTTAGCTCTACAAAAAACCTCTGTATGACATAAATCGTGCGTTTTTACGAGACCTATATTTTTGTGTTATAAGTTTTGTCTATGTCTTAAGCAGAAGTCACTTAGAATGAAGAGGACTTCAGGGGCTATTCTCAAGAAATTTAAGATTTGCATTTTACTTGTCATGTAAATATCTTCAATATGGACATTTTAATCAAAATCTTTAGAGCCATTTTTCATAAAATCAACATTTTCGAAAAATGCCTAATGTAAAGGGTAGTTTGGGGTGGGGTAATTTTTCTGAACATCTTGGCTCATCCTTGAAAGATGCTAAATTTAAATAATTTGGTATTTAACGGATTTCCGTTTTTGAGCTATGCACAGCAGGCTTATACGCATACGCACACACACGCATACGGATTTTTTTCTAAAATGCATTTTTATTCTGGGCACGTCAAAACGTGTATTTCTGGTGAAATCTCTGTAACGTAACTTTATTTGGAGTACAAAACCTTCTTTCTCTAGTATGTACATTGTACATACGTACTAGAGAAAGTAATAAATCTTAATGTATGGAGAAAGTTTTATGATGGTTGTCTTTTAGTGAAAATATAATAGTTTTGCGTTTTATATAGCAAGGGCTTCACTCAGTAATACCGTTTTATTTTTAGGCTCTTAATAAAATACTATAGATATTTCGAATGAATTAAAGTAACGAAATGAAAATGTATTATATCATTTTATATATTTATGTGTTGTTTTTCAGGTGTGTATTCTTTAAAATAAGATATAACCAAATAGTTTTAATTTAATGTGATCTATTGTCTCATTCAAAAACGCTTGGCCGGATAGCATTATAAAAGAAATACAGCCACAGCGATTTCGCATCAGGTCAATCACTTAATCATAGATTCGGTTTCAAAAACAAGGACAATTAAGCCCTGCGGTAAACGATTCCTAACCCGGCCTCTGTTGAAGACTATCTGGGGAGAAATGCGAAGCATCAAACATCCCCTGTAAGTCAGATCACCATGGATGTTTGAGTACATTGCAGGCCTTGGTTTTTATAGAAAGGTTTGGGTTCTTAATTGTTTTCAAGCATTTTCCGTTTTCGAGTGCATATGCAGTGTTTTAGATATATACAGCATAGTTGTATTGTTCTAAAATAATACTAGCTTTTGTGAATCAGTTTGTTGTGTAAACCCCGATATGGCAATTTCTCTAAACTGAACAGCAGTTTCACTTTAATGGACTAGATCGCATCGCTACACAATAATTAGGTTTAAAGACTGCCGAACCACATAGGGCAGTCTACTTATCTTATTCTCAAAAACAACAATATATCTCTACGCATCACAGTTCAGCTTCACATATTTGAAACATACTGTACACCGGTTCAAACATTTTGCCGATCCCGGTGGCCGCGCTCGCTAAAGTGACTCACTTTGGCGCTTCGTGATGCACAGGATCGTGGGTTCGAGTCCCGCCTTGGGCATGGGTGTTTCCGTGTTTGTAAATGTGTCTGTGTTTGTTTATGTATAGGTAAAAGGAAAACGTTAAGCATAATAAGGTCTACTAAGGAAATATAGGAAACTGGAAAAAATGGAGAAAAAAGGAATACAGCGCCGGAGTCCTGACAAGCCTCCGGAGCTGTATTAAAAAAAAAAAAAAAAAAAAAAAAAAAAAAAAAAAAAAAAACATAGGCCCCGCGTGGCCGAATGGTCTCACCTAGATGGCCCGGACTCGATACCAAGCGACCGCATGTGAGATTTGTGGTTGGACAAAGCGGCGCAGGGGCTCCATCTACATGTATCATCAGTGTTATCGCCTGTGGTGCCAGAGCAGTAAAAGCGGGCGTTATACACTGCCCAAAAATATCAAACTTTACTCCAAAGAACATAGTGGAAATAAACTGAAAGAAATTCGCCTACAGGTTTGGCTTTCGAACGTGCTCTACTACATGGAGCTATTCATTCCTTAGGCTCCATCAAGAACGACGGCGGTAAATGGCATATATGGATTAGGCAATTACAAGGAGAGGGAAAACGAGCGATCACAAGCGTATAGTGGTTTGAGAAATACATAATTTTTGGGATCAAGTACATGCTAGTTTGAGTAGCTCTTATTTTTTTTTCTTCTTTTTTAATACTTTAAAAAATACGCATATTGCTCCAGTCTTCGTCAACTTTTGCTTCAGCTCAGGATCCCAAAGGTATTCGAGCAATGAAATCAATTTATGGTCCCAGTTTATAAAAGTCCCTTGTTAATTCAGGCAAATTCACACAAATATAATCTGAAAGTGACTATTGCTGACTGTCCAGGAATCACATGACTTTTACAACGTTGCAGAAATTTTGCTACTGCGCAACCGCCTTTATGATAATGGAGACTCTAGCAGCCCGTTACTATTAAGTGGGCCGCTAAGGGATGGCATCACAATTGCTCCTATAGCTTCAATTGGTGTTTGTCACCTCTTATGTTATTGCTTATTTCTCTTAATTTAAAATGTTAGTCTTTTTTACCTTCTCTAACACGCATGTACAATGCATATAGTAGATAGAGAAGGCATTTACTCCACACAAAAATTCTTTACTGAAATTTCACTGGTAATACCAAACTTGGTATTTAAATTCAGTAACTTCCGAAAATGCGACTTGATTATATTCAATAAAATGCTCCACCCTCAACTGCTCTTTACATGGAACATTTTCTGAACACTTTATCTTCTCAATAATTGCTCTAACAATTTTGATTAAAGTACCATCCGTTTAAGGTACTTTCTTGACAAACAAAATGTATATCTTGAATTTTCAGGGAATAAATAATTCAGGCCTCTTCATTATGGATGACTCTTGTGTAACTGGTAAACCGCAAGAGGTTATTACACAAAATTATAGAATATAATACACAATTTATGTCATATACATTTCTGTAGAGTTATCAAGATATTCCTTAGTGTTGGTTTCAGTTTTGAATTACTTATACTTTTCTCAAACGGAAAGTTATCTTTCTTTTCATAACTCTGTTGTTTTACTCCAAGCCAAGCAAAGGGTACAGAATTTCAATTGTTTCACTTAGCGACTGGTTTTAAAAGATTTGACTATCATGTTAGCCTAGTATATTCCCACTTTTTCTTCTGCGTACAAAAAAACAAGTAACATTTCTGCTAATGTTTATCTCTGTTAGCATGATGTAGAAAAGCGATGTAAGAATAATTTGTTTGCAGAAGAGGTAGAGAAAGTCATTTGAATTGAAAATCTAAGATTTTTTGTAAGAATCTTTTCAGATAAGTTTATAAAATGTTGCATGCAAATTTTCACATTAGGCACTAAAAACATATTTCAAGCACAAAGCAATCAAACACCAAAAATGACTTCATAGAATTTAAATCGTTGATAAGACCTTTCAAAGAATGTCTTTTATCTATTTAAATAATATGTCTATTTGTCTATTTAGAATAAGTTAGTGTACTATTTGCTATAAAATAAAGCTGTATGGTAACAAAGAGATTAATGGCGCAGCAAAAGAATGCTGGGATTAAACTCCACCCATCAGGCCTATAAAATTTCGGTTCAAGTTTTTTGATCCTGAAGTATATTTGTACTGTTACTGGAGAGTAAATTAAATTGATCAGAAAGTTCTAAATCTCCCCTCGCACTATATGTTAATCTCGTTCCAATACTGCCGATTAGTTAGTACCGAGCCTAACTTAGCGTGTGAACTGGTTATCACCAATAAGGTGCGTACAGAAGCTCACTCATTCATTACGTCCCAGAGTCTCTAAGAAAAAAAAAAAAAAAAAAACAGTGGGAAAATGGGCGAATAATTGAAAACAAAATGGTAACCTTGAAAACCATCACTATACATTTCTGTTGTTAATAGCATTTTGTCTGGCTCTTAAGTATGCAATGCTATGCTCATAAAATGGCATCTCAGTTTGAATAGTAGGCAGATGTAAATATTCTGTAAGCAGCAATTTACTTTCAATATTTATCCTAAGTAGGATCATATAAAAAGGCATGCTCAGTCTTTCGGATGGCTATCGCTGTACTATTTTATCAGACATCCTTAATTTTGTTTTGAAATTAAGTAAATTTGAAGTTTATCGTCATTTGCACATCACACTTTTAAGTATAAGATTTCAACTCATAAGGAGCATCTGTAAATTTGCAATTTTTAGAAAATACTTCTTATGAACAATTTAAGATTTGACTGATTTTAATCACACTTGAAATTTATCTGCAAATTTGTGAATTGTTCATGTTTAAGGAGGGATAAGTGACGCTAAATATAATCTAAATATGTTCAAAATAAATATCTATTCTGTTTTTAAATGGATAATAATTAGAAACAATTGAAACAAAAAACGAAGTTATTTTGTCTTCCAACATTCTGCACAGAAACTTGTTTCAGTGATAATTAATTCTAAGCAACTTGGACAGGCAGTTTAGTAATTTAAAACCTCTTCGAAAATAATGTATAGGTCAGAAAAGTATGTTATAATTAAAAAACTTCAACAAGATGAATGATTCTCTAAGTGCTTCTTCTGCATATACTCAATTTAGTGCAGAAATACGTGACTCTCGGCAATAACTCTGAGAAATTGCATGTTAAAAATAAATAAAGGAAACAGCGTTTGCTACAATAGAAGTAAGCTCTCTTGATTTAAAGAGGAAGATGAATTATATACGACTTCATGATTTGGGTTTCTTAGTGCAGCTCCTTGTAGGAAAATTGATACACTTGTATTATCCTGTAAAAGTTTAACATACAATGATCTTATTATTTAAATTATCCAGCCTAAACAAACAAAACATTCATTGCTTTAATAATTATTAAATTAGCATATTAATTTAACTGTTAATGTTAATATCTAGATTAAAAATGTTTTTGCACTTTGTATTAGGTATGCTGTGTAATGTTGTATTAAAACGTAGGTGATTTTGGACAGCATTTCACCACATGAATTAAATTATGTAACCAATGCAACCTACAAAGTGAAAGTCATAAATTTACAATATTACGGGAAAATCCCCTACTCTTAACTGTTCTTTTCTATGTGCCCATAGTAGGCAGAGATAATATTTTACTATACACAAAAATTCGATGTCGGTATGATATAAAATGGTTTCTATATCTGTTTGTGAACAGATAATATAAAAACGAAAATTTGCATAAATATAACTAGAATTAGACATAATTTTAACCTAGAAAATTACGATTTCAAGATTATTGTGCTCCACACTAAGTTATATGCAGCAGTTTTTCATTTTTAAAAGTATGTAGTGGTTTTGATTAGGATCCTCTCTGTAGTGTGGGGAAAGCGAATCTGCCTCACATTAAAGAGTCCCGAAATCGAATCTTGATTAGGGTAAGTCCCGAATAAGCATTTTTTCCGGAGTTTTCCCTTATATTGAGAAGACAAGTGTCGAGTAACTAAGCTTCATTGACCCTGCGGTCATTTGAACATCATTTCACCGATTTTATTCATCTTCCAGTATGACATCAGGTTAAAGGATGGTAAACAAAAAAAGTAAATAAATAAAAAAGAAAATGCGTTCTAGGTGTTCATATGCCAAATTAAACGTATGTCTTGAACTTCCGTGAATAGCATGTGAGGTAAACTTTGGTACCGATTGAGTTTGTTCATAGGGGAAGACAAAGAAGGTCTATTTCAGTATAAAAGTGAAGTTTACTGAACTATGCAATTAGGCGTTTCTCGAAAAATACTATATTGCATGTCTTCATCTGATGGAAATGCTTGCAAGTTAGCGATTCCATGCTTCCGTGCTCGATTCTCAGTCGGAGTATGATTGTTTCTTTAATTAGAATTATTCCCTAGTTCCCTACTCTCCATAGTTCTGGAACTGTCAATTTGTGTGTGAAAATCAGCTTAAAGCGACGAAAACCTACCGTAACTTATAAGTTCAAAAGGTAAAAATACCACAACATTTTCGGTCAAAGCCATTGCACCTGTTAAAGGAAGCTATAGAAATTAAAAAACACTTTGTTTTTTACTTTCTCCATACGCACTATGTACATAGTGTATAGAGAAAGTATTGCACTCCACCAAAAATTCGGTACCGAGATTTCACCGGAAATATATGTTTTAGGGTCTCCAATATCTAAAAAAAGCATTTTCACAAAAAGGTCCGTGTGTGTGTGTGTGTGTGTGTGTGTGTGTGTGTGTGTCCGTGTGTGTGTCTGTGAACACGATAACTCAAAAACGAAAAGTCGATAAAATACCAAACTTGGTATTTAAGTTTAGTATCTTCCAGGGATGCGACACCAAGATTTTGAGAAAAATCCCCCCACCCCCAACTACCCTTTACATGGAACTTTTTTCGAAAATTTTGATTTTCTCAAAAATGGCTCTAACGATTTTTATTAAAATTTCGGATATTAAACATATTTACCTGACAAATGAAATGTATATCTTGAATTTTCTGGAAATAGCCTCTGAAGAGTAGTTTATTCGGGATGAATTTTACTAAATTTTGAATGACTGCTAAACCGTAAGAGATGGACAAAAACTTACTGCACAAAAAATGTAGAGCACTTTAAAACACAATTTAAGTTATATACATTTTTTTCGTGGAGTTCGTCGTTTTTGTGACATTCCTTATGTTTGGTTTCTGCTATGAAAAACGTATACTTTTCTCATACTGGAACTTATCAACTCCTATCCATATAAACAAAGGAACTTCATTGACATAGCAACCAGCTTTTGACTATCACTTTAACCTACGGTTGTCCCTTATTTCGCTTCTACTTACAAGGATGCGAGTAATAAGACTATTTCTGCTAATTTTTCCTGATTAGCATAAAGTAAATAGAAGTATAAGCTTTTTAAGAATTATTGTTACAGGGATATGGAGAGTCATGTGAATGGTACACATCAGATTTTTTAGTTTTTGAATTGCAAGAGTGAGGAATAGATCTTTTATCACGGATAGTATTTGAAGCTTTCTACGTGTAACAAAATACTTATTGTTTAATTTGAAACCACCCCTAGCTAAAACTGCATGGTATAACTTAATTTGATTAGAAGATTAGTACTATAATCCTCTACCGTAATGTAATACACATAATAAGCGATTTTTTTGGGAATAGAGAAAGCCTTATGAGTGTTCACATCACACTTTTATTTTAACTTTTCTTTCTTTTTATTAAAAAAGAATACGAAGATATTTGAATTTTTGCTGGAAAGAAACTTCTCTCTAGATCATGTTAGTGTTATTGTTTGTACATTTAGTCCAGTAGCTAAAGGCTTCAGAAATGATAAACGTTTCCCTCATTGCTTCTGTCGCCCAATTTAACCGCTGCAATGCGAATTCTTGAAACAGACTATTCGGGGATATGATACACCTTCGGCGTGTATTATTATTCCATTTGTCCCTTCGGGGCGTGCCATCAATAAACCATCTTGGGAGACACTTAGACACTGCTCTTGCAATGCCCCTACATCTAGGCTAAACGCCACACAGCTTTGTTACCTCGAGAATGGTGCAGCATGCTCTTATTCCAAGTCAGTTTTAATGGCACTTCATGCGCTTGAGTTGCGCTTGAAAGGATACTGGCTGCAGAAGGGAGGATTCCAGACAAGGCACGCAAAGGGAACCTACTGCCCCTGCGCAGTAGAAATGGTAAACCTGGATGTATCATTTCATGGTTTCATTTTCAGAGGAAGATATTAAAACTGGGAAGAAAGCTAGTTGTAATAATCTGACGTATTCCATTCACGCGACTTTCTCTACATCTCTGTAAGAAATTATTGTTAAAAGACTAACTCTTCTATAGGTATTAATTCATTATAAATTACTTCATAATAAACATTAGCATGGTCTTATTACTTCCTTGTAAATAGAACGGAAATAAGGGAGTACACTAGGCTAAACCTTTAAAAAGCTGGTTGCTGAGTGATTGAAATTCGTCTGTTTGCATGGCCAGGAGTTGATAAACTCCCGTAGAAGCATTTTAAAGCTGAAACCAAAAAAAAAAAAAAAAAAAAAAAAAAATGAAATATCTCGAAAATAGTCAATTCCACGAAAAAGAAGTATATGATATAAAGTGTGTGTTTTAACGAGACTCACAGTTTTTGTGTGTAGTAAGTTTTGTCTATTTCTTACAGTTTTCCAGTTATCCAAAATTCATCCACAGCAAAGGTCACTCCCAAAAATCCAAGATATAAATTTTTACTTTCTCTATACGTACTATGTACATAGTGTATAGAGAAGGTATTGCACTCCACCAAAAATTCGATACCAAAATTTCACCGGAAATATATGTTTTAGGGTCCCCTTATCCAAAAAATGTATTTTCAGAAAAAGGTCCGTGTGTGTGTCCGTGTGTCTGTGAACACGATAACTCGAAAACGAAAAGTAGTTAAAATACCAAACTTTGTATTTAAGTTTAGTATCTTCCAGGGATGCAACACGAAGATTTTGAGAGAAATCCTCCCAACCCTAACTACCCTTTACATGGAACTTTTTTCGAAAATTTTGATTTTCTCAAAAATGGCTCTAACGATTTTGATTAAAATATCGTATATTAAAGATATTTACCTAAGAAATAAACTGTATATTTTGATTTTTCTGGGAATAGCCTCCAAAGACTGCTTTATTCTGGATGAATTTTACGGAATTTTGAATAACTGCTAAACCGTAAGGGATGGACAAAAACTTATTACGCAAAAAATGTAGAGCACGTTAAAACACACAATTCATGGTACATACATTTTTTTCGTGGAGTTGATCGTTTTTGAGACATTCCTTGTTTTTGGTTTCTGCTATGAAAAACTTATACTTTTCTCACACAGGAGTTTGTCAACTGCTGTCCAAACAAATAAAGGAACTTTAGTCACTTAGCAACCAGCTTTTGACTATCACCTTAACCTATAGTACTCCCTTATTTCGCTGCTACTTACAAGGAAGCAAGTAATAAGACTATTTCTGCTAATTTTTTGTGATTAACATGAAGTAAATAGAAATATAAGCTTTTTAACAACAATTTGTTGCAGAGATATAGAGAAAGTCATGTGAATGGTACACATCAGATTTTTTTTGTCAAATAAAAATCTTTAATATATGGTATATTCATCAAAATCGTTAGAGCCATTTTTGAGAAAATCAAAATCATCGAAACTTTTTCAATATAATGGTAGATTGGGAAGGGGGTATTTTGCTTAAAATGTTCGTATGACACCCTTTGAGGTCATTAGTCTTAAGTACCACATTTGGTAGTTTATCGATTTTTCGTGATTGAGTTATACTATTCATAGAAATACAGACATACACACACACGATCGAGCGGATCTTTTTCTAAAACTGCTTTTTTTTTTATACAGGAGACCCTAAATCATGTATTTCCGGTGAAATCTCGATATCGAATTTTTGGGCGGAGTGCAATATTTTCTCTACCATGTATATTATGTACTAGGTAGAGAAAGTAAAAGGGAAGGATTCCAAACTATGGAAAATGTCTTTGTTTCAGACATTTCTTCTGTAAACACAAGAAAAAAAAGCTGATGTGTTCCGTTCACATGACTTTCCCTGCCCATTCTGCAACAAAGTATTCTTGTAAAACGGTATTCTTCTATCCACATTGAGATCCACATTAACAGAAATATTCTTATTATTTATTTTCTTATAGGTACAAGAAAAACATGGGAGTACAGTAGCTAATATTTGGCCGCTATTTGATAGCCTTTAAATTCCGTTCTGTTTAAACTATCAATATGAAAAAAAAAAAGAGAAAATGACAACTTCCCATTTGAGAAAAGTATAAGGATAGGAAAAATAAAACAAATAAATAGGAAAATCTAGGAGATGATGAACGCCGCAAAAATGTATTTGACTTAAATTATAGGTTTGGTGGGATATACAATTTTGTACAGTAATTCGTTGTCTATCTTGTAGTTTACTAGTTATGAAAAGTTATCATAATGAAGAGGGCTTCAGAAACTATCTCCTTCCCCCAAAGAATAAGATATAGATTTAATTAGTCATAAAATTACTTAAACATATGTTATTTTAATAAAAGTGTTAGAAATATTTTGAAAAATACAAAACTTTAAAAAAATGTTCCATGTAAAGGGTAATTTGATGCAGGGGAATTTTCTTGAAAATCTTCATGTCACATCTTTGGAAGATGCTGTACTGATATGAAGTTTAGCATTAACGAACTTTTCCTTTTCGTGTTATGCTATTTACAAACACAAAGAGGTGCACACACAAACGCACACACTAACACACAAGCACACATATGTACTTTTTTTTTTCTAAACTAATCAGATCAGGGAGTCTCAAAACCTGTATTCCCAATGAAATCTCAGTATCGAATTTTAGGTGGAATGCACTACTTCCTCTACTTGCCATACGTAGTACAGCAGTAATTGTTTGAAACCCTCTATTTATATGCGTTTTTCTATCCATTATCATTTGTTTTTAATTCTCCCTTAGCATCTATTCTTACCAAAAATTATTTTTCTATTTGTTCACACTAATCGAGATAAACCGTTTCAGAAATAGTTTCATTGCAGATTTCGTTGTAGATACACGGGGGAGGTATTGGAATCGATCATCACATGTTTAAAAATGAGCCGCTTTATGCCGAACTTAAAATTCCATGGTCCCTTCATGACATAGTAACATGAGTAACTGAATAGCGAAAACACTTAAAAAAGATGACAAAAACATCAAAAAATTCAAGCCGATACATACCTCTGTTAGATAACGCTTTCATTTTGGTAAGGATTTAAACGTAACGTTTGTTATTTTGTCTCTTATTATGCCCTTTTCTATTACTCGCAAATTTGAAATATTTAATGAATGTTTGAGTATGAGATAACTGATGTCAAAAGAATGTAAAGCACCTATGGTATTTACAAAAGGTTTCTGTATTATACTGAATGATATATGGGCCAATGATTACAATTTTGTTAGGAAACATCTACACGAACTTTATGCATTTTGCTTTGCATCCTCCATGTTTTGCAATGGAAACATTGTTTTTGCTTGGATAGAATGATTGAATTAACAAGTATATTTATTTAAACCCCAGCATATATGTACTGATTTTCATCAATCGCGCGAGTCAACAGACCGTACGTGCTTTTGTAATAAACAAAATAATGAGCAATATTAAAAACAAAAACCAAAATAAAACAAAAGATAAAAAGCCCACTTTGGTATTATGGGGTTGGCGTGACTGCATTACATTCAACAGGTCACGAGTTCGAATCTCGATTACGGCGAGTTACCCGAATAAAATTTTTGTGGGGATTTCCCTTATTCTGAGAAGATAAATGTCGAGTAGCTTCATGGACCCCAAGATCGTTTAGCATCATTTCACGGATTTCATTCATCGTCTGATATGACCAACCAGGTTAGAGGACACTAAGTTAATAAAAATAAATAAAATGCGAACAAGAAAATAAAAAGAAGCACATACAAATATAAATCTTACATTTAAAACCCACAATAAATAACAAACCAAATTCCGAAATATAAGTGTGTACTATTATAGTGAATATCGCCCTTCCTCTTCTCTAATATCTGTCTTCTCAGAGGATAGTTGAGGAACTATCCAATCCTAAACAGAAATTTACCTGTCCCCTCCCCCAATGGAACAGATTCTCATACCATTTTCACCAGTAACTTTTATCATTCGCCATGCTCCTAATCTAACTCACGTGAGCCCCTGCCCAATGAGTTTCGTACCTGTATAAATATATTGCTCCATACGACATTTCGATTTTAGCAGAGACTTTACTTCCAATGAAACCTTCTCCGTGCATTGCGCAATAGAAATGCGACGATTAGTTGCAATCACATTGATTTAAGGGAAACTATATTTTAACACACGCGGGTACCTTATTGTAGTGTGTCTTAAAATCTTAGGTATCTAATATTTGAATAAAATAGTTCTCCTAATAAAGAAAACTATAGTTTTAATTGGAAGCTTGTCTATTGAACGCCATGTTCATAAATTTCAGACCTATACCGTTACCATTCTGTTATTTAAACCATTTATTGTAAAGAAACCACTTTAAAATATAACAGTTCTCGCCGCCAGCATGTGTAGCTTTTGAATTTCGAGATAATATCTCAACTCTTCAACAGTGTGTTGCTGCCAAAAATGTGGCTGAGTAAGCAACCCTAAAAATAACTCTAGAAGAAAATATGCTTAGTTTTGAAAATGTTCGTCTTCATCTTAATGAGATATCTCCTTATCGTCATTTGCTGAAAATCGCGACGAGCTCGGAAGAACTATGGCCAAACCTTTAAATCGCTAGTTGTACACTGTCCATGTTGCAGTATAAAGCATATAAGACTCAAAATGTGGCGAAAATAATTTTAAATTAAAAGATCTAATATGTCACACTCGCACGACCTTCGCTAACCTTACAGTTTCCATAACGCGTTGTGTATTATATTACTCCATAAACCTACACTAAAGTTTACTTACAAAAAATTCATAATACAAACAACTCAAATTAAAAATATATACATGGTTATATGTGTGCTATCAAAAAATCTGATGTGTTGTATTCACCTGATTTTCTCTACAAACTATCAAACTATTATAACAAAATCTTATTCTTGTATCTACATTGTATACTAATCTAGATAAAAACCAGCAAAAGTTGTCATATTACTTGCTACCTTGTAAGTAGAAGGGAAATAGGGGAATACACTACATGCCTGGGAGTAAAATGAAAGAGATATGAAACGAAATTTGAATTCCCGTTTGAGAAAAGTTTGGGTAGTTTAAAATTGAAATCAATAACATGGAATAGCTGGAGTAACTCTGTATATAACAAATTTGATGGCATTATTTGTTTGTTTTAATTATATATATTTGTGGTATAGCAAGTCTTTGTCTGTTTCTTATAACTTATGAATTATACATAAGTTATCCAGAGTGAACAGATCTTCAGAGTCCATTCCTAGGAAAATCAAAATATGCATTTCTTTTGTCAAAACGTGGTACTTTAATAATATCATTAGAGCTATTTTTGAGAAAATAAAAATTTCCGAAAAATGTTCCATGTAATGGATAGTTGGAGGTGGAGGGGGGATTTTCCTGAAAATATTCGTGTCGCATCCTTGAAAGATACTAAACTTAAATATCAAGTTTGATATTTACCTAACGTTACACATACACACAAGCACTCACACACAGATCCTTTTAAAAAAATCTGTTTTTTATACAAGGGGCTCCAAAACATGTATTTCTGGCGAATTCTCGATATCGAATTTTTGGACGGGATACAATATCTTCTCTGTCTAACGATGTAGATATATGATAGAAAAAGTAATATACACATATGTTGCAAATACGTCGCTTTTTGTTGCTAATGAATTCATGTGGCAGCAAAAAGAAGAGTCGCTTAAGATACTGTAGTGAGACAGTTCAAACTGGGAAAACTTAAAGATGTAGTAACGATCTTTTCAGTAACGACTAATATTGCAGATAAAGATAATTGATTTAAATTGTATATTTCTATGAACTCTACATTTTCCTACAGTAAACTTTTATCTGTGTGTTATAACTTGCCAGCTATTTTTTTTTTTTTTTTTTTTTTTTTTTTTTTTTTTTTTTTAGGATTTGTAGTGGGGACTGCAATTCAGGCATTGCCAACCCGACTGGTCTGAACAAGAGTACACGCGCTTACTCAGTTACAAAATTCCAAGCAGAGTTGGAGGGGGAAAGTGTTAGCCAATACATCCCTGGGTAAAAGTCACACCAATCCTAAAAGTCACTGCCAATTCACTTCTAACATTTGTTCACCTATTCTGATTGCTTGCCCTCAATTTTACGTTGTATAGCGCGTTACAGGTAGACCCCTGTGAATCGTAACTTAATGTGATTTTGGCACTCACCAATGCTGAAGCAGCCTGGTGTAGATCATGTTCTGAAAAGGTACCTAAATCTGGAAAAGTGCCGTTTATGTGTTACAACAATTTCCAAGATTATTTGAGTGATGTGCAATAGGCTAACCACGATGGGGAGTGTTTATGTCAAACGAGTTACTGATGTCATTTGACTTCTATTCTACTTTCTACGTTGATTCGAGCCTCACTCATGTTTCGTTTAGTCTCCAAGCAACATTTTGTTTACTCAGATGATCAGCCAATTTCTATTCACCTCATTCCTATCTCTGTAGGTACCCTGATTCTCTGCAAACAAATATGATGAACAGTTGAAGGCACTACAAGCTTTGAAAACAGATTGGTTACGATTAAGGAATATTGGAATAAAACATAGATATTAGAAATGGGTAATAAAGTTACTTCATTATTTAATTGAGGTATTAATGCTCAGAAATAAGCTATATTTCTTTTCTTTGACATCGAGAGGTTTACAATTTACAATAATGTATTTTCGAAATACATGGGACATGAATCGCAAGCGATTAGCCCGTAGACAGTTTTATGTTTTCAAAAATACGTTCCATAACATAGTAGGAGTGAATCAAATAATTTCACCAGTTTGCTTTAATATATTTAATAGATACAGAATAATTTCATAATATTCCAACTATAATAACATGTATTTACTGGCATCTACATTAAAATACCAACATTCTTGAGGCAATAGTGCAAGTTTCAGAAATTTCTCCATCGCACGTATAGCGGAAGTTTCTTTCGGCAAAGACGCTAATAACGTTAACAATACTGTCGTAATATTGAGCTCAGTATACTGCAGCCTGTAGCCATTTGTACTGAAGTTTTCCAACCAAATTCCGGCACAAATGATGCTAAATGTGGTGGTGATGATGATGATTGTGGTGGTGATGTTTTTTGGTATTGTTTAGCGCCCGCTTTTATTACTTTGGCACCGCAGGCGATGACACTGATGATATATGAAATGAAGATGGAGCACCGGTGGAATGAGATGACGGGGGAAACCGGAGAACCCGCAGAAAACCCACCCCTGCGCCACCTTGTCCACCACAAATATCACATGCGGTCGCTTGGGATCGAACCAGGGCCGTCTAGGTGAGAGGCGAGTGGTCTAACCACTTGGCCACGGTGCGGTCGATGATGGTGATGATGATTAGGTTTGATTCTTAATTACAAGCATGTTGCCCAATTATATATTTTTATGCAGAGGGCAAATAGAACAGTCGCAACGAAAGCAGATGCTATGGAGGGAAGCTGAGGGTAGTGTCCATCTTGAATGATCTTACTACCTGACGTCACCGTGCGGTTAACACGATTGTTCTGCTTACTTACCAACCCCCCCCCTCTCTCTCTCTCTCTTGTTTCTCTCCGCTTATGACTGACATACGACACAATGCCATGCCATTTTCTTGGAAGGAGGGCCTATTTTCTTCAGGTTTAAGAAACTAATTACCCGAATGTACTTCCTATTTTTGTGTGTTGAAAGCGTTTATATCACAGATGCTAGTGTAGTAAATTTAAATTAATCCCGTTATTCGTTAGCTCTGAGTGCCAAAAGGCAATTTATCTTCCGTAATTGACTGTCTGCAATTATCCCCTGGACTGGGTCTACAGTTAGGAATTAGGAGTAGGCAGGCGGAGGGACCTCAATAACTGAAGTACAGCACCGTAAGCAAGCCAAAGTGCGCACTAGTAGGAAGTGATAAAGAGGGGACTCAAAGGGCGACCAGATCCGGACGACGATGAGCGATAGCAAGGTCTGGGTCCCTAATGATTCCAATATGGCATCCATTCATAGCTCTCCATAAGCTAAGCACAACCCGGGAGTCCGTGGAAATGGGTACACTCCAGGAAGGAGGTTCCAGCATTCCTACAAAATTCCAGAGCACAAATGTCTTTCTAGAGCAAAATGCTAGAGCACAAATACCACCGTCCGGCCAACCGACATCTGGATCTTCATCCCTGAAATAATGAAAGGAAGAATGGTGACAGAAAAAATGTGTTTGAAGAGTAATTACCCAGAATTATTCTACCCACCCGAGGAAACCACGAAAAAACAATCGTCAGAGTGACCGGCTGAGAGAATCGAACTTGGGATCTCCTGAATGCGACCCTTACACTTTACCGCGGAGCCATTACGCTTGGTGAATCTGTGTATTCATGGGTGCGGTTAACTCATTTTTGGGTCACTGAGCTGTTGTTTATTGTCACTGTGACATTTAACCATACTTCATTACTCGTTTTATGGTGTGATAATAAAAAGAAATGAGGTTGCAAGATTATGCGCAGCAAAATTCTCTCCATCCTCTCCGCGCCAAAACCACTTACCGCAGCGCACGTGGGAGCTCTCATATTCTTCCGTGCTACAAATGCAGTTCTGAGAAACAGTCGCCTAGTGTTACCAAATGAAACTAATGTCAACCTAATGTGTTTAAACACTTTAGAAATATGTAGGTATCTCAGATTTTTATGACATTCTATATAAGCTGAGTGGCATAATATTAATTATTGCAGCTGGGAAGGCTTAAAATATATCTTATGCGAACCCTATATGCTTTTCTCTACTCATGGCAAACACACATATTCGTTTTATGCTGCATGGTTTATATTAGATAGTTGTCTATCTATAGAACTTAAAGACAATTATTTTCCCCAGAACCCTTTCTCTGTATAATTTCGCTCAATATCTCTTATTTGCTGTGTGCACTATGCCCTCTCGACTGTTGTCATGGAAAAGGTAGTTGTGCTATACATATTATTTTCTCATTCAACATCCTCATTAATTTTAATATAGCGGCGGCGTAGCAGAGTGGTTAGACCGCTTGCTTCCCATCTAGGCGGCCCGGGTTTGATTCCAAATGCCCCTATGTGGGATTTGTGGTGGACGAAACGGCATCTAGGCTTGTTTTCCCCGGATTCTCCGGTTTTCTCCGCCACTCATTCTACAAATTGTTCCATCATCACCTTTCCTATCACTCATTTTGCTTACATATCATCTATTTCCTCATCTCATGCCTGTCTACGGACCGACCACACGTTCCAGGTTCTCCATTCTGTGGTTATGTACCATTGGCTGCCCGAGAGACTTATGAACCCTAAGCATCCGCTTGTAAGTCCTAGCGGGGTGCCAATCCTACATACCGGGAGGGTAAGCCGACTACTTAACGTAATTAACCTTAATATCTTCGAAGAGAATATTCCAATTAACCAATATTTTCATAATCGTATAATACAAGTATATTACCCAATAGGAATGTACCGCTTAACAAATAGATGGGAAACTTCTTCGATTTAAATCTGCCTCTTAGGATGACGAAAGAATTTAGTTCTATCATGATTGTTTTTATCGGCTTTATTGCCTAACTTCCTATTGCATAGGACTTGTTTGACTTATATTCAAAGGAGTACACTTGCGAACCAGGTTGAAATGAGAGGATACGCCTATTTGTTGATACTCGATACCGATGCTGATTTTGAGCACGAATACTCGATATTCGACTTCCACCTACTTGGACATACGAGAACATCATTTCGGCTTGTTCCTGGAATCAATACCGGAATTGTGCTTCCACGTTGCCTAAATCACACTATCAGCAACACTCAAAATGCACACTGCAAATTGTAAGAGAATGTCGTCGGTACCATCTACCGAGGAAACTATGCATTTCCGTACACAAGAGTGCTCCATTTCCAGTCAGTTTCATGCCTTAATTTTGTCGGTGGATTTAATAGTCACGGTTATAACAAAATCATACGCAAGAATTTACAATAATAAACAATTTAAACATTTAAAATTATCCAAAGTTTTCTCAAAATGTTAGATATATTTCGATGCCACCAAGTATCGAGTTGTCAACGGTTTCCAAATCCTTCCCAAGAAAGAAGGGAAAAGGGAAGGAAAGGAAGCGTGGAAGAATTCATATTAGCTGGGCAAGGTTAAAAGAAGAATTTTTACTTTCTCTACATGTAATATGTACATAGTGTATAGAGAGGCATTGCATTGCAACCAAAAAATCGATACCGAGATTTCACCGACAATAGACTTTTTAAGATCTTCTGTATCCAAAAAAAAAAAAAAAAAGATCCACGTAGTGTCCGTGTGTGAGTGTGTCTGTCAACACGATACCTCAAAAACGAAAAGTCGGTAAAATACCAAACTTGGTATATACGTTTAGTATTTTCCAAGAATGCGACACGAAGATTTTGAGGAAAATCCTCCCATCCCAAACTATCCTTTACATGGAAACATTTTCGAAAATTTTCATTTCCTCAAAAATAGCTCCAACGATTTTGTATACCGATTTTGATACCGTATATTATAGATATTTACACGACAAATAAAATTTATATCTTGAGCTTCCTGGGGATAGCCTTTGAATACCTCTTTATTCTTGATGAATTTTGCTAGGATTTTGCACAACTAGTAAACCGTAAGAGATAGACAAAAACTTACTGTACAAAATATGTAGATTTCGTTAACACACAATTTATGTCATATTCATTTTTTCGTGGAGTTGACAATTTTTGAGATATTCCTTGTTATTGGTTTCAGTTTTAAAATAGTTAAACTTTTCACATATGGGAATTTGTCAACTCCTGGCAATGATGCAAAGAAACGGCTTTCATCCACAGAGCAACCAGCGATTAAAAGATTTGACTATTATTTTAGCGTATGCATTCCGTTATTTCCCTTCTACTTACAAGAAAACATTTCTACTAATGTTGATCTCGAGTAGCATGAAGTAGATAGACAATATTTTTAACAATAATTTGTTAAAGAGATGTAGAGAAAGTCATGTGAATGGGACACATCGGATTTTAGGGAACAGTTTAAAATTAAGTAACAAGCTACATTTGGGTAGAACATTCAAATATTTAGCACTCATAAGGAACTCCTGTGGAAAGAAAAACACACGTAGAATTTCAAACTTTCAATCATATCGGGCAGTTTTTTTCATTTCATGTTTTGTATTACAAACATACATTTAAACACACAAAACATAATTTTTAAAGAATTAATGCTTTATCGAGTTATCAAATATTTTAAAAGTTCCTTGTTTTCTGACGCTGCACTTTTTGCACTTTAGGAATCTACAAGTGTATCACATTTCATCAATAATTCTGCCCATTATAATGATATTGTTTCAAAAATATATGCGTGGCTGACAATGCTATTTAACAAAATGAAACTTTTGCTTCGTATCTCATTCACAAATGGGTGCTGAATTCAGTAGGACAACGAGTATATCAAATTACATTCTTTTAATGCTGGTGAGTTATACAGACGTTAGCATTAAAAACATATTAAATTGTGTTAAGTACAAATATAAGCAAAAACTAGATAGCACTATTATTTTGTTTATAGTGCAGACTGTTCCAGCTCTGCTATACAACACGAACAGTGAGCTACTCGCTTACTCACAGGAGTATGCTTGCAGTAAGCAATATGCCTTATCATTAAGGTCAACTTATCGTCACGGATAAATCAACGGTTGGAATGCTAGCGAAAGTATTGTGCTCTGTCCTTCGTCCAGTAATGTATTGACTTCCGCTTTAGCCGGATTCCGAGGTTTTTTGTCGAGCACGCACGAGTACTCCGATTCGGTTGGAACAGTCTGGTATGGTGTAAATGTGACCGTATGATTACGTTTAATTCACCATATATTTTTAATTAATCTAACAATCAAGCAAGCATTCATTGTGCTGTGCCCAAATGGAGGTCCTTCACCACAAATCTGTCTCCTTCATTCTCTATGACATTTTCCTCGTCGTCTCCACATATGACCTTAATTTTAATATTATTTATCATCTGCTGTATTTCTCTGCCCCGTAAAGTTTTCCAAAGCACCACCCACTCCTTTTCATCCAATCTCCAAGTCCATCTGTTTTTTTAAACCTCTGCTACTCTTTCTAAGCTTGCTTATTATTTGTTTTAGCTGTCCATTTTGCACAGTTAATCTTTTCATATTCATATTTGCTTTTCTCACTTAGATACTACGTCCAAGTTTCCGTTACTACATGCCCAAATGCACGTGCGGGTAGCGCCTCTACCATGTTCCCCCCATGAGTAAGTTGCAGGTGTGTGGGAAGAGTGTTGCACAGCTGGCAGTATTGTAGAAAGGCGAACAAGTGCGCGAAGGCCGCTTTATACTACTTCCAGCATTGTCGCTGGTGTTTGTATTTAGCAAATGAACACATGCAACAATGATAAAAGAAAACAAAATGAGGAAAAGGCTGTGTATGTCTGAAAGTTTCTCGTTTACATAATCGGGGGCTATATAAGTAAGGTAGCCACGGTAGGAGAACGCAGTTGGATCAGAGATCAGCCGAAGCAGTGGACCATCGAGTGAACGAGCGTCGAAGCGATGAGAAATACAATTATTTTGCATAAACACGTTGTTGTAATACATTGAAATATGCCATTTAAAGCACCCTTGTAATCTCTTCCTAGATTTTTCATCAAATATCCATAGAAAATATTTATTTTTCTTTTGGAAGATCCTTTTACTATTGCTATCATATCGGTAACTTTTGAACAGATGGTGTTACGAATATGGTACATACCAAGTATATGAAGCTGTTCACATGCTCTTCTATCTCGCCTCTAATCTGTACTGCTTCTTGCCGTTATCAGTTGTTTGCGTTATCATTAGTATGGTAGCCTGCAGTGATATTAGCAATTCGTATGTTTTTTGTTCTTCTTCCTCCTGATTCTACTACTCCGCAATTGACTAGGTCCTTAACTTTGTAGCTTTTCTTGCGAAGAATGAATACTCCCGTTGATTTCCACTCATCGCTCAGTCTCTCAGATACCATCTCCAGTGCGGAAGCCCTCCAGACTTAATTGAAATCCATCGCAGAGGAACAAGGTTTCTGACCTGGTTAAACATCAAAAGATAAAATTAATCTTCCCTATGTTTGTCACTTTCATTTGGAAAAATTTAATAATTATGTATTTCATTGTCAGTATTCCTAATTAGAAAACAATAATAATCACTTTCATCAAAAGATTTGCTGCAACAGCCTTGCTCTATAATGTCCTGATGCTCTGCTCACAACTAAAGGCACTCATTTAGCAAAAAGATATCAAGCTGCGAATGTAAAAGGTTAATTTTAGTGACATATATGAAATTCTTGTGTTATTAGCATACCAAATACATTATTTGAATACGGTCGTTGATACACTTTCGGTATACGCATTTCATCAAAAGAACAAAGCTAAACAGCATAAAAACCATAATAATACGATAAAGAATCCAAATTACATAACATTGATACGTAATGCAACATGTGCAAGGACATTCTGATTCTACTTCCAAAATATTGAATAATTAATGTAACATTTACTACATGAGAAATGTATGATTTTTAATTTAACTAACAAAAATAAGCTTATGTTAACAAGACTAGTACATATTTAACATCTAGTAGCACTAAGGTATCAAGTTATTATTGTGGAAAAAATTCACACACCTATTCCTCACATACAGGAGGATTGGAGTGCTATCTTAGCCTTTTGGTGTAGAAAAGATAGGTTACTATTTTATCATGTAATACACAATACTTTCAATTTCTGTAAATTGCATCAATTCATAGTTTATTCTTTAAATAATTCTGCATGTCAACTTTATGGAAAGCTTTTCCACGTTCAGTTTTCTCGTTATCTTCCATTTTTCAAAATCTTATTACTGCAGGAGACAGAGGCTAGAAAATTTTACATGATGCGCTTCAAAATATTTCCTATTGGAATGCTAACATGTGCTGGTTTATGTTCTAAATATAATTTCGTAAGTATTATGTGTATGGCATTTTGCTGCAATTTTCTTGTTTTACAAGATAATCCTGTTTAGAAAATTACCATCCACTATATGAAAGTTTCCATAGGATATTTTGTTCTAGGTATATTAAGAAATGCCATTTTAAATTAACTGCATTTGTAGCTAAGCATTTGTGCTTCAAGATAAATTTTTGTGTTTCTAAATAAAACGTTGCAATGAAAACTCAAAATCACAAATACGTACTGAAAAGAGGCTTTGTATGAGTACTTCTTTAATGGCTAGGAGTATCTGCGCAACAACTGAAGTTTGTAACACATTAGAAAATCATTTTGACACTTCTATCCGTTCTTAATTGTATTAACACTCCAGTGATATTTCTAGCAACATTTGCAAAATTGGGGAACTCCGGTACCCTGGGCTAAACCACCTCTGTTTATACCAGTTATAAACTGACAGGATGTAAACACGCGACGTTATGGGCACCCCTGTTCTCTCATCAGCATCGGACAGAATCTGCGCTAAGAATACAGCAATAGGCTGGGTCTGCCGGAGCCATATTTGGCAATGCCCCCATGTGCTCGAGAGCGGCAGGCGACGGAGGCCGAAACTTGCCGAAGAAAAGCGACGTGCACTTAACTAACATAATTCTGTTACTTCCAATTGCTGACAAGGGTCGCCGGCCTGTCTGGCTCATGTCGTGGGTCATACCCGGAGAGGCGCCTCCGCCAAGGTGTATCCTTGCAGCTGCATTATCTGTATCCAATGCAGTAAAACCTGTTCGATCCAAATGTTTGCAACTCCAGCACGTTACCATATTTGCTAGGCCAAACACATCGGGGGTGGAGCAGCTATTATCGGAACAGGTCTACTTATAGAAGTACAGGTCGCAGAAATGTTTCTGCCTCAATTGAAAATCAACTTCCAAAGAAAATATCCCAAATGTACAGGCTTAGTGCTTAAGGAACTGGAACTTATAAATAAATGCTAGAGAAAAACAGCAAAAAGATTGGCCTTTTAAGTAGGATTTTCTCAGGACCTATTCAAAGTATGGAGATAGTGGGTGTTTACAGCATATGAAGACCTTCTAGTCTATGCCACTGAATACAGCCCTTGGACTACTAGCAATATTTTAGTTTAAAAAAATGTGATATATTCATATGACCTTCTCTACCTTTTTGCTACAAATTATTCTTATAAAAGCTTATTTTTAGCTACTTAATGTTAAATAGGACAAACGTGAGCAAATGTGGTGTTATTATTTTTTACTTGTACGTACAAGAAAATAAGAGACACAAAGCTAAAGCGATAATCAAATATTTATAAGCTGGTCGCTAGGGCATTGAAATTTCATTCGTTTTATATGTCCAGAAGTAAAGAAAGAAAAACGATAGACGTCTTCTTATCTGAGAAAAATTTAAAACAGTAAGCAGGAATATCTTGGAAATAGCTAACTTCACGCAAAAAGTCATTGGGCATAAATTTGTGTGTTTTAACAAACTATATTTTTTGCTCCTTTCTGTTGTTTACCCTGTGCCTATACATAAGTATTTCGAATATTCCAGCACCGAAATATCAGATTAAGAAACTAGAACTTCTAACGAAAGTACTTCTTACTGTTCCCTGGGTGCAAAAAACTGACTAAAGATATATTTAAGTGTCACATAACGTAACAAAATAGTTTCTTATTGGCTATTGCAAATTGTCATTTGATACGTATACCTCATATAAGCTGCAAAGATTAGTTATCAAGTATCTACTTCATTAATAGCTGCTACTCGTAACAGCGCCTAGACTCGCTCTCTTTACATTCACACACAGCCGAAGAACTTGGAACACTGCTCTGCTATCCGAAAACCCATGAACTAAGTCGTATGACAAGCATAATAAACGGGATTACTGATTACGAAATAGCTGATTTTCTTGATATACTCTGTGTTACTGTGATATTTTATACCAGGGAATGGCAACACTGTAAATACGTAACATTGTAAGAAATATACAGGAACGTATTAGCATTCGGCTCCCTTCGGTTCTTACTGTAATCCTCAACAGCCGGTCCCAAGGGCCGCGCTCGCTAAAGCGTCTCGCTTTGGTGTTTCGCGGCGCAGGGGATCGTGGGTTCGAGTCCCGCCTTGGGCATGGGTGTTATATGTTTGTGTATGTGTTTTTAAAAGGTAAAACAGAAATTCAGTAATCAAACAGTAATCAAAGTAAACAAATTAGGTAAATAAAAAAGTAGGGTATACAGCGCCGGAGTCCCGATCAGACCCCGGAGTTTTATTTAAAAAAAAAGAAAAACAGTAGCATTGATTTACTTTGGTTAATTTTGTGGGGATAGGGGTCCCTGAAAGGCAGTTTTACTCCACTTTAAACATTATGCCAAACTTTTAAAAATATGAATGACTACTTGAACACTGTAGTGTGTATAGTTTGGCGAAATTTATCTTTTAAAATGTTATACATACATTAACAAATAAACACAATTTAGATAACGATTTCTTTTTTCTGTTAACTCAGTGATGTATGTTATTGAAGAGCTATTCTTTAATTGCATTACGGACAATATGTAAGCTTGTTTTCTTTTATTATATTAACAATAGTCTTAATAAATAAATGCATCATGTTTTTACTTCATGTTATTGTTCAACTTTGCTCAAGGATATTGCCGTTTAACTTACGAATTCTTCTGTTTTATTCAAGATATTCATTAATTACAGTTATTTAAAGCAATCTATAAACGAATTTTCCGGGTTAAACAGATTACCAACCGAACATGCAATTAAATCCAGATAGCTTATTTGATTGGCAAAAGAATAATTAAACATTTTATGGATACCCCTGAGCTTTTATCATCTTTTTTATATTTTCTGGATGTTGCGGTCGTACCATGAAACTTTGCCTCTCACACGTTCTGCTTATTTATTAGATAGCCTACAACCTGCATTCCATTATAACCCATTTAGATCCGGTCAATCGACTTGCCATTCTTTAACGGTGATGAAGTTCCAGAGCCCCGTGGGCGGGTGCAGAATCCTGCTAAAAGATCCAAGGTCATTCTGCAAAATACTCGCTTCTCTGGCTCCAAACTATGTATAGCGTGCATCGATAGCACTGAAAGAAATTACATATACGTACTATACAAATGTAAGAAATTCGAATACGAAACTAAGTTGTTGCCTTTCCAAAGCAACGAATCCATAATTTTCATTAAATTGGATGTTTTAACACTTATGCAGTAGGCTTCAGAATTTGAAGCGCATATTCTTACTTTCTGTACCATGTACGGAAAATAGAGAAAGTATCGTATTCCACCCAAAAGTTCGATGTTGAGTTTTCAACGGAAATACATGTTTAGTGCCCCTCTGAACCAAGTGTTTGTAGAAAAAATTTCGTGTGTATGTCCACCTATGTATCTGTGAACAATGTGACTCAAAAACGAAAAGTCCGCTAAGCACCAAATTTAGTATTGGAGTTAAGTATCTTTCAGAGATAGGTAGTGAAGCTCACATCTCAAATTACTTTACATAAAATATTTTTTAAAATGTTTATTTTCTTAAAATGTACCTACTGTAGTGGTTTTGATTAAACTAATACGATATTTTACTGGTAAGCGATACATATACATATGTATGTCGAATTTTGGGGAAACATCCTGTGAAGTCCTTTTAAATCTGTAATTCTGAATTAACCGCTAAACCGAAACATACATACAAAATGTTACTACACAGAAAATCTAGGTCTTGTTAAATCACACCGTTTAAGCAAAATAAAGTTTTCTTTGTGGAGTTAACCATTTCCGAGATGTTCTTTATTATTGGTTTGCATTGTCAACTACATCATACTTTTCAACTGCAAAATCGCTACTTGCTTTTTTATCCTAGTCGTGCAAAGAGAACAGAATTTCAAATCATTATATAGCAACCCGCTTTTAAAAACTTAAATTTCGATGAAACTTAACGTTTTCCCCTGTTTCCAATGTACATACAAGGAAATATGTAATAAAACAGTTTTCCAACCTTTTATCTCGATTATAATGAAGTAGGCTGAAAAATAAGCTGTTGTAATGGTACATTGAATAATGGATAGGGAAATGCATGTGAATTAACACATACTTTATTCTCTTTGTCCCAAAGAGCATGGAATTCGAAAACACATTATCACATAGTGACACGCTCTTTAAAAATCTTATAATAGCTTTATCCACTATCCTATAAAGAAGTGTGTAAATGTGAACTTCAAATTTATTTGGATTAATAATTAGATTTACGTTTTTATAGGAATAGAATATAGAACGATACTAGAAAGGCGTTAAGCGCATCACCAAAATCTGTGTGGGGGGGGCAAAATCTGTCGAATTCCTTTTATGTAGAAGACAAATTTTGCATCATTACAGAGTAAATTAACGAGTTTTGACAGAAGCAAGCAATGTTTATGGATGTATTCCAAGCATTGTTGGTAAACCTCGTGTTTGTACAATCAAGGGTTCTCTTGACCTAACAGAATTCAGAATTACACACTGGAAGCGGATTTTTTTTCAGAGTTGCCAATATAAATAATGGATCTTTATTTATCATTAGTTGTGAGCGAAATTGCAGTCTTCTAGTCATCTGTAAATACTAATAGTATTAAATTTTGAAATGATTCTGTTCAGTTAAACCTGTCACAACATTAGTTTACGTTGGTAAAAGTGAAATGTCGTTATTTACGTGTTTTCCGCTAAGTTTAGTTAAATAACGTACATGTTCAAAGCATATCACCATTAAAATATTTCACATTACATCTTTGTGTAGCTTTTTATACAATCACGAAAAAAGAGAGCTGCTTGCGGCTTGAGATAGATTCGCATTTCCAGTAAAATTATCCATTCATAATTTGTTGTTGAATACTTTTCTCCAAAATGTAAGTGAAATTAGGAACCTAGGCCTAGAGCTTTTGAATGCCAGACCAACACTTGAATTTGAGTATACTACAGAAGCAAACAGTCCAAATTCCTAGCTTGCCCCAAAGATCAACTTTCTGTAAATAAGGATTTTGACTAACGCAGGCAACGAAAGAATAACAATATTTATGAGTACATAAGTGTTTTCTAAAATATGCAGTTTTCGGCATCTCTAATCTCTACGTTTGAAATCTTAATTTTTTAGTTAATTAGTACGTAGGTAGAGAAGGTAGAGGAAGTATTTGCACTCCACCCAAAAATGCTGTACTAAGATTACACCGGAAATACACGGTTTACGGTCCCCTGTATCCAAAAACTAGTTTTGAAAAAGTGCGTGAATGTGTGTGTGGATGTGTGTGTCCTTGTGGATACGCTATCTCAAAGACGCAAGATTGTTAAAATACTAAAATTAGTATTGAAGTTCAGTAGCTTCTAAGAATGCGACACGAAGATTTTGAGAAAAATCTCCCTACCCCAAACTAAACCTTTACATGAAAAACATTTAGAAAATTTTGATTTTCTCAAAAATGCTTTAATGGTTTTGATTAAAATACTGTATATTGCAAATATATATGACAAATAAAATTTATATCTTGAATTATCTGGGAATAGCCTCTGAACAACTCTGCATTCTGGACGAGTTTTGCATATAGAAAGAGATAAACAAAACATTGCTACACAAAATGTAGATCTTGTTAAAACACAATTTGTCATACACAATTTTTTTCGTGGAATTGACCGTTTTTTGAGATATTCCTTGTTATTGGTTTCAACTTTAAAACACTTAAACTTTTCCCATACGGGAATTTGTCAACTACTGTCATACAAAGAAACGAATTTCAATCACATAGCAAAAAGTTTTAAAAGATTCGACTATCGCTTTAGCCTAGTGGACTTCCTCATTTCGCTTCTACCTAAAAGGAAGCAAGTAATAAAACATTTCTGCTAATGTTTATGTCGATTAGCATGAAGTAGACAGAATAATAAGAATAAGATTTTTAACAATAGTTTGTTACAGAGATATAGAGAAACATATTTTTTTCCAAAACAGAAATGCCAAATTATATCAGCTTTTTAAAAAAAACACGTATTTAATATTCCCACGACTTTCTATAACCATCATCAATTATTTTCATAGATGAGCTACTATTTAAGCTTATTTTTCAATAAATTTCTGCTAATCTTCATAAACACTGCCAGGAAATGTTTAATTACAGTAATACAATAGGCTGATTTATACGCTGACGGTCCCGTGGCCGCGCTCGCTAAAGTGCCTAGCTTTGGTGCTTCGTGGCGCAGGGGATCGTGGGTTCAAATCTCAACTTGGGCATGGGTGTTTGTGTGTTTGTAAATGTGTATATGTATTTGCAAGTAAAAAAAAAAGAAAAAAGAAAAATGTGAACAAATAGGAAAACAAAGGAAGTGTAAGGAAAATGTAAAAAAGGATGAAAAAGAAAGGAGAATACAACGCTGGAGACAAGATTTCAAAACTGTATTTAAATAATAAAACAAACAAATAAAATACTAAATTAAAAGATGCGACTAATTGTACCAAGAGTCGTTCGGTCATGGTGTTACGTACATTTAAAATATGCCTGATTTAGGCATCAAGTTTAGTATTCATTCGAATATTAAAATATTTAGTTCTGCTTTTTACGCACACACACACACACACACACACACATACACTAGTCTACCCGATGAATGTAGAGACCTTTGCTAAAAACTTTTGTTTAGCTTGTTCGTTCAAGTGACCTCATATATATATATATATATATATATATATATATATATATATATAAATTTCCATATCAATTTGTTGGTTAGATTGCCTTTTTTATATTAAGTAACAATTGGTAGAGCAAGTAAAAACGTGTTTCCTGAAAACTCAACTTTTATGATCTGTCTTCCCCGGTTAATTTATTTAACAAAAAAAAAAAAAGCTACTTAAATTCAATGTAAAGTATTGGAGGTTGGAAATAATAATTAATCTAGGCTGTAGTGCATGTCAGAATTTATCATCAACCAGATACTTCTCTCTGTAATGATTTCGCTGACAGAAGACATCCAGTGCTTATTCTAGGAGCAGATGCACGTGGTACTGTGCCAAGACTGGAATTGCGGTCACCCAGCCCTAATGCCACACTTCATGCACTTATGCTCATCGCGGATTAGAGTGAACACAACGCTGTTAAAAACGCTATAAGTTCAGATAGTTTAAGGTTGAATTGTTTCCAAAAGCTCGAATGGTTTGAAATGTTGGTCAGTTCGTTAAGTTTTGCGCGGTCACGTTTTTCATGAAATTGCCTGGCAAAAAGTACCTAAATTCGTCAAAAATATATTACTTTTTCTGTTTTTCTTGAGTCTATTTTAGAATTAAATTTCATACACTTTAACCAAAGCAGTTTTCCAATTAAAATAGGAAGTGCTATAAATATTTAAAGTTAATGTTATGGAATTTGCCATTTTTGGGAAAATGGCAAATAACTTTAACATAAAACATCTAAGAAATTTCGTTTGTTTTATTGAATGGGTAACACACGTTCTTCACACAAATATACATTTAATTAATTAACTGTCATATCCTTCTTACGTGGTTGCATTTCACTACAGCTTATATAAGAAAGCTTCCTCTAGATACACACACACACACATATATATATATATACATACATACATACATACATACATACATTATAGGTTACACAAGAGCAAATTATACTAAATTAGAACTTCTTTTCTAGTGTTTAACGCCCGCTTTTACTACTTGTGGCACCGCAGGCGATGACGCTGGTAATACACGCAATGAAAATGTAGCACCGGTAGAATGCGATGGGGGTGGAAATCGGAGAACCCGGAGAAAACCCACCACAATTAATTTGGGTTAGCCTGATGTAGAAAAAAGAATACTTTTTTGTAAGATTTGTCTATTTGCAAAACAGATAAAACAAATCATGTGAATTGTACCATCTGATTTTGTTAATTTTCACTGTTAAGAATTTAGGCAGAGGAAGAACAGTATCCCGCCAAATTCAACATCGAGATTTGATCGGAATCACGCGTTCCAACAAATGTTCCAATACTTACGGTTTCTCAAATGCGAACTCATAACTAATATTCTTTTTACTTAGTAATTTACTTTTTACTTAGCATAATTAGTAAGGAAAGTACTGTATTTCACACAAAAATACTATCAAGCCTACAATGCGAAGATTTTCAGGAAAGTATTCCACCCCAAACTAATGTTTGCATAGGGCGAACGAGATGGGCGTGTGCGTAATGTGTGCGACTCGCATTCTGGAGGTCACGGGTTCGATCCCCATCGATCGCGCATTCTGACTTGGCATTTTTCGATCATTCCTTTTCAGGTTATTTCCCTAGCCTCTCTCAGGTGCACTTCTAGGCTTGTGGTGTGTGGCGAAACTGGCAGATGGCGCAAATGCATTCGCGTAAATGCTGTTCTCGGCGTTGAGGCGGCGCTGTGATCGTTGTCTTCGTAGATGGCGGGATGTTTGACGAGAACCGTAGCCTACAGTGTTGGCGGCTACATGGCGGATCATGGCTCCAGGATGTAGAACTTTCAGTCACTCAGAGACTTCCGCGTGTCTCCGTAACCTGTCTGCGTATGTCCAGTGGCCTCCTGTGGTTTCCTCGCTTCATTCCTCCCTGGAGGAGGTGTTAATGTGCAACAGATTATCAATAGGTTGAGAAATGTTCTCTAGCCTTTACCATTATTATTTACATGGAATATTTTTGTGAGTTTTTATTTATTTTATCACAAACGGGTATACTGATGGTTATATAAAACCCAAATAATTGAGAAAATGCATGAAAAATAAGTTCATATTTCGATTTTTCTGTGGAAGCTCTTCATTCGTACTAAATTTTAGAGATGGGATTGTGTGATATATATGAAATTTACTTCTGAAAAATTGCAGCATTCCTCGAATTATGGAGTTTATAGTAAATACATGTTTGCTGTTTCCAGCTGTTTCCGAGGTATTTCTTCCTGTCTAAATTTGCAGTATTGCAAGTTGTACCTGTTGAAATGTTTTACTATTGGTGTGTTTTTCACCAGTACAAGCTACGGATATGCCTTTAAAGAGCAGCATGTAAAGATTTGCTTGTCATTCGAACTCCTGTGTGCTTCTATGAAGCTACAACAAAACATCGCGGAAAACTTGTTAACGGCTGAAATCAGTGGATAGGATAAATATCTAATGTGTTCCATTCACATGGATTTCTCTACCTGTTCTTCAAACAAAATAATATTCTTACAAAAGAGTATTCTTTTAACTACGTCTTGCTAAATGAGATAAACATTAGCAGAGATGGTCTTAGTAATTAGTTCCTTATAAGTAGAAGGGAAATTAGGGAGTGCATTAGACTGAGGAGACTGTCAGGTTCCTTTGCATGATCAGAAGTAAAACAAAAGAAACAGGAATGACAATTCCCATTTGACAAAAGTATCAATATATTAAAATTGAAACCAATAACAACGAATGCTTTGGAAATGGTCAACTTCATAAAACGAGATTTATATTTTTTCACAGTAAGCTTTTGGTTACGGCATTTTAATCGAAATCGTTAGAGCCATTTTTGAGAAATACATAAACATTTTCGAAATATTTTCCATGTTAAGGAAATTTTTTGAAATTTGAAAATGGCTTTAACGATTTTCAATAAAATACCGTATGTTTAAGACATTTTTATGACAAACGAAATGTATAACTTGAATTTCCTGGAATAGCCTCTGAAGACCTCTTCATTCTGGATGACTTTTGTATAACTGGCAAACCGTAAGAGATATACAAAAACTACACAAAAAATGTAGATCACATTAAAACACATAATTTATGTCACTTTAACTGTTAGGGATAACTGTTTTTGAGATATTCCGGATTATTGATTTTTCAATTTTATCCACTTAAACTTTTCTCAAACGGGAAGATGTCTTTCTTCACGTTTCTAGTTTGTTTACTCCTGGAAAGCAAAGATATTGGAATTTTGATTGTTTCACATAGCGACCGGCTTTTAAATGACCAGATTATCGCTTTAGTGTGTGCAGTTTCTTATTTCTCTTCTATTCACTTACTTCTGCTGTTTTTCTTGATTAGCATGATGTACATAACAGATTAATGATTTGAATAAAAGGTTTGTTTGCCGAACAGCTAGTAAGCATGTGAATGGGCGATATTAGATTGTTTTTCCCTTCTACTTACAAGGGACCAAGTAATAAGGACAATTTCTGTTATGTTTATCTCGATTAGCATAGTGTAGATATAAGAATAGACTTTTTAACACTAATTTGTTACAGAGATGTAGAGAAATTCATGTGATTGTAACACATCAGATTTTTAAAATAAGTAAAAGCGCAATCATGAATGACATGACACAGTTTTAGAAATTCCTCATATATGGAACAAATAGCAATGCCTTTTATGACGTTCAGCACGATGGGTAATATGGGTATGTAACGTCCTGTTTTGGATAATGGAGCCATAACCGCGAGCTGGTTAGCCAGTTTTCTACATATTCGGTTAGTTCTTGTTACCGATAAAGTAAGAACAGGGTTTACATAATTAAAGACCAAGGACAAGCAGTAAAGTAAATACAAGCCTGCTAAGACTAGGGCGTGAACAGATCGGTTCCGAAGGTGAACACACCCTTTCAGTTAGCATCGGCATGTCTTTTTATCACGCAACTCAGAAATGATCCAGTTATAGCACATTGTTAATAATTCTGACTGCGGCATTCCGAGCTTCAAAAAGAAGCATTATTCCACTTATGCTTCAATTGAAGTAGTTTCTTGAGTGGAAGAAGCATCATAAGGGTTCTTGATGAGAGCTGTCATGGTCTCTCTTAACTGACCGTAGAAACATCCGTTGGTTCGCAATTCCCTTTAACCTTTCAGTTCATATTCACACTATTCATCTTCTCGCTTTCACAATCTCAACACATGCTCGGTAGATCGCCGTGTTCTTTCTTTACCACAGCATTTTCTTTAATCGTCATGTTTTGTCATGAAACTCGCAGGCTGTCAGAGGCTCTTTACCTGCAGTATTTCGTAAGAGACTGCACAAAATAATTGATTGTTATATTTTTTTTACTGTTAAAATTACTTCTACTTTGTAATTGGAGCCAGTTTGTTTACAACTTATTGTCTCTAATATTTTCATATGATTTAGAGCTTATTTCTATTTAGATTCGTGTTTTGTTTGCTGTTGCAGAAACAAAATACAGATTCGAAATATCTATACTGCTATTAGTTTATTACTGAGTTTATTTATTTTTTCTTAATGCATGTGACACTGCAGGGGGTGGACACTGATGATATACGAAATGAAGATATAATTGGGAAAGAAGCATGTGTTATTATTTTATATATCCAAAAGAATCACTCTATTAATACTAATTTTCTACATGTTAACCATTAGATTCTAATTTATAATTATTTTTTCTCCTTTATTGGAGCTATAACTTAACAAGTGTAATAATTATTGAGTTAATAAATAATATTTGGTTATTATAAAGTTCATGTGATCACAGTTAAGGATTACTCTCCGGCATTTTTTACATTTTTCAGTTGAGAGCTGAGTAAATACTGAAAAATCCCTCAGTCAAGGAGGAGGAGGGATTTGAACCCCTGACCTCCCTTTCTCGAGTCAAGGTCTAAAACCCCTCGAGCACCCGTATCGGCAATGTTGCTATTATTATTATTATCATTATTATCATTATCATCACCATCATCATCATTATTATGATCGTCGTCTTCATAGATGACCGTGGATTTACCATGGAAGAGGAAGCCTTTGGTGCCTTAATTCTACCACTACATTAATGGATAAATGTACGCTTTTTAATTAAATTCTAGGCACTCTCCATAATATATGCATAACATCCAAGGCCTGATGTTTTGTTTATTTACTTTTTGGTTTGTAATGAATACAAATCCACACCGTTGCAACATTCTGACCAAATTAAGCACAGTATTAATAGAAATGGAAAGAAAAAAAAACTAACTTGCTATTTAATACCCCGGGCCACACACTGATATGGCGCCACTAGCTCAGTTAAACGGTAACAACGTATAGTTTAACTCTAGACTAGCTTGTATCCATAGTTACAGGTCAATATCTTGTTTATTTTTCGAATGACAGTATTTTAAACAAGATAAATTTAGATTTTTCACGAAAATGGAGGATTTGGAAAAACGAGCAGTGATTAAGTACTTTGAAAGCCTTAACGCCTAAAGAAATCAAGGAGAAAATGGACAGTACAATGAAAGACTCTGGCCCCATCATATTCAATGATTAAAACGTGGATTGCAGAGTTTAAAATGGGACGTACGAGCACTAGTGACGAGCCTTGCTCTGGGCGCCCTATAGAAGTGACAACTCCAGAGATCATTGAAAAACTTCGTTTAGTACTGGAAGAACGCCGATTAAAGTTGTTTGAGATAGCAGAGGTTGTAAACATATCAAAAGAATGTGCAGGTAAAATTTTGGGGTTTCACAAGGTCTGTGCAAGATGGGTGCCTCGTTTGTTGACATTTGATCAAAAGTTGCAAAGAAAAACTGTTTCTGTTAAGAATGTGGAGCTCTACCGTAAAAATCCTAGTGAATTTTTGAGATGGCTTGTTACCAATGATGAAACTTGAATACTAACTGCACTTCAGAGAGTAAATCACAGTCAAAACAGTGGATTGCGCCAAGTGAACCAACTCCAAAAAAGGCAACGTCAATTTTATCAGCTAACAAGGTTATGGCGAGTGTTTTCTGAGATGCACAGGGAATTATTTTTATTGATTGCTTGAAAAAGGGTAAAAGTATAACTGGTGACTACTACACAAGCTTACTGCAACGTTTCAGTGATGAGGTGAAAAGAAAAAGATCATTTAGCAAAAAGAAAGAAAATCTTGTTTCATCACGACAATGCTCTGGCTCATTGTTCAGTCATTGCAATGGGAAATATGTGCGAATTAAAATTCGAATTGTTTGAACATCCACTCTATTCGCCAGATCTAGCTTCCAATGACTACCACCTGTTCCCAAACCTCAAAAAAAGTTCTTGAAGGACGAATATTTCACATAAACAAGGAGGTCATTGATACGGTAAACAGCTATTTTGAGGATCTTGATAAATCGCACTACAGAGATAGTTTAATTAAATTAGAACACCCATATGACAAATGTACTAGCCTTTCTGTAGATTATGTTGAGAAATAAAAAAAAATTAAATGCTGTTTTCATTGAGAGTCCCGGAACTTATCAGCCGATCCTAGTATTTGTTCTCCGCGTTTCCTTTGTCTTCTTTTTTTTTTCTCAGTGTACCTATATATTATGTACTATATATGTATGTGCGTATGTACGTATGTATGCATTTTTTACTGACTCAATATGTTTTATGTACATAGTGTATAGAGAAGGTATTGCATTCCACCCAAAAATTCGATACCGAGATTTCACCGGAAATAAATGTTTTGAGATCCCTTGAATCCAAAAAACTTTTTGGAAACATGTGTGTTTGACTGTATACATGTATGTGTGTGTTTGTGTGTTGTGTGTGTTTTCATAGAAACATTTTCGAAAATTTTTTATTTTCTCAAAGATGGCTCAAACGATTTTAATTAAAATATCATACAATAAAGACATTTACATGGCATATAAAGTGTACATCTTGAATTTTTTGGGAATAGCCTCTGAATACCTCTTTATTCTGGATAAATTTTGCGGACTTTTGTATAACTGGTAAACCGTTAGAGGTAGACAAAAACTTTCTTAACAAAATATGTAGATCTCGTTAAAGCATACAATTTATGTTACACACATTTTTTTTTCATGGAGTTAACCGTTTTTGAGATATTCCATATTATTGATTTCAGTTTTAAAATAGTTATACATTTTTCATGCGGGAATTTGTCAACTCCTGGCCATACAAAGAAAGGTGCTTCTCCATTGTTTCGCTTCTACTTACAAAAAAGCAAACAATTAGACAATTTCTGCTAATTTTCTCTCGATTAGCACAAAGTAAATAGAAGAGTAAATTTTTAACAGTTATTTGTTGCTGAGATGTAGAGAAAGTCATGTGAATGGAACACATTAGATTTTTTCCATTCATTCTGAATGGAAACTAAGTCATCTATAATTCATATCACTCTAAGTGAGGTAACAGACAGCTTCTTCTTCTCCTTATTCTCTTATATTGTAATTCAGAATAATTTTCTTTACTTTCTGTAAGTGATAATAAGACTCTATGGTGCTCAAACAATCCCAACGTAAGAGTCGAAATTAAGTAAATATATTCTGCAATCATACTTTCGGTTTTTCAGTACATGATTATGTAGAGACCTATGTGTTATTTGATTTGAATACAGAAAATTCATCATTATTTGCGACTTGTTTTTCTTATCTCTATATAGTAGCTTTTCCATCTAGAATGAGCTAAATTAAAGTCGTTCATATCTTAACTAGGTAAAAACTATATATATATATATATATATATATATATATATATATATATATAGACTGTTGATAAAATAAATATCAGTCATTCTTGTTCTTATTTTTTCATGTTTTAATGTTTATTAACAGTCAGGGCAAAACACGTTGATTACCACTGTTAATTACACTTTTCTACACAATATGTGCAGAACAGGAGTTGGAAAGATAGAGTTAGACTGAAAAATTCAATGCATTGCCAGGATTTGAGCCACGTATCTCCGGCCTCTGCCCGGTTGTCTCCAAGAGCCTTATATGGAAAGTCGTCATTAAAATTGGAAGTCGTCATTTGTTTTATTATTCCTGGCTGTGTAAAGATAACTGCATTTCAGCGCATCCCTTATTTTCGTCGTACATACAAATGAATAAAGTAATAAGACAATTTCTGCTAAGTTTATTTATAATTAGCATGAAGCAGAAAGAAGAATACGATTTGTATTAATAAGTAGAGAATAGGTAAAGAAGTTCATATGAATGGAACACATCAGATTTTCGCTAATCGGTTTTCTTAGTGTGATTTAGTAGAGTGTGTTTAACTGTAATTTAGTTTTTACTTTACATTCTATTCGTTTGGTTTATTGTAATTCAGGATTCCAATGATCATCGATAGAAGTTGGTAAATGTCAAATTTTGATTAAACATATCGCATCAAAACATTCGTGATCAAAACTTCCTTGAAAAAAAAATCACGTCTTGTGGTCCGCTGGCCTCAAAAACGCCTATTTCCATAAAGGCCCGCGCGTATGTGACTGTCTATGTGTCCAGCCCATTCAGATGTTGGCAAGCTTGAGGTTTAACCGCTTGTTAGATGGGCTGATTTATTGAAAGCATGTCCCATTACAATGAATGTAATACCAATGTAATACTACGTTTCTCTACTTAACACACTCTTATTGTAAGTTATTGGCAATCCTGCTTTCTCTGTTCTTTCTGTCGTATGGCTTTTGACTATTTTACCTATCCTGCTTGAACTTAATGACAACAATTTTACACCCTCTAGCCTGATTTAAAACCTTCCTACCCTGTATTGTCTCCAGATTTATTGAAACCTTAAATTGTATAAACTTAATAGTGTGTTCAAGCATGAATTAGTTTTTCTAAATGCTAAGCATGGTACTTTTGAAAAGTTCAACCTTTTCCTTTCCAGTTTTGAACACTCGAGATAGGGATGCAGGATAAGTGGTGAGATTGAGTAGGGGAAGTGAAAAGAGGTAGCAATACTACTTCCCAATGACTGTTGTTCAGGGTGCAACGGTCCTCCTGCACTGCCCATATTATATATTTCCAAAAACGGGGTCCTATTGTAAATTATAAGTCCAAGTATATCTTGGAATTTTGTATAAATGTGTGTACATGCATTAATATCATTACTCAAACACGTACAATCGAATGCACAAAATAGGCTGTAGTTTTAATTTTCAATATCGTTTTTCTTTATTTAAAGTGGCATAAACTTCTTATTTCTTCGATGAGCCAATTGCTTATATATGAATTCAATTCTGACTTACATGCATTAGCTATGAACAAAGATCAGCCTGAGAGGCTGGAAGGCATACCTGTCCACGACGAACCACATCCATTGCGTACTTCTCGTATTGGTTTGGTGTAAAAGAAAAACAAATCAGCGTTTGAACACGGATCGGTTTAGCTCACGAGTGAAGTAGTGAGGCCAACAATAAGTAAAATGCTAGAACCAGATAAGAGGCGTGACAGAGTAGGTTTAGTATTTCCGTACCAATTTCATGCTTGAGTCAGCAATCATACGAATACTATAACTATGACAATAAATATGGCATTTATAGGATCCCAGGCCAAAAAGAACAAAAATTGTATTAAAATTGCATATAATCATGAACAGATTTAAATACTTGGTCTATAACATAAGTTGTGTGAACAACTGTCAGACTAGGCGCGCCGTGGGCTAGTGGTTAGACCATCCCTCTCTCACCAAGTTGGAGCGGGCTCGATCCCAGGCGACCGCATATGGGATTTTTGTTTGACAAAGGGGTGCAGGGGTGGGTTTTCTCCGGGTTCTCCGGTTTTCCCCGACATTCCCCACACCGTTGCTCCATCTTCATTTCATGTATCAACAGTGTCATCGCCTGTAGTGACTTACAAGTAAAAGCAGGCATTAAACACTATCAAAAAGAAAAGAGAGAATAGACTCAACTCCTTTAACTATTTCTGTAGAACCATACAGCAAACATTAAGTAAAACCATGAGGAAAGAAGCATACGGTTATGGCCTCACGGTACTTTTATATGACACTGACGACTGAATGTAAAAAGGAAGGATGAAAGAAGATTTTAAGCTGAAACGAAATGTTTAAGGTACGTGGTAGGTTATATACTTTAAGATAGAAAAAAACGTGAAAAATAAGAGCTAAAATAAAAATACAAAGTATTTAGGAAATAATAAAATGTAGAAAATATAGAGCATAAACAAAGAATGCCAGATGGAGCAGTAACAAACGCAGAATACTTACAATTCACGAGAAAAGAGATGACAAGACAGACCTAGGAAACGATACTGGAATCAATATTTTGGAGAGGGAACATACCAACAGGTCTACTAACCATAAAGAAACCACATCACATCTTTCCTTGTGTTCTGAATAAGCTGTCCGCGCCCCACTTCAGTTTAGGAACCGTTGATCTACATCCTGTCATTTGGATATAAAATGGGTCTAGGATAGCTACACGAATTTAATATCTACAGAAAGAAAGGAAGATCATTTGTATTGCATTCATACCAACTTTTCTATCCATGCTGCAATAAAACTATTCTTAGATACGTTTATTCTTCTATCTGCTGCATGCTAATCAAGATAAACATTAACAGAAATTATTTTATTCCTTCCTTGTAGTCAAATCTTGTAAGAGCTGGTTGCTAATGTGATGATACCTAATTTGGTTCTATTTGCATGACCAGGAGTAAAAAAAGAACCACGACTTCCCATTTGAGATAAGTATAAGTATTGCAAGATTTAAATCAATAACAGCTAGAAACTCTAACTCCAGAAAATAATAAATGTTCAGCTATAATTAGTTATATACAGGTATATGAATATAGCTGACATTAATTGTGTGTTTTAATAATATCTACATTTTTTGTTTGGTAACATTTTTTATACCTCTTACGGTTTAACAGTTACGCAAGTCATTCAGAATGACGAGGGTTTCAGAAACTATTCCCAGAAAATTCAAGATACAAATTTTATTTTTCATGAAAATACCTTAAACATATAATATTTTAATCGAAAGCATTATAGCCAATTTTGTGAAAATCAAAATGTTCAAAAAATGTTCGGGGTGGGGGTATTTTCTTACTATATACATTTTTTTCGTGGAGTTGATTGTTTTTGAGGTATTCCTTGCTTTTGGTTTCAGCTTTAAAAAGCGTATACTTTTCTCATACAGGGATTTGTGAAGTTTTGTCCATATAAACAGAGGAACTTAAGTCACGTAGCAACCAGCGTTTGACTATCACTTTAACCTATAACTTTAGCCTTATTTTGCTTCTATTTACAATGAAGCAAATAATAAGACAATTTCTGCTAATTTTTTCTCGATTCGCATGAATTAAAAAGAAGCATAAATTTTTTAACAATAATTTGTTGTAGAGAAGTAGAGAAAATAATGTGAGAGTGGAACATCAGATTTCTTTATTCAGTGATCATCAAATTATGCATTTCCGGTGAAATTCTGGAAATTGCATTTTCGGGTGGAATCTTCTCTACCTATCATGCTGGTGACGGAGAAAGTAAAAACAGGAAAAACTTAACGAGCTGACGGTTCTATTCAAAGTAAACGTACGATAAGGGATCGAAAAGTAACGCACAATATTTTTTTCTGTCTTGTTTGCAATGTTGCAATTTCACACAGATATAGTTTGAAGTTTTCGCTACAAAGGGTATTTTTTGTTTCATGTACATTTCTAACGAGAGAAGCCTGAGCTACGCGACAGAGATGGCGCGTAAACTGCTGACGTCCACGTGTGAAGAGCATAGAGGTGTGGTTTGATATTTTTGGACCAAAGGACACAAATCGAGTGACATTCACAGGGACATGCGTGGCATAAATGGGGATGATTGTATGGACCGTAACAATGCCTCCAGAAAGTGTGCATTCCTCCAAGCATTCCTCCAAGAAGGCCGTGTGAACCTTATTGATTCGCCACGCTCCGGAAGGCCGGTAATACCTGCAACCCCGCAGAATGCCAGAGGAATTGAGGCGGCAATTTTGAACGACCGGCGTGTGCAACTGCGAACCTTATCGCAACAGTTCAACATTTCCTATGGTGCAGTGTACTGCATTGTTCATGACACGTTGAAATTTCGTAAAGTAGAGCTTGCTGGATGCGTAAGAACCTTACGGATAACCACAAGGGCGAGCTAATGATGTCAAGCTTGGATCACTTAACGCGGCACACCGCAGAAGGGCATGACTCTCTGAAAGGAATCGTCACTGGTGATGAGTCTGGGCATACCACTACACGTGCGAAACAAAGCAGGCAAGTATGGAGTGGAATAAAAAATAAATTAAAAAAAAAACTCAATCTGCTAGGAAAGTTCTTGAGATAGTGTTCTGGGATATGCATGGTATTTTATGGGGACTTTGTTGAACACGGGACTACTATGAATTCTGCAGCCTACATTAAAACTTTGGAGAAGATGCGTCGTGCCCTTCGTGACAAACGCCACATTAATGCAGAGGCTGTAAAACTTCCTGACAATGCTCGCCCTCATGTTGCTGCTGCTGTTCCTTAGAAAATCACCAAATTTGGTTAGGAGGTGCTCCAGCATCCACCATACAGTCCGGATCTTACGCCGTTGTACTGTCATCTGTTTGGTCCTATGAAATAATTCCTGGCTGGCCAACGCTTTGCGACTGATGCGGAAGTTAAATCAGTAGTCCGCAGTACAGAGAAACGGACTTCTACGAACAAGATATATTGAAACTGGTATCACGTTGGGACAAATGTGTTAAGAAAGTTGATGACTATGTCGAAAAGAAGGTAAAAAGAGTAAGTTCATATTTGATTGTTTTTTTTTATAATTATTAAACTTTCTTGTAAAATAATTATTGTGCGTTACTTCTCGATCCGCCCTCGTATTTTTAACGACATCCTTATTGAAGTTGAGTGTTTGTGGAGAAATAAAATCTCTGTGAGTTCATTTATGAAATTGCAGGTTTTGTTTCAATGGAAGTAATCTGATAGTGTTAAAATATTCCTTAGTTTAACAACTATAATATCTGTTCACATCCAAAAGCTCCGCAGTCAAATTATACAATTCCTAAATGAACGAACATCACAATGTCAATCAGTCCCCAAACGCGCCTTTACAGTCTAACGATTTAATTACTTTTCTTGTTAGTGAAGTAGCAATAAAGCACTTGAAGGTCTTGAGATGATAAATGGTAAACAAAAACACCACTCAGAAAGGCGCTCTAAAAGTGATGAAAGTTCTTAACCGTCTGCCTGTATCATCATCACCATTGCTTGGTGCTCATCCAGATAATGTTGTTAGGAAAGAAAAATGATGTAATCCACGCGAGGATCCTGAAAGCAGAGAGTAATCTTTTATACTTTCTTGATGACATTGAGCAATTTAACGGTTTAGGGCTGGTATTTAGAAGCGTGACATTTTAATACTGATGAACTTACTCGTTTAGTTCTTCTGAATATATCTGCGGTGCTTGCTTCTTGTAACCGATTATTTCAGCCAAGATGCTCTAGACGTAGATGACTATAATAAAGGAAGTTCGTGTTCCATATAAGTTGAACGATAAAGCCCCCACATAAAATATTAATCCAAACTACTATTCAGACTTATTGTTGGCATAAACCGTTTATTTTGTGAACTAACTTGCGTCTTAATGCCATGAATACAATGTGATTTTTCGTCCGTCATGAGTACTATAACGACTTAACAGCTAGTTTTGTATATAAGCGTTTAAAAGAAAATAGATCAATACATTTTATATTTAATTAACATCGGTAGTAAATTAAGGGTGCCTAGTAGGTATAGATTTGCTTAAGAATACAATTTTTAGGCAAATCACTGCAAATATAGATTGTAATTTTTTGTAATAGTTTGAAGAAGCGTATACATATATTTAGCATATTGTGATGAAATCCACACAACATTAAGCGTGGTTTAATGGAAAATCTCTTTTTAATGAAATATTTTGTTATTATTTTCAAGGATATCTATAATAACAGAAGTAATTACTGCTACCGCACTATTCTTTCCAAAAAGTGATGCAACTAAAGATTAATGCTATGTGTACATTTATGATCTTGCTCTACCCAATTCTTTCTTCCTCATTATGTTAGTGTAGACAGCCTAGGTGGGTTATTTTGGACATGCATCTAAATGTTTATTACGAAAAGATGAAACTGACATTTTTAGTCAGATAATGATTCGTAATTATGTGTTATTCTACAAGCACTTCCAAGTTTGTATTATCAGCTGTCTTATTTTCTTCCCTCGTGAGTAGTTACTTTGTACTTATTGTTGTGAGTGAACAACGGTAAATATATAATTGTCTCAGAACGCCCCGCCCAACTTTTTTGGGGTAATAACCATCATGGCATTATGAACTTACTTGTGTACCATTTAGGACATCACTGAGAGCCCACGTATGCTTCCTTACTGTTAAGTAACTTGCGACAAGGTGCAGGATATAGGCGTCGGCATCCTTTTTATTTTTATTTACATGAAAACGCCGCCGCGTGTAGGTATTCCCCAAAAGCTTTGGAGCACCGGAAGTGCCAACAGGTGCACGTGCCGAGTGAATTCCGGCGTCGAGACGCTGTCTCTTGATTAATCTGGCTCATATGTTAGTGATCAACTGCTGCTTGGAACTGCTCATTACAATTATTTGTAGCAAGCCATCAGAAACGGGGTATTGTTTGCGGTATCTAGTGCATACTCTAAAACAACAGAATAGTTTAAGGTACCTACAGTTATCGAAAAATGTCGGAGACCTGCAGCTCTTTTGTGGAATCAAGACGAAGAGGTTATTCGATACGACCAATATTCGATATTTTGACCAATTGCAGAGATTATGCATGCAGAATAGCGATCAGCGTGGTAGATTCTAATTTTACACATACCAGCTTGGATTGTCGACTGAAGGATGGAATCTGGAGCGCTTCTTACTCTTTCAAGAAGCTGACAAATATGGATGTATGCACCAAAATGTATAAACGTAATAAACCCAAGATTTTGTGTTTAAAGAAGCGAGTAAACGTCACACATATATTTACTTTCTCTACTTCAAAACTAGTACATAGACAAGGCATTGTATTCCACTCAAAGTTACAATACTGATATCTTTGAAAATGCACTTTTTAAGGTCCCCTAAATAAAATAACATTTTAAAAAAAGGTCCTGTGTGGTTTAATATGTATCTTCTGTGAACAGCATAACTCTAAAACGAAAGGTCGGTTAAATACTAAACTTGGTAATTTAAGTTTAGCGCATTCCAAGAATGGGACAGGAATATTTTTAAGAAAATTCCCCAACCTACCATTTACATAGAAACATTTTAGAGAAATTTGGGCCTTAAATGAGTAATCATTTTGATTTTGATTAAAATATTGTAGTTTATAGATATTTACAAGACAAGTAAAATTTATATCCTTAATTTCTTGGGAATACTCTCTGAAGTCCTCTTCATTCTGAAGACATATTATAATTACAGGAGCAAGGAACCTTTTGTAAGAAATACTAGAAAGCAAGCTTTCGTTCTTAATCATGAATATTCCAAAAGACTTTCCTTTCTTAAGGATATTTAAGTTTATTCTTGACTAGTTAAAATTGTTGAAATGTCGCTATTTACAGTTTTAATTTTTCTTTAAATAACTTGTGGGAAGCGGAAAGAACGCCTAAGATGAATGGAATGAGATGGTTGCGTGTTAGCAGATTTGTTGCAGTCATGAAGATTATCTAAAGAGGAAAGCCTTGATGTGTCTAAGCCTTCCACTCATTCCTGATTTACTTACAGTAAAAGTTAAGTAGTCATCTATGAAAAAATTAAAATTCAGATGAATTTCAAATAATGAAGTCAACAATTTCATGTATACTAACATTTTAAAGAGAGAACATTTAAGTGTATGTGTGTATATGTGTGAATATGTGTGTGTGTGCGCGCGCGCGCGCGCAGGATAATCTCAGAAACCATCCAGGTTGATTTTGAGAAATTGTTCCACCGCAGAACAGCTCTATTCTTCCTGACGTAAGTGGAAAATAAAATGGATTCAAATCGTATTTATAATATCTGAATTACAAAATCCGAGAAAACAAATGAAAGTACGTTTACTTTGGTACTTTAGAGCAGGTATGAGCATTGTTGACCCCGCAGATCACCGTATGTAAAGCGACCTTCACCCCTCCCTTTCTCGTTTGATGTTCACAATACACAAGAAGTCCTTTAACCCGGTAGCGGAAACTGGTGTAGGCAATTAGGAGATGCATTCCACTAGGGTTGGTCGGACATTCTGGGAAGAAGGGGCTCTTTCATATAATGTAGCATACAGAAATTCTGCAATGTACTCTGTTTGTGTGTGTGTATGTGTGTATGTATATATATATATAATTGGAGGTTGCCATAAACGAAGTATACTAAACAGATAAAGGATCTAACTATATAATTGAGGTTTTAAGCAATACAAATATATGTTAACAAGCTTGCAATTATATAAAGCACTATAAAAATAATTATAATCGATAGATTTGTATTTCACTCTTATGTGGAAATGATCCTTTACTAAAATAACCAAATTTATATGTATGAATAAGTCAGTTTACATATAACAATGACCCTTCAAAATAGCTAGTTTTGTCTGCAAAAACAATACACAAAAGCATGGGATAGTATCCCTAGATCCAATTAGTAAGCCAACAACGTCAATTGAAGCAAGATTTACGTAAAATTTTAATGTAATGCGTCCTTTGCTCATTTCCTCCGCAAATTTATAACTTTTTTTTTGTACAAATTGATAAGTATATTATACATGTAGTATGTAATATTTTAGGTACAAATCTTTATTCCATGATTAAAAAAGAATAAAGTTCTTAATGTGGTTTTGGTTTTTTACGCCACTGCTGCGATAGAGCAGTAATTACGTCATAGAACTCCATGCCTCCTTATGACACGCTACTCGCACATACCTGCCTTAAGCAACATTCACAAAGAAATGCAAACGCAGACGCAACACAGCATAAGCGAAGGCGTGAGGGAAGAAAGTTCACAGTGCAGTCGTAAGCGAAACGCAATAAATTAGCATGGGTTTCTAATGTAAATCATATGCGGATATCCTCCAAGCGCACAAACTGAATAACATAACCAACAATATCATATTAAAAATTCACTCAAACTTTTAAAATGAAGAAATAGGTTCTAAAAATACACAACCGACGCTCGCGACAGTAACGTCAAATAATTGTTTGGCCAAAATATTGAAAATATGAGTGTGAAGGCTGCAGAAAATACATTTGCACATTTAATGCAATGTGCATTATCTCTTTTCCTCTTACGATTGCGAGAGCCAAGAAATCTAGACGCAGATGGTGGATGCATCCATAAAAATAAAGGAGGATTCAACAAGGAGACTACCATAATCTCTTGAGGGAAATGAGAGATGGTGCGGGACAACCAATTAGAAAAGGAGCATGTATTTGTAGAAGGCGCGATAAAATCTCACTGCTGTTGAACACCAGTTAAAAGAATGCAAAATTCTTCTTCTATGTACCCAACGCAAGGATAAAATTTGGAGTATGCATTGTGCAGCGTGTTGCGCGTGTCTGTGTGAACACTTACATTGAATAACAGGGTGCAAAGCCTTGATCAAATGTTGCGTCTGTTTTTACATCTCATTGTGAAGTGGGCCTTAAAGTGTGGGACATGTGGCTCTTGTGCCGCCTAGCCTCAGGCGAGCGAAACACCACACAAGATTACGACTAGCAAGTCTAAATATCGCCAGTCATATTTTTGTTAGTGATATTTATGAACCAATAATTTTAGAAAGGTTGCGCAGCAGAGAGCCCCAATTTTTCGTAGGCTAGAAGAGCAAAGCTCATTGGAGCCCTTAATTGAGGTAAATTAAATAAGATCACAGCTTTTATTTTGTACTTATCGATACCAAATGGAGAGATGTTGTATGGGGTGTCAGTGTGTCTGTGTGTGTGGGAGGGGGGATATCTCGGAGTAACCAACCGCTCTGATAAACATTTGACTATGGTGTCACTCTCCTACAACCTCTTTGTATATAAAACGAAATGTGTAATGAATCTATTTCTGCAAACCGTTATCTCGATTACTTGAGCTATATAAAAATAGGGTTTTGTAAGAAATAACAAATGATGTGAACAGAGGAAGTCATGCAATTGTAATGTATTTCTTATATATTCATGGGTATTGTTGTGTTCTCGCTTAACAAACTGGAATTTTTGAGTGAGATATGCTTAACTTTAAAAGTACGTTTAGGTTATAGGTACAACGGAACATCTCGCGTTCTACGGCCCAGTAAGATATATTTAGGTTACCACTCCTCAGGAGGAATTGCTGAATGAATGAATGAATAAGTGTATTTATTAATATAGCAATATCATACATAGAATTTCAACAGTCGCACGGGTCTACAGACCGTACGTGCTTTTGTAATACACATTACAAGCAATATTAAAACAACAGTCACAACAAAGAATTAAAAGAGTAAACACGAAAATAAAAAGACAAAGGAAATACACAGTCAAAAGCAATATTAAACAACAATAAAAATTAAGAGTGAATCCGAAAATAAAGATACAAAGATATTCAAATATAGCAATTTACATTTACAGCACAGAGTACACCTTCATAAATGCACCCTCTTATCATAGATAGTTACACTTAAAAGACATATATACACATAATATATACAACCCTAGCACAACAGTGACCTAAGTATGATATAATATACATGTATGTAGAACATTGTAGTCACTTTTGTTTAGTTGATCTGAAGAAACGGAAGTAGCCTACTGGCTGCAGTCAGAGTGACAACAGAGACTAGCAGACGTCCCTAATCTTCCTAACTCGAAGATTCCACCTACCACTGGAGCTACCCAAAAAGGCCGATGAACAGCCCTTACAACCAGGCACCGCTCTTGTCAACGGGGAATGTTCTTTTCTTGGAGCAAGCATCCGCACCATTTGACCCGTACCGTCTCTTGCCATAAGCACTCCTGAAACAGAGAAGGAAATAAATAAAATGGAAATGAGGAAGAGGAAATCAAACCTCCGAGTATTCGTCTACCGATTAGCAAAAACCATGAAAAACACAAGGTGAGTGAACACTCGAATGGGACCCTGGATCTCCCAAAAGTGACACTCACACTTACGGCGGAGCCAACTTGTTCGGCCCTTAACTTCATATTAACAGGCAGTAGGGGAAAAATGTAGAACAAAATATGGAACCTAAACATTAAATTCACGCATATGATTTTTTATTATTATTATTATTAATATTATTATTATTATATTGTTGAACCTCCGATAAAGCTGGAAACAGCTTGCTCCTAATTTGAGAGATGTGTGGCCAGCATAGGTGGGTAAAATTGTACGAGCTATCATAATTACATATTTGGAAGTTTAAGAGTTTTTGTTTTTGAATTATAATATCGATCCGCCTTACAGTAACTTGCCGGCAAGCATTAGTTTAATAGTCAGCCACACTTGAGAATAAGGAAAGATGTGATGCAACCGATACTATATGGCATACTGTGGTTTACTACATTCTAGCACATATTCTGGATTTACAACCATCCCCCTTCAGGGAAGCCTGATATCTAGGGGAATAATCTCGTATTTTTGTTCTCGAAATAAATTGGTTTGGTAATATGCGTTTTAGTTGTACTTCAGTTTCTCTCTAAAAATGCCGAGAACATGTAAACAAAATCACTTAAATCTAAAGTTCCTGAATTTGGTGGACGTGATTGAGGTTGATGTTTCGATATCGCTGTTCAAATTTTGAGTAACATTTTAAGATATTCACAATACAACAGGACTTCAAACACAGAAAATATGTACATCTAAAACATGATTTGAAAAATAGTGCTAACGTGCTACCTTATTTTTTAATGGTTTAAAAAATAAGCCATTGTTGTTCATTTGTTTTAGTATTGTCATTTGATATAGGTATCTCTTTTAAAGCCTTTTTAAATTAAAAACCTTCAGCACCTGCCTATCACAACACAAGTTAAAACTTCATAAACTGAAAACTGAGAAGGAAATAAATAAAATGGAAATGAGGAAGAGGAAATCAAACCTCCGAGTATTCGTCTACCGATTAGCAAAAGCCATGAAAAACACAAGGTGAGTGAACACTCGAATTCAACTGCCAGATCTCAATTGACAAATCACTGCATTTACTATGAGCATGAAAACGAATCTTTAAATTACACTTCATATAGCAACTAGTCTCTGGCCAAGACTGTTGCACAGGCGGTCTCTTAGTCTCACAGTAATTACATTAGGTCAAAGAAAATTGTTTCCAAATGTGCATCTTTTCATTCTTATATATGCATTAAGGAAATATTGAACACAAATAAAGAAGCCATTTTAAAACTGAACATCGATATTATTTTCCTATAATTGAGTATCCTCTAAAAGGTTAAAGAAAATATGTTGACAACTGCAGAACATGGAGACCTCATTGTAAAAAAAATACTAAAAATGATTTTAAGAAAAAACTTTAAAATATAAATGCAGACTTCAGTGAACAGCTTAGCAATATGTAACTCTAAAGATAGTTAAAATGTGCACCCGATAACTGAAAATTGATAGTTTACGACTTTACTCCAAATTTTAGGGATGAATTATCTGAAATACTCTTTTACGCGGGTCGGCTGATAAGTCCCGGGCCTCACACAGATATGGCGCCATTAGTCCAGTTAGACGGTAGCATCGTAAAGTTTAACTCTAGACTAGCTTGTATCCATAGTTACAGGTTAATAGCTTGTTTAGTTTTCGAATGACAGCATTTTAAACAAGACAACTTTAGAGTTTTCACGAAAATGGAGTATTTGGAAACACGAACAGTGATTAAATGCTTCCATTTGAAAGGCTTAACGCTTAAAGAAACCAAGGAGGAAATGGACAGTACATTAAAAGACTCTGCCCCTGGGTTGCAGAGTTTAAAATGGGACTACGAGCACTAGTGATGAGCCTCGCTCTGGACGCCCTGTAGAAGTGACAAATCCAGAAATCATTGAAAAAATTCATCGTTTAGTACTGGAAGACCGCAGATTAAAGTTGTTTGAGATAGCAGAGGCTGTGAAATATCAAAAGAACGTGCAGGTAATATTTTAAGTAATGTTTTGGACTTTCACAAGGTCTGTGCAAGATGGGTGCCGCGTTTGCTGACACCTGATCAAAAGTTGCAAAGAAAAACTGTTTCTATTACGAAAAAATTGTAGCCGTAAAACTCCCAGTGAATTTTTGAGACGGCTTATTATCATGGGTGAAACTTGGATACATCACTACACTCCAGAAAGTAAATCACAGTCAAAACAGTGGATTGCACCAGGTGAACCAATTCCAAAAAAGGCAAAGTCAATTTTGTCAGCTAACAAGGGTATGGCGAGTGTTTCTGGGATGCACAGGGAATTAACTTTAATTGATTACTTGGAAAAGGGTAAAAGTATCACTGGTGAGTATTAAGCAAGCTTACCGCAACGTTTGAGTGATGAAGTGAAAAGAAAAAGGTCTTATTTGGCAAACAAAAAAAAAAAAAAAAAAAAAAAAAAAAACAAAAAAAAAAACAAAAAAAAAAAACTTATTTCATCACGACAATGCTTCGGCCCATCGCTCAGTCATTGCAATAGGAAAAATGTGCAAATTAAAGTCGGAATTGCTTGAACATCCATCAAGGTATTGGATTCAATTAAATATATTGATTTAGGTTGAGGAAAAATTTTTGGTGCTCAAAATTTATTCGCCAGATCTAGCACCCAGTGACAATCACCTGTTCCCAAAACTCAAAAAATTTCTTGGACGACGAAGATTTCACAGCAACGAGGAATTTATTGATGTGGTAAAGAGCTATTTTGCGGACCTTGATAAATCGCACTACGAGATGGTTTAATTGAATTAGAACGTCGATATGACAAATGTATTAGCCTTTCTGGAGATTATGTTTAGAAACCAAGCAAAAAAAGTTTTTTAAATGCTGTTTTCATTGAGCGGCCCGGACTTATCATCCGACCCTAGCACATATATGCCTATTTAGAATGCTATCTTAATTTATGCATATTAATTCGTGTTAACGAGATTAAATTAATGGAGGCTAGCCCCATCATTCCCCCTGGGAAACGATAACATAGTTACCAGATGGATGTATTCGAATACCACGATATTTAAATAATCTATGCAAATTGCAGCGTGTTAATAACTTCTCTGATAAATATTTAACGCCATGCAAACGACTTAACATTACAATGTCTCTATCACGATCATCCTGGCATTCACGAGGGTTTCAGAAATTAGTGTAAAATTACACTTTCATAAAGTAGATACGTATGTAGTTGTTAACTCGTCGAAGTTTTCGAATAGAATAAAGAAACGATACTTAGCAGTTTATAAGATATAATATATTGTTTCTATTTTGAATATACATTATATAGTGTTATAAAATCCAGAGTAATGAGGTAACGGCTTGTTTACGTCACTAGGGTCGTAAATATTTAAAATACTTTATTTTATCACGTTAGTTTAGTACTAACTTGCACCAAGGCAAAATGAGTGCGCCTCAGAGGGTATGTATTTGTTTTCTGTAACTCTTTTCTACTTAGTGGATTAGTGTATAACTTTGTATTTTAATGAGCAGGTAAATAAAAATACCATATACATTAAAACATAGTTAAACATAGTTACTCAGTTCTTTTGGAAAACCATCATTAAATAATATTGGTTGGCAATTAAGATTAAACGGCTCGCTTCGCTTATTTTACTATCTGCACACCTGAAGCTAGTAGTGATGATTACAGAGCACTTCTATAGTTGAAGTGAAAGTGCTACTTGTGAATGGATTTCCCCGTAGAAATCTTCGTGTTGCATACTCAACTTAAATACAAAGTTTGGTATTTAACGGACTTTTCCTTTTCGAGTTATGCTATCCCCGCGCGCACACACACACACACACACACACACACCACACACACACACACATACACTCACTGACCTTTTTTTTTTTTTTTTTGATTCAGGGGGTCCCAAAACACTTATTTCCGGTGAAATCTCGGTGTTGAATTTTGGATGGAATACAATACCTTCTATGCCTATTATGTACATTGTACATACGTGCAAGAGAAAGTAAAATTGCAATAACACCACTATGGAAAAGCTACTCTTGCAAGAAACTACGTATTTTGAAAATTATTTTCAAGCGCAGGCCTTGAACCTATATTGTTGAAGTGTACTAAGCAAGGATTGTGGTCCTCCTTTAATTCAAATTAATCACTGTTAAGAAACAGCATAAGAACGTGTAGATCTTGGCTTGAAGAAAGAAGCATTTGTTGTCTGGTCTTTCTCAGAAGCTCTTTGATTATTCGTTTCACGTTCCTTTAAAGGGAGGATACTGTTTCTGATATGTGAGATCGAAGTCCATATCACCCTGTTTGAGATCTGTGCTTGAGGTTTACTGTCTTTCGTATTACTCGTTTTCCTATGTCTAAGATCTTCAGTCATTCCCACTCTTTTTCCATCCTTGATTTTGAAATACCAAACACGTATCATTGTGAAGCAGCATGACCACCGCAGACCTCAACTGAATTATTGTATTAAAAGCAAGTGATTGGCTCGACACGAATTCGGCGGGAAATTACTTCCTCCACTTAGTACATATTACATAGGTAGAGAAAATATTGCACTCCACCCAAAAATTTGATAACGAAATTTCACCGGAAATATACGTTTAGTTATAAAAAAACATTTTATGAAAAAAATGCTTGTGTGTGTGCTTTTTTTTTTTTTTTTTTTTTTTTTTTGTATCCGTATGTCTGTAAAACGACAACTCAAAAACGAAAAGTCGGTAAAATACCAAACTTGTTATTTAAGTTTGATATTTTCCAAGGATACGACATGAGGATTTGAGAAAAATCCCCCAGCCCAATTTTGAAAATTTTTATTTTCTCAAAAATGGCTCTAACAATTTTGATTAAAATTCAGTATATTAAAGATATTTAATGACGACAAATAAAATGTATATGTTGAATTTTCTGGGAATAGCCTCTTTAAAACCTCTTCATTCGGGAGGGCTTTTGCATAACTGTAAACTATAAGAGATAGACAAATAGTTACTGCACTTAAAACACACAATTTATTTCACATACATTTCTTTTCGGGGAGTTGGCCATTTCCGAAATATTCCTTGTTATTATTTTTAATTTTAAAATTTTTAAACTTTCCTCATACGGTAATTTGTCAAATTCTGGTCATGCAAACAATCATTAAATTATGTGGCAACTAACTTTTAAAAGATTTGACTATCGCTTAAGCAGTCCCTTCTACTTACAAGGAAGCAGTAATAAGACTATTTTTTTGCTAATGGTTACTCGATTAGCATGGAGTAAATAGATGAATTAACCTTAAATATAATTGGTTACAGAGATCAGCTACCAAGATTTTAGCGCTCTGGACCTTTAGTACTCGTTATAGGCAGATTCAGGATTTATTTTAGAGGAGCGACACTTTTTAAACATATCTTACTATAGTAAAAACAGCCAATAGGAGAGAGTTTTACTTTAAATATTTTCAAACATTATAAGTGATGCACTATCATCCTTTGGATGAAAAAACTAACTTTGAGAATTCTTATACAAAAATCTGATGTGATCCATTCACATGCCTTTCTCTACATCTCTGCAACAAATTATTGCTAAAAAGCTTATGCTTCTATTTACTTCATTTTAATCGAGAAAAAAAATAGCAGAAATAGTCTTATTACTTGCTTCCTTGTAAGTAGAAGGGAAATAAGGGAGTAACATAGGCTAAACTGATAATCAAAAGCTTGTTGCTATGTGACGGAAGTTCCTTGTTTGTATGGACAGGAGTTGATAAATTACTGTATGAGAAAAGTATAAGTTTTTAAAGCTGAAACAAAAAACAAGGAATATGTCAAAAATGTATATATCATATATTGTGTGTTTTAATGTGCTCTACATTTTTGTGTGGTAAGTTTTTGTCCATCTCTTACGGTTTAGCAGTTATGCAAAATTCCGTAAAATTCGTCCAGAATAAAGTAGTCTTCAGAGGCTATTCCCTAAAAATTCAAGATATACATTTTATTTGCCATATAAATATCTTTAATATTTGACATTTTAATCAAAATCGTTAGATCAATTTTGAGGAAACCATAATTTTCGAAAAAACTTCCATGTAAAGGGTAGTTGTGGATGGGGGGATTTTCTTGAAAATCTTCGTGTCGCATTCTTGGAAGATACTAAACTTAAATACCAAGTTTGGTATTGAACGGCCTTTTCGTCTTTGAGGAATGTTGTCCACAGACACACACACACACGGACATTTTTGTAAAAATACTTTTTTTGGATTCAAGGGGACCTTTGGACATGTATTTCCGGTGAAATCTTAGTATCGAATTTTTGGGTGGAATGCAATAGCTTCTCTCTACACTACATAAATAGTACGTGTAGAGAAAGTAAAATGTATTAAATAAAGCTATCTTTTAAACACAATATTTAAGCAATTTGATGCTCAGTTTTATAGTAAATATTTTCTTCTCTTTGCTTGAGAGCACAGTTCTTATTCAGAAGTCATTTACTAGTAAAATATGAAGCATATTTGTTTCAGTATATTCCTTACTGACTGAGTGAACAGATGCTAGACTGATTTAAGTAAATAGGATAGAAATAAAAGTGTTGATTTTACAAAAACGACAGCATAACCCTAGTGTAACAAATGTCACATCTATTTCCCTTTCTGTGCCATGTATTATGTACATAGTAGATAGAGATGAATTTCCCAGAAATTCAAAATCATATTTCATCGAAAATATATGGTTTGAGGTCTTCTGAGTCCAAAACAAGCATTTTTACTTTCTCTACTAGTACTATATACATAGTAGGTGAAGGAGTAATTCTATTCCACCCAAAATTTGATACCCCTGAATAAAAAAAATCATTTTTTGAAGAATGTTTGTATATGTGTTTGTATTTCAGTGTGTTTTTTGTCTGTGAGCAGCATAACTCAGAAACGAAAAGTCGATTAAATAGCAAACTTGGTATTTAAGTTCAGTATTTTATAAAGATGCGATACGAACATTTTCAGCCAATTCTTTCAGCATGGATCATTTTTTTAAATATTCGATTTTCTCAAAAAGGGCTCTAAAGAAGTTGATTAAAATAAAATATATTAAAGTATGTACATCGCAAATAATAATATATCTTAAATTTCATGGGAATAGCCTCTGCAACCGCCTTCTTTCTGAATGACTTTTGCATAATAGAAAACCGTAAGAGAGATATCAATTTTGACTACACAAAGAATGTGGATCACGTTAAAACGCATAACTTTGCAAGCGCTTCTTTTCTGGAGTTGATATTTCCAAGTTATTCCTTGTTAATGATATTCATTTTTCACTACTTAAAAACTTTTCTCAAATAAGAAGTCGTCAGTGTCCTTTCTTTTCTTGTATGTTTTATTACTGTCCATATAAAGAAATGGAATTTCAATGTCATAGCGATCAGCTTTTAAAGAATTTAACTATCGCTTATTAACCTAGTGTCCCTTATTAGCTTGTACGTCAAGGAAATAAATAAGTAATGACAATTTTTGCTGACGCTTGGTAAGAATAGTTTGTTGCAGAAAAGGTAGAGAAAGCCATGTGAATGTAACGCATACAGTTTTTAGAAAAATGTCCATATGCGCTTGTTTGTTTATATCTGTGTGTGCGTGTGTGTATGTGTGTTAAATACTAAACACTAAACTAAAGTTCGTATCTTCCAAAGATATGCAACAAAGACTTTCAACTCTCAACCTTTGTACTGTATATTTTTCAAACTTTTCTATTGTACCAAAAAATGCACTAATGATTTGACGTCACAAATAATATGTATGCCTTGAATTTTCTTGGAATAGTCCATGAAGACGTCTTAATTCTGGATTACTTTTGTATAACTGGTAAAAACAAAATCTTACTGCACAAAAAATGTAAATATCATTAGAATACATAGTTATATGTAACATATATTTTGTATAGTTAACTATTTACTTGTTAGCGGTTTAAGTTTTCCAATACTTGTAGTTAATTTAAATGGGAAGTCGTCAATCTTTTTTCTTCCTTTCTTTTTAATCTTTTTATACTTCTGGCCATATAAAGATTACGGAATTTCAAAGCCATAGCGACTACCTTTGAAAGGATTTTGTGTATCGCTTTAGCCTAGTGTCTCTTATTTCCCTTCTACTTACCAGGAAGCAAGTAATAAGACCAATTCTACTAATGTTTCCCTAGATTAGTATGATGTTGATAAAAGAGTAATCTTTTAAGAGAATATTTTGTTGCAGAAAACTCAAGAAGGAAAGTGAATATTTTTCTTTCAATAAGAGCGGGGGGGGGGGGGGAGGACCCTCCCGGCCCCTCGCTGGGTCCTCCTATAGTTCTATTCGTAGTACTTAGACATAACTAGAAGTACCTCAGGTTGTTTCCTTGTCGGGAAGATATTATTATAATGAAATGTTCAAATATTCACAGGAAATCTTCAACAGCGAAAACAGTTTTTTTCTGCTCTGATTTGACGCAACAGTCAACAGAAACATTTGACGGTTAATTTAAAAACGGTAACAGTTTCCTCTGCCTAAGCAAATGTGTTTATGTCTGTAGATGTTCTTAAGTAGTGAAATCTATAGCTTTACGAGATATCAGCATGTTTTCTCGGAAGATCAACAAATTTTCCGAAAACACTATAATTGCAAACCAATGCAATGCAATGTCGTGTCTTAATATATGTAACATTAAAGAAAGAAAGAAAAACTGAATGTAAGAAGGAAAAAAAAAATAAAAATTACAAATGACATAAAATAATCCTTTCTGAAAGTACAGATGCCGCTGTACTAAAACTGTTTAATAACGTAGCCAAACACCTAAAATCAGAATAATTCAGCATTTACCCAAAAGAATTACATATTAATGAATACTTTAATAAATCATAGAAACTGTTGCAACGGAGCTCAAACATTGATTTAAGAATTTCTAAATATCGTAAAAGTAAACTTTAAAACGCATTAAAAATGTGGTATATAATAAACAATCCATTCGCAAGTGTACCCACGATCAGTAACACTAATAGGTTGCAGAGGATAAGGGAGAGTGAAAAATGAAGAGTTGGAGGGGCGGGGGCGCAGAGATGTAGGAAATGAATGATTGGTAACCTCCCAGGTAGCCCTCAGTAATTTAGGTGAGATCTTAAGATTGTCTCCACGTAACTCAAGCGAATTTAGGGACTTTGCATATAAGAAACAAGGATGAAATAAGTGCGAAAAAAATGTTCGTCTTAAAGAAAAGACATTAAATGTCATTTTGCGAAATTGTTTCTCAGATTTGTTTTAATTTTCTTGAACTGCCTCAGAATTAAAATGTTTGTTACTTAAAACCTAAAACAACACGGAAAACATTCTTCGTAGTACAGTCATCATTTTTTATCATCTATATGAATAACTTCAGATAAGTGGTTTTGTGATGCAGCTTTCTTCCTGTGCCGTCTATTTTGTTTCTTTTTCTTTTACTTTATGTATAGTTCTTTGGCATTGTAATTCTAAATTGTCCATCCAGATAAATCACGTCTTGAGCATGTTATTTGAATACAGTATACGCCGAATGCTATGCACATACGCTATCGTCTAAGACAGTCACCAACTGGTTGCCCTTTGAGTAAAGCAGAGAGAGCAAATTTACTCAATGCTCCTGCGAATCGTCTACTGTGCATTGAGTGATCAGCTGCGCGGAAAGCAAGAATAGATAATTCCTTCAATGCTGTAGCAGTAATGCAATAGTTTACGTTTATAATACCTAATATAATTTTCATATGTTAATATATCAACTCTAGCTTCATAATTTGTAGAAAAACTGTTCTCTTATGTCTCTTGATTCAGTATTTATATTCCGAATATGAACATATGTATATTTTCATAGTTTTAGTGGTTATTGGTATTTGTAACAAAAAACTGCAAAAAGATAATGGCATTATTATAGTAATAACATAATAAAACACCCACATCTTTAGCTTGTTTAATACTTTGCATTGGTTATTACTCAATTTAAGGAGAATGCTGTATCACTAACAGTATGAGAATTAATTGCTAACGCAAAACTTTCACATTAATAGCGCTGAAAATGAACTGGCATCCTGGCAATTAATTGGTATCAAATACAATTTGAAAGAAATTTCCTTCTCCTTGGTAACTGTCGTACTCACTTGCATAGGTTGTGTAATGAAGTATCAGACTACATTTTCTGAATGCAAACTAAATACTTATTCCACCACTTTTTACTTTCTCTATACGTACTATGTATATAGTGTATTGAGGTCTTGTATTTCACCCAAAAATTTGGTACCGAGATTTCAACGGAAATATATGTTTTGAGACCCCTGAATAAAAAAAAACATTTTTATATCCGTGTGTGTGTGTCTGTCTGTATATGTGTGTGCATCTGTGAGCAGCATAGCTCAAAAATGAAAAAAACTGAAAAACCAAACTTGGTATTTAAGTTTGGTATATTCCAAGGATGCGACACCAAGATTTTCAAGAAAATCCCCCATCCCAAACTACCCTTTACTTAAAAGAAATTCAAACATGTTGATTTTCTTAAAAATTGCTCTAACGATTTTGATTAAAGTATCGTATATTAAAGATATTTACTTGACAAATAAAATGTTTATCTTGAATTTTCTGGGAATAGTCCCTGAAGACTACTTTATTCTGGATGAATTTTATGAAATTTTGCATAACTGCTAAACCGTAAGAGATGGACAAAAACTTACACACAAAAAATGTTAAAACACCTATTTAAGTCATGTACAGTTTTTTCGTGGAGTTGATCGTTTTTTAGGTATTCCTTGTTTGTGGTTCCAGCTTTGAAAAACTTATACTTTTCTCATAATTTGTCATAATCTGTCAACTCCTGTCCATATAAACAAAGGAACTTCAATCACATAGCAACCAGATTTTGACTATTACTTTAACCTATGGTATTCTCTTACTTCGCTACTGCTTACAAGGAAGCAAGTAATTAGACTATTTCTACTAATGTTTTCTCAATTAGCTGAAGGAAATAGAAGCCTAAGCTTATTAACAACACTTTTTTTGCAGAGATGTAGGGAAAGACATGTGAATGGAACACAGATTTTTATGAATAAGAACGATTTCTCTTAGGCAGACATAAATGTAGGAGTTGATGTCTTGCGTTGCTTTATGTTCTCGATATTATAAACCGACACACGATGCACTATACAAGGAAGAGAGCAAATCTCTACGGTCACGTGTTTACTCACGGCAAGCACGGAGCAAGCCTGCTTCCTGCACTCATAATCAAGGGAGCTGGTGACAACTGATATAGAGCATCACTAAAAAGGAATTGCCTGCTCATAACTGATAGAAAGCTTTTGAATACACAGTAGTGCTTACCAAACTATTTTAGATCGTGTAACTGGCTCGGGGTTTAGTTTAGGAATAGATGATAATAGAGAAGATGCACATAAAATTCGTCATAAAGTTTCTTGACATCTACGACAAAGGACTGTACTTTAGTTTCTCTACCGTATACCTATGGTAGGTAGAAAACATTTTTTATTTCATTCATCATAAATACACGTTTTGAGCTCACGGACACATATCATGTGTCTGTGATCAGCATAACTCAAAAATATAAGATTGGATAAATAACAAACCTGCATTTTCCAAAGGTGCAACAAAAGCTTTTCAATAAGCCCCATATACAAAAATATCTCTATATAATTTATTTTCCTTATCTTTTAGTTTTATTTATTTTCTCAAAAAGGACAATCGATTTTAATTGAAAATAACTTATTCTCAAGCTATTTTAACGAACAACAGAAAGTAATTTTTAATTTTCCGTGATTAGGCAGCCAATGCCCTTTATTCAGAATGAGTTTCGTATAATTTTATATAATGATAAACGTAAGAGAAAGATATCTGTAAGATATTCGACAGTCATTTGAATTTTGGAATACTTTATCCCAATATTTTAAGTGTCAAGTCACCATTTGTTTGTTTCTTTTGGGCTTGAAAGGAGCATAGAATTTCAAAACCAACTTACAGCGACCCACGTTATAAAGATTTGATTATCGTTTCAGCAGCCTATATCGCTGTTGCATTGACAACGAAATGTATACTTAGCAATTTCTGCAAATGTATTTTTGTGATTACCACTAAGTCCAGGGATAAATATATAAACACCACTTTGCAGGAGTTTATATTATATATATAAACTAAACGATAATGTGTAGAACAAACCTCTATGATTGTAACACATCAGTTATTTACGCGTATAAGCTCATTGAAAAATAAAGGACGGTAACAGGAACGTTTGTCTTCCACTGCTACTAGTTTCTTTTTATGGTAATCTTAAACCACCATATATAAGTCGTCCAGAAGTAGTAAAAAATGAACGGTTTGTGTGAAGGTAAGCAGGAAATATTTTGTTTACCTTTAAGAGATGCGTTTTGTCCAAAAACTTATGGTAATTGCCCATAATTTATTAAAGTGTTTTTATAAAGGCGCAGAAAGGAAATGCATAGCATTTTTCAGTTTAACGATATCATCATAATTTTATAGAGTTGTCTGTTGGTGTGGACTGTTATAAAAATATAGACTCTAGAGCTTAACGCATTAATTTATTTGTTCAGCACCGTCTTTCTAAAAAATATTGGATACACCTATAAATGAGATTGTAATCGAAGTTTTTCTGGTAAATTTCAAATTCTGATATAATTGTTGTATAGTAAGGTTTTACTTACTTCTTTCGATTTCTTAGTTTTGCAAAATTACGCTAATTCACTCAGTATGAAGAGGACATTGAAAACTATTCATAGAAAATTTATGATATGTATTTTATAAGATAGGAAAATGCCTACATAATCAAAAATAAAATTACTACTCCTGCTATTCATACCTAATAAAATGTGTATGAAACAAACTATATATCTCATCCAATATATGAATATATACAAATAAAAGATCTTATGTGTTCCACTCACGTGACTTTCTCTAGCTGTTCTATAAAAGCTTTCTTTATAAAAAGACTACTTTTATCTACGTCTTGTTAATCATGATAAACATTACGAGAATTTGTGTTATTACTTGCTTCTTTGTAAGTAGAAGGGAAATAAGAGAATATACAAAGTTAAGCGATAGTCAGTTCTTTTAAACGTCGCTAAATGAAACAGTTGAAATTTGGCTCTTTTTTCTTGTTAGGAGTAAACAAACGAGAGAAAAGTTGAAGTACTTTAAACCAAAGCCAATAGCCCGTAATATCTCGAAAACGGTTAACTCTACAAAAAAATTGTATGTTACATAAGTTGTGTGTTTTAATGGGATCTACATTTTTGTGTGGTACGTTTTTGTCTATATCTTACAGTTTACTATTACAGAATGAAGAGGTCTTCAGAGGCTATTCCCAGAATATTCAAGATATATTTTTCATTTGTCATGAAAATATTCTAAACATGTTAATAAAAATCGTTAGAGCCATTTTTAAGAAAATCAAAAATTTTGAAAAATTCTCTATGTAATGGGTAGTTGGGGGTGGAGGATTTTCTTTAAAATCTTCGTGTCATCACATCCTTGTAAGATACTGAACTTAAATACGAAGTTTGTTATGTAACCGACTTTTTCGTTTTTGAGCTAGCTGTCCTCAGTAACACACACACACACACACACACACACACACGCGCGAACATGTTTCTAACTTTTTTATTCAGGGGGTCTCAAAACAAGTATTTCAGGTGAAATGATAACGAATTTTTTGGATGGAACACAATACCTTCCCTATGCCAGCCATAATTTACATCTCGGCAAATGTGAGCTACTTGAATAAAAACCAGTCAGCCATTTTCCAGAAAATAGGTGACGAAACGTTTCTCTTATAATGATAGTTTGGACGAGGAACTTTCATCCGTCATGCTCATATAATACTTTAAGGCAGACCTGGCTTTTATAGCGAGTGAGCCCAGTCTTACAGCTGGCTGGGAAACAAGGGAAATCTGCGGGGCGCTGTTACTGACGTCCGTTTAGAAGTCCTCTCTTGGCGACATCTGCTTTAACGCTCGTCTCCGTTGTCTCATTGATATTATCCATTCTTGCTAATTTTTACTTTACTGTAGGAAGAGAAATATTACATTCCACCCAAAAGTCCTTACAAGGATTTCACCGGAAATATATATTATGAGACCCCCTGAACCCAAAAGGATAATGTTTAGAAAAAGGTCTGTGTGTATGTTTGTGTGTGTGGAATCATAAATCAAAAACGAAAATTCCGCTTAACATTAAAATTGGTATTTATGTTTAGTATCTTCCAAGTATCCGGCACGAAGATTTTCAGGAAAATCCGCTCACCCTGAATTACCCTTATATAGAACACTTTTAGAAATATTTCATTTTCTCAAAATTGGATGTAATGATGTTTATTAAAATACCATCTATTTAAGATATTTTCATGACAAACGAAATGTATATCTTGAATTTTCTGGAAATAGCCTCTGAAGACCTTTTCATTTGGATGACTTTTATATTGGTAACCCGTAAGAGAAAGACAAAACTTACTACACAAACCATTTATGTGATGTACGATTTTTTATGGAGTTAACCATTGCCGAGATATTCCTTGTTTCGGGTTTAAAATACTTGAACTTTTCTCTAACGAAAAGTTGTTCCTTTTTCTTTTGTTTTACTCCTAGCCATGCAAAGAGAACCAAGTTTAAAATCACATAGCAACCAGCTTTTAAAATATTTAACAATCGCTTTAGCCTAGTGAATTTCCTTATTTCCCTACTACTTAATTAAGCAATAAGACCAATTATGCGAGTGTTTTGTTGCTACGGAATAAGTAGAGAAAGTCATGTAAATTGAACACAAAATATGTTTATCCAAGTCTGGCACAGAATAAGGAATTTCAATTATATCGCATAGCAACCAGCTTTTAAAATATTTGACTATCGTATTAGTCTAGTCCATGTCCTTATTTCCCTTCTAGCTACAAAAAATTAAGAAAAATACATTTCTGGTAATGTTTACCTTGATTAGCATGAAGTAGAGAGAAGAATAAGCTTTTGTAAGAATACTTTTTTTACAGAATGATTAGAGAGGGTAATGTTAGTGTAGCACATCAGATTTTTAATTTTCGCCCTAACTAATTTTGGTTGTTGGAGAGAGATTTGGGCGTATGGCCCCAAGCGGGAAGTAGATCTTCAGTCGATTGGGTTCTGGGTGTGAAACAGATGGGAAAGGAAAACAATGGGCCTCACTGCTAATGATTTAATTACACTAAGTACGCCTCAAGCCGGATGTTCCTGATGCATTATTCCTATCTGCTTGCCTAAAACTTTATTTTTGCGGCATTTCTCTCTCAACGCCCATGTTTTTGATTAACGTGAATGTCAAAGATATTGTTCCGTGTGTAATGTTCACAGTAAATAAACAATTTAATTTAACGAGTGCATTAATATATAAATCTACTCTGGTACTTCGGCTGCTTTCAGGTATCCTAGGAAACAACAAAAATGAGTCTTTATTTCTTTATTCTTTAAATAATGAAAATTCTTTTTTATATGAGTCCTTCAACTTGCTGGATAACAAACTAAGTACAACTTTTTTGCATAATCTAAAACTTCTTTGGGAATATCCATTTCCATTAATTTATTTGGTGCAATTTAAACAACCAGAATTGAAGCTGTTTAATCCGGCGGGGTTACGCGGGCAACGAACAAAGCACTGTATACGTCACAACTAAAATTCAATTCCGCGTAATGACGACTCTAAAATATTAATATTTATAAATGTAAGAATATTTCAGTTAATATTAGGATAGGATAAAACGTTGTATATTACACGTGGCCTGTTAGTCTATTATTTTCTCATGAGAAATCAGAACACTCATGTATTAAACATCCAACTCACAAATAATATGGCCTATTAACGCCACTTATAATATAAATGACTATTGCTCGCCAGAATGAAACTTGGCCATTTAGTTTTCTTTACTATACAATCAACCGATTTATTAAATTGGTTACGTTCTCTGTACAAAATAATTTTCTCCTCCGCAGAATTACCTTAACGAACACATTTTTTGTAGGACTCCTTAGAGATAATGTCGTGGATTGTTTATATTTGCTACACCCCTAAGTTGTATCTGAAATACTAAAACTATCTAATTCGTTGCATTTACGCGGTTGCATAAATGATTTTATACTACTGGCCAAAATCTAACGAAGTAGTACATTTCGTTATATCATATAGAATTTCCCAACTTGTATACATTTTCATTTATACCATGACTCTGGTGCCTTTGTTTCTTGTAAACAATGAAATTCACAAACTTTAACTTCCGTTTCGCTGACAGAAAAGTGCAGGCTGCGGATGCAATAAAACTGGACGAGACTGCCTTCAAGGTCAGTGAGCTGACTTCTAACCCGGAGGTCCCAGGTTCAATTCCCAGTTGGGACGGGAAAATTTTCTTTAATCAGAATTATTTCTCATCCCCCACATAGTCTGGAAGTATGTATGTGAGAGTGAATTTGTGTGTGTGTGTGTGTGTGTGTGTGTGTGTGTGTGTGTGTTTGAGGAAAATAAAATTATTTAAATCGAACGTAAGCAACCTACATACAATGAGTTGTTTCTAGTGCAAAGTCCCCGATATGACCTTAGACGTTAAAGGGGGTTATAAAAAAAAGGTAAAAAAAAATTATAAAAAAAAAAGCAAACCCTGGGCGAGTTTCCTTCTGTTTGCTTGAATAGTCGGCTCAACAGGAATCGAACCCGGAACTTCCGAACACAAGCCTCTTGCTTTACAAGGGAGACTTCTCGCTCGGTGAACATACATACAATGTTGTTGAGGATTCAGTCACGACCCTCCTCTACATTTGAATAATCATGCATGTTGTTCTATGCATTATTCTCTCTGTATTTGAGATGTACCTTTACGTATTAAAGATTTGGCTAACCTGAGTCTTGGAAGCAATACTTGTGTTATTACTCTCATTCTCGACATATGCTACTACACGTTATATACACTGTGTATAGAAAGTTCGGGATATTACTTATAATTTCTTAAATTTTCATTTTAGAAAAGTTTGTTACCAAAAACTGTTAGAGATATACAAAGCATTATGAAAGCGGTTTGATGAGATGCATTATTAGGTATCTTTCCTATCTATCGTAAGCGTTGATGTAACTTTTAGAAACATACCCCATATCATACTTGTGTATGCGTGGGAGGGAGGGGAAAGAGAAAAAATTGCGTGCGTGCTTTTCATTATAAGTAACGAAGGTTCAGGTTGTGTATATCATTGTTCTATTCAGTGTACAAACGCGTGTCGTGGCAATTTCTTTCTTCTGTTATTTCACAGCTACGCAGGACGCATTCTAAAGCCTTCACTAACGGTTTCGGTTAATCGATTCTCGATACGTACGAGAGCATTCAATGAACTACCGCTCATCATTGTTCATTTCTATGCTGCATGTGATGAAGAGATTAGGAGTTACACCTTAGTGAAGCGGTATTTCGTTTGTAGCTGCTTTGAAACTAAGAAAAACTTATTTTATTTGCAGATCTTGTTATTTCACTTTCTCCTCTATAGTAGTTAGAGACAGAATTGTATCCCATCAAAAATCTCGATCTGGAGGTCTCAAGTTTCCAGTTCCTCCAAAAGTTGTAATCCATGCGTGTATGTAATGACTGTCTGGCTGTCTGTATATCCGTGAACACCATAACAGAGAAACATCACATTTTGTACTTCAGTCACTTACTGTTTATGCATATTAGATGAAGAAAATGCTTGCACTTCAAACTGTGCTTTTTTATATGGAAAACTTTTCTTCATTTTTCATTTTTTTCAAACATTACTATATCCATTTTGATTACAGTATATTTGAGTCTTTAACATGACAAATTACATTTATGTATTGAATAGAAGCGAAGAAAGCTTGTAAAACGTTTAAAATTATATTTTACTATTTTGATTCCCGTATCTCAGTGTACCAATAGGTAATTTGTTTATTTTGTTCTATGATTGGGAAGAGCATCCATTCTCTTCATTACTTCATTTAGAACAAAACTAAGAAAAGTTTACTGGATATTTCAATAACATTGTTGCTTCCGAAAAATCCACGTTTGCTCCTGAAGTTTTAAATGTTGATTTACACCGGGATGTGAAATCAAAAAAAACATCGTCTTTCGTTTATTTGAAGATATTTCAAATAAGGGATGGTTTCATTAAAAAAAGGTTGTCTTTAATATTTTGGAATTTATCCATCTTCAAAGGAACTATTCATTTATGTAATCATTGCACAGTTTATAAATATGTATTACATCTTATCTGAGAACGTATGCCATCTTGCCAAATCACTTTCCTTTAATTTTAAGAGCATTCATTTATTTATTAAGCTACTTCGATGCCGAAATTGCATTCTACAACAGCATTATTTGTTTGTTGGAGCATTTGATGTAAGTGTTTTAAGCATTTATAAAATTATTTTAGTTTTTAGCACAAAATGCTCAACAAATGTAAACCTGGTTAATTTGAACAGTTAAAAAATAATTCAAATCTTCCCGGACGCAGGTGAAAAAATCTGATGTATACCATTCACATGGCCTTCTCTATATCCCTGCAACAAATTATAACTTTTACTTCTATTTACTTCATGCTAATCAGAACAAATTAGCAGAAATGGTCTTATTACTTGCCTCCTTGTAAATAGAAGCGAAAGAAGAGAGTACCATAAGTTAAAGTGATAGTCAACAGTTGGTTGCTATGAAGTTCATTTGTTTGTATGGACAGCAGTCGAAAAATTCCTGTAAAAGAAAAGTATGTTTTTCAAAGCAGAATTCAAAAACGAGCAATGTCTAAAAACGTTGAACTCCAGGAAAAAAATGTATATAACATAAATTGTGTTTTAACATGCTCTACATTTTTCGTGTAGTAAGCTTTTTTCCATCTTTTACGGCTTAGCAGTTATTCAAAATTCCGTAAAATTCATCCAGAATAAAGCACTCTTCAGAGGATATTCCCAGAAAATTCAAGGTATAAATTTTATTTGTCAGGTAAATATCTTTAATATACGAAATTTTAATCAAAATCGTTAGAGCCATTTTTGAGAAAATCAAAAGTATCGAAAAAAGTTCCATGTAAAGGTTATTAAAAGAGTGGGGGGATTTTTCTCAAAATCTTCGTGTAGCATCCCTGGAAGATACTAAACTTAAATACCAAGTTTGGTATTTTACCGACTTTTCGTTTTTGAGTTATCGTGTTCACAGACACACGGACACACCGACACCACACACACGGACCTTTTTCCGAAAATGCTTTTTTTTTTGGATAAAGGGGACCCTAAAAAATATATTTGCGGTGAAATCTCGTTATCGAATTTTTGGGTGGAGTGCAATACTTTCTGTATACGCTATGTACATAGTGCGTATAGAGAAAGTAAAAAATATGATGTGTTCCATTCACATGACTTTCTCTACTTCTCTGCAACAAATTATTGTTAAAAAGCTTGTGCGTCTATTTACTTCATGCTAATCGAGTAAATGTTAGTAGAAATAGTCGTATTACTTGCTTCCTTGTAAGTAGAAGAGAAATAAGGGAGTACCACAGGTTAAAGTGAAAGTCTAAAGCTGTTTGCTATGTCACTGAAGTTCCTTTATTGTATGCACAGATGTTGAGAAACTCCTGTGTAACTTTCTTAAAGCTAAAACAAAAAACAAGGAATATCTAAAAAACAATCAACTCCACGAAAAAAAATGTATATATCATACATTGTGTGTTTTAACGTGCTCTACATGTTTTGTGTGGTAAGTTTTTATCTATCTCTTACGGTTTAGCAGTTATGCAAAATTCAGTAAAATTCATCCAGAATAAAGTAGTCTTCAGAGGCTATTCCCAGAAAAGTCAAAATGTACATTTTATTTATCAGGTAAATATCTTTAATATACGATATTTTAGTCAAAATCTTTAAAATCATTTTTTAGAAATTCAAAATTTTCGAAAAAAGTTCCATGTAAAGGGTAGTTTGGGTTGGGGGGGGGATTTTTCTCAAAATGTTCGTGTCACATCCCTGGAAGATACTAAACTTAAATACCAAGTTTGGTACTTTACCGAATTTTCGTTTTTGAGTTATCGTGTTTACAGACACACGGACACACTGACACACGGACACACACGGACCTTTTTCTAAAAATTCTTGTTTTGGATACAGGGGACCCTAAAACATATATTTCCTGTGAAATCTCGGTATCGAATTTTTGGGTGGAGTGCAATACCTTCTCTATACACTAGTACGTGTAAAAAAGGAGTTGCACGCCATGTACGACGAAGGCTGTACGAATGACAACCCTACTCCGGTTGCACCTCTTGTGTATTTTATATTACATTTATCGTATTGTGTAGTGCCCTGTATAGTGCTAACTAGAGTGGCACAGTAACTCAGTTGCGTTCTACAAGGTTTCATTTCTTTATTAGTCTTGGCTCTATTCGGCATCACAGTTATTAACACACTTGGCTCTGGCTCCAAAACTTCAAGTACTTGTACAGTTAGGTGCAAATAATTACGTGAAGGAAATAAAAACTGAAAATTACGCATTGCTTTAGCATGTAGCTGGAGGAAGGGAAAGTCTTTCACAATTGACTGTCACGTTAGTTTCTGTAATATAAATCTATCATAAACAAAGATTGCGTTTTTCGCGGAAATGTGAACACCTAAAGCAAACAAAATAAACGAATGTCATAAATCTGCATGAAGCATGGCTTCCTTCGGAAGGGAAGTAAAGCCGTTCGTCCCATATTATAGATTTACGGCACGCAAAAGAACCTCAAGCCGGATAAAGAGGCTTCCGAGCAAAAGTAAAAGGTCTTTCACATCCTGTATTGAATGGGACGCTGAGAATCACGGAAGTTAAAACTCCATAAATAAAACTCCAGCTCCTTTTTATAATGAAGCAAATGTACTTCTGTCCAACCACCATTGTAATGTTCAAAATGCACAAAATTGCTTACCTTTGTCTCTTCTGTTAGATAATTTCACTTATTCTTTTGTTTTGTTTTTCCTTACAATGTATTTTAATAAATTGCATCATCTAAAAAATTATTCCGCACAATCCAGTTCACTATAATTACAAGTTTGTCACCAATTATTTCGCTCGACTATCTGATTCAGAACCTTGATAGCTTTAGTGGGCGGTGATTTGCGATCCTTGCAGGTGGTTGTGACGTCTAAATTTTGCTCTAACGTAAGAAATTAGTTTGGGGAACACAGATGATGGCAAACATATTTTTACGTGACCTCCGATTTAATTGTATGTTATCCTGGAAGATATAAAAAAGATGGATGGATGCATGGATGGATCGATCGATGAATGGAGAGTCTATATATACACTACAGTATTATTCATCTGGCGGGCAAACATTTCAGTTTTTTTAAGCAGTAGTTTTGAATTTTAAGCTAGTTAGTTCGTCAGAAAAATGTTAATATTGATAATAGGACTTTAAATCGACTTTTTACATTCCATTTTGTTCTTCCATTTTGTTGCTTACTTTCCATGTACTTGCATGCTTGAAAGGTTTACCAGAATTACAACATAATATGATAACGAATTTGCCGATTTTCAGTTGTAATACCTTTTTTTCAGAATTATATAATGATAGGGAACCTTGTTAAGAATCCTAAACAAAAGGTAATTTTAAAAACACTTTTGAAAAGCGTTTTCATAAAATGCCAGGCACAACACATTCCATGCTGTAATTGTTATTTCTCCTGTAGCGTAAGAGAAAAGCATCTGAAACGACGCTAATTTCTGGTGCTTTAGAAGCAAATAAAATTCTATAATTTCCGCTTTATGTGAATTATATTTATGCTCGCTGGCTATACACTGTTCGTCTAAAGAATAATTGTTTGCAATATTTAGAATCATTGAAAATGTCAAAAATATGAGAGACAAAGGAGTTGTTGGACATGAAAAGTGGAATACATTACACATATTATTATTATCATCATTATCATTATTATTATCACTATTATTGTAAATTATATTTGCAGACGAAAAGGCAGGTAAGCATTCCAAAGAAATCGTATTATTTTAAGGTTTTCCATGTTCGATATAGCTTGTATACCTAGAATTGTATTTATTCATTTTATGCTTTGAATTGTTTATTTTTTTACTGTTCATTCTGTCAAGAAAGTACCGGGAATGGATCATTTAAAAACCCTGTTTAAAAGGAGATTCGAAATTATTGTTGTCGCTAAGTTGGTACAGCTTTCCTTTATATCCACGCGGAGTTTGATCGTCATCTGTCATCTAGTTCGTTTACAGTACGCTATTTTGTTAGTTCATAACAAAGATAATTTGCGATTTTACGATGGATACAAATATTGAACAAAGAACCTGTCTTAAATTTTGCATTGCAAATGGTATTTCGTGTGCCAAACCGCTGAAAATGTTACAGAGGGCTTACGGTGAATCGACTTTATCAAAGCCACGTGCATATGAGTTGTACAGTGCATTCAAAAGTGGTCGAGATGTGGTGAAAGATTTGGATCTGGTCGGTCATTAACGGTTTCAACTGAACCGAAAGCCCGCCTTGGTAGCGTGGTGGTAGCATGTCTGCCTCACGTTCAAAAGGTCGTGAGTTCGAATCTCGCTTAGGGTGAGTTACCCGGGTAAGGTTTTTTTTTCGAGGTTTTCCCTTATTCTGAGAAGACGAATGTCGAGTAACTTTAAGCTCCATGGACCACGAGATCATTTGAGCATCATATCATCAATTGCATTCATCGTCCGATATGACCAAACCAGGTTAAAGGACGTTAAACTACAAAATAAGAAAAAAAAAACCGAACACAGCTAAAGTGAAGAAAATGGTGTCTGAAAATCGTATTCAGGTCTGAGAAAGATTGCGCTGAACTTTCGTACCATTTTAAACGATTGTTTGGGCATGACATGCGTTGCAGCTCGGTTAGTTCTGAAAGACTTGAATTTTCTGCAAAAACTCAATCGCGTAAGGATTGCTGAAGACATACTACAACAAGCCAGTTCCGACCCCACATTCATGAAACGCATTGTAACTGGTGGTGAAACGTGGGTTTACGAGTTTGACACTCAAACCAGTCAACAAGCTTCCGAATGGCCCCTTCCAACTGAACCGAAACCTAAAAGGGCACGTCAAACTCGATCAAAACTGAATGTCATATTGACTGCTTTTTTCGATTATCGCGGTGTCGTGCACTCAGAGTTCTTGCCAGAAGGTCAGATGGGAAATAAAGACTATTATCTGAACGTTATGCGGCGTTTGAGAGAACAAATACGGCGAAAAAGGCCAGATTTGTGGAACGACAATTCATGGATTCTGCACCACGATAACGCACCAGCTCACAAGGCTATTATTGTGAACGAATTTCTGACCAAAAACTCAACAAATTTCATCAAACAACCACCGTATTCGCCTGATCTGCCTGCTGCTGATTTCTTTCTCTTTCCAAAACTCAAGTTACCACTTCGAGGCACCCGTTTTCAGTCGATAGAAGACATAAAGGAAAATTCGCGGCGACAATTGACATCGATTCCTAAAAGTGCCTACAAAAAATGTTTTGTTGATTGGATTATTCGTCTGCATAAATGTATAACTTCAGAAGGGGGCTTACTTTGAAGGCGATAAAATAAAATTGGCTGAATAATTCATTTTTTTGTGTTTTATTAGCAAATTCCCGGAACTTTCTTGACACAGTTGTATATAACACTGATTCCCAAGTCGTAGTCCATTTTGTTTAATACCCAAATCAAATGACAGGAGGGTATGGTAAGACACCTTTACTGTTTCATCTTTACAATATAGAGCTGCAATGTGGGAGTAACACATGTCTCACATTCAAGAGGTCAGGAGTTCGAATCTTGCTTAGGATGAGTTACCCGGATAAGATATCGTGCTTTCCCCTTATCCTGAGAGGACGAATGTCGAATAACTTTAAGCTCCTTGGATCGTGAGCTCATTTGAGCATTACCATACCGATATAATTCAACGTCTGATATGATCAAAGAGGTAAAAGACGTTAAACTACAAAGAAGTGAAGAAAAACAAAAATACATACATGCTTCTGTTTCATATACTTTATTAAAAACTTAAGGTATTTTTAACACTATCTTCGCGTACCAGGCAAGTCATCTGGTGTAATAAGATTTAATGTTGATGGTTTCAACAATCTGAACCACATGCTGTATATGTATTATTAATTGTATACTTTATATTGTAATGTAATGCTTTTAATACGATATTAATGTAATGTGTCAATTATTACAGGATGATGATGATGATGATGATGATAATAATAATAATAATAATGATAATGATAATGATAATGATAATGATAATGATGATAATAATAATAATAATAATAATAATAATAATAATAATAATAATAATAATAACGGCATTACTCAGACTGCTGAAGTTTACCTGTTAGGTAGCTCATTTGACCTGCAGGTCCACACTTGTGCTTTCTGTTTGGTAAGTGCGGCGGGATTCTAATGCAGAGGTTCTGAGTTCAATTCAGTGTAACGTATGCATTATAAAACGTGCAATACATTCTGTATTTTACGTTCATGTATCTACACAGCCACAACTCGTAATTGATTAAAATGTTTACCACTGCTAAAATCCTCAGCATTATACAACTAATATGGCCGATGGGCCATGCATAACTACAGGATATAACTTCTAGAAGGATCGAAAATTTAGAAATATAGTATTATAGGTTTAACAGAAGATGAAAGAAAGGGGAGAAAAAGTTAGAGAGGCAGGAACAGAATAAATAATGAGCTACAAATAAAGCACTCTTTAATGCGTCGCTTTTAAGTTTTGTATTATGAGCTTATATTTTCTCGTTATCTTTTGTTTTCTCTGGACTAATGGGTAAATCATAAGGAAGGGAAGAGAAATAATAAATAAAACTAACTTCGGTGAGTGAGGGAGGAGAATAGTAATAATGCATTTTTAATTTAAATAATATATAAGTTTTAAGTAAATAAATAAAGAAAGAAAAAAGATCGAAAAACGAAAAGAATAAAATTAAAGAATATCTCATTTTATTCTTCTGGTCTACTTTGAAGCCGAATATTGGCCTTATTTTCCTGTTTTTTGTTTTTTGAAGGATTTTTATAAGTTACTTATTCCTTAATATTTTCCCTCCAACTTTTTTTGCACTGTTGACACAGTATATAAATGGAAGTTCATACCGGGGTTTGTTTACGTTTAAAATGTAGCTCGAATTGGCGCAGCAGTTATGATAGTATAAAGTATTGTCGATGACACTCGCTGGAATGTACAAAGCCAGTCTGGAGAGCCTTTAAAGTGAAGTTATATATCCCCTTACTCCCTGAAATCGACCGTTCCTCTGTGTACTAAGTGTGGGTTTATTTCTGTCTTGATGTGCAGAGAGCGGCATCATGGGTCGACGCCAGACATTCTGCTGTTGGCCGGCACCACCGTCGCACAGGTGCAGCACGGTAGTTGAGCATCGGCAACGTCGTCGACCACCCCAGCAGTTCTTGCGCCACTGCTACGGCACAACTTCCAAAGCTGGATGAGAGAGCAAGTGTGAATTAGGTACGCATTTCTCAAGTACAAAATTTGTCTTGTGTTTGTAAATGTTTTATTGAAATTTGGAGCGTTTTACAGGGATTTTTTCTAAACTAGTGTTTGATATTTACAAGTTGTGATATTTTGTGCAGTGCGTGTGAACAAACAGGTATTTGTATTGTGAAATTCTACAGCTAAACCTTTTGTGCCTGTGTTTGTCGCTATTGCTTATTAGCAAGGATCGGTAGAGAGGAAGTGAGCAAAGTGGATGATAATTAAGTGGTGTTTTCGAGTGAGAGAAATGTTTCCAGAATGGGGCGCTGCCCGCCAGATGATGACGTGCGATGAACTCCTCTGACCACCAGGACGGAGTTGCCGACTCGCGCCGGGTCGCCCGCGTCGTGACGCGCTACGCCTCGTGCACGGTAGACCCTCGACCCGGGCGTGCCGTTCATTACCCGGACCTAAACGCGTGCCTCGTCAACGAAGGCCGACCCGAGCCCGTGGACTGCAACGCGGTGCATTTCGGATACGCGATACCTGTTTCAGTGGTGCCTCTACCAGAAGAGCCCGATCTCGCAGAATTGGTGCTCGAACCCTCCCCGGACCTCTCCCCTGAGGCTGTAACCTACCTGCTTCGACATCATCCGCAGTATCGACAAGAACGGGACTTAAACGGCAGCATGGCGGCAACGCACGATATACGTGGAGCATCCAGGGCCGGCAAATTCGCTTCAGAGCCAGAGGAGGACATAGCAGCCATCGCAAAGCAAATATCAGACCACGCAGAGGCCATTTACCAGACGTGGAAGTCCCGAGGTCTTGCTCCTGCCGAAATACTAACTTGCCACAGCAACGCTACGGCTGCGGACAAATTCGGCTCTGCGCTAACCCCAACGCCTTCCACTTCCTCCTCCTCCTCTCCCAAGGCCTCTCCTGTCGCTATGGATCTATCCTTAGACGCCAACAACCTTGAACGTCTTGTCAACAACTTCGTCGTCGAAGACAAAGCCAGATTAGCTGCTCGTCAACAACAGAAATCATCACCCGCGAAAACCCTACCTTCATCCATTCAGATAGCACTCCAGAAGTTCGAGAAGACAAAAGCCGCGGGCGGTACGTCACCCGAACCAAAGACGTCCACCCCATCTTTTACCAAACCGGAAGTTAAATCGTCCTACTTATCCCCTAGAACCACTGTTCCCCAGAACGAAGTCCCCATGGATAGCATAGCGTCCACATTCCCGAATGACACAAGTAACACGTCCTCTGGTCTTACCACGTGGCCTCTGAAGAACAAGACAGTTACCACAAAGCCCAGCGAACCCGTTAACACTAGAAAGACTGAATCAACCAATTCGCCTTCCAAATACGCTACAATGCCGTCCAATAACAGCAGCAGTAGCAAAGATCCCGTAGCTTACCTGGACGAGGTGGCACGAGAAGAAGAGCGCCTCATCAATGCTCTGAAAACAGGAATCATCATAGCAGAGGATCCCACAGCTAAAGATATCAATGCTTCCCCTAGTAAAAAGCTGTCTACCGAAAAGAAGAGCACTTCCAGAGGCCTAAATAAGAAAACTTCCGCAACTACAGACAATAAAACCACTACCGCAACTACAAAGAAGGAGGCACAAAAGACATCAGCGGCCATTACTGATACAAAAGCAACGTCTTCCGCGTCACAGATGAGAAAAGCTTCACCAGTGATATCCACATCGACAACAGCTCTGTCGAGGGCCACAACTTCAACGTCTCCAACGGCTACCAAGCCCTCGTCGCCGGAACGTGCGCTCAAGGAGAAGGATAAAGCGACACTGTCCAACCTCTCAGTAGTGGACTACGCCAAGGTCCGGTACAGGGCAGCGCAGCAAAGCCCTCTCACCCAGAAGCGACTCGAGGATTCCAAGCTCCTGGATCAGCAACATCCACAACCAAGGGGATTGCACTTACACACGGAAGTGATACCCGTTGCTAGGAATAGATTCCAGTTGGGACCTCGCTCTCCCCCTGGAGGAACTGGAGGACATCCTCCCGTGGACCCTCATCCTCATAAGGAAGCCGTCAGTCTGCGATCCATAACTAACCCAACTGCAGCGGGAGGAGTTAACCCCGTAAGACCCTTCCTCACCCGCGGCTCCGTCGCCGAACGTGTTCTCATCTTCGAGAAGTGCCCAACCGAGCTGCTCCTTGACAAGCGAGGACGTGGCACTCCTGCAATAACCACCTGGAGATCCGGACATGAAGTCCACAGCAAGGCACAGGTCAGCCAAGTTTCATTTTTGTTTAGCATTTAGTGACCAACTTGACTCGAGTGTTGGCTTTAAGAAGCAGTAGATTATTTGATTTAATGTCACTGCTGTCTAGTCCTTTTTGTAATGTTCGTAACAGCCGCAACGTTTTTACACCCACTTTAAAGGCATATAGCTTTTAGTTTTTATTTTATTTTACCTTAATAATTTCAGGCTGTTGTATGCACTTTTTCTTTATTTACTTTAATATTTTTATTAGCGGGTAATACGAATCTGTTTTTCTATTTTGTCATTAGCATATTTCTAATAAAATTACAATGCACTCCAGATAATGTCTGTTTTTTTTATAAAGTAATTACTAGTTGGCTGTGTTATTAAGGCAAAGGTTTGCAAAAAGAAAACACATAAATATAGAATGGGTTCCTCTCACACGCATTTAAAGTAAATATGCATTTTTAACTTCAGTTTGCCTAAAGAAGAAGAGTAGTAATTTGAAGTGACAGAAAAATTAGAAATTTAAACTAATTTTAATATACATAATGATACTTCTGAACACAAGGTTTGTGGAATTTCGAGTAACAATGGAAACATGAATTTGTATCATAAAATCTATGCGTTTCGCTCCAGCGTTTAGATGTTTAATCAACTATTGTTATTATATATGAATTTATTTATTTTTTACTGTTGTTATATATAAATAAAAATTCCATATGTATAGCGTATAAGTGTATTAAACAAGTAAAAAACTGAAATTATTAAAGTAAATAAGTAAATTAGGACTTATAATGACAATGCCAATTTTGATTAAAAGCTGTTTTTAAATTATAAAAAAGTATTTACTTCTCAAATTGTAGACACACAAGTTTATAAAATAATTATAACGCTATAAATGGAGTGTCCAAAAATAATTTTCATCACACAAAATGTCTTCTGGTAACGCGTTTAATTGACCACATATCTATGTTTAACCAGCAATGGCTCTGAATTAAGGAACGTTTCAAAATAATTCAATCGTGTTATATTTTAAGATCTTTATGTTTTTACCTTTGACTCCACTTTGGAAAACGAATATTGGTGATTTAAAAGTAATCTGTACACTAATTATGCCATTCGTTAGTTTTATTCTTATTTTTTAAACTTTATTTTCTGAAAAGACAGATTTACTGGAAATAATGATATATACCTAAACTTTGAGACTATGACTTAATCATAACGTCCCACTTCTTGGCTACGTAACTGCCTCTTACGGAAATGGAACATAGGTGTGGCAACAAGGTCAAGAAGAAAAAGTCAGTATGTCTTCAAGTTGGTCATGTTTCGATTTACAAGATAAGAGAGCATACTCAGGGAAGACAATGCGAATGAATGCACGCTAGGATCATAAGATCAATGGAAAGTCGAAGCCAATTAATGTTACATGATAGCTTCTCCATTCATTCACTCAATTTCGTCTAAATTTTGTGACAATTATGGCACGAGCATGCCATCTTTGAAATAACCCCGAAGGAAGAAGTCACAGGGAATGACTCGATGATCCTAAACAAATTAACCATGAACATTGTTGCAGAAGTGGGGTGGGGCCCTGACCTATTGGAGTACTCCTGCAACATATTCCGGTATGAACGTTCAAAGCATTATTTAAAGCGTAAGCGGCGAGTGAGTGAACTATGGACTAGCATTAACATAAAACTTAAACATAAACAAAATATGTTTACCTTTTAAACGACTTGAAAAAGAAACTATATCATTTGTATTTGATGTACCACACATTAAAAATACTGCAACCCGAGATTATGGATGACCTCTATAGTATGAGGAATTTAAGATATAATTCAAATTCACGAAGAGTGACTTAACAAAACTGTGGATAGGAATGAACTGACATTTTGGAGTTAAGTACATTTCTAATTGTACTAATAGGCAGTTATAACATACTGTGAAGTAGTTCACAATTGTTGTACAATTCAGATAACTGTGATACATGGAAAATGTGCTGAGAGAGAAATTCCGAACGCTGAAGGAAGAAGTGAACGTTATACTTAAAAGTACATTTAAATTCAATCGTCTGTGTAAATAACATAGACTATTGACAATAGGTAAGTGAAGTTCCAGTAAAAATTTTAAATGCACAAACTGCATCAAGTAAACTTATTTAGTTCTTCACCAAAATTTCCCCTCGGTGTGGCATAGAAGGCAAACTTATAACATTGTCAAGAACGGTAGATAAAATATCATGTTAAAGCGTAAAGGAGCAGTTCCAGATTATAGAAGTTAGGTTAACAATGATATGTTGCATGCACATTACTTTCTTTATGCACTCTTCTATAAACTATTCTTATAAAAGCTATTCTCCATTACACATTTAATTTTAGGGATAAGAAGGATACAGCCAAAATTTTAAAAGCGGATCGCTGAGTTATGGCTTTAACCAATTTTATATTGCATTACAAGAGAAAAATATTTGAAAATGGAAAGTAATAACAAAGAATATCTCGAAAATGTTTAACACCACAAAAATGTCATTGTGTGCTTTAACGAATTCTATGTTTTTTGTACAGTAACATTTGTCCACCTCTTACGGTATAATAATTCAAAATGAAGAAGATTTCATAGGCTCTTTCCAGAAAATTCAAGACATAAATTTAATTTCCGTGGAAAAATCTTGAACATAGGTATCTTAATATAAATATTTTGAACCATTTTTGAGAAAATAAATAATAATGAAAAATAGTAGTTTGCGGTGTTGCTGTTACCACACACACACACACACACACACACACACACACACACACACACACACACATTGCACGCACCCGCACAAAACCATAAATACAGAAAACTTTTCCTCTTTTTTGTTGTTGTTGTGCTTGTTTCTGATTTACGGAGGCTCCAAACGTATATTTTTGGCGAAATCTTGGTATCTAATTTTTGGGTGGATCGAAATACGTTTTCTTCTTACTGTGAATAGTAGAGAAAGTAAATACATGTTATTAGTAACCTTACCATATAGTTTAAATAATCACGTTTCAATACGAGTCTACTTCAATCAAGTAGCTTTAAAAATGCGTAATTAATTATGAAAAAGGCTGCATTGCAAGGCATGTTTTTGGTAGTACATTGTAATTATATAACTATTTGATAAATCACAATATAGATATTTAGATGACTATCTAATTTTGTAACATGTCTACACTATTTTAAAAATGATTCGTCTCTCTAACGAAATGTATATGAAGTAAATAATTATTTGTAGTAACTTTGTATTGTTTATTCAATATTTTGTTTTCTCAAGGTGATACAGCCATGAAATTTGGAAAATCCACAGTTTGTAAGATATCCTATTGAAATTTATACCAGTTATTATACATCACAATAATGATATTTTTGCCATGTATCAAAATTCTAGTTTGCATGGTCATTTAAATAATAATATTTACTATCGCAATTCATTGTTCTAAAATAATATTGAGCCAGTTAATGCACTTTTCAAAATGTTCACATAAAAAAAATACAGTTTTACAGCAGATGAGTTCATAAATGGATCTGTCACATTATATTCTTTATGTTAACTCTAATTAGTACCTTCAAAAACTCTTGACTTTTCAAAAATTAATGATTTATTTCTCAAAACTGAAGCATTATTTCGAAAAACTATCGAAAATTTTTGTTTAATGTGATTTTAAGAGTTAGTATAACATTTTTTAAACAAATTACATCGTATGGAACATTTGGTTGGTAAAAAGTTGGTAAAGTTTGCGCGAAATTAAGGTTTGAAGTTGAGAGTGCCTTTTAATAAGCACGTCCTACCAATTTATAGCTTCAGTTAATTTGTAGTTAAAGTATACTAAGGGATAAAAATGATTGTTTTTCTTAAAGTTTAGACTTCATAACATTTTTCTTTTTTTTTTCTTTTTTTCTTTTTTTTTAATTTTTCACAATTTTTGTTTAAATTTCAACTTAACAAGAGGAGCTGTGTTTTATTTCTTTTAATAGACTGTAACAAAATGGTTCAGGCATTATACCACATTAGGAGGGCTGCGATTTCAAATCCTATTCTGGTTGGATTTCTTTTTTATGGTTTATTTCAGTATCCATATGAATACTTGATTATTCATCAAATATGTACTCAACTTTCCACCAACACAGCAAAATACATGTAATTGATCTTATCGTTTAGCTATTATCTTGGCATATATTTTTACTTTCTCTAGCCCTAATGTACAATGTGCATAGGGAAATACATGTTTTAGGACCCCCTGTATCCAAAAAAAAGCATTTTCAGAAACAGATCCTTGTGTGTGTGTATGTGTGTGTCCGTGTATCCGTGTATTTGTGAACACGATAATTCAAAAACGAAAAGTAGCTAAAATACCAAACTTGGTATTTAAGTAAAGTATATTCCAGGGATGCGACACAAGAGTTTGCGAAAAACCTCTCTACCCCAAACTACCCTTCACATGTAACTTTTTTCGAAAATTTTGATTTTCTTAAAAATGGCTCTAACGATTTTGATTAAAATATCATACATTAAAGATATTTACATAACAAATAAAATGTATATCTTGAACTTTCTGGGAATAGCTTCTGAAGACCTGTTTATTCTGGATGAATTTTGCTTAATTTGGCATAACTAGTAAACCGTAAGAGATAGATAAAAACTTACCATACAAAAAATTTAAGTCTTGTTAAAATACAGAAGTTATGTCAGATACATTTTTCTCGTGGAGCTTACCGTTTTCGAGGTATTCATTGTTATTAGTTTCAGTTGTGAAGTACCTATACTTTTCTCAGACGGGAGTGTCCGTTTTTCTTTTGTTCTACTCCTGGCCAAGAAAAGAAGCGATTTGTAATGACAATCGCAGAACGACAGCTTTTAAAACATTTGACTATTGGTTTAGCCTAGTGTATTCCCTTATTTTCTTCCTACTTATATGGAACTAAGTAATAAGAACAATGTGCTAATGAGTACCTCGATTAGCAATGTGCAGAAAGAAGAAGAATCTTATGTATGAAGTTTGTAGAACAGCTAGAGAAAGTCATGTGAGTGTAACACATCAAATTTTTACTTTCTCTACACGTACTATGTACATAGTGCATAGAGAAGGTATTGTAATGCATCCAAAAATTCGATATGGAGTTTTATCCGGAAACACATGTCTAGGGACCCCTTGAATCCAAAAAAAAAAAACAACAAAAAAAATTTTTGGAAAAAGGTGCGTGTGTGCGCGCGCGCGCATGTATGTCTGTGAACAGCATAGCTCAAAAACGAAAAGACCGTTAAATACCAAATTTGGTATTTAAGTTCAGTATATTCCAAGGATGTGACACGAAGATCTTCAAGAAAAAAACCCACCCCCAACTACCCTTTACATGGAAATATTTTCGAAAATTTTGAATTGCTGAAAATTGGCTATAACAATTTTGTTTAAAATATTATATATTAAACCTGAAAAATAAAATGTATATCTTGAATTTTCTGGGAATAGCCTCTGAAGACTTCTTTATATGGATGAATTTTACGGAATTTTGCATAACTGGTTAGCGGAAGACAAAAACTTACTAAACAGAAAATGTAGAGTTCGTTAAAAAAGAAAACTTAGGTTATTACTTTCTCTATACGTACTTTGTACATAGTATATAGAGAAGGTATTGCACTCCACCAAAAAATTCGATACCGAGATTTCACCGGAAATACATGTTTTAGGGTCCCCTGTATCCAAAAAAAGTATTTTCAGAAAAAGGTCCGTGTGTGTGTGTGTCCGTGTGTCTGTGAACACGATAACTCAAAACGAAAAGTCAGTAAAATACTAAACTTGGTATTTAAGTTTAGTATCCTCCAGGGATGCGACACGAAGATTTTGAGAAAAATCCCCTCACAATCAACTACCCTTTACATGGAATTTTTTTCGAAAATTTTGATATTCTAAAAAATGGCTATAACGATTTTGATTAAAATATCGTATATTAAAGATATTTACCTGACAAAGAAAATGCATATTTTGAATTTTCTGGTAATAGCCTCTGAAGACTACTTCATTCTGGATCAATTTTACGGAATTTTGCATAACTGCTAAACCGTAAGAGATGGACAAAAACTTACCACACAACAAATGTAGAGCACCTTAAAACACACAATTTATGTTGTATACATTTTTTTTCGTGGAGTTGATTGCTTTTGAGATATTCCTTGTTTTTGGTTTCAGCTATAAAAACTTATAATTTTCTCATACAGGACTTTGTGAACTCGTGTCGATACAAACAAAGGAACTTCAGTCGCAGAGCAACCAAGTTTTGACTATCACTTTAACCTATGGTACCCCCTTATTTCGCTTCTACTAACAAGGAAGCAAGTAAAAAGACTATTTCTGCTAATTTTTGCTCGATTAGATGAAGTAATTAGAATCATTTGTTGCAGTGATATAGAGAAAGCCATGTGAATTGAACACATCAGATGTTTTTTTCGTGGAGTGCATCGTTTTTTAGATATTCCTTAATATTGGTTTCAGCTTTAAAATACTTGAAACTTTTCTTATACGGGAATTTGTAAACTCCTGTCCATACAAACAAACGAATTTCAGTTACATAGCAACTAGTTTTTGACTAAAACTTGGCCTATGTTACTCCCTTATTTCCCTTCTCCTTACGTGGAAGCTAGTAATAAGACTATTTCCGTTATTAATTTCTCTAGCCCCATATGTACAATGTACATAGGAGTAGAGAAGGTATTGTAATGCACCCAAGAATTCGAAACCGAGATTTCACCGGAAATATATGTTTTGGGGTCACCTGATTCCGAAAAAAGCATGTTAATTTCTCTACGTACTATGTACGTAGTGTATAGAGGGAGTATTGTATTCCACCCAAAAATTCGACACCGAGATATCACCGGAAATACACGTTTTAGGACCCCCTGAGTCCAAAAAAAAGCATTTTTACTTTCTCTAGCACCATATGTACAATGTACATAGGGATAGAAAAGGTATTGTAATGCACCCAAAAATTCTGTACCGAGATTTCATCGGAAATATATGTTTTGGGGTCCCCTGAGTCCGAAAAAGCATTTTAAGAAAAGGTCCGTGTGTGTGTGTGTCTGTCTGTCTGCTGGCTGTGTGCCTATGGATAGCATAGCCCCAAAACAAAAATACCATTAAATACCCAACTTGGTATTTAGGTTTAGAATCTTCCAAGGTTGCGACACGAAGATTTTCAAAAAAAATCCCCCCACCACAAAGTACCCTTTACATGAAAAAAATTTCGAAAATTTTGATTTTCTTAAAAATGGCTCTAACGATTTTGATTAAAATCCCGTATATTGAAGCTATTTATGTCCGAAATAAAATGTATATCTGGAATATTTTGGGAATGGCCTCTGAAGACCTCTTTATTCTGGATGAATTTTGTTGAATTTTGCTTAACTACTAAACCGTAAGAGTTAGAAAAAAAAAAAAAAAAACTACTGTACAAAATATGTACCTCATGACAAAACACACAATTTTTGTCCTTTACGTTTTTGTTGTGGAGGTAACCGTTTTCGAGACATTCCTTGTTATTGTTTTCAATTCACACAGGACGTGTCTGTTTTTGTTTTGTTCTACTCCTGGCCAAGCAAAAAAAAAAAAAAAAAAAAAAAATGATTTTCAATGACAATCGCATAACGATAACTTTTAAAACATTTGACAACCACTTTGGCATAGTGCATTCCCTTATCTCTTTTACTTATAAGGAACTAAGTAATAACATTCTGCTAGCATTTATCTTGATTAGCATTGTGTACAAAGAAGAATAAGCTTTTGTAGGAGTTTGTAGAACAGCTACAGAAAGTCATGTGAGTGTAACACATCAGATTTCTTTTCTTGATTAGCATGAAGAAAATAGAAGATAAGCTTTCTAACAATAATTTGTTGCAGAGATGTAGAGAAAGTGATGTGAATGGAACACATCAGATTTTTTACCCACAATTTAGAATGCTAATGCCCCTGTAATTAATATATTATAGGAATTCACACCAAAGATATTCTTGATCGTTTAATTTTAAAAGCTCTTAATTGAAACGATTGCCTGTTTACTTTATTGACCAAATAATTTACGATTATTCAGCTAATGCCTCTCTCGAGATGAACTCATACTAATTTCACTTTGCTTTGTTAATCGAATTACTATTTATGCGTATAAAGATTCAGTTTTTAATTACAAACAGTGAACTGATTGTTCAGTTAGATGAATAGTAAATCAACACTAGTTGTGAAGAGTTTCATGGAATGTTTTATTTAATTTGTGAAGGTATTTCTGGCACTAAGCCTATCGCTTCACTCTTTGGTGTTAGTTTAGTTTTTTTGCTGTAATCAGATCTCTGGACTGGATGTTTTGCAAGAGCGGGAAACTGCTGTTAGCGGTGGCAGGCCTTGCAACAACCCACGTTCCGTTTGGAATGTCAACGCTCCTACATACATGGTTGCCCTCACTCACGTGCTCACATTCCGTGACTGTTAATTCGGGCCATCCCACTGATCTATTTCCTTATCTCAACAGCCTGCATAACATTAATCAAAACATGTCATAATTCGAGGGTTTATTCTGTTAATTTTATATTTTGCACACCTTTAACAATTATAACCCCGTAATATTAACTTCATAAAAATAAACCTTAACGTTGCACATCGAAGTAAAACTAATTAACGACCTTTTAATGAATATTTTATTAAATAGTTTTTGAAATGTTAATTTTAATATATTTTTATATTATTATCATTGAATGATATTGCAATTTAAGTGATACATATGCATTTGTTGCAACAAATACATACATTTTTAGTGAAACGAGTAACAATATTTTTTTAAAAAATCTGATGTGTACCATTCACATGACTTTCTCCATATCCCTGCAACAAATAATTCTTAAAAAGCGTATACTTCTATTTACTTTATGCTAATCAGAAAAAATTACAGGAATAGTCTTATTACTCGCTTCCTTGTAAGTAGAAGCGAAATAAGGGACAACCGTAGGTTAAAGTGATAGTCAAAATCTGGTTGCTATGTCAATGAAGTTCATTTGTTTATATGGATAGGAGTTGACAAGTTCCTGTATGAGAAGAGTATACGTTTTTCATAGCAGAAACCAAAAATAAGGAATGTCACAAAAACGACGAACTCCACGAAAAAAATGTATATAACTTAAATTGTGTTTTAAAGTGCTCTACATTTTTTGTGTAGTAAGTTTTTGCCCATCTCTTACGGTTTAGCAGTCATTCAAATTTAGTAAAATTCATTCAGAATAAACTACTCTTCAGAGGCTATTCCCAGAAAATTCAAGATATGCATTTTATTTGTCAGGTAAATATGTTTAATATCCGAAATTTTAATCAAAATCGTTAGAGCCATTTTTGAGAAAATCAAAATTTTCGAAAAAAGTTCCATGTAAAGGGTAGTTGGGGGTGGGGGGATTTTTCTCAAAATCTTAGTGTCGCATCACTGGGAGATACTAAACTTAAATACCAAGTTTGGTATTTTACCGACTTTTCGTTTTTGAGTTATCGTGTTCACAGTCACACGGACACACGGACACACACTCACACACACACGGACCTTTTTGTGAAAATGCTTTTTTTGGATATTGGGGACCTAAAACATATATTTCCGGTGAAATCTCGGTATCGAATTTTTGGTGGAGTGCAATACTTTCTCTATACACTATGTACATAGTGCGTATGGAGAAAGTAAAAATGGTTGACTCTAAATCCTTTATACTATTTTGTAAACAAATGCTTTCTCTTTTGAGAAAAAATACAAAATTAAACATCTTAAAACTTGATGAATCTTGTGTATGGAACCATCTTTGAAAGTACTATGAATAATAATAATAATAATAATAACAATAATAATAGTAATAATAATAGGTTCTCTTAACTATGGCAGAGAGAACTTTAATGTTATAGTCTTTTACTACAAGTAGCTTACAGTACAATCTCAGAAATATTGGTCTCAAGTTGTAGACTTTGAAAATTTCATCCAGGCCTTGCCTTAACTTTTTCATATAAATTTAGATGTAAAATAAGGCTGGAATGATCCAAAATATATACACTGAAATTATATAGTATTTTACTGAAATTATTTTATTCCGTATGAAGCAAGGAAAGATGGAAAGAAAGAAGGAAAGAAAGAAAGAAAAAAAGGTCCAAAGTAAAACAATCAGGAGGTGGGAGTTTCATATATATGCTTAAAACTATTCAGATGCATTTATATTACATAATTACTCTTTGTAAGAATGAAAAACGAAATATGTAATTTTGTACATTACCAAGGATTTCATTGGAAATCATAGGATAAATTCATTGAATATTAAGGCTGAATTTAAAGTTCCTGTGACGTTTCCGGATACCTGTGTAAATTAATAATGGAAAATAGGAAAAGGGAAATATTTGTAACTAAAATTGCTAAAAATAATTACCTAGGTTATTTCAAGGCCATGCACATCCATTTTTGTTTCTCAAAATGAATGTTATAGCATAAATGTGTTATTTCATAAGAAGGGAATATTTGTTCTAAAAGAACCATTTCTCCTGTCTTTCTATGAGCGTCAAATCGCATAGATAAAAGTTCTAAAATATAAAATCTCAGTGGAAGACTATAACTGTTCTACTGTTTCGGAACATCTGTCTTCTATTAAGTGAATTTCCTATCAGTGCTTAAAAATCTGATGTGTTACATTCAGACAACTTTCTCTGCCTATGTTGCAACAAAGTAGTCTTGTAAGCTTGTTGTTCTATCTGTACACATTCATGAAGATAAGCATTAGCAGAATGGTTTCCTTGTACATTATTGCCTTATACAACGGAAATATGGAAGTGCAATAAGCTAAAGCAATTATCAAGTCTTTTGAAAGCTAGTTTCTGTGGAAAGTTATTGAAATTTAGTTCCCTTTGCTTGTGCAGGATTAGGAAATACCAATTACGACATTCCATTTAAGAGAAGTATAACCAGGAATATCTCGGGAATGATTAGCTCCACAACAAAAGTGTATAGAATTTACATTACGTGTTTTGATGAGATCTTCGTTTTTGTGTGGTAATTTGTCTATATATTAAGTTTACCAGACTCTCCCAGATAATTGAAGATATACATTTTATTTGTCATGCAAATACTTTTGCTGTGTAGTAGTTTAATCAAAAAGACCAGATCCATTTGAGAAACACAAAATATCCGAATATTTTTCCATGAAAATGTTCGTGTCGCATCCTTGAAAGATTCTGAAATTAAATATCAAGTTTAATATATAACCGACATTCGTTTTGAGTTGTGCACAGCAAACACATATGGTTTTTTTTCTCCTAAAAATGCTTTTTTTTGATTTAGGGAACTGTAAATCCAGTATTTCCGGTGAAATATAGACTTTTGGGGTAAAACGCAATCCTTCTCTACCTATGTACTATGTACGAAGTAGAGAAAATAAAAATTGAATAATGTTAAAAATGTATGGTATATTACTGCAAAAAATAATTAACTAAGACCATTGGATGCAGAGTGATTTACATATCCGAGTTTAATTAAAATAAGCAAAATATTTGAGAGTTATGATTCCTCCTTACAATTATTATTCTCAGAGCCTATATCTGGCAGCTATCTTCAATATTTTGTTCTAGTTGCAGCGAACATGCAGCACACTGATATCAATGGCTCTTCCATGTGAAGAAATATTGAATTATGAATTCAATTAGACCTACGCGAGGGGCATTTCGGAGAGAATTTGTTGTTCGCAATCCCCCCCCCCCGAAATAAGCACAATATTGCTTCTGGTAAACAAATTGGAAACAACTGGATCTCTGGTGGGTGAAAAAGTCAAACTAGACCGCCCACTGTTGTTTTGGACGTCCTGGCACGATCCCGTAAGTCATTAGTTTAACACGTTTGTCGCAGTAGACCGGGTACACCTACTCAAAGTACCAGCTTCGAAAAGTACACACACCATTTAATGGTCCATCCATTGCAAGTACCAGATAGGGGTAAAAGAGTGAAGTATTGAAGTTGTTTACAGGCGTTCATTGCACAACATCCTGACATTTTGCAGAGGTGGCTCTAGAAGATAGTCGTACGTTAGTGCTACTCCTAGAAACGGCATAACCCACATAAAATGTCCTGTTGTCGGCAGGGAATTTGAAAGTCTATCTCTGCAAGCTTGATTATCAAATCTTCTGATACTGCGTTATGGAACCTCAAGAAGCAGGTGTGTTGGGATAAATTCGTGACTTCGTTAACACATACCTTTATGAGGTGTACACGCTCAGTGAAAATGACGTATACGATAACTCCGTCCAAGACAGTGCTACAGACTGATGTGTTTCTGGTACATATCACACAAGCAGGTTGGGAAATGTTCAATTGGAGTAGCCGTTCCTATCACTCCTTCAACATTGTCTTCTATTAACTAAAATCCCTTTAATCCTTGTATTTTTGGAATGGCTTATATTCAAGGGTTTTTAATAAGTAATATAAAACTTTAATCTCGTTTTAAAACTTATAGCTCACTGTAAATAGTTTCTTTTAACGTCTTGGGGAGGTGGTCACTGTAATGAAATGTCCATGAACTTTGGAAATGTACTTATCACTTATATGGAAAACATTCCAATTTTCGTTAAGGACGTTTTATTTAACGTTCTGAACTTTATAAAGTTTAATTCATACGCACTATGCGTTTTACTGGCACTTTAATATAAAGAGTTTGATATTGAGAACTCGATATAGTTTAGGTATCATGATTGATAAATTGCTACCAGAAGGGTGAAACGAATATATTTTCTCTTCAAATAGGTGAACTTATATTTTTAAATGAAATCTAAATTTAGCTCGAAGACATTTAGTATTGTAATACTTTACATTTCCCATTGTGAATTGTGGGACTTCAATGTACGTGCTACCATCAATAGTTTTAGTCACCAGCCGCCACTGGCATATTCTCTATTGTATGGCTCACAGATGAAGGTTAGTTCTATTATGCGCCTGTGTGAACTCAAGAATTCACGCTATTGGTCCATACAAAATCTATAGGGTAAGCCGCCTACGAGAGGTTACTAAAAGCAAAGATGGCTGGTGCAGCATGTCAGAGGGGTCAACGTTGTAACTTGAGGCACTAAGACATATCATCACAGAAATCATCAGACAACCTATTTACAAAAGAATCGCTACTTCAGTCTACTGCTAGTATTGTGAGCCACTATTACTATATTAACATTGAAAATAGATAATTGTAATAAATTTTACAATCACCTTCCTTCTACGCATTAATTGCTGATTACCTAAAACCAATAACCTGGATGCATCTTACATGTTAAATTAAACGCCAAGCCGTGCTTTGTACATTTATATAACTTGTGTATATTATTAAACGTTACAAATTACTGTAGTGTAATAGTATGAAGAACGACTTATGGTTATGTTTTAATATAATTTCTGCGTATTTAACCTAAACTACACAATAAATCAATTTCTGAATTTATTCTGCATAGATCCTCTTCTTCTAAAAATGAAATCCTACACAAACAGAAAAGGCTTACACAAAAAATAACAAAAAGGATTGAAAATACAAGTAAACTGCAAACGTAAGACCTAAAATAATAATAATAATAATAATAATAATAATAAAGTAGTTAAATGCTCGTGTATATAACCTAATTGGTGCAGCTGTAACTAATATATACAGTAATATAAACTATAATATATAATTAATAATTAATTTAATTAATAATATAATCGCTTCGTCAGTTTGTGACTAAAATATCGTCGTATTGCAATTTGGGGGAAGTTGTCAGCTATGAATGGAACCTAGCACCTAGAATATCACTAGATTTTAGTGATTATCACATAATGGTTTAAAAATGTCAACTTTAGTAAACTCTCGTATGCAGCGTCCTCTATAAATTTATACATTTAAATTGAGTGTTATTTATGGACACTTTGACTGCCGTTGTTCTTAGCGTATCATTCCATATTGGGCGTGAAACACCACTTAGTTTTGCTCAGAGGCCTTTTATCATGATTGAGTTTCTTTTATGTGCCGTAAATCTACGATCCGAAGAAAGCCGTGTTAAGGATTTTTACTACCGGAAAAATCCACCGTCCTCCGTTAGGTTTGAATCCGTGACTTAAAAACCAAAGCTACTGGCTAACCCTAAACCACAGAGGACGATATCGCATACATGGCATTCTTGAAACACACCAAGAACCCAAATAAAATCGGGATTTGGTTTGAGTATATGAGTTAGAATTTTTGGGGGTAGGATAGCCAGATTGCAGGCACTACAGAGTACTGGCAAACTTTCATGGAAACTGTTGAGTAACTGGGCGATGTAATGCTGGGTCAGGGATGTTTACAACATGGTACTTCATGTTATATATCAAATCAATCCAGAAGCTAATTGAAACTTTCTTTGGCGATCGGATGATCTCTCTATGGCCACCGAGATATCCTGATTTAACAATCGGACGTCTTCCTATGGTGTGTTACTTAAAAGTGTACAGGGAATCAATTAAACGGAGTCCTTCTATGGGTTCCCAGTCATACGAAATACATTTATTCTTTGTGCAGTGATAAATAAAGCATAAGATCGCTTAACTTTCCTATGGAATGTCAAATGTAGTTTAATTTGTTTCGAGTTTTAATCCTGTTGCACTTTGAAATTTCTAATGTTTTGCCTTTCATCGTGCGTATATGTGGTAAACATCAGTGCGGAACAAGGCACTGGATTAAACGTGAATTTTTACACATATGTAAACACATAAGTGAAATAAGTAGCCAATTGATATGAACAGAACGAGAGACTCGTATAATAAAAAATCAGTAGCGTATACCTGAAAAAAGAAGTTGCCCACCTAATATGCCGAGGAGCTGCTGACCTCTCATTAGGAAACACAAACAGTTATATGGATATATATTAGGATACATACATGGGCGGATAAGTGCGGCATACTAATGTCAATTAACGGTTTATGACATCTACTTGACATGTGATGACGTTAAAACGCACCTGCTGTGAGTTAGTTCCCCTGCTGACTTAGCAGGTAATTTTTTGTTATTTAAAGGGATATTAATTTTGTTTTTACAGCAATAACATCACAATCCGATAGCGGTCCTCGGGGCTTTCGTAAGAAACAAACAAAAGTTATGTGTAAGGAAATGTAAACATAGCGTTGAGAATAAAGAACAAAAAGAAACACAAAAGGGAGAAAATATACCCACCTTCTTGTGAATGAGGAGAGACTGCTTTTTCGTGACCACTGTCTTCGTCGATTTCTAGCACATCTTATATGAATGAGACTTATGTTTGCTACAGAAAACAGGACACGTTATTTCAAAACTAGGTCTAAAATAGGATGTTACCCCTAGATTGCAGATCACAAGTTCTTATTGGATTTTATTTCTTACACACACATACACACACACACGCTCGCACATATATTCACATTTTCATTCATTCTTCAGGTTTCTGTTGAGGATAGGCAATATTCTTGACTCAGTCCCCAGCCGAGAATCGAACCCGGTTACCCTCGAACAAAAGACATACGATGTGCTACGGAACCAAGCAATAGCCAATTAGTCATATCAAACTTTGAACAAGAGCATTTCTGTGATAAAAAAATCTGATATGTGCCATTCACATATCTTTCTCCACCTAGTAAACAACACACTATTTCTACAAACGCTTATCTTTCTATCTGCTTCTTGCTAATCGAAATAAATTTTAGATTAAATTAAATTAATTAAATTTAATAGTTTTATTTCTTAGGTCCTTATAATTACAATAGAAAAAGGGAATACACGAGGCAGGAGCGATAGTCAAATCCTTTAAAAGCTGGTTGCTATACGATTGAAATTTGATTCTCTTTGTATGGCCTAGATTAAAACAAAAGATACAGAAATGTCAAATTCCCATTTGATAAAAGTATAAGTATTTAATAATTGAAACCAATAATAAAGAAGTCTCGGAAATAGTTCACTCCACAAAAAAGTATTTGATATAAATGGCGTTTATAATGAGATCTACATTTTTTGTGTAGTAAGTTTTTGTCTATCATTTATACTATACCAGTTATATAAAAAATCTTCAGAGGATATTACTAGAAAATTCAAGGTATACGTTTATTTGTTATGTAAATATTTTAATACATGGTATATTAATCAAAATCACTAGAGACATTTTTGAGAAATCAACAATTTTGAAAAATGTTCCAAGTTAAGGGTAGTTTGGGATGGGGGATTTTCTTGGTAATTTCGTGTCACATCCTTGGAGGATGTTGAACGTAAATATCAATTTTGTACTCAACTGGCTTTTAGTTTGCGAGTTATCGTGTTTACAGACACACACACACTCACACAGGACACTGTTTCTGAAAATGCTGTTTTTATTCAGGGGTTTTAAAACATGAATTTCCAGCGAAATCTCAGTATCGAATTTGAGGGTGGAATGAATTACGTTTTCTACCTTTGCACAATGTATGAAGTAGTATATTTATGCAGAAGACTAACCCTAATAAATATACTAGTGCATCTATTCAGAATTTTCTGCCGTTTAAATGCCTTAGTCAATAAATAGCATATAAAATTACTGGGCAAGAGTTGCAGATTTGTTTACACCTAAAAATGAACAACCTAACTTTACCATTTTACACTTCCGGATTTCTTAAATGAATAATAAACTTGACTCCAAAAACACTTTCTCAAGAAATAAATATTACTTTCTCTACACGTAGATACTGTGTACAAGTTTATAGAGAAGCTATTGTATTCCAGCCAAAAGTCTGATGTCAAGATTTCGCCAGAAATATGACTTGAGTACAAAAAAGCGTTTTTAGAAAAAGGACCGTGTGTGCATCTGTGGGCAACGTAGCTCAAAAACTAAAAGACCATTAAGCTTAGTATGTTCCAAGGACGCGACTCGAACATTTACAAGAAAATCATCCACTACAAGGTACCTTTACATGGAATCATTTTTTAAAATGTTTTTCTCAAAAATAGTTCTAACGATTTTGATTAAAATACCGTATATTAAAGAGATACAGATTTACACCACAAGATCTATATCCTGAATTTTCTGGGAATAACTTCGGAACACCTGTTCATTCTGGATGAATTTTGTTGAAATTCGCATAACTGGTGAAGCTAAGAAATAGACAAAAAGTTACTACACAAAAAATGTAGATCTCTTAAAACACTCTCTTTATGTCATATACTCTTTTGTTGTAGAAATGACCGTTTTTTAGATATTCCTTGTTCTTGGTTTCAATTTTAGACTACTAACTTTTCTCAAGCGGGTCACCTTTGACTGCAATTGTTCACATAGCGACCAGATTTTAAATGATTTGATTATCGCTTAGGTGTTAGACCATAAGCGAAATTTCCTTGTTTCCTTTCTGCTTGGAAGGAACTAGGTAATAAGATCATTCCTGTTAAGTTTAACTGGATTAGCATGATGCAGATAAAATAATAATCTTTTGTAAGAACAGTTTGTTTGCAGAACAGATACAGAAAATGAGTGAATGGAACACTTTTTTTTAAAAATGTCTTGGACAAAGATGTTGAGATCGGAAACCTGAACAAAGACTATAAAGTAAAAGTTTTGTGATTCTAAGATGACAGGCGTTGCGTGTATAAGATTTGGAGTTTGGGAATAAAGGAAAGTGTTCCTTGTGTTGAAGGAAGAACAATATAAACAAGATTTTATTCGGCTATAAATAAACCAAGAATTGGAGGGAAGATTTAATTTCAGTTATGTGGAGCAGGCAAACAATAATTTAAAAGTTATTTACATATTTAAATTAACAAGAAATGAAACTTGGAATAATTATAAGACTACTAGAACAAAATTATCAAGTGTAAACACTTATATTTGCAGAACAGAAAAGACTGTAAAATTCCCAAGACCCAAATTTGTGGTATTACACAATTCTCTTGACATTTAATAAACATTTAGGTTTATAAGTGTTGTTCTACTGAAGTTATTTAAAATTAATAATCACAAATTGGTACTAAAGCGAAATGATTTAAACTGTGTGTCAGAAGGGCGTCATATTCTTTAAAAATGAAATATACCTAATAATTATTCAATGGCGTGTTCACATATTAATGTTAACGATGAAAATTTGTAGACTAAACAAACACACGACTCAACGCCATTGCAACGGTGCACTAATAGGAATTCAGTTAATGGAAACAAATTCTTGATTGCATTTTCTCCATTTGCGAACTTTGCAAGAAATTCTGTGGTGGGGAGCCATAATTTAATATTTTGCATTTAATTGATAAGAGTTTTTAATGATAATCTTGAAAAGTGATAAGGGGATGATGCTTTGAACTAGAACCACAAAAGTTTATGGGCACTACTTGATATCTGAGATTCGTGAACAGAATAGTAACAGACAAAAGTCGATATCATATTTTTCACATATCAACATATGGCTCACCACCAGAGAATTATGTCAGTGTAAAGCCCTTTTAAACTTTAAATTCAAAAATGTGCAATTGGTATGTTACCATGTACCAAATATGTCGACGCCGTTCGTTAACTATTACTATTACAACGAAGTTGCTATCCTAATATGCAAAGACTAATTAGATGGTAAGATCACAAAAATTAGTACAACGAAACAAAATGGATGCACGGGAACAAGATTCGTTTTTGTTTTTAATTAATATACAAAACGTATTATACTTTCAAATGCTTTAATAATACAGCGAAAACCCGCGTAACTTTGTGAATTTCCAATAGGTAGTATATATTTTGTGTTAATTAATTATTGTTGTTTCCACATAAACCGTGTGCAGGACAAGAGTTGGATAGGTAGTGTCAGACTGAAAATTTCAATTCCATTGACAGGATTTGAACCACGGATCTACAATTTCAAACTGGTAGTTCTAACCAGCTGCCCAGTAACTGCCTACCATACAACATGCCGACACAACACTAAATTCCTAAAATGACCCGCATGGTAGCTGAGTGTTTAGACCAACCGGCTAGAGACCTAGAGAACCATAATTCAAATCCCGACTATGGCTTGGAATTTTTCAGTCTGACTCTACCTATGTATTATGCATTTTATTTTTAACAAATATCGTGAATGATTATAATGGAAACTCTAGAGTATATTAAATAATTATAAGTAATCTATAGGTATACTGGGCAGTGACAAAAACTAAATGAATTCATTTATTTTTGTATTTTGTACATATGAGAAACAAAGAGGAAGTTTGCCTATCGTCGTCTATTTATCTATGAGCGCCTTAGTCACAAGAATTAAAATTTTGATAAATATTAAATTCAATACTACGGCATATTTTAAGGACACAAATTGCAGAGTTGCAAGGCTTATTTTTTTCTTTCTTTTGGAGGAGGCGAGGGCTTTCTTTAAAATGTCTGAAAAGATTTTGACTAAAATAAGTTTGATAAATTGACAGGACGTTTAACAGATACATTTTGGATTTTTTGAAGATAGTCTGCATTTCCCTGTATTTTCTTAATTGTGACATTTCAAAAGAGTTTAAACACAAGGAATAGATGAACGTCATAAAGCTTATGGCTAATGCCTGTTTTTTCATTGTATTAATTATTTAATAAATATTTGCTGTTGTTCGTTTGAATTTTCCAATATTTTAAGGAATATATTTGCAAATATTAACTGACTGTTCTGAGGCTTATTCTTTTTCATACACACTCGAGGTTATTATCAACAGTTTGCCATCATCTCTACTAGTATGTGCTTATGTGCCTATAAAACACTTTCTTCACGATCGTGTTTTCTCTGAGATTTTCCGATGATATTTACGCGAAGAAACTTAAAATTCCAACAAATGAAGTCGTTTCCTAAGAAACCCATGACTACCAACTTAATAATAATTTGGTAGCTATAAGCACATCTTACAATGCAGGGCGGGAAGTTAAACGATTGACTGAAAGCTAATTATAGTATCTTCCTAACTCGTCGATTTAATAAAGCGGTTATAGCTTTGACTTAATAGTACTGCATCGAAATCTGAGATGACACTAGTTAAGCTCATTTGAAAATGTTTTATTCGTAAAATATTTTCTAATGTAATGTATGAATAAAAATGATAAAGCTTACGATCATCAAAAAGTAATATCTAATGCAAATGTGTGACACGCATAACAGCTCGACTTCAAATCGTCTTTAAAAATTATTCCTCGAGTTTGTATTAAGTAATTCCCGCTCTGGTATCGCAATACACAGTTGTATTAAAACATTGTTGTCGAATGTTTTTATTACAGAAAACACAAAAGGCTGATGTATAAAATAGATATAAACAGCTATGAATATATTGATACTCGTCAGAGCGTTCTGTTTTGAATTTATGCGGTGTTTAGATTAAAAACCCTAATTTAACACACGTGTGTTAGTTTGGTGGACCGTTACAGCACTTGAAAGGATCGGGGCAAATTACGCCATCATCAAGAGTGGAAGAGGGCGAATGCATTACCAGTCTGGTCCTTGAAAAGGCCTGGCAGCTATCAGCCAATAACCAAAACCAACTCCCCTGCCATGGGAAAATAAACATCTGCAATCCTTTAGAAGGCGGCATTGGATTAGTCTTCACATACCCGTATGTGATGATAAAAATGCAGTATAGCTCATCTTCCAGTTGATTTAGCATCTTCAAAAAGCGTTAATTTTTTATACATGCTGCAGTTATTCTCTCACTTAAAGACTTTCTTATGCACTTTTGGCAATCTGGAGAATTCCTGTGTTGAACTGTAGACACAGCAAATAAGTCAGTCCAGCATTCATGAGTTCAGCGGAGTTATAAAAATAAAACAATGAAATTTGTATAATCAAGAACATCCAGTCAGAGTAAACTCGGCACATTTATATGGAAGAATGAATCTAAAACATACACGTACATTCCTGTTGAATCGCTCTATAGAATTATTAAAACAACAAATATATATATATATATAGTGTTCTTGATACTGGTGTGCTGGCATGGGGAGCAATAAGCAATCTCTTGGGGAGCCGCTCCATATAACTGTGAAAACTGAAAATAAATCACCCACAGATTCTCAAGATTATCTAATTCATATTGACATATACAGATATATGTTGTATGTTTATATCTTCTGTTTACTTATACCTGAAAAAACGTTCTCTAAGGCCTATATTACGCTATAAAACCTTTGATCACATGTTGAGGTCACATTAAAGCTGTCGATTGTAATCACTACGTCAAAACTTTTATCACAGCTTTTATTGCAAATTTAAAAAGCATATCCAATATCCAACAGTTAACACAATCAGCTGTAATAATGGTTCCTATTTTGTTCTGTTTAGAATGTTAGTTGTGTCATTATATTGAATATTTATAAATACATTTAAGTTTCTATTACATTCATCTGGAACATTTTCTTATAATCTAACCTAAAACTCAACGTCAATAAGTACATTTCTTAAAGAACGTTAATTAATACTACGTTTATGAGTATGGGTACCAAAGCTAGCAGCAAAAATGGAAATTAATGGCTATCATAACTTTCAATCTGTTCTTTTTAATGTTGGCTCCCCATTGCATTTAAGTTTTTCCTCACATCAGTGTCCGTATATTCTTCAGGCACTTCATAATGGCTTCTGCTATGTTTTTATATATTTCCAGTCTTTTTTTGTTTTTTTGTTTTTACAATAATTATGCTTTGAACTGTGAAACATGTCATATGATTCATAATAGGAAATGAGCGGTTTAGCTGTAGCCACTGAACATGTGTAATGTCTGGTCATTTTATTTTTAATCAAGATGTTGTCAAAGTTGTGATACTGGATAAAAATTTTTATCACAGAAGTGTGTAACAGCTAGATGTGGTCAAATATGCTATATATACCATAAAGTATGGTATCATATCTGTTTGATTGTCTTATATTAATGTTGTAATATATGTCTTAAACATTAAAATAATGAAACAAATCATTACAGATTTTCCTGACATTAGCAAATTAACATGACAACATACCACTCGAAACTAATGTAATAAAGTGAGAACTTTAATTGTGTGTCTGCGTGCTTACGCGCGCATATTCAGTTACCTCCAGTTACAGTCAACAGGTTTTGATCATTATTTTGCTACTGAAAAGAAGTTTACTTCATAATTGAGATATACTGTAACACTAAACCCCTAAATGACTAAAAGTGTATAAAGGTTGTAAATGCCTGGATACTAATATACCAATATGCTGAAGTCGGAAAAGAACACCTGTGATTGTAGATGGTTTTGACTTTTCGTCTAGAATATCATATATTAAAGCATACACAGGTGTTCTTGCCCCAAAGAAAATGCGAGTGAAAATAAGCCGAAAGCCGTGGAGATTTTATCCAAAATAATGTACCTGGATTGTCACTACTAGCAACAGACCATACGGTAAAGTAGGAGACAAACGAATGCTGCTTATAAATGCTCAATATTTATGCGATATATTATTCTTCTTTAATTGATGTTTTACATAACTACAACAAATTTGAGCAGAATTTAGCATTAAAACATGAGAATAACTTTTGTGCTAGTTCATTAGGAGTATAGAGAAAGTTCCTCTATATCAATATATTTTAATAGGTACCTCTTTTATGCAAGAAAATTTTCCCTGTTTTTTTTTCAGGTGTTGTAATCAACTCATTACCAGTCTGTGTTAAATAACATATGAAGGGGAAAATTGTATCCAACATAATATTAGAAAATCTGATGTGTTCCATCCATATGACTTTTTCTACACCTCTGTATCAAATTACTGCTAAAGCTTGTTCTTCTATCTAGTTAATGCTAATCGAGATAAACATTATCAGAAATTGTCTTATCACTTGCTTTCTTATAAGTAGAAGTGAAATAAGTGAATGCATTAAGCTAAGGTGATAGTGAAATCTTTTAAAAGCTCTTGGTATGTGATTGAAACTCGTTTCTTTGTATTGCCAGGAGTTAACAAATTCCTTTATGAGACGTTTTAAGTATTTTAAAATTGCAACCAATAACAAGGAATATTTTGGAAATGGTCAACTCCGCTAAAAAAAATTATATTACATGAATTCTGAGTTTTAACGGGATCAAAAAAAATTGCGGTAAGTTTTGTGTATCTCTTACAGTTTACCATTTACCAAAAGTCATCCAGAATGAAGAAGTCTGCAGGGGCTACTTCCATAAAATTCAATATATCATTTTATTTTTCAAGTAAATATTTTAATATAGGTACGGTATTTTAATCAAAATATTAGGGCCATTTTTGAGATAATCGAAGCTTCGGAATTGTTTCCTTCTAAAGGGTATTTTGAGGTGAGGTGATTTTCCTCAAAAACTTCGTGTTGCATTTTTGGAAGATACCAATCTTAAATACCAAGTTTGGTATGTTACTGACTTTTAGTTTTTGAGTTGTGTTCAGAAACACAGACACACACGGACTTTTTCTAAAAATGTTTTATAGGGATCCTAAAACGTGTATTTAAGATGAATTCTCGTTATGGGATTTTTTGGTGGAGAGCAATACCTTCTCTACCTATGTAATAAGCAGAGAAAGTAAAAATTAGTTGACCATATTAACAAATGAAACTATTATTCCCTCTGTAATTCCCAAAATGTTAAACATGCTAATCTAGGTGAAAAATCTTCATATTTATCATCGTCGCTGAATGTTGATTCCAGATGTTTATGTCAAAACTGTGTAGTCTTTATGTTATTAAAAACTCAGAACTGAAATACGGCGTAAATATTTTAGAGCTAAAATATATTTATAGGCTGTATAAAGTTTCCAGAATTTAAAAAACTTTGGGGAAGGTTAAGAAAATCAGAAATGCAATATCCAAGGAATTTTCATACCAATTTCCTGAATGTAAAAGCATTTTTAGCTCTTATTAGGAATATCAGGGTCTTTATAAAGGTACAAAAGAGAATCTTCTAGGTGATTGTACACTAATTGCATAAAGTCTACGGGGAGAGGGTTGATGAAATTAAAGAAGAAAACCATTCGAGGCTTAAGCGGCCATCTGTCACGCCTGGCTAGTTTTATTCTGAAACGAATCTATATAGAGAAAGACTATAGAAGGTTAACTATACAAGAACACCGAACACCTGTTCTCAAAATAATTAAATGGAGTTTTATTTAGGACCCTCTTTAACTACTACGATGCTCAGCGTCCCATTCAATATTAGACATGACGTTTAATTTTGCTCAGATGCCTCTTTATCAGACCTGAGGTTCATTTAAGTGCCGAAAATCTACGACATGGGACCAACAGGTTTACTTCCCTTCCAAAGGAAGCCATGCTAAGGATTTACCTCCGCCGAGTTTGAAGCCGCGACCTTGGGTACCAGAGGTTAGTTGTTCCCCTAGACTACGCAGAACAAAATTGATAACACATTCATATGAACATAAGTAAACACTCGAAACATGCAAAATGTTCCGAGACAATCTCTCCATAGGACTATGAAAACAGAAAATAATCCATCCAGTGATAGAAGCAGACACCTGTAAATGGTGGGTGATTAACATAGAGCAGAGCAGGTTTCACGACTCTTAGACGCCCGTCGGTGAAGCACGAGGCTTCAGTGTGAGTGAAAGTCTTGCAAACGTGGTACGTGTTTGTTAGTTAACGCAATATAGTGCGTATTAAGTGAAATGGCTATATTCGGGTACCTCCAAAAAGGTATTCATTTATGATTCATACGTCGGTACAGAATATACGAGTAGCTCCGCGTTCCCCTAATTTAACCCTCTGTGATCTTTATCTTTGGAGGGTGTAAAAGAGAAGGTTTACAGAACAAATCCACGCACTTTAGAGGAACTTAAAAGAAACATTTCTCAAGAAATTGCTGCAATTTATCAGAAACAAATGCTGCATGTAATGGCCAATTTCTTTAGCAGGTGCCAGGAAAGCTTAAACAACGAAAGGAGGCATTTCCAATATCTCCTCACTTGATTAATATGAGTTATTTTTCTAAGTGCTTACTTACTGTTTATGTATCAGAAATATCTCAGGCTACAACCCATAGTATATTTACTGCGGATAAGAACCACGAAACCTTTTCTGCTATACGTTGATCATCCAGTATTTTGATAGAATCGCTTGGTGGATCTAAAACTACAAAGAAATCCATCTATTGCTCCTTGAAATTAGAACATTCACGACCACAGGTATTCTAATTTCAAGGAGCAATAGATGCATTTCTTTGCACTTTTAGTTTCACAGAGTGGTGGCCCTTGAAAAACAGCGATTTAATTGCAAGAACATACTCAGAGAAGAGATTTGCATAAAAAGCATATTTTTAATGGGGAATAAATGATATCTGTGTTTATACATATAAGTTCTTCCATAAGGTATAATTTTTAGAAGAGTATTCAGAATTTAGCACACTCACTGTTTGCTATGCTTGGCGGAGTTGAAAAAAGAGTAGCGAGCTGCATATACTTGCTGTGCAGTAATTTTATGGTACAGTAGTAGAAGCTTTAAGAATGTCGCTTTTTCACTCTGTAGTCTCGGTGCTTAAGGTGAGAAGCTCGGCTCTACTTCACCATGTGATCGAGGGCCCATTCCTGTTACTGGGTGGTAATTTGGTGCAACTTACGCCTTTGTATTAAACTGACCCGCTCAATAGCTAAAGCGGTGAAGTTGCCTCTACATTAGGCGGTTAGAATGAAGTTAAATCAAAGTTTACAAAACCTTTAGCCAACCAATTTAAACTTGATGCAATTCAATTTATTTTAAAGAATATGTGTGACAGTGAAATATATGAAAGTAAAATTCATTTAGGTCTCATTTTAAGGTTACTATTTGAAAAAACGGCAAAAAGTGCAAAAACCACAATTTTTGTTGTTAAATACTGCCCTAATCTTCTACAGCTCCTGTGGTCATGCGATCATTTAATTCATCAGACGGCATTTTAAATGTTTGCCTGTAATAGACCTCGCACGGGGATGACAAGTGAAATAAGGAGGAAAGGTGCCTCACTCACCTCATATTCTGTTACCGTGGCTAGGAGTAACAAATCTAGAGTAGTGGTGGGTTTATTGTCACTAAACTTCTTCACTGATATTTAACCATAATGTTTCATACAATAATTATCGCAGTCATTTGCTTTTTTTTAGGTACATTTTACAATCTTCAAGTTTATAACTTTTCCTTTGACTTTTGCAAGTAAAATCCCTAAACTGAAATTCTTATCCCTGAAAAACTGCGGTTTCTTTTAACTATTAGTCGGGATATCCGATAACCTGTACATAATATTTCCTTATTGGAGGTTTCATACTTTTTTTTTGTAATTATTTATTGATCGATCAGCGCATGTGCGATCTACAGATCATTGATTTTAGACATTATTTACATGCATGGTACTGAATAACATTGAAATGAGGTAAGCCCCCATTGGCCCCCTCATAAGTAGGTACATTTTTTGTTTTTATTCTACAGAAAGTCTTGGTGTGAGAGCTGGTCCAGTGGTAGGCGACTCTTGATGCGAGTTGGATAGCTAGATTTTCTGCCAAGAGAATAGTGAATGGCTCCTGAGACGTCTTTTAGCTTGCTGTAAAACTGTTCGGCTTGTGAAGCAATTGACTGTTGAATGATGCTAATTCCAGTTTCTCTATGTAGTTGACTATTTCTGACAAACCATGGTGCATTCGTTGAGATTCGCAATATTTTGTTTTGAAATGTCTGGATACGTTTGATTTCAGAAGGACTAGTTCCTCTCCAAACTGGACAAGCGTATAGTAGCAGTGGTCTTAATAGAGTCGTGTAAAGTAATGTGCTGTTTTTTAGTTTGAGTGAAGATCTTTTGTTGAGGAGGGGGTAGAGTTTTGCCAGTCTTGCTCGGGCTAGTTTAAGTTTGTTGCTTATATGTGGTTTCCATGTGAGTCGTCGATCCAGGAGTACACCGAGATATTTCACTGTTTCTGTATCAGTTTTCCAGGGTATCTGTTTCGCTGGGAGCGTTACTGGTGGTGGATAGTTCTGTCTGCATAGTGTAAAGACCATTGCTTCACATTTTTGCTGGTTGAGCGAAATACGCCAGTTATCTAGCCAGGGTATAATTAAGTTTAAGGCCTCTTGAAGGTGATTTCTGGCGGTGTGGATATTGCGATGTGTTGAGAAGATTGCAGTATCGTCCGCATACATAGCGATTTGAGCTGTAGGCGTTGCAGGCATATCAGAGGTGTACAGGTTGAACAGAACTGGTCCCAGGATAGATCTTTGACGAACTCCGGCTGTTATAGGTTTTGTAGAAAGGTGACAACTACCTATGCGGACTGAGAATGTTCGTTGTGACAGAAAGGAGGAAATTATTTTATAGAAGTAATCTGGAATGCCGTTGATGAACAGTTTGTATAGAAGACAATGATGCCAAACCCTATCGAATGCCTGAGTGAAGTCAAGGAAAGCTGCAGTTGTGTGTTCTTTCTTCTCGAAGCCTTGTGCCACTTGCTCTGTAATTCGGAGAATATGATGGGTGGTTGAATGTTTGCGACGAAAACCGAATTGAAAGGGAGGTAATACTGATGCTTCATTGAGACATTTTGTTAAACGCTTCAGTATAATCTTTTCATACACTTTGGACAGAGTTGGTAGCAGACTTATAGGACGATAATTGTTTGGGTCTGAGGAGCTTTCCCCAGGTTTATGAATAACAATAATCATAGCGTGTTTCCAGATTCTGGGGAAGTAGCCCATGCGTATCAAACTATTGAAGAGTGAGGCTAGAATAGCAAGTGCTTTGCGAGTCAGATGTTTTAATACAACACTTGGAATTAGGTCATGACCAGGCGATTTTCTTGCTGGTAGTTGCTGGATTATGATCAAGATTTCTTTTGGCGAGATGAAGTCAATGAGGAGTGGAGCAGTGGTCCAATTTCGTGGTTGAATTCTTCGGTAATCACTGGGTTTGGGCTGAAGATACATTGTAGAGTATTTGCGAATAGTTCCGACTTCTCAAAGTCGGTTATGTAGTGTTTTCCATCTTGTATTAAGGGTGGAATAAGCGTCGGTTCTTTTAATATTCTTTTGGTTTCTTTCCACAATGTTGAATCTTCTGGTGAAATGCTGAAGAGGTGCCGTTGGTAAGTCGAGTGCCGGTACTTATCCATTTGTTTTTTGTTTTTGTTACTTTTCTTGTGAGTTGGTTCAAGCGATGAAGTTGCCAAGTTTCTCTGTACTTCTGCCACAGCCGGCGCATTTTGTGTTTTTCTTTCAAGAGAGATCTGATGTTAGGGGGCAAAGTTTCGTGATAGGGTTTTCTTTGTTGCTGAGGTCTAGCTGGAGCTGTGGATTTGTCTATGGCTGAAGTTATGACTTTTATGAACTTAAGAATTGCTGCTTCTGCATCACTGGGACTTTTCAGATTGCACGCAGGTTTTAGCTCGTTATCAATTACATGTTGGAAGGTTTCCCTATGTATGAAACCTCTGCTGAGTCTCCTAGTGGACTGTGGACGTAAAATCAGATTGTTGTCAAATGATATCAAGACTGGGGAGTGGTCCGAGTCCATTTCAGGTAGAACAGCCATGGTGGGAAAGCCTAATACATTTTTGTAAAGTACTATGTCTAGTATGTCAGGTGTTACATTTTGCCTAAAGAAAGTAGGACAAGGTGGGGCTAAGATGTTAACTGCATTGCGTACAACTGCTGTTAATAGTCGTCTTCCGTTTGGAGTTGCCACACGGCATCCCCATGTTTCATGCTTACTATTTAGATCTCCCACGAGAAGGGTTGGCACTGTGTCAGAGAATATAGTAGTAATATCCTGGTCATTGAGGCAGAGTCCTGGCGGCTTGTATGCTGAGATTATTGTCGTTTTAGTGGAGTTTTGCATGGATATTTGAACTGCGCAAGCTTCGAGGCTAGTTAGTTGGGGTAGTAGGACCGAGTAGTGGTGTATTTCCTTTCGAATGAAGATGGCCACTCCACCCGAGGCGACGAGAGCTTCGCGATCGGACCTATACGCTGCATAACCAGGTACTGAAAACTTTTCCTGTGGTGCTAGATGAGTCTCAGTGACGCAAGCTACTGCGACGTTGTGTCTTGAGATGAATTCTAGAAAGACTTCCCGCTTGGCTTTGATTCCGTTAGCGTTCCAGTTTAGTATAGTTAGTTGAGAGAATGTATATACTTGATTTTTAGTGGCCATTAGCAAACAAACTTGCAACAAGCTGCAATAAAAAGGATTTAATTTTTGGTAGATATTGTGCTAGAAAATTAATAGCTAGCTGAATAAGGTTTCCAGTGTCATCGGAGGAAGAAGCAGAAGAAGAATTTTGTGTAAATGCTTGCTGAGTGGAATGTCGGTAACTTTTATCTTCTGAAGGAACTGAGCGTGGCCACTGAGGAGTTTCAGGAGCAGAACAGGAAGAAGTTGGTGTCAGCTTTGGAAAATTCTCCAGGTTTAGCTTTGGTGGTGTAGGTGTTTTTACGGGTTCGGTTACAGTTGCATTGGCTTTATTTTTTAATTCCAAGTAAATACGACAACCTCTAAAATTTGCCGGATGAGCTTCTCCGCAGTTCACGCAGGAGGGCTGAGTATCTTTGTGTTTTGGACATTCAGAGAAATGATGGTTAGAGGTTTCATACTTGAGTGTATTCAACTTTATTTGAGTTCCTTGAGCTTTTGTTCTCTCTCTCCAACTTTGAGACAAACAGAGTTATAAATATAGTTCATATACATTTTAAATAAATATTAGATATATGTGTATTAAATCACATCAAATATGTCTAATATGTACTCAACTTTTAAGATGAATAAATTCAATTCCAGTACCTACTTAATAAAGTAAAATTTAGTTAAACCCGCAAAACGGAGAATCATATCTTTCCTTTTTATATTTTCAAAATATTAAGAAAGTACCTTCCTAAACTGTAAATAAATATATGTAAGACCATCAAAGTGTGCTTTGTGTCTCCATTATAGTGGCGTTTTATATGTGTAGTGGGAACACACATATTAAACAGCAGGCTTCCTTTGTTTTTTAAGTCACAAAATATTCTCTCTACCACTCTTTTTGAAATAGGCGTTCCGAGTTCGAGGTCATATCCGCCACTGAATGAGGCGATCCGAAGTAACGAGAAGAACTCGTTTGGAGAAGGGGAGGGAATGGAATGGGTGGTGCAGTGAGGCAAGAACAGTTTTCAATGCAGTGGCACTCTGGAGCCTTTTTCCCCATGCTGAAGTAAACCTAAACAAAATTGTTGAAACAAGGCGAATCAGCGAATATCATCCATATCAGGGGCGTTGTAAATGTATGCCTGTAAATAAATCTAAACGAAATGGTGAGATAACAGAACGAAACACGCCCAAAAGACGCTGGAATGTCCGCATCTCCAAATAAATTTCAGAGGTGTACAGAAAAGTAAGGAAGTCCCTACTATCATATGCACAGTGGGTGCATTTTAGAGCTTATAGTTCCAAAACAGCGATATTTAAACCTTTCTAACCATTTTCATCCAAATGTCTCAAAATATGCCATTTTGAAATTTATTGTAAAAAAGTTATACAGTTACTCATAAATAACACTAAAAATCTTATACAGGATTTCCCCTAATCTGATTAGCGTAATTTAGTAACAATAATCCAGTTTAGGAAACTATGTAAAACTCATTTTTTAAATTTATTTGCGCTCAAAATATAAGGGGTCTTTTAACATACATTCCAAAATGTCATTAATTTCTTTAATGACTATAACTACAAAGTATTTTAAACATAATAATTATCTTGTATTATTGAATTGTAGCATTTCAAAACATCGTCTATTAAAGTAATGAAAATATCAACTTCAGTTTAAAAAGTATTATTAATCTGAATCCCAGCAAACATTGACAACTATGAAGTGACTAAATGTAAAACTATGTAGAATGGAAGTGAAGTTGACTATTGCATTTATTAATAAATGTATGTCAAGAATGCGTTTCGGCCTATACCCAAAAATGTATTTCGTAATCATTCTGCATTAAACATGGCAAGAAACGCATCTATGTGATACAATTTTTAGAAAAATTATTTTAATAAACAGAACAAAAGCGTACCAGAAGTTTGAGGGATATTGAACATGTGGCATACTTAATTATTTTTAATATTTATTTTACGTCGCTTACTACAGAGGTCCTATTGCGACAGATATACATAAATCGAGTACATTGTTCATTTACTACGACAGTTTTGGTTACTTTAATATAATACAATAAAATATAATAAAATAAAATAACAATATAATAATAAACTACAAATTAATTGACAGGTAAATTATCTTATATAAATATAGCATTAATTACAAAGGTGTTTTCCTTCCTGATTGATGACATATGACAATATCAGTTTAGAATTTCTTTCTTAGAAGTGATTTATAAACTTGGTTGCTTTCAAAAAGCTTTTTGTTTTACTGTATTCCAATAGAATTCCGTACAATGCTGTGGGGAGATTGTGTAGCACATTTAATGCAGCACTTGTTAGAGCTGCAGCGTATTTTCATTTTCAACCATATTTTTGCACTGTGTGGTTAAATCTTTGCACTGACAGTGAGCTTTTCCGTGCTCATGTTATTTAACTGTAATTGAAGACCTTTCTGTATAAGCGTAGAGAGCAAACTCTACGAGTGTTTTCATAGTGCTGTGCAGAGTTTTGCGAAGGGTCTGTCTATGTTTACTTAGTTTGTTGCGATTATTCATATTCAAAGAAGGTATTAACCTTTGGATCCCCGTGGAGTAATCTCACAGAAATTTATTAATTAAAGATAGAAGGAGCAGTTTATTGAAGATTTTTCTTGCAGCCTACAATCAACGTCTTTCAGCCATTCTATAGTAACTTGTTCTAATCAGAAATACAATTACTTGAGCATACAGGTTTGATTAAATAATATGTTCACAGTGTTTCGTTTTCTTGAAGGAGAATCATTGCACATTGATTGATATGTTCTGCCATGTGATCACCATTGGATGTTGCATAAAATGTTGAGTCGAACAACAGAAAAACTAGCCGAAACGTTAAAGGTCAGTCCAAGGACCATAAACACAAATTATTATAATCATGGAAACAGTCACAGCACATCCGCATCCTGTTTATTCAGCAATGGGAGTCAGTGATGGGTGAAGTCAGTGACGACTGAAACAAATGTAAACGATCACACTTCCTCTGCGCATTTCTACAGACCGCTCCTACAAAAGTTTATTATTTATTCACTGCATATTAATCATGGTAAACACTTATGCAGAGAATCTTTCTCCATCAAATAATACCAAATTGCTTTGTTTTTTGTTTCATTTGTATAGCCCTTTTTAACTTCTATAACTACATGAGGGGGCTTTAACTTGTGAAATAACTGCTGTGTTTTGCTCGCTGAACTGTAAGGTTTCTTATCTTTGTTTTTTCAGTTTGATACACTCATTCCCACATTCATACTTCCAGACTGTTTGTTTAAATAAAAATTCCCTACCCCAGCCGGGAATAGAACCTGAGACCTCTAGGTTGAGAAGACAGTATGCTGAACGCAAAGGTAGTCTAAATCGCTTCGTTTTACGCAGAAAGTTCAGATATTTAATTGTTCATAAAGCAAGCTGGTGTGCATTTATTTTAACGGAACATTGTTGAGCGTATAGGTAACAAAATATTTAGACAATCATTATTTTTCTTTGATATTTAAGCATTAAATAAATATTTAATGTATGAATCATATTTAAATCTTCATAACAGAGTATAAAAGAGAATATTTGAAAATTGCCTCAAAAAATAGAAGTGAAATAATTTAATTATAATCCCCCTTTTCATGAAAATTGCTTGTGCACCTTTTCATTGATGATTACTTTCATTACAATTAAATATATCTTCCATTATAATTCAATACCAATCCATAAATAAAATTTATTGATTAACAAAAAGCATTTTCTTATTAAGTTTCGCAAAAGCTTTTTTCTTGGGGGGGGGGCAGTGTTTAATGCCTGCTTTTACTACTACATATGGCACCGCAGGTGATTACACTGATGATATATGGAATGAAGATGGAGCACCGGTGGAATGCGATGACGGGGTAAACCAGAGAATCCGGAGAAACCCGCCCCTGCGCATCTTTGTCCACCACAAATCTCACATGCGGTCACCTGGGATCGAATCCGGGCCGCCTAGATGAGAGGTCGCAAAAGTTACCGCAGTGGCTTTTTACATTTGGTGAATTATTAATTTAAATTTATTTAGGTTACCACATAATATTAATCAGAGCTATCAACACCATGCCGTAAGAAAAACTGATAATTTTTGTTATGTGTGACATTCTCTGATCTTTACTTTTTCCTTTCTTTGTTACTTATCTAAAGCGCCCAAAAATTCAATACCGAGATTTCAGGGGAAACGCACATTCCTAGGCTCTCTGAATTCAAAAAAGTATCTTTAGAAAAAGGCTTGCGCGGACAGCAGAACGTGAAATCAATTAAATATCAAACTTGGTATCTAAGTTCTTCCGAGAAGGGCCGGTATCATATTCCGAATTCTTCTACTACCCCAAACTACACTTTGCATAGCAATATATTTTCTTTTATTTTCTTATTTTTATCATATTTTCATTTTAAGAAGAGGTGGTAAATAAAATGTATATCTAGAATGTTCTGGGATTAGCCTGTGAGGATCTCATTATTCTCAATTACTTTTTACTTTCTCTATGCGTACTATGTACATAGTGTATAGAGAAGGTATTGCACTCCACCAAAATATTCGATACCGAGATTTCACCGGAAATATATGTTTTAGGGTCCCCTGTATCCAAAAAGAGTATTTTAAGAAAAAGGTCCGTGTGTGTGTGTGTGTGTGTGTGTGTGTGTGTCCGTGTGTCCGTGTGTCTGTGAACAAGATAACTCAAAAACGAAAAGTCGGTAAAATACCAAACTTGGTATTTAAGTTTAGTATCTCCCAGGGATGCGAAACGAAGATTTTAGAAAAATACCCCCACCCCAAACTACCCTTTACATAGAATTTTTTTCGGAAATTTTGATTTTCTAAAAAATGGCTCAAACGATTTTGATTAAAATATCGTATATTAAAGATATTTACCTGACAAATAAAATGTATATTTTGAATTTTCTGGGAATAGCCTCTGAAACCTCTTTATTCTGGCTGAATTTTACGGAATTTTGCATAACTGCTAAACCGTAAGAGATGGACAAATGCTTACCACACAAACAATGTAGAGAACGTTAAAACACACAATTTATGTTATATACATTTTGTTCGTGGAGTTGATCGTTTTTTAGATATTCCTTTTTTTTTTTGGTTTCACCTTTAAAAAACTTTCTTTTCTCATATAGGAATTTGTCAACGCCTGTCCATACAAGCAAAGGACTTCAGTCGAATAGCAACCAGTTTTTGACTATCACTTTAACCCTTATTTCGCTTCTACTTCCAAGGTAGCAAGTAATAAGACTATTTATATTAATTTTTCTCAATTAGCATGAAGTAATTAGAAGCGTAAATTTTTTAACAATACTTTTTTGCAGAGATGTGCTGAAAGTCATGTGAATGGAACTCATCAGATTTTATACTTACTATTGTACAAACTATTCTTATAAGAGCAAATTCTTCTGTATACGTATTCTTAATGCACATAAACGTACACAACACATTTAATTGATATGAAGATTTGCAAGAAAATTGCCCCACCACCAACTACCCCTTGCGTGCAACATTTTTCGAAACTTTTGATTTTCTCAAAAATGGCTTTAACTATTTTGATTAAGATTACATATATTTAAGATATTTTAATGACAAACGAAATGTATATCTTTTGGGGGGGGGGGGAATGGCCTCAGTAGACCTCTTCATACTGGATAACATCTGTATAACTTTTGCATAACTGGTAAATCATACACAAACGCTTACTACATAAAAAACTTAATCTCATTAAAGCACACAATTTATGTCTTATACATTATTCGGTCTTATACAATTCTGCTAATGTTTATCATGATGTAGATAAAATAATAATCTTTTGAAAGAAAATTTTGTTTGCGGAACAGCTAGAGGAAGTTATGTGTGTGGAACACATAATATTTTTTTAGGAAATGACATGGCCAATTAACATCGGAATAATGGGCAGTTACGCTAGAGCTTATCAAAATATGAGTCTCCAGAAGCCAGGGATTCTGGTATAAAATTGAATGTTTGCCAGCACAGTCTAAACTGCTTCAAAAATAGCATATTAAAACACCGAGCTTTGACTTAATTTAAAGTTTCCGTTCCGGGTGGAAAATTATTACAACCATTGCTCTGTGCTGAAGACGCGTACTGCTCTATGGCATGCAGCGTCCTTCGCCAGACGTGTCCTTGATTGCAATCGCAGACATCGATCCCAGCCTCATTGGAATTCTTTCAGATCCTCTCTGTTTCCAAGACTTAGAGATGTCTTTGTGTAATAAAAGCTGGTAGTGCAACCTTCTCAAAGAACAAACAAACGCCGAGCTGTAGAGGGTTTCTTTTCAAGAAATACTTAATCTATAAGGTACAAAAAATTCTAGCTGTAGAATTGAAAAGCTCGGAATGAGTCTTCTAAGTAGAGACAGTCAAGGACACTTTGTCTGTTGTTTACTCAAAACACCCCTCAAAAACGATGCAATACTTAATTGGTTGTGTTAACGAAATAGTGAAGGCTTTCTTGAATGATACCACGAATTGAAGTTTACGAATATTTGTTGTCTTGATAATTATTTTTGGACCGAAGGTCAAGAAATACAACTAGCTGATAATAAGCATTGTTTTAAAACGTCAGATACCTAAGAATAATTATATATATATATATATATATATATATATATATATATATATATATATATTATTCAGTAATATAACTACTGTGCGAAAATAATGCCATTTTTGTGTTTTTAGTATAATCAGTAAACGAGTCCACCTGTTTCATCTCGCATTATGCGGCTTTAGCCATAAAACCGCTTATTTTTTTTTACGTATTTTGAATTTGTAGGCAACCAAAACTCGCCATTAATAGTTAATGCTAACCACTAGGCACTGTGGGTAATTGGTTAAACCGCTCGCCTCCCATTTAGGCGGCCCGGGTTCGATCCTAAGCGCATCCAGCTTTGGTGCTTCGTAGCGCTGGGGATCGTGGGTTCGAGTCCCGCCTTGGGCATGGGTATTATATGTTTGTGTTTATGTGTGTGTTGTAACAGTAAGAAAACAGCAATCCAGTAATAATACAGAAAACCAAGGTTAAAAAAAAACAAAAAGGTAAATAAAAGTAGGGTATACAGTGCCGGAGTCCTGATCAGTCCTTTCCAATCATCAATTTCGCTTACTTTTCATATCATCCACTTCCTCATGTCCATGCCTGGCATCGGTCCTACCCCTCGTAACAGGTTCTCCACTCTGCGATTTTTTCCCCGTCAGGCTTCTGACTCCTAGGCATTGGCTTGTAAGTCCTACCAGTACGGGGAGGGTAAGCCGATTACGAAACGAAACTAACCACTAATAGTGAACAGGTAAATGCATAAGAATAAGCTTGAAAGGCTTCTAGATCCCCATTAACAGAGATTATAGGAATAAAACAATGAACAAAAAAAAAAAAAAATACACTGATATGATGCAATCACATTAATTTTTCTATGCATTCTTCAATAAACTATTATAAAAACATATATTTCATCTACACCAAGTTAGTCGAGAAAAACATTTGTAAAAATGTTTTGTTGCATTTTCTTGCAGAAACAATGGAAATAGGGGACTACAGAGGCTTAAGCAGTATCAAATCTTTCAAGAGATGGTCGCTATATACTAACCTTGAAATTTCGTTCTTTTCAGAAGAAAGAAAAACGTATAACGACTTCCTTTTTAGAAAGTATAAGTATTTAAAATCGAAATCAAAAAAAAAAAAAAAAAAAACATATCTTGGAAATCGTTAACTCCACAAACACACACACACACACACACACACACACACACACAGGCGCGCGCACACACACATTACACACACTACACACACTACACCACATTAAAATTGACATAAATTGTGTGCTGCTAAAAGATCTAAATTTTTGTGTAGTAAGATTTTGTCTATCTCTTGAGGTTTACCAGTTATGCTAGTCATTCAGAATGAAGAGTTCTTCAGGGGCCATTCTCAGAAAATTAAGGATATAATTTTATTCCTGACGTTCGTTATAACAATTTTTGAGGACATAAAAGTTTTGAAAATTTGTCCATACAGGCCTGTTTAGGGTGGGAGATTTTCTTGATATAGCGACCCGCTTTTGAAAGATTTGCCTATCACTCTTGCCTAGTGCATTCCCTTATTTCCCTTCTACTTACAAAGAAGCAAGTAATAAGACCATTTCTGTTATTATTATTTATTTTAGCTGGGTGTAGTGTAAAGAATAATCTTTTATGCATTAAAACAGCATAACTCATGCAAAATCGCCCTATTTCAGGCACCAGCGCCATAAAATGGATGACGTAATTACCATGGCAACAAGACAGCAATGACGTCATCCCCGCCAAAACATAATTTTCTCCAATGTGCCTGCAATCGTCACTCTCGCGTAAACATCATGAGGAACTTCAACCAGCAGCTGATTGGGTCGCGCCGTGGCCGAGTGGTCAGATCATTCGGACCGGGTTCGATCCCAAGCGACCGCCTGAGAGATTTGTGGTAGACAAAGAGGTGCAGGGGCGGGTTTTCTCCGGGTTCTCCGGTTTCCCCCGCATCACATTCCACGGGGCTCTATCTTCATGTATCACCAGTGCCATCGCCTGCGGTGCCAGAGCAGTAAAAGCGGGCGTTAGACATTACCAGAAGCTAATTAATTTTTTATCAGCGGAGCATATTTGACTTTTTATATCCCACGAAGAACTCATTCAAGAAATCTAAAACCTTACCAAAAGATGAAATGTCGAAGTTTTCTTTCAAATTTAGCATATGTTTCACCTTTGAATATACACACTAAAGCGTCGAAAGCATAAAAATTTTCGACTGAAAAAATAAAATAGCAATTAGAATCTAACTTTAAAAATTGGTTACCATATTAAACGTTTGCATAAGTATCAATTCTGAAAAGTATGCCAGTAATGTGGTTTCATTAGTCAAATAACGCATTTTTCGTTTCTCCACCCACAAAACTTTTCATATTCTTTTTTGTAAACATCTTCTGATTTTTCTGAAATTAAACCCTCAGCGCCCTTGGCTTCGCTCAAAATGTCAAACGGAATACAATCCATATTTCAATAGTTTTATCTCTTCCTGATTAGTACCTATGTTATGTCATACAACTGTGATCTCTGATACATTATAATTTTTCGTTTAGCGATTGTATTAATTATTTTTATATATTTTAATGCTGAAATTGCATAAAACGATGTAAACATTGTAACACTCGTAAAAATTAGCGCGTAGGTTAAACTAGTGTCACAATGACTCAGATTATACACTAGTACAAAAATAACTATTGCCCGCCTGGGTAGCGTGGCGGTAGCATTTCTGCCTCACGTTCAAAAGGTCGTGAGTTCGAATCTCACTTAGGGTGAGTTATCCGGCTAAGGTTTTTTTTCGGGTTTTCCCTTATCCTGAGAAGACGAATGTCGAGTAACTTTAAGCTCCAGGACTCCGAGATCATTTGAGCATATCATCAATTGCATTCATCGTCCGATATGACCAAACCAGGTTAAAGGACGTTAAACTAAAAAAAAAAAAAAAAAAAAACTATTGTAAGAAACTTTTTTTGTGGAACAGCTGGAGAAAGTCAATTTCATTCAGGGAGCGTCAAAAAATAGTAGGCACTTCCGGTAAAATCTTGGTATCGAATTTTGGGATAGAATACATTGCTTTCTCTAATTACTATAGGTAATTGGTAGAAAAAGTAAAAAAGGAAAAACATGCTTGCCCAGTATGTCATTATTCTTTTAAGCATATAATTAAGCCTAGTTTAAATTATTTAGATGGAAGATTTGAATTATTGTATTTTCAAGTTGGATCTCAAAATATTTAATTTTGTACATTTTAATTACAAATTTATGATGTTCTGCTTTTCAAGATTTTTTTTTACACAAAGCAAGCGCATTACTCTTGTTTATAAATACAAATATTTCATGTTAGTTGAAAAAAGTGGATGTGGTATTCAAATTACTTTTTCTACCTGTTCTGCAAACAAACTTCTTCTATAAAAGACTATTCTTTAATGTACATAATGTTACTCCATATAAACATTAGCAGAAATGGTCTTATTACTTAGTTATTTCTAAGTAGAAGGGAAATAAGGGAATACACTAGGCCAAAGTGATAGTAAAATATTTTAAAAGCTGGTAGCTATGTGGTGCAATTGAAATTCAAAAATGCATCTGACAGTAATCGTGTGCTTTAACGAGGTCTACATTTAATGTTTAGTATGTTTTTGTCTATCTCTTACGGTTTACCAGTTATATAAAAGTCATCCAAAATGAATAGGTCTTAAACATTGAATTCTTTAATCAAAATAAACACACCAATTTGAAAAAAACAAACATTTAGAAATTTTCCAGGAAAAGATAATTAGGAGGAATTTCCTGAAAATCTTCACGTCGCATCCTTGGAAGATGCACAACTTAAACACCAACTATGTTACTTAAGGAAATGTTGGTTTTTGAGTTATACTGTTCACAGACAGACAGACACACACACGGACCTTTTATATATTTATGGTAAACCTCATTATTAAATTTTGAGTGGTATAAAATACCTTCTCTGCCCACTTATGCACTGTACAGAGATGGTCAAAAAACTAAAAATAAATAAATAAATAAAAAAAAATAAACAACGGCTATTTATCCTAGAACTGTGAGATGATATAGCCCACACGCAGCAAAGATAGTTGGTACATAATAGAGCAATGGAGTTTTGTTGTTTCCTCTCTCTCTCTCTCTCTCTCTCTCTCTCTCTCGGTCTCTGCTGCTATTAATCCTGTGACGTTATACGAAGTGAGTTGGAGTGGCTATAAACAAGGCAAACTCAAAACAGTTACATTTTAGCTCGCATTTCAAAGCGAGAAAATGCCTCGTGCCAGGACAGAAACTGCGCACTCACTGATTTGTTTGCTCTACCTTCAACGAATGTAGCCACACGGCTGTAAGGAGAGGCTATGTATGGCGTGTCACAATCTTCTTCCACGAATCCTAATTTTCACGTTTCTAATGAGAGGCACGATCAGGGATACAAGCATACCGTGGTGATTTGCCCCCGCCCGAGTACACTCGGGCGACTAGTTCCTGCTCCTGGCTCCTGGGAATTTGTTATTCGCTGTAATGTGTCATAGTTTTATTTTCTTCACTCAAAACTTCGATGGAGATTTCTGTTAAAATAGCATTTTAAGGGTCCCTAAATAAAAAAGAAGTTTTAGTAAAATATCGTGTGGTTTGTGTGTGTGAGTGTGTGTGTGTGCAGCATAACTTGAAATGTAGGATAAATATTTAACTTTGTGTTTAAGCTCAACATCTTTCAATAAGTTAGGGGCTTTTTAAGAAAATCTCCCAATCAATGTTCTTTCTATATGGAAAAGTTTAATTATTTTTTAGTTTCTCAAAACTACTCATTTTGATTAAAATGTCCAATGCTTTATATATAAAATGTATATCTTGAATTTTCAGCAAATAACCTGTGAAGTATTTTTCATTCTAAATTATTTTTTATGCATCTACTAACTAAAATACTCGGCCTTCCCCGAGGTTTGATGGTTTAAACATTTAACCTTAGATTCACTTGTCCAATAGCACTGCATTTCTTTGGGTGCTTTAGAAATTATACATAACTTACTTAAACAAGTAGGTTTTAATACGTTTCGTTTGGTAATGGCAATGGTGGAATACTTGCTCCACAGCTCCTCAGCTGTTTTCTTGTTTGCCAGATATATGCATTTTGTTATTAGATTCGTTTTCGTAGTCGGCTTACCCTTCTCGTACCCCCTAGATACCCCCTAGAACTTACAAGAGTGCATAGGGGTCGGAAGCCATCATGCAGCCAACACAGAATGAAGAACCTGGAACCTGGAACGAGTGGAGGAAGTGGATGATATGAAATGAAAGCGAAATGGATGATTGGAAAGGTGATGATGGAGCAATTGGTGGATTCAGCAGCGGGAGAAACCGCAGAATGCCCGACCAGACGCCGCTTCGTCCACCACAAATCCCATATACGGCCGCTTGAGCTCGAACCCGGGCCGCCTATGTGGGAGGCGAACGGTCAAACCATCACTTTTCAATGTAATCTCCATCTTTTTTCACAGTTTTGGTCCACCTTTTAACAAGGGCATGTATTCCAGTGTGGTAAAATGCACGGTCTTCCTTTTTTTTTTTTGTAGTGTTTAACGCCGCTTTAACTACTTATGACACCGCAGGCGGATGGTCTTGCTTCCGAAGCCTTTGACGTACAGATGCTTTCACGGCCTCTGCATCTCCAAAGTGAATCCCACCTTTAGCGGCCCAAACAAATGGTAGTCTGATGGTGCTAAGTCAGGGATGTGCAAGACTTCCCATCCAATTTTCATAATCGCTTCAGTGGTGTGATGACATCAGACTACCATCCTGCAAAAGAAGAACATCTTTCCTTCATTTCTATTCATCCTTACAGAAACGGGCACACTAACCGTACTTGTCCCTGGAAGACCATCGAAGGGGCGCCCGGGGACGCTCTATCTGGAAAGGTTAGGGACATGGCTGCGCTAGGTCTGTCACTCTTCGTGCTCTCTTACCTTGTCCCTTCCTCCTGAAAGTTTAATAGGCTCATTATCGCTCTTCAGCCAGACAAATAACCCCATTTCTTGTAAATCACATTAATCAGAATAAATACATGGAAATTATTTCAAATTAGGCATTAAATGAGTATATATATATATGCTTCACAACAACGCAAAATTTATTTAATTCACAATACATACAAAATTATATAGTTAAACAATTTTATTAATTCTATTAATTTCAGATTACATCGATGGAAAAAGAAGAATCAATATTGTATTTTCCAACGCTTCACATGTGACGAACCGAGGTTTCTTTCACAAATAACCAATATTATGGAAATGACTAATGATAAGAACAAATCTATTTTTAATAAAATGTATCTATTCCTTATTATTTTTCAGTTATGTAACAATCAAGACTACTGAAGAGGCCTTAGCCGTCTATTTAAGCAAATTCAAGACATGCATTTCTATTTTTCGCAAAATTTTATCATTTTCATCAAATTACATATTGGTTGAATACTAATTACAATAATTATACCGTAAAATCTATGATTAATATATTTCCTCATATACACCATCAATATTGTCTCTACCATTTTCATAACAAGCACAATTAGCGTATCATATATTTCGCAAACTCATGCCAATACCTCAACTCGCGATAATTAACTTCTTCATTAGAACCACACTTTATAAAATAAACAATAACAAAACATTTCTAGGTAAATTTTGGCTAAGGGAATAGATTTTCTTAAAATTTTATCTGAAATTTCATATAATATGAATTATGCTGTTCGCATACAAATTAACACTTTTATAGCTGTTATTTAAGGTCAGCGTACCTAAAATAAATGTATTTAATCTCGATATCAAATTTTTGGATCGAAGATAAACGGCATTTAGGTAAGCGGTATATAACACTTTAAAATTGAAATATGTAGTTAGAAATCCTTTAGGTTGTCATCATATTAACTTCTAAACTTAAGATCCATGAAGCAATTGGAATCATAAGCGCTGTAGAAAATATTTACAAATGCATATTAGAAAGGCATGACCATGTAGATAAATAGAATGGATCCTCAAAATTACGAATGACTATAAACCTATATCCCGAAAGATATAGAAATAACTAATTTCAATAGGAACTGTCAATTATGTGGAGAAGGAACAGTATGGTCTAAACAGTAATTGTTAATGGATTAATAAATTAAGATGAATGAATGAATAAATTGCCATGGAACGGAGAGGACACCTAGCACCTCGAAACAACGTCGATCTTTTACGCTTACCACCTTCAGGAGGGACGGATACGATAGAAGACCGCAGAAGAATGCAGGCCATAGACAAGTGGGCAGACCTGCCGACCGAAATGCGCAGAGTTCCCTAACGCTTCCAAGCTTGATGACACGGTCTAGCGGCGGGCTGCTCAGAGAAGACTTCCCTCTGGAGGAACCGAAGAGAACACCATATACTGAAGCGGTTCAGAGAAGGCTACCAATAAGCAGGGTCGAAAATAATTTTCCAACAAAAAGCACCTGCCCATCTATCCGCATAATCCTGAGTCTACTTGAAACAGGTAATGAGAAGCGATATGATAGATGAGGTAAAGGAAATTCTTAGTTCAAGAGAAACAAACTCCAACATTCCTAGCCAACCGGGAAAACCACAAAAATCCATGGACAAAATGACTGACAACAGAAATCGTACCCAGGACCTTCCGAATCCAAGCCTCGCACGTTACCGCAGAGCCATTTCGCTTGATAAGTTTAGATAATGTTGTAAACCAACCGAAAAACAATTCGACTACTTTTCATTCGGTAACTAACACGCCAATAGCTGTTGAAATATTTTATTTGAGAATGTACAGGAGTTGTAACATGAATCACTGCTTAAACGCAAAACCAAACACGTTACATAGCAATACTAGCTCTTAAGCCTCTCACGAATTAAATTTATTATAAGATATATCCTTCTTAACGATATTGCTCTACGGCAATCTCTTCACGATATATAGTTTATAACACCATGCTCTGTTATTTACGCATCAGGTGTGCCATGTATTAATCCGCTATGTATGTCTATACGCCATTTCCCCTGATATTATCTGTGCTATAAATAATAGATGCATAATAGGAACTTGTTTAGCCACGCGGAAGGCACTGAGAAACCGGTCTTCCAGTCTTCTGTTTATGTTTGAACTTTCAGATAATGTCCTTAATGGAGTCCAGCAATTTAAATATTAATTCGTTAATTGGTTCCGTATCAATGCAGGCTAAATCGAAGCCTGTTAAACATGTCTTTGTGCTGCTGTATTAAATGAGTCCTCAACTGTAGCTAAGGTGCCAAGATGTCTGCTACCCACGCAGCGAGTCTGGGTTCGATCAAGCTGAACAAGTTATTTTCTTTTTTACAAAGAAACAAGAAAATCTGAAATTCATTGGACTATGCAGTCTTTTTTCATTTTAACACGTTGTATTCTGTTGCGACATATGCAAGCAAGTAAAAACCATGGATTAAATTAATAAAATAACAAGATCGTAAATTCACATAATTCATGGGTGCTCGCAGAATATTGCCCCTTGTGTTCTTGTGGTTAACGAATATTTTGAGACAAATCTTGAAAATTGTTTATTTTTATCAAATAAATTACACTGATTTCAAACAAATTTTTAATAAAGATCTTCCAGTGCCAATGTATGAAATGCTAACTCAGTAGAGAACGCAAGCTAATATTATAGAATACTAAAGTATAGATATTTTTTATTTACATCCACGGAACTCGCTTGTTTTTTTCTAATCTAATGTGACCTTGGTTCCTAAATGTTAAATTCATAAAGGAAGCAATGATACTTTTCAAAACTGTTTATACAGCACCTTCGGCATTTACTGATCATTTAAGAAAAACCAAAACAATTGATGTAATGTCGTTTCATTATACGTTTTAGTTATTTATATGCGTAATACTTGCACTTTTTAAACACATGTACAATATCTGAAATTCCAGTAATTATTTTTAACGGTTAAACCTAATGTGGATTGATTGTAGTTTAGAAGTTTAATGTTTCATTATCTATTCAATGACTTAAACCAATTTTAGAGATAGGAACTTACGAGAAATATTCCCTCTTGGTGAAATATTCAAAATTCTTGGGCAGTATTTCCCCTCCTACAAAATATACGCAGATTTCTTTTAGTTAAGCTGGAGAAGAGCGTATATATTACTATGGCCACCGAAAAACAAACGTTATGTTACCGAAACTAAACATATACAATTTAAAACAGCCAATAGAATTCGGGATAAAAGATTTAAGTTTGCAAGTAAGGGAGGGGCTAGAAACGTCAAATGGTAGGATCAAGACTTGCCTAGGATATTCTATATGTGTCGGACGTTGAAGATTGAGTCTCCGTGGGCGGAAATAAGGGTGTCGTGTATTTAAGGGTTAACACGGAGGTCGTTTGATTATTTGGTATATTCCATAGGGGGTTCCATACTGCAGCCGCCATGGGCTTATTGTGCATCAGGCCCCAGGGGGATTGGATGATATGAGAGTATTTTTGACGGACGGCCGAAACCTGACCGCGGAGAAAGAGTCACCGTGGTAGGTCCCTAACTAAGTCCAATCAGTTCTTCATCTCGATTCGGGGAGCGCTAGGAGCCTGCGCCCTGGGCCCTATTGAACGCCTCAAGTCCCATAGACGACTCCAACGCCATTCTGCCGCCGAGAGCGGTATTTCCAAAGCTCACTCTTCACCACGGAAGGACGCCACCATCACAGTCTTCGCCGACATTTACTCTTCTGAAAGAGACCTGTTGGAATGAAATGGAGGAGAAATGAAGGGATAGAAAATTCGGGAAAATGAAGAAACCTCCCACAACATTCGCCTAGTGACCGGAAACCCCCCGAAAAAATTCCTCTCTGAGCCACTTGGCTCAGATAAAAATTCCATACCCGATTAGCTTCCTATAAATTACGGGCCAGATTCAAGATGATCTTACTAAGGAAATAAATAGTGTAAAGGAGAAAGTAAGCGTTGTCAAAATTTCTTTGTTGGTCACCGGATTCGGTACAAACCACATCTGAAAAGTAAGCGTTCTCCCCATTCTTTTGTTGGACACCGGATTCGTTGCAATCCACACAAAAACTAAAAGCTATTTGGATACCAACATCTATCTCACTATGAAAGCATATTACAAATGATGGTTTTAAACATACTCTACTTAACAAACAATGTTAAGTTAAATGTTCCTAACAAATTACTATACAAAATTTAAAAGAAAGTAAAACTCTGGCATGTAAAAGTTCAACTCTTTACAGCACTGGTTTGTCTACGTAGGCCCTCCATCTAAGTTACTCTTTATTATTTTGAACCTAAGAAGTGACACGTCTTCCTGTATACTTTCATTCCCTGTCTTCAGAAACTAACTTACATTCAAGTTACATACGCAGTGTGAGAGAGTGAGTTCATATTCAACCAGAATGATATTTATTTGCTTACACCATTTAACGATCCATTCCTAATAATTGTTGTTGTTGTTTCAAATGTGGGGGCAGATAATCGAAGATGAAAAAAGGTGGGAAAAGAGAGGGAGAGAAGGATGGATAAAAGAGAGAGAGAGATAGATAGGTAGGTAGGTAGGTAGGTAGGTAGGTAGGTAGGTAGGTAGGTAGGTAGGTAGGTAGGTAGGTAGGTAGGTAGGTAGGTAGGTAGGTAGGTAGGTAGGTAGGTAGGTAGGTAGGTAGGTAGGTAGGTAGGTAGGTAGGTAGGTAGGTAGGTAGGTAGGTAGGTAGGTAGGTAGGTAGGTAGGTAGGTAGGTAGGTAGGTAGGTAGGTAGGTAGGTAGGTAGGTAGGTAGGTAGGTAGGTAGGTAGGTAGGTAGGTAGGTAGGTAGGTAGGTAGGTAGGTAGGTAGGTAGGTAGGTAGGTAGGTAGGTAGGTAGGTAGGTAGGTAGGTAGGTAGGTAGGTAGGTAGGTAGGTAGGTAGGTAGGTAGGTAGGTAGGTAGGTAGGTAGGTAGGTAGGTAGGTAGGTAGGTAGGTAGGTAGGTAGGTAGGTAGGTAGGTAGGTAGGTAGGTAGGTAGGTAGGTAGGTAGGTAGGTAGGTAGGTAGGTAGGTAGGTAGGTAGGTAGGTAGGTAGGTAGGTAGGTAGGTAGGTAGGTAGGTAGGTAGGTAGGTAGGTAGGTAGGTAGGTAGGTAGGTAGGTAGGTAGGTAGGTAGGTAGGTAGGTAGGTAGGTAGGTAGGTAGGTAGGTAGGTAGGTAGGTAGGTAGGTAGGTAGGTAGGTAGGTAGGTAGGTAGGTAGGTAGGTAGGTAGGTAGGTAGGTAGGTAGGTAGGTAGGTAGGTAGGTAGGTAGGTAGGTAGGTAGGTAGGTAGGTAGGTAGGTAGGTAGGTAGGTAGGTAGGTAGGTAGGTAGGTAGGTAGGTAGGTAGGTAGGTAGGTAGGTAGGTAGGTAGGTAGGTAGGTAGGTAGGTAGGTAGGTAGGTAGGTAGGTAGGTAGGTAGGTAGGTAGGTAGGTAGGTAGGTAGGTAGGTAGGTAGGTAGGTAGGTAGGTAGGTAGGTAGGTAGGTAGGTAGGTAGGTAGGTAGGTAGGTAGGTAGGTAGGTAGGTAGGTAGGTAGGTAGGTAGGTAGGTAGGTAGGTAGGTAGGTAGGTAGGTAGGTAGGTAGGTAGGTAGGTAGGTAGGTAGGTAGGTAGGTAGGTAGGTAGGTAGGTAGGTAGGTAGGTAGGTAGGTAGGTAGGTAGGTAGGTAGGTAGGTAGGTAGGTAGGTAGGTAGGTAGGTAGGTAGGTAGGTAGGTAGGTAGGTAGGTAGGTAGGTAGGTAGGTAGGTAGGTAGGTAGGTAGGTAGGTAGGTAGGTAGGTAGGTAGGTAGGTAGGTAGGTAGGTAGGTAGGTAGGTAGGTAGGTAGGTAGGTAGGTAGGTAGGTAGGTAGGTAGGTAGGTAGGTAGGTAGGTAGGTAGGTAGGTAGGTAGGTAGGTAGGTAGGTAGGTAGGTAGGTAGGTAGGTAGGTAGGTAGGTAGGTAGGTAGGTAGGTAGGTAGGTAGGTAGGTAGGTAGGTAGGTAGGTAGGTAGGTAGGTAGGTAGGTAGGTAGGTAGGTAGGTAGGTAGGTAGGTAGGTAGGTAGGTAGGTAGGTAGGTAGGTAGGTAGGTAGGTAGGTAGGTAGGTAGGTAGGTAGGTAGGTAGGTAGGTAGGTAGGTAGGTAGGTAGGTAGGTAGGTAGGTAGGTAGGTAGGTAGGTAGGTAGGTAGGTAGGTAGGTAGGTAGGTAGGTAGGTAGGTAGGTAGGTAGGTAGGTAGGTAGGTAGGTAGGTAGGTAGGTAGGTAGGTAGGTAGGTAGGTAGGTAGGTAGGTAGGTAGGTAGGTAGGTAGGTAGGTAGGTAGGTAGGTAGGTAGGTAGGTAGGTAGGTAGGTAGGTAGGTAGGTAGGTAGGTAGGTAGGTAGGTAGGTAGGTAGGTAGGTAGGTAGGCAGGCAGGCAGGCAGGCAGGCAGGCAGGCAGGCAGGCAGGCAGGCAGGCAGGCAGGCAGGCAGGCAGGCAGGCAGGCAGGCAGGCAGGCAGGCAGGCAGGCAGGCAGGCAGGCAGGCAGGCAGGCAGGCAGGCAGGCAGGCAGGCAGGCAGGCAGGCAGGCAGGCAGGCAGGCAGGCAGGCAGGCAGGCAGGCAGGCAGGCAGGCAGGCAGGCAGGCAGGCAGGCAGGCAGGCAGGCAGGCAGGCAGGCAGGCAGGCAGGCAGGCAGGCAGGCAGGCAGGCAGGCAGGCAGGCAGGCAGGCAGGCAGGCAGGCAGGCAGGCAGGCAGGCAGGCAGGCAGGCAGGCAGGCAGGCAGGCAGGCAGGCAGGCAGGCAGGCAGGCAGGCAGGCAGGCAGGCAGGCAGGCAGGCAGGCAGGCAGGCAGGCAGGCAGGCAGGCAGGCAGGCAGGCAGGCAGGCAGGCAGGCAGGCAGGCAGGCAGGCAGGCAGGCAGGCAGGCAGGCAGGCAGGCAGGCAGGCAGGCAGGCAGGCAGGCAGGCAGGCAGGCAGGCAGGCAGGCAGGCAGGCAGGCAGGCAGGCAGGCAGGCAGGCAGGCAGGCAGGCAGGCAGGCAGGCAGGCAGGCAGGCAGGCAGGCAGGCAGGCAGGCAGGCAGGCAGGCAGGCAGGCAGGCAGGCAGGCAGGCAGGCAGGCAGGCAGGCAGGCAGGCAGGCAGGCAGGCAGGCAGGCAGGCAGGCAGGCAGGCAGGCAGGCAGGCAGGCAGGCAGGCAGGCAGGCAGGCAGGCAGGCAGGCAGGCAGGCAGGCAGGCAGGCAGGCAGGCAGGCAGGCAGGCAGGCAGGCAGGCAGGCAGGCAGGCAGGCAGGCAGGCAGGCAGGCAGGCAGGCAGGCAGGCAGGCAGGCAGGCAGGCAGGCAGGCAGGCAGGCAGGCAGGCAGGCAGGCAGGCAGGCAGGCAGGCAGGCAGGCAGGCAGGCAGGCAGGCAGGCAGGCAGGCAGGCAGGCAGGCAGGCAGGCAGGCAGGCAGGCAGGCAGGCAGGCAGGCAGGCAGGCAGGCAGGCAGGCAGGCAGGCAGGCAGGCAGGCAGGCAGGCAGGCAGGCAGGCAGGCAGGCAGGCAGGCAGGCAGGCAGGCAGGCAGGCAGGCAGGCAGGCAGGCAGGCAGGCAGGCAGGCAGGCAGGCAGGCAGGCAGGCAGGCAGGCAGGCAGGCAGGCAGGCAGGCAGGCAGGCAGGCAGGCAGGCAGGCAGGCAGGCAGGCAGGCAGGCAGGCAGGCAGGCAGGCAGGCAGGCAGGCAGGCAGGCAGGCAGGCAGGCAGGCAGGCAGGCAGGCAGGCAGGCAGGCAGGCAGGCAGGCAGGCAGGCAGGCAGGCAGGCAGGCAGGCAGGCAGGCAGGCAGGCAGGCAGGCAGGCAGGCAGGCAGGCAGGCAGGCAGGCAGGCAGGCAGGCAGGCAGGCAGGCAGGCAGGCAGGCAGGCAGGCAGGCAGGCAGGCAGGCAGGCAGGCAGGCAGGCAGGCAGGCAGGCAGGCAGGCAGGCAGGCAGGCAGGCAGGCAGGCAGGCAGGCAGGCAGGCAGGCAGGCAGGCAGGCAGGCAGGCAGGCAGGCAGGCAGGCAGGCAGGCAGGCAGGCAGGCAGGCAGGCAGGCAGGCAGGCAGGCAGGCAGGCAGGCAGGCAGGCAGGCAGGCAGGCAGGCAGGCAGGCAGGCAGGCAGGCAGGCAGGCAGGCAGGCAGGCAGGCAGGCAGGCAGGCAGGCAGGCAGGCAGGCAGGCAGGCAGGCAGGCAGGCAGGCAGGCAGGCAGGCAGGCAGGCAGGCAGGCAGGCAGGCAGGCAGGCAGGCAGGCAGGCAGGCAGGCAGGCAGGCAGGCAGGCAGGCAGGCAGGCAGGCAGGCAGGCAGGCAGGCAGGCAGGCAGGCAGGCAGGCAGGCAGGCAGGCAGGCAGGCAGGCAGGCAGGCAGGCAGGCAGGCAGGCAGGCAGGCAGGCAGGCAGGCAGGCAGGCAGGCAGGCAGGCAGGCAGGCAGGCAGGCAGGCAGGCAGGCAGGCAGGCAGGCAGGCAGGCAGGCAGGCAGGCAGGCAGGCAGGCAGGCAGGCAGGCAGGCAGGCAGGCAGGCAGGCAGGCAGGCAGGCAGGCAGGCAGGCAGGCAGGCAGGCAGGCAGGCAGGCAGGCAGGCAGGCAGGCAGGCAGGCAGGCAGGCAGGCAGGCAGGCAGGCAGGCAGGCAGGCAGGCAGGCAGGCAGGCAGGCAGGCAGGCAGGCAGGCAGGCAGGCAGGCAGGCAGGCAGGCAGGCAGGCAGGCAGGCAGGCAGGCAGGCAGGCAGGCAGGCAGGCAGGCAGGCAGGCAGGCAGGCAGGCAGGCAGGCAGGCAGGCAGGCAGGCAGGCAGGCAGGCAGGCAGGCAGGCAGGCAGGCAGGCAGGCAGGCAGGCAGGCAGGCAGGCAGGCAGGCAGGCAGGCAGGCAGGCAGGCAGGCAGGCAGGCAGGCAGGCAGGCAGGCAGGCAGGCAGGCAGGCAGGCAGGCAGGCAGGCAGGCAGGCAGGCAGGCAGGCAGGCAGGCAGGCAGGCAGGCAGGCAGGCAGGCAGGCAGGCAGGCAGGCAGGCAGGCAGGCAGGCAGGCAGGCAGGCAGGCAGGCAGGCAGGCAGGCAGGCAGGCAGGCAGGCAGGCAGGCAGGGAGGCAGGTAGGTAGGTAGGTAGGTAGGTAGGGAGGTAGGTAGGTAGGTAGGTAGGTAGGTAGGTAGGTAGGTAGGTAGGTAGGTAGGTAGGTAGGTAGGTAGGTAGAATCTCCGCATTGAAAGCAATAATGTGAGCAAAGCTTTTGATTCTGCTGGTAAATAAATAAGACATAGGTAAAACAAATAATCCAACACTAAGCGATGGAATTGGTATCTCTGTCTGTCTGTCTGTCTGTCGCATACACACACTAAAAATGAATCGTTCGTTGCATTAATGACTCCCCATTCTTTCTTATACAAATTTGAATATATTTCATGTTAATAAACTTTCACTATCTTTTACCCATTTCATTGTAGGTATAAGAAGAATGCAATAAATTAAAGGGATAGATTTGATGACTTTAGATCACCAAACAAAGAATGAAAGAAAACAAGAGAATACAAATTTGACATAATTTCTCTGATTTAACGAGGTCTGCATTATTTGTGTAGTCTACCTCTTGCGTTTTACCAATTAAATAAAGGTACTTAATAATGATTTAAGGATATACAAATGCTTTTTAGCGATTTTTGCCAGAAAAATAGGTGTTTATTTTTGTTATTTTCGCATATTCAAAATTTGCTCCCACAAAAATGCAGCTAGAAGCCTGAAATCTTTTCCCAAAGGACGCAGACTGTGTGTAATAAACTGTCTAGTTGGAAATTTAAAATTAGTCATAGATTAATTTTAGAAAAATAGTGGGCAACGGCTTCATCGTGAGCTATTTTTTGCAATGTTTGTTACTTTGTAATATAAAATTGAAGTATAACAATCTATTATAGGAAAGTTTCAACCACATAATTTTTACCCAGGCATTAAGAAATTTAATTTAAAAATAGTGCATGCTGTTCAATGGGTATGTATAGGAGAAGATTCGTCTTGATTTTAGCTAATTAAATTGAATAAATTAATTAATATATTCAGAATGAAAAGCTATGTTTGAATTAAACTTAATATAAATATTTCTTTTGCTTCGAATAATGCATGCATACAAATTATAACTCTAATTTATGCTTTAGAAAATCATTTTGTTATTTCGGTGAACCCTTAATAGGATATTCCCAGAAAATTCAAGCTTTTCATTTTGTCATACAGATGCCATAACCAGGCAGTATTTTAATAAAAATCGCTAAACCCCTTTTATGTAAAGGGTAGTTTAGGGCGAGAGAACTTTTCTGAAAATCTTCTTATTTCATAACTTAAACATCATGAACTTAAACCCCAATTTTGTGTTTATCTAACATTTCGATTTTGAGTTCTGCTGTTCTAATACACACATATACACCCATACACGCAACATTTTTTTGGGTTCAGGGGATCTAAAATATGTATTATCAGTTAAATATCTATCAAATTGTTGAGTGAATTACCATACTTCTCTACGAAAAATTATTGAACTTACTGCAGTCTAACAATGAAGAAAGTAAAAATGCTTTCTTTTGGATTCAGTGAGCCATAAAGCGTGCAATTACGGTGAAATCTCGGTATTCGACTTTTTGGTGAAATGCAATCCATCCTCTATTTATTAGTTGGCGAGAATGTAATAATCCATCAAACAAAATAAGCGATTCTCTTTGAAGAAGAGTAGTCGCCCTCGATTTTGTAGTGATTACCGTGCTAGCCTCCTATACCCAAGGTCGCGGGTTCAAACCCGGTGGAGGACAATTAATTTTTAGGGCGTAAAAATCCTTACCACTTCCTTCGAAAGGGAAGTAAAACCGTTCGCCCTGTGTCGTAAATTTACGGCACGTAAAAGAATCTCAATCCTGACCAAGAGGTCTCTGAGCGGTCATTCACGCGCAATATACAATGGGACGCTGAAAATCATAGTAGTTAAAGAGCATCCATAAATAAATCTGAACTAAAAACTGAAAAGTAATTTTGTATGCATCGTATATTATTTCAATTTCCAAGGCATTGCATTTAAATTTAGCTTTCACGTGTAAACCACACAAAACAATTATTCAATATTTTAAGATATAAATTATAATTGAATTATAAGATCTCATATTCCTATCCTTTGATCGGGATCCCCTTCAGAAATGTCTCCGTTCACTGAGAACATTTGCAATACGTATCTCTCCAGATGAACGATGTATCTTATTGAGGAGAGGCAGAGGCACTGGTAACAAAAACTATTATACGTGTTACGGTTTAAGTGTTATTAACAGCGCTGTCAGGCATTTTTTGTTGTTTGTGAAAGCTCTCATGATGCAAACAAAAGAGCCAGGGTTTATTAGTTTGAAGATTCTCGTCCATCTATCTTCACGCTGAGGACTCTATATTGCATTTGTTTCCCGCGAACAACATCCATCTTCTCTAGTTGTTTGAGAATAAACGAATGCGGAAAGCTTCTTAAGTTTCAAATGAAGAAAAAATTCCTTAAAAGGACTTGTTGGCAGTTGCATAGTGTTGCAACTATTTTGTCCTCCAGACGTAAAGATTAGAATTTAGTATTTCGCAATGCAGATAAAATATTTTTGTTCAAGGAAATCTGCTTCTATTTAAGTAAAACTGTTTCCGGAATATTCTATATGACTAAGTTCTCTTGCACCAGGTGGAGTAAAAGTTGAACATTCCCACACGTGCGTATCTTGGTGCAGCTGGTCTCTAGGAAATCTAAAAGCACTGTAATTATAGGCATACATACTTTCTTATAATTTTTACTTTCTCTGGCCCTGATTTAAAGTAGAGAAAGTAATGCTTTCGACCCAAAACTCAAAACATAATTTCGCTAAACATACTTGATTTATTACTACTTAATCAATATAACTAGCCATTATAATAATGATAATAATAAATGAAAACTAATAAATTGCAACATGCTCGCTAGAGTTTATACCATTAACATGTATCCATTTATATGTATTTAGTAAATGGCAATTTAATTCCTCCAGCATGTATGTAAAATGTATGTAGTAGGTAGAGAAGGTATTGTATTCCACTCAAACATTCGATATCGAGATTTTACCGGAAATGTGTTTTGAGATCTTCTGAGTCCAAAAAAGTATTTAATTAAAAGTCCGCATGTGTGTAAAAGTGTGGTGTCTGTGGACAGCATAACTCAAAAACACGTTAAATACCACAATTAGTATTTATGTTTACTTTCTTCCAAGGGTGCCACATGAAGATCTTAGAAAATCCTTCCACCCACGACCATCCTTTACATGCAAAAACTTTTTGAAAATGTAGTTTTTCACAAAAATGGCTCTAAGATTTTGATTAAAATACCGTATATTAAAGATGTTTACATCACAAAATGTATATCTTGAATTTTCTGGGGATAGCCTCTGAAGACCTCTTTATTCTGGATGAATTTTGCTGAATTTTGCACAACAGGAAAACCGTAAGAGAAAGAAAAAAGTTGCTGCACAAAAAATGTAGATCTCGTTGAAACACATTATTTATCTCATGTACGTTATTTTTGTTGTTGTTGGTTTTTTTTTTTTTTAAGAGTTCGTTTTTAAGATATTGCTTGTTATTGGGCTCAATTTTAAACTACGTAACTTTTCTCCTCTCTCTTTTGTTTACTGCTGGCTTTGCAAAGCGAACAATTACTATCTTTCACGTCCAATATAGAATGGGACGCTGAGAACCAAAGCAGTTAAATAAATAAAACGCCATTTCATTTCTTGCAAAGCGAACCAAACTTCAATTGCCCACCTAGCTTTTAAAAAATTTGACTATCGCTTTAGCCTAGTGTATTCCCTTATTTACCCCTCTAATTACAAGGAAGCAAGTTATAAAACCAATTCTGCTAATATTTATCTTTATTAACGTGAAGTAAATAAAAGAATAATCTTTTGTATTAAGAATAGTTTGTATGTAGAACAACTAGAGAAAGTCACATGAATAGAACATTCAGATTTTAGTACACTTTGTATTAAGGGAGGCAAATACTAGGAGGGTTTAAAACTATGTGTTAATAATTAAAATATGATAATAAATATAAGTTTGTATATCTCTTACTTTAAACAAAAGTCGTTATAAGGTTTGTATTTTTTATGTCTGACATCATCACAGAATCGTTTTAAAATAAGGAACTGAAACTTCCAAGAGTCGTTGAATATATCACACTAAATAGCTGGTAAAGTAAATTAAACTATTTACATGGGTATTCCCAAAGATAAATGTAAATTTATTTCAGAGCTTAGGTTATTATAAAGAATTATAACGGATTACTATTTGCTGGACACAATATATTTTACTAGAGTCAAAGGAATTCACTCCAAAACTTACAAGTTAACGTAAGTTATGTTCCTGTGAAACTCGTCTTAACTAATTTCTTATTTGTATAATATAAGAATCCTTGACTTTCCTTAATGAAATCCGCGCAGAAATGTTTTCAAGAATACACTGTCACTTACAATAGTCGACGGATTTTAGTGTAATTCCGTATATTCCAACTTTAGATCGGGGAGTTTTAAGTCCAAGTGACAGCAAATATTAAATTTACCATGAATTATACATTCTTTTTTGCTAAAATTTGAAAGTTTATAGGGTGCGTGGTGATAATTTCCCTGGAACTCCATTTTTTTCAGAATTTTTGCTTTACATGGTGCCCAGTTATACGTTTATATAACCATGTGTATGATTATAATACTATAAATACAGCAAAATTGAGAACATTGAGTGTTGAAACAACAGAATGCTGACTTAGAAGTGTAACTAAAATAGTGATAACTAAATTTAATTCACTACTACAACAAATAAGGAATCTGAGCACACTATCTAGGTATATATTACATTCCAAGAAACACCTACTAAAGGAATCCTGTGATACAAATTACTAAATAATGAAGTGGAATAAAACTATTGCAAATTTTCTTTTTTTAGTATTAATGTATACACAAGTCTCTGTATTCCTTGATAAGTATGTTTGAAGGGTTCACCATAATATTATAAAGTTACCAAAATGTGATAGTGTTATTACTGTTATAAAGGGAAGATTATTAAGGATATTATATATATATATATATATATACTGCATTAAATGTGTTTGATGTATTTCTCTGGTATACACATAGGTATGTTATGTTTATATATCTTATGAGAAAATGTTTAATGTGTTATTGTAAAAAGGCTGCCAAAAAGAGAAATATTATAAATGTACTATCCTTAAAGTGAGCCTCTGGCTCTTTAGGACCAATGATTAAATAATAAATAAATAACCTAGCCTAGATGATGAAGGTGGCAAATAAATGGGCAGGGGTGACCCATTTATCGAGCCTCGTACTCCTTAAGTAATCCAAGTTAAAGATATAATATGATGAAGCTTTTTGAAAGTTATAACAGATACGTTATAACAGATGATCTAAGCAAAGGAGATACTTAACCTAGTGAACTATGCACCACTCATTATGTACAGAATTTAAATACAGATGTGAATATCTGGAAATGGTTAATACTGCATTTTTCTCGGCTTAAAGTATATATTTGTATTTGAAAGAATTGGCGTGCTTCCTGCAAGACTCTTTGTTAGATTTTATCAGGTTTATGTAATTTAGCTGAATGAAGAACACTTAACATGCATTAAAATGCACACTGTATACAAAAACATAATGCTGTTTGCTAACGACGCTGTCAATTGTCAGGACCATATTAGTACCGGCGGTGTGCCAGAATTTCGCCCCGCAGGAATTATTTTACATGCCAGTAAATCTAATACATGGGTTTGTGGCTTTTTAGCACTCATAAAAACTACCGGTCCAGGTCGACGTTTAACCCGCGACTTTGGAATCAAAAGCCCAGTGCCTGACCAACTAAGCCATCCAGACCAACCGGATCAACATTAACAACATCTGAATTAGCAGAAATTTCATCAAATTTAAGGTCATTTGCAGATGGTGAAATTCCTTGAAAATCTTCCCCTTGCATCCACGGAAGGCGCCTGAAATTTTATATTTATATGAATATATTCTCCTGACAAACACTTTCGGTTTTAATTTATCTTCTTTATATAGTAAGCAGGGTAAATATCTTATTCTACTGGAAGTACATGTCCTGAGACCCTCTAAATAAAAACCTTTATAAAGGCCCACGCGCGGTGTTTCTGAGAACAACTCAAAAACGAAAAATAGGTTAAATATCAAAATTATATTTAAATTCAGCATCTTCCAAAGATGTGACAAGAAGATTTTCAAGAAAATTCAACATACCACATACCCTTTGTATGGAAAAATGGAATATTTCGATTTCCTCAAAGATGGCGTTAGTGATTTTGATTAAAATACGGTATGTTCAAGAAATGTTCATGACAATTAAAATAATGTCTTGCATTTTCTAGGAATAACCTCTGAAGTTCTTTCTGGATGATTTTTGCATAGTTTATAAATCTAAAAGATAGACGTAAACTGTTTCTTTTTCTGTTTATTCTCCTCGCAAGTAGGACTTTCTCCCTACCCCAGAACCTTCAAGTCAGTGCCTGGTGTTAGACACCTGTTGAAAAGCAGACGGACTCTGGACCAGAGAAGCCAGAAAGAGTAATTAGCCTGATGCCTAGTATGAAAGTGGGGAATTGGATAATATAAATGCCGATGAAATGGGTGAAAAGAAAGATAAAAATGTTGCAGCTGAAGAAATAAATGGAGGGGGAAACCGGAATAAACCCGCCAAGAGGCCGCTTCGTTCACCACAAATCCTACATGCGGTTCTCGGGTTTGAACCCCAGCGGCCTCGTTGAGAGGCAAGCGGTCTAACCACTCAGCCTCGGCGTCACCCATAAACAGAAATTCTCATTAAAACACACAATTTATGTCATATACCTTTTTTTTCTTCTTCTTTGGAGTTAGCCATTTCCGAGATATTCCTTGTTATTGGTTTCAATTTTAAAATTCTTATACTTTACTCTAATGGGATGTTGTTATTCCTTTCCTTACTCTTGGTCAAGCAAAGACAACAGATTTCACTGCCATCACATAGCGACCTGCTCTCAAAATATTTGACTATCCCTTAAACCTAGTGTATATATTAGTTGAGACGTGATAAGTAGATAAATGTACTTAGAGCCACTGTGTGCTCTGATAATACAAGCAGTCCATTAAGTAAATATGTAAGCTTGAAGGACGAAGGTGGGAATGTAGACTTAACGGATGACCTAAACTAAAGTAAAGACGACGACCTAGAGGTATTCTCAGTAAATGGCACACTAGATCTCCCTCATTTACCTCAGCGTCCTTTCTCTGAGTTGTAATTGGCAAGACATGTAGTACCTCGTTTCTCTGCAACAAGGGTGCCCAACGTTTATAATATCCTCGTCCTTTAATCTGGTTGGCCATATCCAACGATAAATGAAATCTGAAATGATGCTCAAATGTTTTCGGGGTCCATTATTGGACATTCTCTTTTCAGTATAAGGGGAAACCCCGAAAAAAAAAAAACATATCCTCGTAGCTGACTCTAAGCGAGATTCGAACTCAAGATCTGCATGCTACCCTCACACTACCGAGGTGAGCTAGAGAAACTATTTAATTTCATCCAAAAATTCTATACCGGGTTTTCACTGGAAATATACGTTTTATGGTCCCTGAATAAAAAAAGCATTTTTAGAAAAAAATCGGGCATTTGTGTCCGTGTGTGTGTATCTGTGAGCAACATAACTAAAAAACGAATGTTCTCCATTTTTGCTTCCTCTAGTCCGTATGTACATAGCGGATAGAGAAGATATTGTATTCTACCCAAACATTCGATCCGAGATTTCACCGGAAATATATGTTTTGAGGCCCCTGAGTCCGAAAAAAACATTTTTCAGAAAAAGGTCCGTGTGTGTGTGTGTGTCTGCGGACAGCATAGCCCAAAAACAAAAAGTCGGTTAAATGCCAAACCGGGTAGTTAAGTTCAATATCTTCGAAGATTTACAAGAAAATCCCACAACCCTTTACCTCGAGCGTTTTTAAAAATGTTTGACTTTCTCAAAAATGACTAACGATTTTGGTTAAAATCTCATATATTTAAAATATTTACACGACAAATAAAATGTATATTTTGAATTTTCTGGGAATAGCCTCTTAAGACCTCTTTATTCTGGATGATTTTTTCTGAATTTTGTACAACTGGTAAACCATAAGCGATAGACAAAAGCTTACTACACAAAAAACACACAATTTGTACCATATGCGTTTGTTTTTTTTTCTCTCGTGTAGTTGACCCTTTTCGAGATATTTGTTTTTGTTTCAGTTTTAAAACACTTAAACTATTTCCATACGGGAACTTGTCAAATCCTAGCCACGCAAAGACACGGAATCCAGTCCCATAGCAACCAACTTTTAAAAGATTTTACTGTCGTTTTAGCCTATTTCGCTTCTACTTAAAGAAAGTAAGCAATATTACCGTTTCTGCTAATGTAATGAAATAGAAGAATAAGTCTACTAATAATAATTTGTTACAGAGATGTAGAGAAAGTCATGTGAATGGAACACATAAGTTGTTTTTTTAAAATTCATTCGTTATTGTACTAAATACCAAACTTGATAATTAAGTTCAGTATCTTTGAAGGGTGCAACACGCACATCTATTAATAAGTGTGAAGTATTTCTGCCGCATTTATTTTATTGCATTCTTTTTACTTTCTCTACATGCACTGTGTACATAATGTATCATTGTATTGCATCCAAAAATTCAATACCGAGATTTCACTGGAAATATATTGTTTTGGGTCCTCCTAAATCAAAACAAAAAAGCATCTTGTATGTATGTATGTATGTATGTATGTATGTATGTATGTATGTATGTATGTGTGTGTGTGTCTGTATGCATGCATGCATGCATGCAAACATGTATGTATGTATGTATGTATGAATGTATGCATGCATGCATGCATGTATGTATGTATGTATGTATGTATGTATGTATGTATGTATGTATGTATGTATGTATGTATGTATGTATGTATGTATGTATGTATGTATGTATGTATGTATGTATGTATGTATGTATGCGTGTGTGTGCGTGTGTGTGTGCAATATTGTGGACAGTGTAGCTCAAAAACGAAAAGACCGTTAAATACCAAACTTGGTTAAGCATAAGCGATTAAACCACAAAAAAATAATATCTACTCAGATATATGACCGACTTATGTGAGTTAAGTATTCAGTATGTAAAGATCATGTTTCATGTGGTATTGTACAATGTTCACGTCTCATGACTGAAATAGGAAGAGGGGAATTTAATTTGTAGTCTCCTCTAAGATTTATTTTCATTAAATCTGGTTTCTAACTATATAATTGAAACGCTATATTAAACTAAAATATTATTGTGAACAACAGTCCATAAATGTGTTAAAAAATCCGTTGACCGCTAAGTACGAAATTTCACCCGTTGACGGTATGTAAGATGCAGCAAATTTAGCGGAAATTTCGCTAACTGGGCAACCCTAATCTGAGCACATAATAGAATGAAATACATAGTCGTTCGATTTACCAAACGGAATGGATTGTGAGAACGAGGCATCGTTCGACTTCTGGTATACGCGAACTCATTTGCGTTTGAAAGTACATTCATGTTAATGACCACTCGTTCGATGGAAAGCTCTAATCTCCTAATCCATGAAAAAAAAAAAAAAAAAAAAAAAACCAAGAGCTACCTTGTATGTAAACATAAGTTAATTTGAGGGGGGGTTAAAACCTCGCTTAGCCCCTCCCTGGATCCTCTTCTGTCTCAGAACATTAACTAGTTTAGGAAAGGGATATAGAGGTGATTCCCCTATCACCACGCGCCGGAACAAGGAATGGACATGGCTTCGGATTCTAAGAGGAAAATAAGAAGAAGAGAATTATTCCTGTCACAAAGGTCGAACTGTCTGTCTGCACTCTGGCACATCTCCAGCAGCTCACTTGGTTACAGCTGTTTGCGTTCTCAAATATTCCTCCTCATATCTGCGCAGGGTATCGAGGCCACTTCCGCTTGCGGTATGTACGTGTTCAATAAATCCTGGGATAAGCTGCCAGCATTTCTTTTGTATCGCATCGCTAACACTTGTGCTGATAAGCAGTCAGAATAAACACTAATACAATAGGACAGAATTTTATTTCATTTTATGACGCTAAATTCTATGTTTATTGTTTGGATATTTCACAGACCTGACAGGAAATGCAAAACTAACGGGGCTGGTAATTGTATTTCCTATGCCCCCAGTTCTCTCTCTCTCTCTCTCTCTCTCTCTCTCTCTCTCTCTCTCTCTCTCTCTCATCCTCCGTAGACATGTTAGTCTCTGACAGAGAATTTTAGTTCATTTTATGACACTAAATTCTATGTTTATTGTTTGCATATTTTCAGACCTAGCAAGAGATGCCACCAGTTTATTTTTATTTTTTTTCATTCTCCGTGGTCATTTTAGCCTCATGATTCAAGGTCGTGGGTTCAAACCCGGTGGAGCGCGATAGATTTCCTTCGAATGGAAAGTAAAGATAGTAATTCCCTGCTCAAGAAATCACTGTAATGTGGCCCAATATACGCCATATGGCCTATAACAATTAAATTTAATTTATGATATCTTGCATAATAAGCATCCAAATTTGTTAATTAATTCATTGAGTAGTTCCAGCTAGAGAAAATTAAATGTATATATTATTTACCGACATTTGATAAAATACACATTTTGAGGTTCCCCGAAAAAAGGCACTTTTAGAACAATAATTCTGTGTGTGTGTATGTGAGTGTGTTTTAACTGTGAACAAAATAAGTTCAAGATGAAAAGTAGGTTAAGTACCACACTTAGTATTATTTAAAGTCAGCATGTTAATGTGATAAGAAGACCTTGAAGAAAATCCGACTCACTCCAAACTATCCTTTACGTGAAAACTTTTCGTTGCTTTCATTTTCTCATACATGGTTCTTCACGATGTTGATTAAAATGATATAAGTTTAAGATATTTATATGAAAAGTAAACTGTATATGCAGAATTTTCAGGAAATAACCTGTAAACTCCTCTTCTTCCTGAATGACCTTTGTATCAGGGAAAAGACAGACATAATCTTAATTTACAAATAATGCAGTAGATCACGTTAAAACACACAAATCTGGCATTTTTGTGGCATTAATCATTTATTGGTTTGAATTATGCCTCTTACGCCTAACCATCTGGGCTCTTCTTTGCTCTGCACCCCTCTAGGCTCAAAATGCCCTTTTTAGTTCTGCTCAATGTACCTATCGTTCTTGCCAATCATCGCTATTTATTTGAAGGTTACTTATAGCACAAGTATTACTGCTCTTCCTGCAATGTTTTCACAGAAGTCTCTCTATAAAGATGTGTGTCGAAAGAAGGAGAGTGCAATCCCCAGTTTACATATAACTGAGAAAAGAAAAAATTGCGAACCAAGTTACTATCGTAATTCTTGCTTCCATCGCTTGTTTCACTAAGGTAAATTGAAATTGTTATGTTCTCCAAAATGTTTTGTTTATGGCAAATATATAGCATATCTTTTCATGAAAATGCTCCCTCTCCACTAGGCTATCTGGCCCGAATGACACTTGGATCACAAATGACATCACTCTAAAGCAACGGTTCCCAACCGGTGTGCCCCGGCACCCTAGGGTGCCGTGTGATTGGCTAAGGGGTGCTGCGAGATATTGAGATAAACAAACCAAAAATACCTTCTACTGAAGCCTTAAGTCTTGTAAGGTCTTGAAATAAAATAAGTCAAATCAATTACTCTCATGCACGGCAGATGGTGATAGTGGTCGATTCATTTCAATAATTCAGTTATACTAGTATCCCACAGACGGCATTACAGCTATACCCTGCCGAACATTCCCAAGACTACTCGCTTCCTCGCGAACATTCCCGAGACTTCGACAGATGAATATATAAAAGTGTACGCCACTTGGCGCTTTCAGTTGTCTTCCTCGCGTTGATTCACAGTGTTTAGCTATGGATAAGTTCATTGTTAAACGTAAACGCCAGGACAGTGAAAGTGAACAGTCGGCTCCTACTGCTTGCTTTAAGAAGCCAAATCTTACAGTTTCTCCCGGACCGTCGAATTCACCACATAAAGAAGACAAACGAAAGAAAAGAACATACCAGGACAGTTACTTAGCGTATGGATTTAAGTGGAATAACAACGAGGAAAACTCGATCCCTGTGTGTTTAGTTTGTGGCGAAACACTTAGCAACGAGGCCATGGTACCTAGCAAACTGAAGCGGCATCTTACAACAAAGCATCCTAGTGTGTCACAGAAAAGTGTAATGTATTTTTCACATATATTAGAAGGGGAGAAGAAAACAGCTGTGCGAATGGTAAAGAGAATGACCATAGGTGATACTGCTCTTGAAGCCTCATTTAAAGTAGCAGAACTGATAGCTAAAAAAAAAAAGAAACCTCATACTCTTGGAGAGGAAATCATTGGCCCTGCATGTCAAGTTATAGTTTCAACAATACTTGGCGAAGGAGCAGCTAATCAAATTTCGAAAGTTCCTCTGTCCAACAAGACAATCAGCCGCAGGATATCTGAAATGTCATGCAATATCAACGAACAAGTCACGGAGAAAATAAAAACTTATAGAACATTTGCTTTGCAAGTAGATGAGAGTCTCGATATTGGTGACAAACCGCAACTCCTTGGTTTTATCAGATATATTGATGAAAAAGATATTAGTGAACAGTTTCTGTTCTGTAGACCGCTGGAGACTACAACCACAGGCCATGATATTTTCGTTTCTACTAATTCCTATCTCAATGACCATGATCTTTCATGGAAAGACTGTTGTGGTATATGTACAGATGGTGTACCATCTATGTCTGGGAAAATTAAAGGTTTTACTGCCAGAGCTCTCAATGAAAATCCATCCATTATTATAACTCACTGTTTTCTGCATAGAGAGGCATTAGTCGTGAAAGCGTGTAATGAAGATTTTGCTGAAGTGTTTAACCACGTTGTGAAAATGGTGAACTATATGAAGTCTCGACCTTTAAAGTGCAGAATTTTTGAACAGTTATGACGCGCAACAGATGCAGCTCATACCTCTTTGTTACTTCACACAGAAGTAAGGTGGTTGTCGCGGGGTCGTGTATTGAACCGGTTTCTCGAACTTAAAGAACAGCTGAAATCTTTTTTTAAGGATGAAAATCAAGACACATTTCATGAGCTCTTACTAAGTGATTCTTGGTGTTTTGAACTGTCGTATCTGGCAGATATTTTTCATAAGCTGAATGAACTGAATGTTTCGATGCAGGGTCGACATGAAACAATAATCTCCTCAACCAATAAAATGAAAGGTTTTGAAAGAAAACTTAGTTCTTGGAAGTCTGCAGTTCAAAAAGGAGATTTGTCGAACTTTCCATCTCTTCTTAATGTGGCAGGAGATAAAGATCTGGGTAAACTGAAAGACCGCATTTGTGATCACTTATCAAGATTGCAAGATGCAATAGATGCGTACTTTCCAACTATTTCCACTACGAATCTCGACTGGGTTGTCTCACCATTTGATTTCGTAGATAGTGCAGAGGAAATAGATTTCACTGCTTGCGAACGAGATGAATTTATTGATCTTTGCGCTGATTCCACACTCAAAGGTAAGTTCACCAAGAGTGAGGCGTCAATGGCTGGTTTTTGGCTTCAACGGAGAGAGGAGTACCCTAACCTAATGAAGAAAGTAATTAACGCACTTTTGCCCTTTTCAACTCCTATCTATGCGAGCAAGCCTTCTTTCCTATGGTGACAATAAAATGCAAAGCAAGAAATAGACTGAATAACCTTGAGGATGATTTGCGTGTTTCACTGTCAACTGTAAGACCCGACATCACATATCTGTGCTCTAAGCAGCAATCACAAGTTTCACATTAATCATTAATCGAACAAAATTTATTGATGTATTTTCACTCAGTGATTGTAGTAAAGTTGACTGTATTATGTTATGGTGTACGTTATTATTATATAATATTTCAATAAATTAACATATTAAGCTTAATTTTCTTTTAATTCAAGGAAGGGTGCCCTTGGTGTTTAATGTTATTCCCAAGGGTGCCGTGAACTTCAAAAGGTTGGGAAACACTGCTCTAAAGTGAAAGATTCATTTAGTGATTATACATTTTTAGTTGCAACAGGTCCTGTGTGAAATAATCGAGCACTTGTCTCAAACGATATGATTGTCTAGCTCGCCTCTGCAGTGTGAGGGTGCTGTGTCTACCTCTTATTTCAAGTCTCGAGCTCTACTCTCTCTGGATAACACGAGTTATATGGATAAGGCTTTTTTCGGCTTTTCCCTTATCCTGAGGTGTCGAGTCGCTTTAAGCTCCGTGAACCACAAGCTCATTTAAGCATCATTTCACCGACTTAATTCAATATAACCTACGACATTAAACTACCTCCCTCCGAAAATTTTGGTCATATTGTCGCCCGAAAAGATTTAGTAATTTGGCGTTGATCATTGGTGTGATACAATTTCATGTTAAGCTCTTTGTTTTAAACAAAATATAAACTTGTGAAAGTTATAATAATGGTAATAATACAAATAAGAATAACAATAATAATGAGAAGAAATTAATATTACTGCAATTTGTCTTTGGAAATATCGGTGTGACAAATTTTCGTTTTAAAATTTTTATTTTAAAAAAATTGTGTTAAAGTGTGAAAGTTGAATTTTATAATAATAATAAATAATAATAATAATAATAATAATAAGGTAATTGGGAGAAAATTAATACTCTGCGCAATTAGGCGTTGAATATTTGTGTAATAAAATTTCTTTTAAGCTTTGTATTTAAAAAGTATGAAAAGTTTAAAAATTGCGTTTTATAGTACTATTATACTATCACCACCATCAATAACAACAATAATAATAATAATAATAATGATAATTTGAGAAATGTAATATTTTGCGCAATTTAGAGTGGAATAACGTGGTGAGAAAATTTCATTTTAAGCTTGTGGTTGTAAAAAGTATGTAAAGCTCTGAAAGTTGAATTTTATAATAATAATAATAATAACAACAACAACAAATTAGAGTAACTTTCTGCTCATTAGATTCAGACGCTTTGTGAACATTTCAGGTTTATTGTTACTAGTATTATGACATGCTTGTTGCGCCATCTACAAGCCGACAAAGTCAGATTTTCCCCCTCAAATATATAGAACCCCAAGATGCGTTTCATTCTTCCTCCTGGGTGTGTGGGACGCTTTGGTCGAAATTAACAGAAACAGACGAAGATAGAGAAAGCGTTATCCAAGTTTATTTCCATCACCCTTCCTTGTCGCTTCAAGTTTTATGTTGGCAGTTAAAAGCTAATGGAACACTTTAATGCCAGAAGGGAAGAGGAAATAAAGTGTTGTGTCTGTGGAAATGGAAGCCTCTCGTGGAAAATATTGCATTTGATTCCATTTCTGAAGCCTGAGAACCGTAGAAGCGTCCTTGAAACTCTCATTGGTTTTTGTTCTGCTTTAAAGGCATCGTGGCACATAATGTTTCTTGCCTGTCTCTAAGGAATCTTTTATTGCCAGAGAGGAGGAGGGAATCTTTGGATACGTAAGGAATGCGCTAGAAAAATGTGAATAGAAAAAAGTTCAGGAAAATTAAATAACAGATGCAAACAATAAATATGTTATATGCGAAGACTAAGATGAAAGTGGGAAAGAGGGAAGATCGGAGGAGGCGAATTAGATTGAATTGCGCAGGATAAGAAAGGATATGAATGAAGGGGACTCGGCAGCGAACCAATGCTGTTATATGCCTATGCCCCACTAGAGGGCGACCCAGGGAGGGAGGGATAAGGTGAGAGGATATATCGAGTGGCCAAAATCAGGAGCACAGTACAGAAATGACAGGGTCCCTACAATTTCCAGAGTGAAGCACCCCTACAGCCGGACAGGCAGAAGTATTCCATCTCACATAGGATCCAACGTCCTCGCCCATGACGGATATCATACAATCATCAATTATAATGACACCAACAAGCACAATTTCCGACATTTCCAACCCTGAAAGAAACTAACGGATGAAGAATGAATTAAATGACGATGGAAACGACATGGAGGGGCAAGAAATTTGGGGGATGGAAGAAACCTAGCATTCACCGGGCGACCCAGGGGAAACCCCCGAAAAAGCTCATGGGTCAACCCCTCTATCTTCCGAATGACGACCATAGACGAAAACGCCTGAGCCATCCCGCTCGGTCCTTTGGGCAGAAAATGGATTGACTAATTGATTGATTGATTGATCTATTCATAGTTCTCCTTCCTCCTTCCATAAAGACCTCCGTCCTGTCACAACGTCATTGCCATCTCCTGGGTTGCCACACGTCCCTTCGCTCTGAGGGTCGATACTTCAAAGCCAGTTTTGGGATACGAGTTGCGATGTTCTCTCCAATTGTTCCTATAGTATAAAAGTGCATAATTTATTACCTAAACATTTATTTCTTCTTATATTTTGTTCATTTCTTATTTTGTTTTAGCAATACAGGGAAGACCGAGACAAGATGACGATGTAAACATTGAACATTGTTAATAAATTAATTTTTGAGATAAACTTGTCTTTCTTTGTATGTATTATTAGAAGGGCATTCTCTGTACTGTTTATAGTTGGATACATTTTTATTTTAAGGTAATGAAAATTATTTCCCATTTTTAAAAATGAATGCAAAAAGTCATCTTTCCCCGGTACCAAGGTAAGATGATTTTCATCATGGTGCAAAATGACTATTCTAATATAAGTTGAATACATTTTCATTTCCTCCTTCAAAATTGTATAGTTTTCATGTCACAATGTGTGACATTTGCAGCCCTCTGTCCAGTCTTCTGATGGAGGATCAACATAGATCTCATCAAACATGGCCCTGCACTGTATTTTCTTTGGACGTTTGCTCACGCCATAAGGAACCAAACTACACTTCTTAGTACAACTTCCTTTACTGCAGCCCAAGGTTCTTACTTTTGTTGCTTTAGATACTTTTGTGACACTTTCTGTGCTTCTTTCTGAACTAATGTCTTTTATAAGTGAGTTCCCTAATAAGACACTTGCACGTTTACACATGACTACCATTTTTCACATTTGGTTCGCTATGGTTTAAAATTCAAATACTTTGGCACGGTTTTGGCTTAACGAGAGCAACATTTATTGAAATTCCTGGTTCTTAATTTCGTGCTGGCGTTTCAATTCCCTTCTAGAAGACTTTTTTTTCCCCCTCATTTCTGCCAAAAATTAATTAAATAGCCCAAAATCCATAAGTAAAATGTTATATTTCTCTATACCTTGCAGCGCATTATCTAACAGTTTGAAGATCGTAAATCAGGAATTCCCCCCTCCAAAATAAAAAGTGTATCTAAGCACAAAAAGGAAACGGTAAAATGCTCTAGGGGCAAGATGACGAGGTCGTTAACTTGCCCCAATCAACTTTTCCCGATTGAGAACATTAAATACCCTCGATATTTGTGGTAGGATTGACAACAATAAGATAAAATAAATAGTGATTGTGAAAAGCATATTGGCTAATGCTATCATGTATACCAAAGAATAAGCAGATTTTCTTACCTTTCAGTCCACGAGAACTTATTTCGAAGTTCTTGAAAATTATAACATTTCAGACAAAATACATGAACGTAATCAAACAATGAAATTGCGGCAGCGGGTTCTCTGTACTAAATATTAGTGTTTAGCAGTATGAAGAGCTCGTAGTATTCGTAAGATGGTGCTACCCAAAGATATGCGCTTAAACTAGGACATTAGTCATCTTGCCCGTTCGTCAACTTACCCCGGCTTCCCCTGTCTCTCTTTTAACTTTGAGTATTATACAGCGCTTAATTATTACTCTTGCACCTATTATAATGCATGGCGAAAACTCCATTAAAATATTACAAGCATAACATTGTGTAGCTATATACTTCACCAATCCCACATGGCAAACGCTTAGAAACAACATAAAAGTACTTCCAAATACCACAGAGCACTAAGGTATTCATGACCATTTTAATTGCAAATTCTTCAACTATTGAGTAATCTTTATCAAACTTTTTCTGATTCATAAGGGAACCAATACTTAGTGTTCTGTGGGTAAAAATGAAAACATTAATGCTAGTGCCAAAAAAGTGTAGACTTATATACAAATGTTGATTTTTTCAAAAGCTTCTAAATAGTTTATGAATTTTTGAAAAGTTGTTTTCTTTGGTTCGAGACATTCTCAAATATGCGTATAACGCTCTGAATCTTAGAAAGTTATACAATGTATGCTTTGAATTTTAACAACTTTTTTCTTTCAGCGAGAGGGTGTTTTTTTTTCAATATGTTTCTGTTCTACAAATATTTATATTTTTCAATTTTCCAAATATTTTGCTTCAGGAAATAGAGTATTCAATTTACTTTAATTAGATATAAAATAGGCCAATTAAGATCTATGTGATATTTATTATTATTTTTAACTAAAACAAATACATAAAAATTAATAAATCAGAATTCCGGTTTGTCTTCACTGCTTTCAGTTAGAAAAATGCAAATAATGACCAATTAAAACAAGATATCATATGTTATCTATATACCTTTGTACAGCAGAAAAAAACAAAGAACCAGAAGATACCAAAATTTAAAAACCCAAAATTTTGACCAAAACGGTCATTTTCAAGGGCCGTGAATACCATAAAAGTTCACAGACAAACGAAAAAGAACCGATGACTCGAAACCCTTCCCTAGCAATTTCATTTTTCCCCACCCTAAAAGACTAATCTAAAACGTAGTTTCCCTTTAAACTTTTACGTCATTTATGGAGTTTTCTTTCGCTTGTGTGTATGTTCATCCCTTTGTGTCATTACCCTTTGTAAACCAATCTGGCCGGCAAAGCCATATAATGGTTAGAAACAAAAGCTACGAAATGCGAGTGAGGAGTGCCCATCCCCAGCGCGCACCTGAACCTTTTCCACTCCACTTCAGCATTAGAATTCACAAAACGCTATCTCGTTTCAATTGTCCGAAACAAGAAAATTTTCCACTGAAATAATTAAGTAAAATTAAATTTTACACTGCTTCATATAAACTATGAAGTGACAGATCAACATAGATTTTAGTTAAAATGTTTAAAATGTGCCGTATTTTCAGAACATTTGCATATGTTTTATTTACAAAAACATTCATAATAGTTATGCAAATTATGCATTATTTTAATTCATTTAGCTTTAACTGAACACTGATACATATAACATTTATTCGAGTAATTTAGCTTTCCTTTAATTTTGGCGGATATGATATTCAAAGCATTTTATGCACAAGAACCTTGTTTGTCCGCGCTACTGGATGTGTATTAATGAAAATCCTGGTATCCGAAAAGTATTAAATGAATACAAACTTTGATGTATAAGATAGTGAAGTTTGAATCTCTGCAAAAATAGAACAAAAATTCTCCTGAGTTCCATTCACATGACCTTCTCTACCTATTCTGTAAACTACTATTCTTATAAAAGGTTATTCTTCCGTTTATTTAAGGAGATTATCTTATTGCTTATGTCCTTGTAAGTAGATGGATATAAGAGAATACACTTAGCTAAAGCGACAGTCAAATATTATAACAGCTGGTCGCAAAGACATGACCAGGAGCTAAGAAAAGCGAATGACAACTTCACATTGGAGAAACATTTTAAGTATTTTGGAAATTTTACACCAATATCCAGAAAATCTTGGAAATCGTTAACTCAACAAAAATACCTGGCATAAACTGTGTGTATTTAACGAGATCTGTATATATTTCATATGTGATGAATATATCGTATACATACGGTATTTTAATCAAAATCGCCAGTCATTTTTGAGAAAATCAGAATTTTCGAAAATTTTTCTAGGTAAAGGGTAGTTAGGGTGGGGGAATTTGCTTGAAAATTTTTGTGTCGTATTTTTTGAAGAGGCTGACCTTAGATATCAAGTTTGGTGTTTAATGGAGTTTTAGTTTTTGGTGTTCGCAGACACAAACATAAAGTCGGACCTTTTTCTATACTACTTTTTCTGGATTCAGGGATCCCCTAAACACAACAATTCTCAGTATAGAATTTTTATACAATAACTTCTCTATCTTTTCTGTACATTTTAAATCAGTAGGGAAAGTAAAAAGAAGTGAAAGTCGCCCAGATAAGAAATGCACAATTACTGACAGTATGAAACATAAACTAACACACATTGTTTGTTTATGTGTGTGTGTATGTTTTGTTTTGAAAAATAAAAAGCCATGTGTGTGTAACACATCAGATTTTTCTCTAAAACACGCTTTTTCTAATTTAGGGGAGTTCAAATCTCGATATGAGGGAGGGATATGATTATACATAATTAATCAAATAAATAAAATCAGTAAATGAAAATAAATTCTATTCAAATTTGTCAAAATGGCTGATTCAGATCTTAATTCACGTGGATTTATTTCTCAAAATCAGATTCATTCTTGGCACTAAATGTTGGCGCGTATATAAATGTTTTAAAATTTTAACACGAGTGATAGATGCTTCTTAGTATACACTGTTTTACTTCCCTCCATATTTTAGTTTGCAAATGTTTAATATCAATTGTCATTGTAGACCTACTGTAATTTTTTGATGTAGAAAATTAAAATTTTAAATACTGCCAGAAAAATATCAAATACGCATCATAAAATGTCAACATTCTAATTTCTGTTCTAACTAAAAAAAATTGGATGTGGTCCATTATGTATTCTCTCTCATGTAAAAGAACAAGGGGGTAAAATGTTGATAGGACTGGAACTGTAACGGAAGAGGACACCTCACGCACTGTTGCATCATAGCAGCTCCTTGTGGCTACACCCCCGGGAGACACAGATGAAATGAAGGAGCCATAGGCAAACAGGTCACAGAGATGCGCAGAAGTCCCTACTATTTCCAAGTTTGAGCACTCTTGTACAATTGAAGAGCAATTTCAGGAGGGCGGCGCAGCGATCCTGGTAACCGGGCGTTCACTCGCAGGAATCTTTCCAGAGCGCGGCTACTGCGCCAACACTGCAGAAGCTAAAAGCAATCTGAAATACGAAATGCAAATTAAATTGGAGAGAATGGGGGGAAATAGAGTCTTGATGGCATTCACCAGCACATAATTTGCCTTGGTAACCAGGGGAAACACATAAAAAACTCATGGTCAAAAAGGACGGTCCCCAGAAATTGAACCCGGGACCTAACGAATAAGAGCCCCACACGTTACCACGAAACCATTCACTCGGTAACATTTTGATAACCTCTGTGTTATTGTGAAGTAATCCATACAATTTCTCCCTTAAGTTAATCAATAAAACATAAATGTCTTCTTTAAGTCAGGCTCCGGGAGACTGATCCAGCTTTGCACTTGAAATCTAGGGCATCTTTACAAAGCCTACGTTACCATCGATTTGTGTCAATGCAGCAAGTTTTCTTTGTCTCCATACTCGTCTTTCTTTTGTTTTACATACTCAAGGGAGCTGCTTGTGGGCGGATTTTCTTGGAAAATATCGACATAGATTTCCCAGCAGATTGCGCTTGTACTGCAATCATTCCTGTCACCAAATAGGTCAGATGTTGCAAAACTGATATTCAGAAAGCTTAGTTCTATCGTCTTCTCTACATATATTTACAAGCTTAGTTACACGACTTTTCCCTCTCTTTACTCTTTTCTATGGCAAAGAATATTCGACAAATGCTTTGCGCAAGTTGCATTTTTAAAATTTCTCCTCATACTTAAAGCACTTCCTACAAAAATTGGGTGTCGATGTTTCTCAGAAAATATTTGAGTCCTCCCGGAAAAAAGGGAAAAAATTAGAAAAATGACTGTGCATGGGGGAATAGCCTCTGAAGACCTCTTTATTCTTGATGAATTTTGCTGAATTTTGCATAACTGGTAAACCGTAGGAGATAATACACAAAAACTTACTACACAAAAAATGTATATCTCGTTAAAACACACACTTTATGTGATATACATTTTCGTGGAGTTGGCCGTTTTTAGATATTCCTTGTTATTGTTTAAAACTGGTTTCAGTTATAAAATCTGTCAACTCGTGGCAACGCAAAGAAACAGATTCAATCACATAACAACCAGCTTTTAAAAATGTTGACTATAGCTTTAGCATGGTGTATTCCCTTAGTTCTCTTCTACTTGTAAGGAACTAATTAATAAGAACATTCTGCTAATGTTTATATCGATTAGCATGAAGTAGTTAGAAGAATAGGCTTTTTAACAATAATTTGTTACCGAGAAAGTAACATATGAATGGAACATATCCGATTGTTTATGTCAAGGATCCCAAAATATGTATATCCGGTGAAATTTTGACATTCAGTTTTTGAGTGGAAAACAATACTCCCTCGTCTCACCCGGAGGTCCCGGGTTCGATTCCCAGCTGGGACGGAGAATTTTTCTTTAACCAGAATTATTCCCTATCCCCCATAAGAGTCTGGAAATATGAATGTAAGAGTGAATGTGCGTGTGTTTAGAAATATAAAATTGACTAACCTAATGTTCTGAACCAACAGTTTCACAAGTCAAAGCCCCCGATATGACTATTGAAGTTAAAGGGGGGGGGGGGGCTATACTAATGAAACAATAAAAAAAAAAATACTCCCTCAAACCTAAATATTCTAAGGTGATAAATGAAAGGGAAAAGAGCGCTGCATTTTCGGCATATCTCTACAAAACGTTCTCCATTAAAGTATCTATACAGTTATCTGTAATAACACTGGTGCGCATATCGAATAAAGCTTTTGAGTGCATATGCTTAGTCTGCGTTTGTGTGTGTGTGTGTGTGTGTGTGAATGGAATCCTAAATGACGCATTCCTATTATAACTCTGCCACTTACACAGGCATTTGTCTTCCCAGAGCAGCGGCATGTCTGGCACACCTATCCTGCTTCAACTTTCGCACTCAGTGAGCACGAGTTCGACTACCCAGTATGGAAAGGTGTCTGCTTGATACAATAGGCGCCAGCAGACCGCAAGCTCACTTCCACAAATAACAGGCGACACTTCATTACCAAGACCTTGGCAATCTTCACTCATCTTAAAACTAACCAGAATAAGCAAAAACAAAGTATCATCTTGGTCAGCGTTGTCATTTCACTCGAGCTGAAAGAATGCTTTGGCCCTCCAAAAAGTTTTATTCAACTGTTAGAACCAGCTGAAAAAATGCAATGCCACAGCCGGGTTCTGAACACGATTCTTCCACTCTCTGTACGGTTGATTTAGCCATTGTGCTACTATGACGGAGCAACTGGATGGAAAGCGGGAGAACCGTGTTCAAATCCCGGCTTGCCATTGAATTGTTCAACTGGTTTTAACAGTAAAACGCATACACTTGGTAGGGCGTTAATGTTACATTACCAATATAATAATTAGAATTCAGGTTTCTTTCAGACAGACAGTCGTAATATAAAATTGTCAAGTTCAAGCGCCGCAGAAACTTTTGTTTGATGTTGCTTGTCTCGAACAAACTACCAGTTGAAACTTTATAACTTGTCCTGCAAACATTTTCAAAATCTGTTTGCCTTTGAGGTCAGAGGCAGATTCAGGATGTTTTAGAGAGGGGATAATATATTTTGAAACACGTCTTACCATTGGGCAAATGCAGTAAATAATGCAAAATGTATGTTGATTATTTAAAGTTCCAAACATAATTAGCGAGTAAGGAATTTTCCTTTGGATACAAAGATTAATTTAAAGCTTTACCACAATAGCGGTTCGTAAGCATATATTCTGGATGCTACCAAAAGTTTGAGTCGGATAACCTCTAGAAATGTGAAATAGCATCTCTGAATAAGTTGATGACAACTGCAGCAGATCCCAGAAACAGCTACAAAAGCAACGATGATAATAACGATGCATAAGTTGTCTTACGAAAGAAAGAGTAATCTTTGTGGGTGTTGTTGTGTATATGATTACATAATTAAATACAGATTTATAAGGCAACAACGAGGAAACATATTCAATAATTAAATTCAAGTTAAGTAAGTGTGCATATGTATAGTCCAAAATATGCGGTTCCTCCTCATTCACGTTACATACTTTATCCAAGGTCGCTAGATGGCAGGATTAACCCTTAAGTACAGAGTATTAAGAATCATTAACATTGCGGCCATCTGACCTTGGCATCTGTCTATCTAGTGACATTAATTGAAAATATGGAAACAGCGTGGAAGAAGAAGTTTTGTTATCGAGCACGGCTTCAAATGTGCACAATCCGTTTTTGGTCTATCATACCAGTTGCGCATGCGTAAAAGCTCTTTAAAACGTGCACAAGTCAAGATGTGCTACCGATCTCGATGCCACATCTCACCGATTTTAAAGGAGTCGCGTGGTAGATTTAAACGCCATAGACTTTACATTTCTGCATATACGTTATTAAGTTTAATATCATTCAAAGAAAAGTATGCAAAAAATTCATGAGTATCAAAGGGTAGGGTATTCGCACTCGTATGCTCTCATATAGCAACCACCACTACATTAAACGTAATATTTAAGTAGTTTGATTACCCGATTTCACTCGTTGTTTAAAACAGAAATAAAGGTCTAGATTTTGACTTTACTAAAAGCAACACCGTTTGTGTGTGTGTTTCTTTTTTTTTATTATTATAATATAATTAAACGGGAAGAGGTTGGTATCCTCTCTTAGCCCCACCCTGATCCGCCACTGCTAGAGGTGTTAAATGTGATTATAACGCTGAGCAAACATAACACTTTCAGACGGGTGCCTTTCTTAGTAATAATTCACAACGACCCGCCTCGGTAGTGTGGAGGAGGCGTATCTGCCTCACATTCAAGAGGTCGAGAGTTCGAATCTCACTTAGGGTGAGTTACTCGGATAAGGATTTTTTGGGGTTTCCCTTATCCTGAGAAGACGAATGTCGAGTAACTTTGAGCTTGATGGACCGCGAGATCACTTGAGTATATCATTTCACCGATTTCATTCTTCGTCAAATACGACCAACCAGGTTAAAGGTTAAAAAAAGACTTAAGACTTAAAAGGCTTAAAAAAAAGAAAAAAATCACAACGGCTACGGTACATCTAAGCTATATGTTAACGAAAACTGTAAAACGTAGTAGTTAATCAGCTTCAATAACTCCTGCTTCTCATAACATACTCTTTAATCAGTAAGATATTATTGTTTAGCGGTGAGTTCGCATAAACAAACAACTAAAACAGTATGATTTCGATTCATTCTATCGTGGTAAGTAAAGACGATGCTTATAAGCGACAATTAAACAGAAGCATTAGTTGGATAGGCAGAGTTAGATCGAAAAATTCAATGCTATAGCCGGGATTTGAACCATGCATCTCCCTTGGTTCAAATCAATACTAATTGGCCATAATAGTTGGCTATACTATGAATCCTGGGACTTAATGTACTAACAACATTGTACGTCGCCATTGGGGTATGTCATCTCAAAATAAGTTGAGATCACCTTGTGGTTTACCGGAAAACATGCGAGTCAGTTGAGAAATTCAATACTATGCTGCCATGGTAGCTCAGTGGTAGAGCAACCGGCTAGAGACCGGGAGATCCGTGGTTCAAATCCCGGCTATGACATTGAATTTTACAGTCTAACTCTACCTATCCAACTCTTGTCCTACATACAGCTTGTGTGAAAAAAAATAAATCAGAAGCATTAGTGTTTATTCACGCAAGAAATGACAATAAAACATTTGTAAGATATTTAAAAATTTGGGAAAATAGAATGGCTAGGTATTTATTAAAATATGATGTTTCCGTAACCTAGAAGATTCATCATTTGTGTCTATGTTTTTCTTTAAGCATATCCACAGTTCGATTAACAGTGAAGACTGATTTTAAATAGGCGGGAGAAAAACACAGAGAAGGACATAAATGTCCATAATAATAATAATAATAATAATAATAATAATAATAATAATAATAATAATAATAATAATAATGAAGTAATGAAATGTTTAAATGGAATGTATATTTTTCTTCTGTTTCTATAGATAAAGCTCAATCAAGAAATATGAAGGTAAACAACATCTCTCTAAATTAATCAAACAGCGTTAATTGCATGTTATTACTATCTCTAGAAAATCAATATGCAATTAACTTCATTTCATTAAATTAGAGCAAACTGTTATTTACCTTAATTTTATTTCCTGCCTGCATTCTCTTCCAGCAAAAAATATAGAGTATATAAAGAGTGTTTTAAGTAAGTATTGAAAAACGCTTATATATAGGTATATGTAGATGTGAATCATTAAACTATTCCTCTACTTCATTATTAGATTGTATTTAGATAATTATTTAATTCGTATATGATCTGAAGAGGCGTTGAGATCAAAAAAGGGACATGTCACCAAATAGTAGTTTTGAGACATATCAGTTTTTATTTAATTCTAAATAATAACATTTCTACAGGTTGTGGTTAACCTTAATTCTCATTAGGACGATTAAAGTCATATACCAAAACCTGTAAACATATAAAGACACATATTAGTAAATGGATAGAGAAAATGACTGACATGTCCCCTTTTTTATTTAAATAACACCATGCTACCAAAATTAAAGTGTAACTCAAACATTTCCACAGCTTTATAGCAAAATTTGTTTTTTATACTTTAAACATAGTCTAATAATGCGCATTCCAAATACTGTAGGTGTATTAAAATACATAATATACAAAAGATACATATAACGATACATATCAAAATCGACAATGTCGTGGAAAGACAAGTCAATAACTTATTAGTAATTATTTAGATAACAATGTTCATATTTGGGCTGGAAGCCAGAATTCACTCTTGATCGCTGGCAGACTCTTTGTTTTGCTCTTCATAGTCATTTCATGAGTGGCACATTTCCTCAGTACAGTGTCAAAATGTTTACGAAACTTCAATGGGATAACATCAATCATACGCGAGATATCTTGTACTTTTTCAGGTTTCAGAGAATGATGTCCATGCATGCCCTTGGCACGTTATACTCAAATATGTAGTACTTTGTAACAGCCCATTTGCTACCTTTCACAGTTACAGGCTTCTTAAAAAAATGCATCTAGATGTATCTGATAGTCAAGAAAAGCATTTTGTTTACATAGTTAAACATGCATGTGTTTCCTTGCAGTTGTAAGCCACCAATTGGGAGTGTACACTGTGTCCTGTTTCCTTTTGTGTAATTCCAAACTTGTAAAATCTGTATCACAAGCATGTAACAAACATTGGTAAATCTGCCACTATGACCTATACCATATTGTCTATGAAAAGTCCTGTTTTTGCACTACACAAAATTTCAACACCGATTTAGACATGGAAAAAGTTGCTGGTCAGGTTCCATTTTAGCATCAACAGATGCGGAATTATATAAAGAAAAGAACTACATTAATAACTCATATACCGCCATAATGATGACTAGTCCTGTTTTTGATCTCAGTGCCTCTAATTGCACACTTTAACTTTCAAAATCATATTACAAAATCTTTAGATATTTTCAGTCTATGGTGAACAGCCTCCGAGTTTTTTTCTATACTGTTTACCTCGATTTTTTTCCATTTTGCTGCATTGTGTAATTTTGAAGTTATTGACTTGTATACATTCACCTGTCACTTGTGTGACCGACATTCACCGTTACGACAAGTGGAACCGAGAGAAGCCTGTTTGAAATAACGATATTAGCATTAATTTGCCTCTAACATGAGCATTAGCGCCACCTCGTTTAGTATACATTTATTATTTTAAAATGATACGTGATTTTTATGTTTGTCTCTCTTTGGAAATGTTTGTCTTACTATAGGATTTTCAATTACTTTATATAATTGGACTTGAAGCATCCATTATTTGGATTTTTCGTTCTTTGAATACTTGAAGTTTTCATTTTCTTATAAATTTCTATTTCTTTTCAGGCTTCTGCTGTGCTATAATTGGGTATGGCTGTTATACAGCTTTTGTTTCTAATATTTGCTACAATATTCACCCACAGCTGTTCATATGAGAAAGTTTTGAATGACAGAATCTTTTCCAAGGGTTTTTCATTCACACATTCCCCAGATCTTACTATGCGAACTATTATTTGTGGGAAACCTTAAACAAACCGTGTCTACAGAAATAAACCTTGTAACAATGGTGAAACAAGGGCAACGTAAGAACAGAAATTACCAGAATCGCGGAACAGGAACTTTTGACATATGGCTGCAAATTTCCTAAGGAGGTGCCACACATGTCTGAATCAGGTTAACTGTCACTTTCAGCAACTCTTATAACACTGATAAGCAGTTCCCAACAGACAATACATTGCATTGTTTACATAGGTGTATGCAAGTAGATACATGCTGGTCCCCATGGCCGTGCTCCCTAAAATGCCTAAGCTTTGGTGCTTCATGTCGCAGAGGATCGTGGGTTCGAGTCCCACCTTGGGCATGGGTGTAGGCATGTTTGTAAAGCGCCGCAGTCCCGATAAGGCTCCTGAACTGTATTTTAAATAAATAAATAAAAAAAAAAAAACACGTACCAGTACAAAGGGATGTTACGGAGTGGTTCTGCGGGCCAGGTGCAACCACGTTGCGTAATAATCACGCACTCTCTCGTGGGTAACATAAAATGCATAATATTGAATATCACCTAATCTCATAAGTTGTCTTATTTCTTGTTCTTTATATATACAAAAATCTGATGTACATTCACTAGACTTTCTGTATGCAATCTTCGCTATTATTTTAAACCCATACTCTTAATCAGGATAAACATCTTCAGAAATATTATTATTTCATATTTAATAATGATTATAGATGGAAAGGGATTACGGGTATATAGTTAATCCTTTAAAGAGCTGGTCATTGTGTCATGACTTTGCAATTCTGTTCCCTTTGCTTAACTAGCAGAAAGAAAAACTAGCAACGATTTTCTATTTGAGAAAAATATAAGTGTGGATAACAAGGATTATCTCGGATATGGTAACTCCAAATACATTAACTATCAAATACATTTTTTGACATTAACTGTATGTTTTGACGAGATCTACATTTTCTGTGCACTAACTTTGACTATCTAGTCTACCAGTTCTGCAAAAGTCATCCAAAATGAAGAGGTTTTCAGAGGATATTCCCAGGAAATTCAAGATATACATTTTATTCGTAATGAAAATATATTAAACATCTGGTATGTTAATCCAAATCTTAAAAAGCCATCATTGAGAAAAACTTCGAAGAAATGTTTTACGTAAAGGCTAATTTAGGGTGGAGGGATTTTCTTGAAAATGTTCATGTTGCATACGGAACATGTTGAACTTAAATATATCAAGTTTAATATTTAATCGACTTTCGTTTTTAGTTATGTTGCTCTCTCTCTCTCCCTCCCTCTTTCTCACACTCACGAGACCTTTATTTATTTATTTATATATATATATATATTTGTTTTTTTTTTTTTGCGGGGAAGGGCGTGTCGGGAGGTCTCAATACATGTATTTCTGGTGAAATATCGGTATCGAGTTTTTGAGTGGAATACAATACCTTCTCCACCTATTGCGTATACTGTATTTACATAGAAGAGAAATTAAAAATCAGATTGTTCTCATATGAATTTATTTACTAAAAGCTTTAGGCTTCAAAGCGGGTTTACGTATACTTTTTGTTTTGAGACCTAAAACATTTTAACGTTTGATTCGAACAATTCCTGAAAACGTCTATTCTATTATTAAGCTACTTAGAATTAAACAGATTTCACTATTTCTGCTACGAACTACTAAGCACACGTACTCGTACCAGTAACATTTGTGTGCTCCACGCCACTGAGCAGTCTCATCTCTCTTAGTGAGGGTGATTTATAATTCAAGGCAGCATTAGAGAAGTAAATTCTTCACATGTAATAGCCGCTCATGACTCTTAACTCTACGTTTATCACAGTCTGGTTTCCTAATTACGGACAGAGCTGCCGAGACAGTTGAAATTCGTGACATGTGGTCCGACCAGAGCACGTTATAACGTGACTGTGTTTACATCCTCTTCTGGTCTTTGCGTACACTGGCGGGCTGGCTCCGAGTCAGTGGCGTAGTTTTTTACTGCATTAAACAAGTGAGACTCGCGATATTTTTTGGGAACAGGGATATTTATAGCCTATCTACACATGTACTGAACCTGGAACATATCATCGTTATAATTGGCAGATAGCTGTTGAAATGTATTGTAATATCAGTACATAAGCAGCTATCTCTGCCCATATGTTGATGTTACATGCACATGGCTTTCTCTACTCATTATCGTTGTTTTTATGTAGCTTGTACAAGCTTTCCTCACAAAGCTTTTTACTTTTTCTATCAAATACGTGCTATATTCGCACAAAGAATGTAGAGTAGGTATTGTATTTCACCCAACAATTCTATACCCATATTTTACCAGAAATACATATCTTTTGGGGACCCCTGAATAAAAAGTAATTTAGAAAAAAAGTTCGAGTCTGTCTGTCTCTCTCTCTCTCTTTCTCTCTCTATGTGCAGCATAATTCAAAAACGAAACTTGGTATTTATTCGACTTTTCGTTTTTGAGACATGCTATCCACGGGCACACACGCACTCTCACTCTCTCTCTCTCTCTCTCTCATACAGATATAAAAACTTTCTTCTAATTTTTATTATTATTTATTCAAGGTGCTTAAAAGTGTGTCTCTATTGAAATTTCGAGAACGAATTTTTGGAGTGCAATATCTTTTCTACTTATGTGCGTGGTAGGGAACGTAAAACGACTTCCCATTTGAAAAAAGTATAACTAGTCGAAAGCTTAATCCAATAACAAAGAACAACTTGTAGTTAACTCCACAAAACAATGTATTTTACTTAAATTATGTACTTATATAAATAAAAAATAAAGAGTACGATAAATACAAAATTTGGTAATTAAGTTCAGCATCTTCAAGGGATACGACGCAAGATTTTCAGGAAGATTTCCCCACTCTAAATTACCCTTTTCCTAGTAATGTTTTCGACAACTTTGGCTTTTCAAAAATGCTATGATTAATTTCATAAACATACCATATATTTTCAGAAAAATTAAATATATATCTAAAATTTTCTGAGAATATTCTTTAAATGACTTTTTCATAACTGGCAAACCGTAGGTAAGAGACAAACAAAATCTTACTATACAAAAAATATACATCTCGTTAAAACGCATTTATGTCAAATTTTAGACCCGCTGATTTGAATTTTCAAATATTTATATTTTTCTCCATTATTAATGAATTTATTTTTTCACGAGGTCATACAAAAAAGACGGAATTTCAACTCATCACACAGCCACCGTGTCTTAAAATATTTGACTATCGCTTAACCCTACTGTATTCTCCTATTTCCACTGTACCCAAAAGGAAATGTGCACACGACCATTTCTACAAGCGTTTATTTCGATTAACATTAAGTAGATAGACGAATAAGGTTTTTAAAAATAGTTTGTTAAGAAATGGATAGATAAAGTCTTGTGAATGCAACACACCCCAGATTTTTAATAATCACTATTCAGTTGTATCTCGCGACGTCATGGAAATAGTATGGGATTTCTCGGCCAGCCGGCTTTTTAACATCTGATTATAAATTGGATTTTCTGCAACGAAATGTATAATGAAGCTATTTCCGAAACATTCATCTCGATTAACATGCAGTAGATAGAAATATAAGTTTTCGTAAGACTATTTTGTAGGAGTTAAATAAAATAATCAATAGCGGATAGAGAAAGTAATGTGAATGTAATATTTATATATATTATATATACCAGATGGTTCACACAAGCCGTTCTTTGTTGAATTAGTTTACCTCGGAAAGCACTTATGCCAAAAGGTTTGCCTAAGCAGAACTGTAAAGGGGATTCCATACCGATGTAGAGGCCATGCAGACTAGCGCTCCAAAACAAAAACTATCTGCGATGACTGCCTCGTAGCTAAGTCGGTTGTACGAGTGGTCCCGCCTGGCCACGAGAAAGTTTCTTTAATCAAGAATGTTTCAAGGCAGATCCAAGATGTGATGTTTGAATGCCAATGTGTGCCTGCGTTTGTCTATGAGTGGTTTGTTTTATCAGTTAGTTGATAACTAATTCGTCCATAAACAGGAATTCAACCTGGAAAATCCTGAGCACACGTATTAAAGTGCGAAGTGTGTGTATGTGTGTGTGTGTGCACGAGCGTGCGAGCACGAGTGCGTGGGCGGAATATTTATCAGTTAGATGATAACTAATTCGTCAATAAACAAGAATTCAACCTGGAAAAACCCTGAGCATACGTATTAAAGTGCGAAGTGTGTGTGTGTGTGTGTGTGTGTGTGTGTGTGTGTGTGCGCGCGCGCGCGAGTGCGTGGGCGGAATCTTTATCAGTTAGTTGAAAACTAATTTGCCCATAAACAGGAATGCAACCTGGGAAAACCCTGAGTAGTCGTGTTAAGTCATATAGAATAGCAGTTAATGTATCACTAGAACAACTATATGGCGTCAATTAATTGGTGCTACAAAGTTAATGAGATTGAATAGAACACTATTGTAGGTATTTATATTTCTTTAGAGCTAAGCTAAAATTAAATTATATTCTATTAATGCATCATTCTAATAAATATGTTCAAATATATATTTGCCTTGTATATGTATTAAATGTAAGCGCCTTTCAGTATCAGCATGGACATGCCTTAGACGTTTTGTTGGCATGACTTATCCTTTATTATGTCTGGTATTTTTGGTTCCATTTCGTAAATCCTCACTTTGATAATCCCCATAAAGGAAAAAAAATCCAGGCAACAATTCCTGGTTAGCGAAGGCAACCACCATGAACTAGCCACTTAGTGGATAGTTCACTTGTGGAGATTTTCTGTAACTCTTCCAGAATAATGAGATGGTGTGCTATTGTCCTGAAATCAATTATTTAGAACCGACTATTCTTCTAGAAGCTTATCACACTCAGTCCATTCAGCAGGAATTTCAAATAAAACTGTCCAATATACTTAGGAGCCAAATAAACTGGTCTAATGGCGCCTTCCAGGCAGATGTCGCGCCGGAAAACATTTAAAATACAACCTTTTTGTTTTTAATTTGTATGCCCCTGTTTATATTTCCCCCCTAAATTTACTGTTCGATTACCGCTTTTTTTTCTGTTTCAAAACACACGTACTTACATAGCACAAACATATAATACCCATGCCCAAGGCGGGACTCGAACCCACGATCCCCTGTCCACGCAGCACCAAAGCGAGACGCTTTAGTGAGCGTAGCCATGGGGACCGGCGCCTCGAGCATCTTCTGCAGTTTGTGCGTGTTGCCGCAGATCAAAACATATCCGTGTATTTGTGGTTGGTGAATATGTAACCTGTTTGTTACCTGTATGCTAAAATGTCCAGACTCGAATAGCAAGAAGGCGATCATCACCGCTACAAAACCACGAAGTAAACGCATGCAGAGCGCAAGCAGTACCTCAGTGATCTTTCGCATTTTTTTTTATTTTATTTTATTTTATTATTATTACTTTGTCAGGATTCCGCGTTGTATTCCTTTTCCTCTTTCTTCCTAGTTTTCTACATTTCCTTTGTTGACCTATTTGTTTACCGTTTTCTTTCACATACACAGACATATACACACAAACACCCAAACACACACACACCCATGCCCATGCACTGATGTATGTGGGAAACATAAACTGCAATGAGTGTCTTGTTTGGGCCATCTGATGCAGCTAAATGAGATATCACGGCATTCTGCCGGAAAACATTTTTACTTATTTATTCGAGCATTTAGACAATTCTTTCACCACTGAAAGATATTTGCAGGCTTCACAATTTCCAAAACTTGAATTGCTGTCGAGAGGAGGGTTAAATAACACATAAAGCTGGTATTTGACTGGAATTTGCTATATCAGAGGTTATAGTTTATTATTACAAATGCCATAAGGCAGGCTGTTCCAGCTTAGGTGCGCACCAAAAGAGCACGAGTAACTCGCGACTCACAGAGCATCTACCTGCAACATGCTACACAGCGCAGCACTGAGGGTAAACTATCGTACGCTAAATCAAGTGTTGGAAATTAAGTGCAGGAGCAAGTGTTGCGGTATGACTTTTACCCAGTGAGGTTTTGGCTACCGAGTTTTGTGGATAAGTATGCGCATGTACTCCTACTCATACGAGTCAATTTAGAACAGCCTGTCATAAGGAATTATAAATTACAATTCTAATGACCGTTTGCACGAAAGCAAATCAAATTACGCACTGACTGCCAATCTATTAGTCTCTGATCGATTTAATTTTTAGTTGGGTTGCGTAAGCGTTAATAAAGGATTAGTTAACTGATTGTCGAAGTAGATCTGGCAACAACGCCTTTTAGCAACGCCACCTAAAATCTAGCAGATGACGCCCTTTTCTTTGTCAAAGCATCGTAATCGGGAGAGTGGTTCATTGCGAGAATCAAAATGACCAAAATGAATCACCCAAAAAGAGGCTCTAATTTGTCCATAAAAAACAGAGCTGTTTTTAATGTAGTGGTAAGTTATTTATATATTATCGATTATTAGATATCTGTTCTCGGTAAAAAATAAGAAAGAAAAAAAAAACGAAAGAAATGTATCTACGTTGTATGTGCCTCTGTTTTTAGATTAGTTTGGTTTATTTGTATGTATTTTTCACTAAAAACGTAAAACATAAATAATAATAAATGCTTAATGAATAATAATAATAATAATAATAATAATAATAATAAATGAATGAATGAATTCTTTCAAATTACCTAACAATAAAATATTATATTTTCTTTACTTTTTCACTATCAAATAATGTACAGAAAAGAATATATATATATATATATTGTAATCTCAATCTCTGTGCATATATACTGTTGAGGAAGACAACCATCTATAGACGAGCTATGATATAGATCACTTTAATAATTCCATATAACATGCGTTAGCAAGTTAACGTATATATAGGTTAGTATTTTAGTATTTCGATTCCAAATATACTTTAATTGCCAATCAAACCGGTTAATCACAAAAAATTGCTCATCAAATCTGATCGGAGAATAGTTTTCGATCAAGTCTGATTGGGCTTTCTGCAACAGAAAGTTTACTATCGCCAATCAAAGCCGTATTGATCGCCGATTAATTTTGATTTGCTTTTCTGCAACCGGACATAAGAGTCAAAAACATATTTTTTTCTCTTAATCAGTGCACAATAATTTAATCGAGAAAGGATGAGGAAAATTAAATTAACAAGGAGTCGCTGTCATATTGATGTCGCAGATAGAGCTGCAATTTTTAAACTAAAAATAAGTCGAAAACAAAAATACAGTTTCTTCCTCAATAGGGTCTCAATAAAATTTAAACGTTTTAAGCTGTAACGGATGACTTCAAGTTTGTTTCCGCTCAACAATCAGCTGCGTGATACTGTGCAATGCACTGATAATAATGATTTTTGTCCGCATCGAAGCAAAACAGGCCACACTAAAGATAACTTAAGAACCAAGAGTTCATTTAGCGCAGGGAATATCGGCCGTAGAGAATTTCTTTTTTCTCATTGTTGGATGCCTCCAAGATGAAAAACTAAAGATACAAATTGTTCGCTTTTGTAAGTTCTCTATATTTAAATTAGAGAAGTAATAATAACCGGTAAGGGTAGCCGAGGTTGTTACAGTATGAACCCGTGAACAGGAGGTATCTTTTGCAGTCCTCCAGATCGCTCTCCTTGACTGAGGGAATTTTTCAGGTTATCCGCAGTCCTCATAACTAGAAAATGGCAGGCCTGGAAAGTTTCCTTCCCAAATTTCCTTTCCCAATTATTATTTCGCTTCGTGTATCATCAGCAGATGCTACTCCCTTACAATTTTGAAATGAAATACTTTTAGTTTTTGTCTTGTTCTCTTATTTTAAATTACGACTTTAGCTGTAAGATATAACTTTAGTTTTCTTTCACGGCTTAAGTCGCTGAACTGCATCATAACTATAAAGCTGCCTAGAATTTATTCTCATAGAACTTTGAGGTAACCAGTGAATATATGTTCACTACACATGCAATCTTTTCAAGGCTTCACTGCTTCAGGAATAAAAGAAGATGGAAGCTATACAAAGTCGTTCCATCATCTTGGAATTAAAAAGGAAGAGAGGTAAACAGATTAAAGCGTCATCCTCGCCAGTTATCCTTTATCTCTACCGCGAATCTATTGGTAGAAAGAGGAAATGCTAGTTTACAAAGTCATGAAACAAATGTTACGAAAATACGCGTTTTGAGCTACTGTGAACCCCCAAAAGAAACCACTTTTAGAAAAAGTCCAAGCGCGTGTTTTTGTATTTGTGAGAAGATTAGCTCAAAAACGAAATATCAAAAAAATCAACCCAGCATCAGACTTGATTAGACATTCTTTGAGGATGGCAGAATATTTCAAGAAAAATTCCCCATTATGTGGTAAGGGCTTCCTTATTTTAATTTCTAGACAGCTGCTCTAACGATTTAAAATATAATATGTTTGACATATTGATATGAACTGTCTGGAAGCCTTTGGCTAATGCAATCATTAGCAATAAAAGAACGAACTCTTAACATTTCAGACTATACTATCTGCATCGCGTAAACTTTAAATTTAACAGTAGCGAACATTCCGAATGATGTAATTGTTTACTTTAACAAACTTTAAATGTTTCTTACATTAAATCAGATTTCCTCGTTACATAAGGTAAAAGATAATGGAAAAGAATTAAACAAGATTTTAAACGAAATTCGAGAAGTGCAATAACTGTATCCGTCCTGTCATTACTGGAACTTCATAAAGTATCAACCAAAATTTTATTTTTTAGAAAATAAGAAATGTTGTAAACAATGGTGAGTAGAGAAATAGAACAGTTCCTAATAGTTTTCGAAAATTGTCTAACTTAAATACTATGTTTGATATTTAAGCTATTTAAAGAAAATCTTTTCTTATATTTTGAGGTTATGAGCATATGCACTTCAGAGTACCGAGCTTAGCACAATATTTCCTCCAATATAAGCGAAGGGTAAGAAAATTAAAAATCTGATGTGTTCCATTCACATGACTTTTTCTAAATTTCTGTAAGAAATTATTGTTAAGAATTTAATTCTTCTATTTACATCATGCCAATCACGATAAACATTAGCAGAAACGGTCTTATTACTTGGTGCATAAAAGTAGAAGGGAAATAAGAGAATAGACTAGGCTAATGTTTTAAAATTTAGTTGCTATCGGATTGAATTCCTTTCTTTCTGTGGCCAGGAGTTGACAAGTTCCCTAATGAGAAAAATATTTCAAAACTGAAACCAACAACAAGGAGTATCTCGAAAACGGCCAACTGCACGAAAAAAGCATATGACATAAATTGTATTTTTAAGATGATCTGCATCTTTTGTGCAGTAAGTTTTTGTCTATCTCTTATGGTTTACCAGTTATAGAAAATTCAGCAAAATTCATCAAGAAAGTGCTGTTTTCAGAGCCTATTTCCAGAAAATGTAAGATATACATTTTATTTGTCTCGTAAATATCTTAAATATAAGAGATTTTAATCAAAATCGTTAGAGCAATTTTTGAGAAAACCAAAATTTTCGAAATTTTTTCCATGTTTAGGGTAGCTGGGATGGGGAGATTTTCTTGAAAGTCTTCGTATCGCATCCTTGGAAGATACTGAACTTAAATACCAAGTTTTTTTATTTAACAGACTTTTCGTTTTTGATTTTTGCTGTCCTAGACACACTCACGCACACACATACACACACACACGCGCACAAACGTACCTTTTTCTAGAAATGCTTTTTTTGGATTCAGGAGGTCCCAAAAATGTATTACGGAGAAATCTCGGTCCGAATTTTTGAGTGCAATACAATACCTTCTCTGTACACTAAGTACATAGTACCTGTAGAGAAAGGAAAAATTGAACATTTACCAATGAGACGTAATTCCCCTTTAAATTACTTATTTTTATGACTCTGTGGCTTCTCTTTGAAGCCTGAAACTTAAGCATTCACAATACTGGATGCAATCTGAAGGCAATGTGTCTCAGCTGAAATTCGTAACCTCAATCGACAGCATTAGGCAGTGGTTTGTTTCATTTATAAAGAATACGGATTCTGGAATGGCCTCACCATTTCCTTCACCCAGTTTGAACTCAGCCACATTATAGCAGAGCTGGAAGTTAAGGCATTGGAACGTACTTACATACGTGCCGACACTAGAGCCAAGCTCCCCTACAATAAGAGGGCATCGTCAATAGAATTAGGTTTAAACAAGAGAGAGTAGGAGTGAAGCCTTTATTATGGAGTAACGAGTGACGTAACGCTTAGAAGGCGTGGTGCAGCTGTATAATGATGGTTAGCGGACGGACGCAAAGATTGGCATGGGACAAGGGAGTCTGTGAAAACTGTGTGTGGTGTAGCTGCGTTAGAAGGCAGTGACCTGAATCTGACGACGCTTATCTTCAATCCGAAGAAACTCGTGTCCTTGATGGAAGACACATTTCTGTGAAAAAGTGAATATTATGTTTTATACAGAAAATTAGCTTCCTTGAAATAAAGTGAACATGTCAGTTCTTCAAAACTGCTGACGTAGACCTTTATCTATTTATGTCAACTTACAATTAAAGGCAATATTCAGAGTGCACATAACAATAGCGCGGAAACGTCTATTAATTTTTTTTTCTTCTGGTTCTCAAACTATAACGACACAGTATCTGCTTTTGCATGCCGACAACTACAGAATTTTCTGTTATTGTGTAATGGGGGGGGGGGGACCAGCCTGAATACACGCATGTAAGCATGAAAATAAAATAAGGAAATGTTGAAGTATTTATTTGGAAATAAACGCTAAACTACTATAACTGGCATGAATTACAACAGGAGATAATAATGCAGCTTGTTTAACAGAATTTCTGCTTTTAACTCAGCTCTAGAGACCCAAAGCTTCAGTTGAAGAGCCCTTCCTGTGTGCAGAATTATTACAAATATGCTAATTCTAAAAATAAAATTCCTTCAATATTTAAATGTCATATAGATTAGAGCTTTTTTTGTGTATAATGCTATTATTCATCTTTCTCAAAAAAAAAATAATAAAAAAACAGCTGGTGTCGATCTTAAAAGCTGTTTCCATTATGCAGTATCGTTCATTCCATACTAATTTTAATGCCAGAATGTAAACATTTCTTTGATTCCTTCTATGGTCAATAAGAAACAGTAAAAGAAAATCTGTAGTTTTTATGAAAAATTCTGCACGTTTCAGGTAATTTACAATGCCACCCACGTGTCATTTGCAAATCAAGTTTGGGTACAATTTTTATTTATATTAACCAGTCTCTGTGATCACTTCAGAAACATACTCTCCCTTAAAATTTGATTTTGGGTGCTTTCATTTCATTAAACATCATAAGCAGGCAGCTTGATGGAATACATATCACACTTGCAGCTGTGGATATAAATAACCATGCCTCATACACGACTCAAAGCAACTCAGTACAGTTCTACTACAAATGATACGTCCTTTCTTAAAGCGTGACGATTATGAAATTAAGTCATAAGGTATATTTAGAAAATGATTATGAAAATATGCAAAATATAATTACAGATACGAATCACTCCTTACAAACTATTCAGATTCTTATGTAGGTATAACATATATGAGAGGATAGTGTAAAAAAATAAACATAAACATTTTCGAGAGAATAATTAAAGTTATTGTTTTATCGTATGTCATCTATAGTTTCGTTTCTTGAGCAATTGTTATTTTACACACCATCTGCAGGACAAAATTGCCAATTCGTTTATAGTTATCTATGCAATAGACCTTGTTGAAGTTTTTAAGGAACCTTCCCGATATAATAATTAAATCTTTAATTTTAAAAACTTAAATTAAATATCCACCAATTACCACCTCAATTTTTGTAAAGTTATTCATAATACTTGCTTTTGAAGATATTGGTTGATTATTTTACTTACTATAAAGATTTGCATTAAATATTTTTCACATGCTTAAAACCAATTCAAAACATAATGCGTTTCCGATATCCTATATCAGTTAAAGCACAGACTGTTGAAATTGATTGCATGGTCAGATAAGTACACGAATATTTATATTATTTTATACAGCATACAAAATAGTTTCTTTAAATAAAAAATATACTTTTTGATAATGACCATGTAGTTACTATTATTCTAATCGGGCATAGCCAATTTCTGTCCATAGACAATTATTTCTGTTGCTAGTTATTCAAATAAATGCAATGAAATTGTATCTTTTCTTCACGATAAAAACTGAAAACGTTGTATACGGATAGCGTGTCTACCTCACATTCATGAGGTTAGGATGAGTTACTCTGATGAGGTGTTTCCCGGGGTTTTTCCTATTCTGAAAAAAAATAAATGTCGCTTAACTTTAAGCTCTTTAGACACCGGGCTCATTTGAGCATAATGTCACCTATTTCATATATTTGTTCGTTCATTGTCCGATATAACCTACCCAAGGAATCCATGAACATTCAGATTGAGCCAAATCATTGAAGATGCCGTCTTTGCAGAGAAAGTGTTGTATGGGTCTTTTGCTATCCAATTTGTCTGCGAAACACTTTAACTGGAGCTTTTCGTTAAATGTCACGCACATTTAGAAGCCGAAGGACCGAGATACATTTATTCATTTCATTCAGTCTTAAAATAGTTCTATGCCTAGACGTTGTCTGATATCTTTGCGTAAAGGAAAGCAATTTTGGAGAAAGATCCACACTCTCATGTGTGTGTGTATGTGTGTATGTCTTTAAACAGCATAATTCATTATCGAAACGTCGATAAACAGATACTAAACTTTTATTTCAAGCCCAGTATTTTCAAGGATGCAAGATAAAAACGTACATAACCTCTCATCACTTCAAATATGTTCCAAACAAATTTACCACGATATTCTGTTGTCAAGAGTGGCGCTAACAATTCTTATCAAAATGTATTTTTGAAATATTGGCAAGACAAATAAAACTGTGTAACAAGTTTTCAGTGAACTATGAAGTTCTCTTCCTTTTCAGCGAATGTTATACAACAGAACAGAAATAAGCCAAAACTTATCGCAGAATAAAACCTAACATTAGCTTTTGTAGCATTAGTTGTTTACCAAATAACATTTCTGTTGTTCACCTGCACTTCCAAAAATAGTTAGGTTTTGAAATGTTATGTCCGCTCTTTTATTTCTCGTTAGCCTATACAAAAAGTATTTTTTTTTGTAGTGTTTAACGTCCGTTTTATTGCTTGTGGCACCGCAGGCATTACAAATAGTATGCAATATCAAGATTTGAATGTTTGATTTACTTTTTAATTTCTCTAGAATATATGTACAATGTACGTAGTAGAGAAGGGATTGTATTCCAACCAAAAACTGGATACCGAAATATCACCGGAAATACATGTTATAGCGCCTCTGAGTCCAAAAAACTCATTTAGAAAAAGGTCTGGTGTGTGTGTGTATGTGATGTGGACAGCATAACTGAAAAACGGAAAGTGGTTAAATACCAAACTTGGTATTTAAGTTTCCCCACTACACTTTACATGCAACATTTTTCGAAAATTTTAATTTTCTCAAAAATGCTCTGACGAGTTTGATTAAAATGTTACTTGTTTAAGACATTTTTATGACAAACGAAATATATATCTTGAATTTTCTGGGAATAGCTTCTGAAGACGTCTTCATTTTCAGGATGACTTTGTATAACTTTTGTATAACTGGTAAGCCGTCAGAGATAGACAAAAACTTACTACACAAAAAAGTAGATTTCGTTAAAACACACAATGTATGTCATATACATTTTTAAAGAGTTAACCTGTTCAGACATAATCCATGTTATTGGTTACAATTTTAGATGTTCAAGATTTTCTCTAACGGGAAGTCATCTTTTATTCGTCTCTCTCTCTCTCTCTCTTTTTTGTTTACTCCTGGCAAATAAAGAGAATGGAATTTAATTTGTTTTACATGGCGACCGGCTTTTAAAGGATTAGACCATCGCTTTAGCCTAGTGTATTCCCTTCTATTTAAAAAGAATCAATTCTGCTACTATCTATCTCAATTAGCATAATGCAGATACAAGAATAATTACGAAAACATATTTTTTTTTTTTTTTTTTGCGGAGCAGCTAGAGAAAGTCATATGAATGGAACACATCAGATTTTTAACAACAGACTGTTGCTCCAGTCTCTTCTATTTGCCCGCATGTCTGTAGTAATATCTAGGTAATATTGATATCATTTATGACACATATTTATTATGATTTGGAGGGACTATATAGCAACTAATCTTTTGTATGAATCCTAATTTGTAAAATAGCTTAAAAAAACTGATGCGTTACATTCACATAACTTACTCTAGCTGCTCTACAAACAAACTTCTTACAAAAGATTATCCTTCTTTCTACACCATGCTAATCGAGTTAAGCATTAGCAGATTGTTCTTATTACTTAGTTTCTTTTAAGTAGAAGGGAGCTAAAGGAATGCGCTATGCATAAGTGATAGTCAAATGTTTTAAAAGCTGTCGTCATGCGATTGTCATTGCAAATCACTTCATTGCTTGGTCAGGAGTAGAAAAGAAGAAAATGGAACGTTTCCTGTCTGAGAAAAGTTTAACTGAAGCTAACTGAAGCTAATACACGGAATATCTCGAAAACGGTGAATTCCACGAAAAAAAAAGTATATGACATAAATTGTGTATTTTAACGAGATCCAAGTTTTTCTCTATATCTTACTAGTTATGCAAAATTGAGCAAAATTCAGCAAAATTCATCCTGAATAAACAGGTCTTCAGAAATTATTCCCATAAAATTCAAGATATACATATTATTTATGATGGAAATGGCTTTAATATGTGGTATTTTAATCAAAATCGTTTGAAGCCATTTTTAAGAAAAACTAAAATGTCAAAAATTGTTTTCCATGTAAACGGTAGTTAGGGGTGGGGGAATTTTCTTGAAAATCTTCGTGTCGCATTCTCGGAAGATACCAAACTTAAATACCAAGTTTGATATTTAACCGTCTTTTCGTTTTTGAGCTATGCTGTCCACACACACACACACACACATACACACACACCCACACACACACGCACACACAGAGCACTGTCAGAAAATGCTTTTTTTTTTATTCAGAGGGTCCTAAAACATGTATTTCCGGTGAAATCACGGTATCGAATTTTTGGGTGGAATACAATACCTTCTCAATGTGCATTCAATGTGCATTATACATATGGGGCTAGAGAAAGTAAAAATAAATGCTAACTGGTAAGACAGTTATATGGTTCTTACAAACATCAAAGTTGTCTAAATTTTCTACGAATTTTCTCTTGCAAGAATATTATAGTATTTTTACTTATGTCATATATGGAAGTCAGTAATAGTCTTCTGTAAATCTTGCTCCCATTGCTGAAGTTTGAAGACAGTTGTTTTCTTCTATAAAATATGTTGGTTACAAATTTTCTAAAGCATTCCTCCGTAAGAGTAACTGGGAAAGTTTACACAACTATTCAGGCAAGGCACACAATAGTGGTTCAGCGTCTACTTTCCAGTGCAAAAAAAGGTATAAACCATTCACATAACCACTTTGCAGAGCGTATAAAGCCTTCTGTACATACGGCGCACTGCAGAGCGATAAATCTTTCAATTTGTTTGTTGCTGTTGCCCACAATGTTTGCTTTCACCGACCGTTTTTCAGCATTATAATAAAAGCAACAATTAACAAAACCTAAGTCTAAAGCGTCTATTCTAATGCTTTCGCTCGCTGCAGCAACTGAGCGAATTTGAGTTGTTTTGCTGTAAATTTAGATTCAAATGTTGAAAAAATTTACAATTTATTTACATGCTTTTACTTTCTCTACACGTACTATGTACATAGTGTAATTCGATACCGAGATTTCACCGGAATTACATGTTTTAGGATCCCTGTATTCACAAAAGAAGCCTTTTTAGAAAAAGGTACCTGAGTGTGTCCATGAACACGATAACTCAAAAACCAAAAGTCGGTAAAATACCAAACTCGGTATTTAAGTTTAGTATGTTCCAAGGATGCGACATGAAGATTTTTAGAAAAATCCTCCATCCTAAACTATATTTTACATGAAAAAATGTTGCAAATCTTCATTGTCTCAAAAATGGTTCTAACGATTTTGATTAAAATACCGTATGTTGAAGATACTTGGCTAATAAAATTTATATCTTGAATTTTATGGAAATAGCCTCTAAAGACCTCTATTCTGGATGAATTTTGCCGAATCTTGCGTAACTGGTAAACCGTAAGCGATAGACAAAAACTTACTACACAAAAAATGTAGATCTCATTAAGACCCACAATTTATGTCATATAGTTGTTGTTTTTTTTTTTTTAATGAAGTTGACTATTTCTGATATTTTCCTTGTTATTTATTTCAGATTTAAAATACTTAAAACTTTTCTCACCGGAAATTTGTAAACTGCTGGCCATGCATAGAAACGGATTTCAACCACATGGCAACCAGATGTGACTATCGCTTTAGTCTAGTGTATTTCCTTTTTTCCCGTCTACTTACAAGGAAACAAGTAATGAAGACAATTTCTGCTAATGTTTATCTCGATTGTCATAAAGTTAGAAGAATAGAAAAATAAGATGTTTAACAATAATTTGTTATGATTTAGAGAAAGTCATGTGAATGGAAAACATCAATTTTTTCACTTTTATATTCTTCGTTAATTTTTCCATTAGCAATGAACTGCGAATTCCAAATTCTATATTGAGAGGGTTTTCAAGACAGTTGCATATAAGTACTTCATCATTTGTGACATTGCCTGTTGTTGGTTTGCTTTTCCTTTCTCTAGTTCGTATGTACAATACACATGTGGATATAAAAGGTATTGTATTCCACCCAAAAATTCGATATCGAGATTTCACCGCAAAGTTATATTTTGATGTCCCCCGAGTTCGAAAAAAAATCATGTTTACTTTCTCTACATGTACTATGTACTTAGTTAAAGAGAAGGTATTGTGATGCACCCAAAAATTCGATACCGAGATTTCACTGGAAATACAACTTTTGGGGCTCCCTAAATCTAAAGAAAAGCATTTTTAGAACGTGGTGTGTGTGGGGGGGGGGGTCAGCATAGCTCAAAAACGAAAATTTCGTTAAATATAAAACTTGATTCTTAAGTTCAGTATCTTCCAAGGATGCAACACGAAGATTTTCAAGAAAATCCCCCCACCACAACTACATAACCTTTACACAGAAAAACATTCGAAAATTTTGGTTTTCTCAAAACTGGCTCTAACAGTTTTTATTAAAATATCTTATATTTAAAATATTTACATGCCAAATAAAACGCATATCTTGAATTTTGTGGGAATAGCCTTGAAGACCTCTTTATTCTGGATGAATTTTGCTAAATTTTGCATCACTGGAAACCGTAAGAGATAGACAAAAACTTACTACACAAAAACTGTAGGTCTCTGTAAAACACTTAATTTATGCCATGATACATTTTTTCGAGGAGTTGACCGTTTTTGAGATATTCCTTTTTGTTGGTTTCAGTTCTAATACTTAAGCTTTTCTCATACGGAAACTCGTCAACTGGCCACGCAAAGAAACGGATCTCAATCCCATAGCAATCCCATTTTAAAACATTTGACTGTTAGTTAAGCCTACTGTATTCCCTTATTTCCTTTCTACTTACAAGGAAGCAATAATAACATAATTTCTGCTAATGTTTATCTCGATTAGTATGAAGTAAATAGAAGAATAGTTTTTTAGCAATAATTTGTTACAGAGTTGTAGAGAAAGTCATGTGAATGGAATACATCAAATTTTTAGAAAAAGGTCTGTGTATGGGGGTGTGTCTGTGGACAAAAACGAAAAAGAAAAGACCGTTAACTACCAAACTTGGTATTTATCTTTAGTATATTCCAAAGATGCGACACGAAGATTTTCAAGAAAATCCCCCAACCACAAACTACATTTTACATGGAAAATTGTTTTTAAATTGTGATTTTCTCAAAAATTGCTCTAACGATTTTGATTAAAATACCACAAATTAAAGATATTTACATCACAAATAAAGTGTATATTTTGAATTTTCTGGGAAAAGCCTTTGAAGACCTCTTTATTCTGGATGAATTTTGCAGAATTTTGCATAACAGCTAAATCGTAAGAGATAAACAAAAACTTACTACACAAAAAATGTAGATCTCGTTAAAACGCATAATTTATGTCATATACATTTTTATTAAAATTCGACCGTTTCTATAATATTCTTTGTTAATGGTTTCAATTTTAAACTACTTAAACTTTTCTGAAACTGAAAGTAACGTTTCGTTTCATCTGTCTTGTTTTACTGCAGGTCATGTAAAGCTAAGCGAACTTCAATTGTTTCACATAGGACTATCTTTTCAAAGATTCGACTATCGATTTAGTCTAATGTATTCCCTTATGCTCCTTTTGCTTACAAGTAAGCATGTAATAAGACGATTTCTACTAATGTTTATCCTGATTAGTAAGTCGTAGATAAAAGAACAATATTTTGTAAGGAAAGTTGTTTGTGCAACAACCAGAGAAAGTCGTGTGAATGGAACACATCAGATTTTTTTATGAATACAGCGACTTAGGTTTAGGTACATACATGTGTCATAGTTAATGATAACTTTTGTAAACTCATTAGTAATTGCTTGTTTGTAAAGATACCACAAGGTTTTCTCTGAACTGTCTAGGGGTGACATGCTAGCCTCTGGTCCCCAAGGACGCGGGTTCAAACCCGGAGGAGGGCAATGAATTTTTTCGAGCGTAGAAATCCTTAGCATGGCTTCCTTCGAAGAGAAATAAAGCGCGGATTTATGGCACGTAAAAGAACGTCAAGCCTGTTAAAGAGGTATCTGAACAAAATTAAGCGGTCTCTCATTCCAATATAGAATGGGACGCTAAGAACCGTAACAGTTAAAAAGGGCTATAAATAAAGCTCAATTTTTTTTCTCTCTGAATTGACAGAAATAACTAGATTTTATAATCACAAGATTGGACACATAGATTGACATGTGCACTGTTTGTAAGTTAAATATCTAATGAAGTGGAAATGACATTTTTAAAGAAACGAAGCGTTGATGGAGAAGTAGCGGCTCCAGGTCATGAGGACCGCATTAACCGGCCGGAGGGTTTCGAGGCGCTGATCACGTCTCACCCCCAATACTGCACCCTATCGATGACGTCTGCCATGGACCGAGATGGGGGACGCAGCGGCCGGGCGGTAGGCCAAGGTTTCTTGTGTACTGTCGTGCCATGGAGTTATTGTTATTATTATTATTATTATTATTATTATTATTAGGTTTAAAACACATTTATCTACATATTTATCTTCCTTCGTTAATATTGCGTATTTCCATTAGTAATGAACTGCGAGTTCTAGGCTATATTAACACTCGAGACGGCTTTTGGCAAAACAGCATACAGCGCTTCAGTATGTAGAGAGCCTGAGAGAAGAATTCATTGAAGTTGCAGTGATTTTGGAAAATATGTTTCGAACAAATTTGATTTAGGAGATAATTCATTAATTTATTTTCTATCAAGTTATTAAATTACTTGAATGTAAAAAGCTGTGAAATAGCAGCAAATATTAGGTTATAAAACATAGTAGTCTACAAATGTTTAAGATACTACTGATGTGGAGCGAGTATTTAACACCAAAATAATTCTAAGTGAAAGAGCAAATTTGCCAGAAAATACTTTAAAATAATAACCGTAGTACTCATCGGCTTTCCAGTTGTTGCAAGGAGAATCTTTATCCTCTTCTGGGGAGAGAGTTTTACCGCATATTTATCGTCTTACTTTCGTTAAGTAACAACAGCCAAGGCCCAATGCAATGCGGCTTATGTTCGTCTAGTACCCCACAAGCGTTATAAAATACGTCTAGTTACCTTAATACAATAATCAAAGATATCAAAGTCAAAATGCAATAGTTGCACTTATAATAATGTTAACTCCAGAAGTAAGCAATATTATATTTTGTTCTCGCAGTGTAACAGAACGATAGAACGATAACATCACTGTGACTTACTGTATTTCCTTTAGTATGGTTTTATTAAATGCTAGCAGCACCAACATATCTGCTCCTTTTATTGTGTTAAATGCGGAGATTCTTTCTCTTCTCAGCTCTCTCTCTCTCTCTCTCTCTCTCTCTCTCTTTCTCTTTCTCATTATTTCTCCTCACCCTTTTTCTTCCTACATCTCTGCAACTCCGCTTCATTCCCCTCTGCAGCTGTGCGCCCTTAAGCACTACTACTACCCGTTCATTCTCCTTAATATCTCGCCCTCTTACTTCCTCTGTCTGTCTGAGCAACTTACATGACATATGATGTTTTAAAAATGAATACTAAAATAATATATTAAAACATTAAATAATATTGCACAAGCTTGTGTCTGTTACCAATGCTTGCGAAGGAGTCGAAACTATACCTACTGTTTTTTATGGTAACAGTTTACGTATAAGTATAATGGCAACGAAAATATACATAACTTCTTAAATGTTAATCTTAGTTTGTAAAGAGGTCCCGAGTCCGAATCTCGGTTAGGGTAAGTTACCCGGATAAGGTTTTACCAAGGGTTTTCTCTTATCCTGAGAAGACGAATGTCGACTAACTTTAAGCTACATGGACCCGAAATCATTTGAGCATCATTTCACTCTCGTCCGATATGACCTACCAGGTTAAAGGACGCTAAACTTAAAAAATAAAAAAATCTTCTTTCTGTTTCTTTGTTCCTTCCAACCTTCCTTTTTTCAGCCGTGTTCATTATTTCGGTTCTGCTTAGTAAAAGAAGAGGTTGTACATTTTATTTATTTTGTAAAGTTTCTGTTTCATATCATCCAGAAACTGCACAACGCTTGCTTGTAGCATGCTTGATTGATTTAGGCCAAGAGCTTAGCGACATCATGTGAGTAAAAGAAAGGGAACGAATAATATGAACTGCAGAGAAGTAATATCTGTTAAATTCTATATATATTATTTCTTACAACCTCTGAAAATAGCACTGCTATACAAGCAAGTTTTTCTTGCCAACAGTAGAAATACGCAGGAGGAAAAACATGTGCACATTTTTTTTTAACAATACCGGAGTCTGATCAGGACTCCGGCGCTGTATCCCCGTTTATATCCCCCCACTAAATGTACGGTATGATTACTGGTTTTACTGTTCCTTTACTTATACACATTGCACAAGCATATAACACCCATGCCCAAGGCGGGACTCGAACCCACGATCCCCTGCCCACGAAGCACCAAAGCGAGACGCCTTAGCGAGCGTGGCCATGGGAACCGTCTGGATTCAGATGTTTTATGATTGTGTTTCCGTGCTCAGTCAAATGAAGCATTGATGAAGGGACCCATTGAAAAGTTCTACTTTCATAAAGCTCGTATTTTAACAACCGGGAGGGAAAACAGTTGTTTTCAAGCACTTAGTTTAACTTCTGAATGCAGATTTCTCTGTGAACTCGTTGGAGTCTTTGGTTCCTCCTTATTTGAAATATAGGGAGTTCCTATTTTTATAGACAAATTCTAGGGTCATGTTATATAGACAAATCCGAGGAAAAACACGTGAAATTGTATTCTAAGTAAACAGTACTCATACTGTAACTTATGAAAGTTAATCGAACAAAAGCGCAAATGCGTTTTGACGTCATTTGCTTCCTAGTCTGCTGCTAATAATTTCAAGTTGACCACCAATAGATCAGTTTGCCACGAACACTTCCACAAGTTGATAGACTGAACAGATTAGTCTTTAGCAGGTTTGCCGGGGCTGGGTGTAAACATTAGCAGCAGGGTAGCAACCCCAGATGCGAGAATTAGTATTTTTAGCTTGCGAGGTTATTACGTACTGGTCATCGTAGGCATGCCAGTTGGAGTGTTTGGTGTTCCGTCGCGGAGAAACGCGCGTTCGAGTCCCGCCTGGAGCTTGAGCGTTTGTGCCCATTTAGCTAACTATGGGTGTGAATGGTAAGAGTTTAAAAAATGTATGGGGATGTGTTATATTCACATGACTTTTTCTACCCATTCTTCAACAAAGTATTCTTAAAACGGTTTATTCTTCTATTTCAAATTAATGAAGATAAACATGTATATTGTTCTTTTACAGTAGGCTTAAGCAACAGTTAAAGCTCTTAAGGAATTGTCGCTATGTGATGGCTTTGCAATCCAGGGGAAAGAAATACAAACAACGACTTCCCATTGGAGAAAAATATAAATGCTGAGTATTGAAATCACTAATAAAGATATAGTTTGGAAATGGTTAACTCCACAAACAATTATTTGACATGAATTGAGTAGATACTTTAACGAGATATGCATTTTGTTGAATTAAGATTTTGTCTCTCTTACGGTTTGCTAGTCGTTCAGAATGAAGAAGACATCAGACGTTATACACAGAAAATTCAAGGTATACGATTTATATGCTATGAAAACGTCTTAAACATAAATATATTTTAAACAAATTCGTTTTAGCCATTTGTTTTGAGAGAATCAAAATGTTCAAAAAGTTTCCCTGTAAAGAATTGTTTGGGTGTAGAGACATTTTATTGAAAACCATGTGTCGCGTTTTTTAAAGGTGCTGAACTTAAATACTAAGTTTACAGTTTAACCGACTTTTAGTTTTTGAGTTGTACTTTTCACACACACACACACACACACACACACACACATACACACACTTTTCTAAGTATGTGTTTTAATTCTGACACCTTAATGCATGTACATATTTCCAGTGAAATATCGGCATCGAATTTTGGGTGGAATACAATACCTTCTCTACCTACCTACTATGTACTTGGTAGACATAGTAAAAATCAACTGAAATCATAAGAAATAAAAAATAAACTGGAAGAATAAAGTGTTTAATTTTGCATCTCGATTTGTGCGTGGAATACCAACCTAAATGGTACGTGAATGTAATACAGTGTGGTTAACATAGGACGACGCCGTGACAGAGTGGTTAGACCGCTCGCCTCCCACCTAGGCCGGGTTCGATCCCAAGCACCCGCATGTGGGATTTGTAGTGAACGAATCGGCGTCTGGGCGGGTTTTCTCCGGGTCCTCCGGTTTCCCCCACCACACATCCCACCATCATCACTTTGCCTATCACCCATGTCGCTTTAATTTCATATCGTGCACTTCCTCACGCTAATGCCTGGCTAAGGGCCTACCACTCGTTCCAGATTCTTCATTCTGTGGTGGTTAGGTGCCGTTGACTCCCCGACAGGATTTTGACCCCTAGGCACCCGCTTGTAAGTTCTAGGGGGGTGTCAGTCCTACATACGGGGAGGGTAAGCCGACTACGTGGTTAACATAGGGAAGAGAGTAACTTTCATAGATGTCTACTCTTAAAGTTAAAAATTATCCTGCTGTCTTCTTCAGAGATATTCTGGGAAGCGTATTTCAATTAGTCCAGTAAATTAAGAGTTTTTTTTTTTAGTTTAACGTCCTTTAACCTGGTTGGTCATATCGGACGATGAATGACATTGGTGAAATGATGCTCAAATGATCGCGGGGTCCATGGAGTTTAAAATTACTCCACATTCGTCTTCTCAGAATAAGGGAAAACTCCTAGAAAAACCTTATCCGGGTAACTCACCCTAAGCGAGATTCGAACTCACGATCTGTTGAATGTGAAGCAGACACGCTACCATCACACTACCATGCGGACCAAAGGATTATTATGGGTCATCCAATTTAGAGAGGGAAGAAAGAAATAGAGCGATAAATAATAATTATAAGATGTACACTCAAAAAATAATAATAATAATAATAATAATAATAATAATAATAATAAAAAAAAAATATAAAATTCGAAGTTATATGACCAAGCTCGTTTTAGGAAACATTTGCTCCAGAGAGAGAGAGAGAGAGAGAGAGAGAGAGAGAGAGAGAGAGACCGAAATCAAGGAATAAGGAACCAAAAACTTATTTTTCACGATAACGTTTTTGGCTTTTTGTATTTTACAAAGTGAATTTTAACCATAAAGGCGGTCTGACTTCCTCCCCCCCCCCCAGAGAAATCATATGCTTTGATTTGATCATGCTGGAAGAAAGTGCTCTGAAGTACATAAGTTCTTGGTTAGTATGTAATACGAGAGTGACTTTGAAAGTGTTTACAGCAGCCAGTAACATTTTACAATTCAGTTATAACTTTTACAACTTTTCAAAGTATTCTCCATTTTGTCAAATACGCTTTTGCATCCGTTCAAACCACCTTGAAAATGCATCTGACCAAGTTCCTTTTGGGAGGTCGCTTATATAGCCTCTGTATAAGCCCCAATGGCTTCTTCATGTGATGAGAAATGGTGACCACGGAACTTTTCTTGTTTTGGAAAAAAGAAAACAGTCACAAGGTGCCATATTTGGAGAATTGGGTGGGGGGGGGAGGTTAGGAAGCTCTCGGAGTTTTGATCGGCTAGTGTTCTGACCGCAGTGTGACCAAAAGTATTGTGATGAAGCAGCAGTGTTCGATCTTGGATGCTTGGTTTTCCATGCTGCAATGACAGATGGGAGACAAACATTCACATACTACTCAGCAGTTTTTTGGATATCCAGGGGACCAATACTGAATGGCCAGTTTTTGAGAAAAAGGAAGCCATTATGTTCTTTCCAACCTTCTGCACCTTCGTAACTTGGTCTCAGATTGCCACTTTGTTTCAGAATCATAGTGGTATACCCATGATTCATCCCCTATGATAATGTTGTAGGTGTCCTTAATGTTGAATTTTTTCCAGCATGAAACGGGGCCATTCCACGCGAGCTGCTTTCTGGTCCTTTGTTAACGAATGCGTCACTCAACGAGTACAACGCAAGGTGGCTTGAAGATGTTCCACTTTGAATGTCAACATAGGAGCTGTGAGGATCCTGCTTCAATAACTTACACGTAGTTGCTTTTATTATTATTTTTATTATTATTATTATTATTATTATTATTATTAATATAATGTGTAGCTTAACAACCATTAACCTGGCTGATCATATCGGACGATGAATGGAATTGGTGAAAAGATGCTCAAATGATCTCGGAGTCCACATTCGTCTTCTCAGGATAATGGAAAACTTCTAGAAAAATCTTATCCGGTAACTCGCCCTAAGCGAGATACGAACTCGCGACCTATTTGAATGTGAGACAGACACGCTACCACCCTGCTTCTGATTTAACTGATGTGTAAGGTCGACCTGTGCGAGATTCGTCCTTCCATGGATTCCCGACCTCTTTGGATCTCCCGTAACCAGTTTCTAATGGTGGCTCTGGATAGTGCAGAGTCCTGAAAAACTTCCACCAAAGATTGATGCCATTGCTCTGCTGCTAGCGTCTTTTTGAAGTCTAATAAATAATGGCACAAAAATCACGTCGTAACAGCTCTATTGCGTATGTCTACGTAACAATGAGTAATATCTTCCGCCACATTATTGCGTAGTAAAGCGTGATTACACCTTTAAAATATTCATGTTTCAAATAAGCACTCACATCGCTGTTACTGCAATGGTTTAATGTTACTAAACACTTTTGGAGTTACCGTCGTAACAGTGAATACGGAATATCTATTTGCATTCTCTCTCACTATTTCACTTCAGGGTTAGGAGTACAAAAAGAGCTGCGGCCAGAAAGTATTTATTTTTATGTACACTGCATTGTTTGTGTATTTCGCACAGAGTGTAGCGACGTTGCTGGTTCGGAGATGCCTTGATCTGTCCTTTGCTTACAAGGCCACGTACGATTTCTTGGCAAGGCGGGTTTATTTGTGTTTATTTATATACCATCCCAGGACACCGACGTGCGCCGTCTTTTACTTGGAAAGAAAACAAGGCTAAGCGCTTCGTTTTAAATTAATTGACTTTAGTTGGAAGTGAAAATCGGCAACACGAGTTTATCAACCTCTTTTGAACTGCGCCATTTTCCCCAAAAGTATTATTGTTTTGTTTTCCGCCAAGTAAAGTAGCAGATAAAACGGTTACTTTCTTGTGCAGTAGTAAAACTTACACCAGAAAGGAATTTTAAGTGCCTATGGCCCAGAATGTTAAATAATTTAATATTATTTTAGGAAGTGATACATGTTTAGTTTTGTTAAAAATAGCAATTCATAAATTAAATTAAAAAATCTGACGTGTTTCAATTACATGATTTTCTCCACCTATTCTGCAACCAAATCTTATTCTTCTCTCTATCGTGCTAATCAAGATAAACTTAGTAGAAATGCTTTTGCTTAGTTCCTAAGTATAAGAGCAATAAGGCTAAAGTGGTAGTCAAATCTTTTCAACACTGGTCGCTCTGTGATGAAATTTAAATTCCCTTCTCTTTGCATGCCAAATATGAAAAAAGTGAATAACGAGTTCCCATTTGAGAAAATTCTAAGTATTGAAAATTTTAAAACCATTAACAAGCAATATCTTGAAAATGGTTAGCTCTATAAAAAATGCATGAGACATAATTTGTGTTTTAATAATAATAATATAGTTTTTGTTTACTAAATGTTTGTCCATCTAGTATGTTTACCAGTTATGCAAAAGTCATTCAGAATGAAGAGGCAGCAATTCAAGGTATACATTTTATTTGTCAAATAAATATATTTTTATTGCAGTATTTTAATCGAATTACTGCCATTTTTGAGAAAATCAAACATTTCAAAATATCTTATATGTAAAGTGCAATTTGTTTTGGGAATTTAAATAACAAGTTTACTTTTTGAGTTATGCTGGCACACACATACCTTTTTCTAAAAATGCTTTGTTTTGGAATTATAGGTCCTTAAAACATGTGTTTCTGGAGGAATCTCAGTATCAATCATTTTGTGTGTCATATAATACCTTCCCTATTTACTAGGTATATACATAGTGCTTGGTAGAGAAAGTAATAATTACTGTTTTATTGATCATATTACATTATTCAGATTGGGCCTTCCATTATTTACTCTACATTTTGTAGATTGTCTTTATTGACCCATTCAATTAACTTTTATGGTCAATTATTGCCTCAATTGATTGGTTATATGTGGAAGTATTCTTATTGGCAGGCAGATTATGATGAACCACTGTGTTGTCTATAAGAAAGCTTTTGGAGAATCTTGATTTTCCACCCTCAGCCTAAAATAAGGCACTGCTAAGGCTATCTACCTGCCTTTATGCAGAACATCCCACAGATATAGAGAGAACCACCATCACCGCCACCATTGTAAACATTAGTAGGTGCTTATTCTTATTGTAACTAAATTAGGTTCTTAGCTAGATAAGATGTGACTAAATGCTAACTGCAGTCAAGTTTTCTGATCTTCTGTAGCACCTCGGATATGCTTGTCCTTTTTCTCTTTGAGGGATTCAATTTGTAACATGCTTTCCAAAGCATTTCAAACAGCTGTTAATACTGAAGTAGCAATGCTTTATTTGTTTTGCACTCAAAGTAGAATCTTATAACCTAACTACTCTGTGATAATGTATGAGGTTCACATTTAGGAGATCTGAGTGCAAGTGCTATTATGCCACCTTGACTGTGATTTTTCATATTTTTACACAGCTGAGGACATTAAGACACAGACTTGTGAACGGCATGTCAGTTGTTCAAACTCTACAGCACTGTTCTCACTGACAGATTTTTTTCAATCCTCTTAAACTGGCAAATGGAAAACTTGGGCTGAAACATTTCCTTTTCAAAATATCATTTCTGTGAAAACCATCAGTGTCCATACTTTTACTATATTCCTGTCATCAATATGAAATTTCATGTCTATGATGAATACAGAAATAGGCATAGAAATCTGAGCCTACAAAAAGAAATTCAAATTGTTTCCTTTCTCTACTTAGTATATAGTACATAGGTAGAGAAAGTGTTTGATTCCACCCAAAAGTTCAAAAGTTCTAAAAAGTATTTTTAGAAAAAGGCCTGCATATGCACGAGCACATGTGGGTGTGTGTGCGTGCATGTGGTGTGTGTGTGCGAACAGCATAACTCCGAAACAAAAAGTCATTTAAGTATACTAAACTTGATAATTAAATTCAGCATCTTCCAAGGATGCAACATGAATATTTTTAAGAAAATCTCTCTACCCCAAACCATCCTTTACAACTTTATTTTCTCAAATTTGATTTTTTTCTAATGTCTTTGAATAAAATACCATATATCAAAAATATTTACATGACAAAAGGTATATCTTGAATTTCCTGGAAACAGCCTCTGAAGGCCTCTTCACTCTGAATGACTTTTACATAACTAATACACTGAAAGAGACAGACAAAAACTTACAAAAAATGTAGAGCTCATAAAAAGACACAATTTATATCATATTCAATTTTTTGCAGAGTTAAATATTTCTGAGATATTCCTTGTTATTGGCTTCAGTTTTAAAATATTTAAGACTTTTCTCAAGTAGGAAGTTTTCATTCCTATTTCTTTTGTTTTACTCCTGGCCATGCAAACAGAACCAAATTTTGATTACATAACAGCCAGCTTTTAAAAGATTTGACTATCACTTAAACTGTTAATGTTTATCTTGGATAGAAGAATAAGCTTTTGTAAGAATAGTTTGTTTTAGAATAGGTAGAAAAAGTAATGTGCATGGAACACATCAGATTTTTATTATTTATGTTTTAAAAGCTTTGAACTTGTGAATTACTCAATAATTTAAACATAAGAGGACTGCCATAAACTTTTATTAAAGAACATTAACAATAGGAATATATAATAATCCCTGATTTTTTTGAAATAATTTACAAGAAAGCTCCTAAAAGATATGTAAAACATATATTCAATGCTACAAATCACCAGTTTCCAAACAGTGTAATAATTTCACATACTTTTGATACTGACAATCAATGCATGCTACATTCATAAAACTAGCATGTTGGCTTTGAATGGCTAAGTAATTTATCTTTAAAGTATTAAATGCTCTTCAGTAGAAAAGTGCTTTTTTGTGCACAATTTTCTTGTAGTCAGTGCATAACTACAGTGAATCAATCTCTGTGCCAGCACATTCGAAACATTGAGCATATATTTTATTATTTTTATTTTAATATATTTCTATTTGTACTTCTAATTTAATTTCTACTACTAATAAACAGAGAAATATACATTTTGCAGAGTTATTAAATATAAACATTTCAAAAGAAAAGGTTTGGATGTGTGACAATGAAGAAGAATGCAGTCAAGAAGAACTTAAGAGATACAACTCTAAACATCAATGGACATAGGGGCAATCAAATGAAAAATTTCATTCATGTAGCAAAAATAGGCATTGAAGGAAAGAAACATGAAGTGTGGCCATGGTGCAAAGCGTAAGACAATGGTGTTATGCATGCCAAGTACTAGTAATACAGCGCAGTAATCCAGAGGAAAATAAAGGACCACGTTTCCCATATCAGCCTCCTCTACGGCGCCTACCTCGTTCCTACAACAAGGTGAAGGATTTTATAATACTCCTTAATGTTTTAAATGTTATTGCATTACGTATCATGCTTTAATTCTACAAATTTTACTCTATAAAATATAAAAGAAATAGTTGCTTCTATGCTATTTTCTGCTCCTTTGCTGGAGCTCTTTACATTACATCTGAAATTTTGTTCAGTTTAGCCTCTGTTAAAAGTTTAAACCTACAGCTTTTTGGAGCATCGGTTGCAAGTTGAAAATAATTATAAAATTAAAGTGCCTGATTTAAAAGGGTTATCATGATAGAATAAAAAAGTAATTTTATTATATTTACTAAGATCAGGTTCCATGGAATTTAGTAATTAAATCTCTCATAGTATGATCATGTCATGCTGAATGTGCAAAATATTCAAGAAATTTACGTTTTACATTTTCTGAAATCTTACCACCATCAAGTAATACGTACTCAACTCTGCGGAGATTCATTTGACACACCCAGTATTTTGTATGTATTAGGAGATAGTCATAATGTTCAATTATTTATCTATGTAATTGATAAAATATTCCTGGTGGCGAAATTTAGAGTGGCTAGAAAAATGCAATGTGGAGTTGGTGTGGCTGGTTTTATTACACCCACATACACATTAGCCTGTGCACCAGGTGGCCCAATGTCCCTTAGTTGATGTGTGCAGATATTTCTTCATGCATTAAAAGAGTTGCACAACTCAAGGGAGTTATTTCAAGTTAAAACTCGTCAGTGAGGAACTGGTCTGAGTGACCTTTGTTTTATCCCTCTTGCTTATCAGTAGTGATGATATGTGGATCACACTCATTGAGAGGGTAAAACAAAGGTGCTCAGACCATTTCCTCACAGGTGGGTATTAGTCTGAGTTCTGTAACTCTTTTAACGCATGAAGGGATATCTGCACACATCAAATACGGTGCAGATGAGCCACCTGGTACACAAAGGTATTTTTCATGGAGCAGAAGTGGTATAATATTTTGGTTTAAACTAGTTTTTGGAAAAACAAATAGCCCTTATAACAACTCAGATTTATAGTGAAGATGAGTAATAAGTGATCAATTGATTCTGTAATCCAAAGAGCTTAGAATTAAGGTAAAAGAAATGCGGGAAAAACGTTTTCTAGATAAGATAACTCACCCCAAATGAAATTCAAACTTCGGTCCTGTGTAGTATCTCAATATTAATTCTTTTCCATGTTATGAATTTCAGTAAAAATCTTATTTTTCTCATATTCATTGTGCATAGGATACTCTCTCTGCCACTGTGTCATCAGTTTGTTATTATATAAATAAGAAATTTACATTCTATATATTATCCTTAAAATATACAACATAGAAGTACATCTGATGGTAATGTAAAATTTTGTTTTTAATGTTTACAGAATTACACCTCCCGTGATGTTACTCAGAGAATCCTTCCACCCAACACAACACTCCAAAGGCATGTCAAAGCCAACAGGAATGTGCACATACCAAGGTCAGTTTCCTGATGCATGAGCCAAGACATATATGCTGTAGGCTATATTGTTAAATAGTTGTAACATACATAAAGAATATACCACAATAAAAATTACAAATGAATACCAGAATGAAATAGATATCCTTTTGCTGTTATAATACATTTGTGTTAATTAATTGTTTTTCCCACATAAACCATGTGTAGGACAGGAGTTGGATAGGTAGACTTCAAATAAATTTCAGTAATGCCAGACTACAGATTGGGTCATTTTATTCGTTACTAGCTAACAAACTTGATTCATCAGACTTTTGTTTTTTATAAGCTGCAGTCACATTATCTTCTTGGTGGCGACTTCAATAGCATGCAACATGGGATTTGAATGTTGTCAATCAGAGGAAGAGTACTACATAATGTGGAGTATCAATTAGACCTGGAACTATTGTCTCCAGTAGAACCCACACTTTACCCAGGCAATGGCAGCACACCAGACATATTAGACTTTTTCATTAGAAAAAGCATCATATGCCATTGATCAAATTCTGCTGTACTTCATGAATTAAGCTCTGACTACTAGCTCAACACAGTATTTTTTCTTCTGGATTAATTAGAAACCCTTTCAACTGAGCATTATACAATTAAATGCTTCAGTATGTGACTAACGTACATACGCCTTTGAAGTCACCTCACAACATACAGGATTATTCTAAATTAGTTACCTGAAAGTATGAATAATTATTTCGAAACTGTTGATGGAAATTTATTCAGATGTTCATCAAACCTTATGTCATATCATCAAGTTTTAAACCTGGTCAGCAGACTTCGCTACATGCACTCGCTTGCTCGTCTGGTGGGGAAAATGTGAAGCACTCACAACACCTGGAGCAGAGCCTAGTAAGCAGTCAGCCATGGAGTCTTGCAGTGCAATGTTGTCTGTGGTTTCATGAAACTAAATCTCAAATTACCGTTCAAAGATGCTTTTGTACAGAGTATAAAAAAGCTACCCCATAGGTGAAAGTATGTGACTCACCAAAACTGAACATCTTTTGTACGCTAAGCTCCGTGAAAGTGTATGGATCATTCTGTTTTTATGAGAGGACTGTGACTGGCATCACATATCTAGATATGTTACAAAACTACCTGATGTCATAGCTGCAAGAAAATATGAGAGAGAATTTCATTTTTCAACAAGATGGAACACCTCCTCATTACCACCATGAAGTCACCACATACCTATCCCACACCATTCCCGCTTGGATTGGACGTGGCAGGAATATAGCTTGGCCTCCACGATCTCCTAATTTAACACTTCTGGAGTTTTTTCTGTGGGGTTATGTTAAAGATAACATGTACAACCCTCCAATGCCGAATGAGATTCGTTAACGAATTACCGTAGTGGTAGCTCGGGTAGATTACGCGTATCGGGGATAAACTGTCATACAGGTGGGATATCTGCTGAGTGATAAAAGGGAGTCACACTGAACATTTGTTAATATAGCAAATACAACTTAATGTTATGTCAATATATGTAATGGAAAATGGAAATAAACTACGTAAGATAATTATGTATAATTAGCTTTATTATCAGGTAACTAATTTAGAATAACCCTGTAGATACTGTTGTTGCTACCATTACAAGAAATATTCAATATGTTGCTAATACAGCAAGCAGTTCTTCTAGATCATGTACCAAAAAATATACAGCACCAAACTTTCCTCCTCATATTCAACAACTTTACCAAATAAAAAGGAATTGCAGAAAACTGTGGGAACAAACTAAATATCCTCAACAAAAAACTTGTTACAACAGAACCACAAGAGAACTAAAAGAAGCACTCAAACTTCAAGGCACCTTCACTCTTGAAAATCAGTTGAAAGCTCTCAACACCCAGGATAAATCTTTGTGGAATAAAACTAAGAGTATATTAAAACACAGAGAGAAAATACCACTACTGAAATAACTGGTTCTCGACTGCAGAGGAAAAAGTGAAAATATTTTCTGAGCTGTTATATGAGCAGTTCCAACCAAATGCTATCAGAGACACTGAGTTCACAAGGACTGTACAGGAATCACTTTCTCAACTTCTCTTATCATCTTACAACAGATTCTTCATTCCCGCTCAAGTGCAAAATGCAATCAAGAGAACCCCAAAGAAGAAAGCTCCTGGTCAAGATCTAATTGTTCCAGCTGTTCTAGAAGCGCTTCCTCAAAAAATGCTTATCTTTTTGAAACAAATATACAATGAACTTCTCCGTTTAATCTATTTTCCCTCAAAACAGAAGTGTGCAGTAGTAAACATTATCCCAAAACCACAGAGAATTAAAAGCAACTCACATAATTATTGTCCAATAAGCCTTTTGCCATTCTTTTCCAAAAATTTTGAACGCTTACTTTTACCACAATTAATGGAGCACTTAGAAAAAATTCTACCTATAGCACAATTTGGATTTAGACGCCAGCATTCTTGTCCACAACAGCTTCACTGTATTGTAGATACTATACTTGACACTTACGAGGAAAAGTTGGTTTGCATGGACTTATTTCTGGATATGAAAAAGCACTTGATAAATTGTGGCATGATGCTCTTCTTTGCAACATTAACTCTCACTTAAATGACGCTCTGTACAGGCTTATTGCATTATACTTGTCTAATTGTACATTTCCTGTAAAATGTAAATTAGTACAATCATAATCTCTAGCAATTAATTCTGGAGTACCTCAGGGTAGTATTCTAGGACTCTATAATGCAACACTTACATCACAAGTTTTCTAGTTTCTGACCAACTTGTAATTCCACATTTTGCTGACAACGACACAGTTCTGAGTAAAGGTACTTCTGAAGCAGCTGCAAGTCATCTTCAAAACTTTTGTGATGAAACAGATACTAGTGCAAACACTGAAAGGCTATAATGAATTCTAAAATGTCCAATGCGTAAAGTTCACTTAAAAATTCAATATTCAGCATCAACCTATTACTAAGAAAAGAGCCTATTCCAGAATCAGATTCAGTAAGATACCTTGGACTCACATTGGATCAACGTTTAACATGGAAATGTCCCCTTACTTTCTAATAAAGAAAATTTGTCATCATCTACATGAACTAAAAATCATAATAATCTCAAAATCTTCACATCTATTCAATATCAATATGGGGTTCAGCTTCACCTTATCAAATACAAAGAACAGATGTCCCTATTTAATCACCAATACACCAAGGTATGTCAGAAACTCCACTATTCACTCAGACCTCAAAGTTCCAGAAGTAATAGTGGTTTTCAGCAGTTTACAGAAGATTTTATAACTTATTCAACCATCACAGCAACCTGCTAGTTCAACAAATTCCTGCAAACTACCCACCAGATCCATAAAACAAAAGATTAAAATGAAAAAGATACTAAGATTTAAGACTTGCACAGCATTAATAAGATCTTATTTATGTAATTGGGACTGCTGCTGGACAGAACCCTGGACACATTTTTTATGTTATTTGTTTGTTTCTAATTGTAAAAAACTGTAATATGTTGAATACAATAAAGTTAAGACACTAATTAAAAAAAAAGTTGGACAGGTAGAGTCAGACAGAAAAATTCAATGCCATAGCTGGGGTTCGAAGCACAGATCTCCTGGACTCCAGCCAGTTGCTCTAACCACTAAACTACCATGGCAACATGCCAACACAGCATTAAATTCCTCAACTGATTCGTTTGTCAGATCCATTCAGTTAGATACTTAATAAAGGTAAAATATTCAATGCTTTAGATTTTTGTGTGCTAAATCTCTGTATTTATCAAGTCTGACATACAGCAGAAGTAATAACAGGATTACAATGAGTCAGAAGTCTTTTTTCTCATATCATTCTTTTGAACTTTTTATTGCAGAAGACTTGCCTCCTCCTATTGACCTTTGTGAAGAGTTTCATTTATACCTATAGGGTCATTAAATTATAAGATATCCCCTCTCACTGCCTCTCTCCACTCCACAAGAGAACCAAGAGTTGCTGGAAATGTTGACCTTGCGCTGAAAAAGGCAGCATAACTGATAAAAATGTTCTTGCTCACTCGCTTAAGCTCAGTAGCAGATTTTCAAGGTCATCATTCTAAACAGGCATCCATTCAATCTGATTTATTTTCTATTAAAACTGTTCTTCAATGTTTCTTGTTTAATACTGAACCTGAATCTTACAACTTAGGCACAATCACATATATAGTTTTTACTCTCTCTAGCACATATGTACAATGTACATGGAGAGAAGGTATTGTATTCCACCCAAAAATTGATACAGAGATTTCACCAGAAATGCATGTTTTGAGGCCTTCTAAATCCAAAAAGAGCATTTTTAGAAGCATGTTCATGTGTGTGTGTGTGTGTGTGAGAACTTAATACCAAACTTGGTATTTAAGTTCATCATCTTCCAAGGATGTGACACAAAGATTTTCAAGAAAATTGCCCCATTCCCAACTATCCTTTACATTGAACATTTTTTTTAAAATTTTGATATTTTCAAAAATGACTAAAGATTTTGATTAAAATGTTTAAGATATTTTCATGACAAACAAATTTATATCTTGAATTTTCTGGGAATAACCTCAAAGGACCTCTTCATTCTGATGACTTCTGTACCTATACCTTTTGTATAACTGGTAATCCTTGTGAGATAGAACAAAAACTTACTATACAAAAAATGTATATTTTGTGAAAACACACAATTTATGTTTTTTTTTTTTTTTTTGTAGAGTTAACCATTTTTGAGATATTTCAAGTTATTGGTTTCAGTTTTAAACTACTTTTCTCAAACGGGAAGTCATCTAGCAAACAAAGAGAACCGAATTCAATCGTTTTACATAGCAACCGGCTTTTAAAATATTTGACTGTTGCTTTAGTCTGTGCATTCCTTATTTCCCTTCTAATTCCAAAGAAGCAAGCATAAGACAATTCTGCTAATGTTATTATGATGCAGATAAAAGAATAATCTTTTGTAAGAAAATATTTTTTGCAGAACAGCTAGAGAAAGTCATGTGAATGAAACACATCAGATTATTCTTGTTGGAAAACTTTCAACAAACTCCCTGGGTACACATGAACAGATTCAAGTTTAATTGCACCATGTTGACTGTAAGAACAGGGTACTGGCTGATGCAGCAGTGAGATATGGTGCCAATGCACCTTAGAGCAGGAATTAGCTGTCTGAAATCCCAGTAGGGGAGGGAAGAGCAAAGGAGACATAGAGGTTTTCCTTATAATTTAATGATCCTATGCTTTTTTGAATATCCTTATGTTTTCCATTACTTTATACTATTTTCTTTCTGCCTCAAAAAAAAAAAATAAAACAAACAAACAAAAAAAGCATTCTGACATGCAGTACTCCCTCTTTCCCCAAATGCAGTAGAAATAGCATCACATTTTATTAAATAAATCTCTGTTGATATACATTGATCATTTAAAGTAAGGTAAAATTAATAGCATTTAAATCTCAGAATTTAAGTTAGGACAATGAAAAAGCAAAGAGAAGCATGCATGGACATGTCTTATGTTCAAAAGGGATTTTCTTTGAAATAAATTGGTTGCAGCTGCTGGAATTTGGAAGGATACCAAGTGTGCAGAAGTTTGGCAGCATTTTCTAATAATAAAGCCTTTAAAGCAACATAGTGACAAGCAGTGGCGAATTCTCCTATATACCGCATATACTGTCGGTGTACTAAACTTGAGTGTTCAAAACAACTCTTAATAAACATGCAAAATAAACAGAATGTTTTGTATGTCAATTCAACTAATTATGAAATGATCGCAAGTTTGTGTGGTTAAATTTTCCTTTTTATATATATATATATATATGCAGTGGTGTGTACGTGTACATCTACCTCACCTCAAGTTAAAACGATAACCATGCTCTCAGCATTCTCCGCTAGCTAGGCAAGGCCAGCACTGTGTGCATGCGCATCTACTCCACCGCAAGTTGAAGTGATAGCCACTCACTCCCACTTCCTGTAGAAATGCACTGCTAAATTTTGCGATTGATGATCGTTTTTACTCTGTACTAGTGTTGGTTTGCTTGTAAGTTTTTGTGAAAATGACCAATGTAAGTATTACTGAAGCTAGTGGTTCTTGTGACTGTGTAGTAAAACATGTGTTAAAGACTGGATTTCGGAATTTTGAATTTTCTGAAAAACTTAAAATAAAAAAAAATAAAAAATGGCAGGCCCACTCCCGAACTACCAGGTCTGCTTGTAAAACATCAAGACAGAAAACAAGAGTATAACATACATTTCTGCATTAGCAATTTTTCTAGGTACAAATGATTAACTGGTTGCCCCAAATTATACAAACTCTATTGTTGGCCATCTTCTTTTTAGTAATGACAAAAGCAGTACCACATGGTCACAAGAAGGATTTGACAATATAGTTTCTCTAACAGGTTCATTAAGTAAGCATGAAAAAACAAAAAATCACATATTTTGAGCATTCACTCTTTGTAATTTTGGCAATATGCGAGTAGACCTGCAACTAAATGCTCAGAAATCATTGCAAATTTCAAAGCATAATGAAACAGTAACAAAGGACTGAGAACTATTGAATAGGCTCATTGATGTTCATCACTAAGGGAGCCAGGAATTAGCTTTTAGAGGACACGAGGAGTCAGAAAGTTTCATTAGTAGAGGCAATTACGTAGAAACACTGGATTTACTTGGTACGTATGATCAACTTTTAAATGATCGTTTAAAAACATGCTACAGTTTTCCGGGATACTTTGTCATCCATTCATAACATTTAATCGAAGCTGTTAGGGGTGTTTTGATTAACTGTATAACAAAAGAACTTGCATCCGCTAATTTTTTGGCTATTCTTCTAGATGTTGTCTCAGACATAGTGAACAAATCCCAACTCTCTACCATTCTATGCTATGTGGACAAATCGGGGAAAGTTAAAGAAAGGCTCATGGACTTCACAGATGTCAGTGCAGACAGATCTGCTGAGGCACTTTACAACCATGTACTTACAACAGTTAAAGAATTTAATATTTGTAAGAAACTTGTCGCTCAGACATATGTTGGTGCAGCCATAATGTCTGGTCAGTTAGGTGGTCTGCAATCTAAAGTAAAAGTGGCATTTTCACAGGGGCATTATTTGTTCACAGTTACTGTCATCCTGAATTTGGTTCTATAACAGGCAGAATGTATTGCGATATGTATTGATAAGTGAAGATTTGTTTTTTTTTCAAATTCTCTCAGGGCATTCTAATATATTTTCTCATTCCTCTAAAAGAATGGAAACTTTGCGTGCTTTTGTGAACAAAAAGTTACTAAAAGCGGCTCCAACACACTGGAACTTCAATTCATGCTTGTCAATACTGTACAAGAGCAATGAGATAACCTGATTTTATTCCTTGATTCATGACAGAACCAGAAAACAATATTGATTGGGAACCTGATACATTGGTTAATGCATAAGGTTTTCTATAGTTTTTGACGATTAGGTACTCTCTTCCTCCTCAAAATGTTTTTGGCAATATTTGCTCATACCGACATTCTCTTCAACATATTTCAATATTGCATATTGCCATGCAAAAGTAATCCAGACAAAAAAACTTTAGAAGAGCTAAGAAGAGAAGGGTTCCAAAATACTTGGCAAAGCATTTCTACTGAAATGATAAATGAACATGCACAAAAGAAAAGGAAGAACAATGAACCAAGTGAAGTTATTGAAATTATGTTCAGGCGGATATTCTATGAAATTTGGATAATATCAAATACAAAATAGGTTTTTCGTCTACGAAAGTTTTCATTTCTTTGCTCTCCTTGATTCCTCAAAATTCAAGAATTACAGAACGTATTTTCCTGGTCACTATTGCTCAAAGTTGTTGGACACCTATGGCTCAAATTTTGATTCGGTATGTCGGAAAAATTAACTTAGTATTGTGTACTCTTCTGAAGATTTTGAAGGAAAGTCAGTAGGTGAAATAGGGAAAATGATGAATGAAAAAGATCTAGTGTAGGCTATGCCTGAAGTTTACAAATTAGCTTGTCTAATTCTAACTGCACTAGCAACTGTAGCTTCTGTTGAACATTCATTTTCCACTTTAAATCGAGTAAAATTTCGCTGTAGATCTACAATGAGCCAAGAAAGATTATCATCTCAGTCAATGATGTCCATAGAAAAGCAGTTACTTTATATGCTTCGGAAAGATGTTGATGAAAATTTCACGCAAGCTGTTATGGAACTATTTCTGAAGAAATCTCATCGGTTGTAGTAAACTTGCAAATACTACTAAGATAAACATAGTTTAGTATACAGGTGTCCCTGGCATTACACAATCTCATGAATTATCACATAACACAAAAAACTCGTTAAGTGAATGTGATAATGATATGAGCTATTTCAATGTAAACATGAAAATAAAATAGTTTTAAACAGATGCATCTATTTATGTCATTTGTACAATGTTAAGATCAGCATTTTTTAAAAATTGCTTTAAGCGAAAACGCGTCAAGTGAGATCACGTATAACTAGGGATGTCTATGTTTTATAGACTAAGAAAAACGATGAAAAAGGAAGCGGTGTACCTAAATTACTGACCACGAATCGCCACTGGTGACAAGACAACCTTTAAAGTGTGCAAGGAACACATTTTTGTAAAGAACAAATATATGGATTGTATTGAAGTGTTGCAAATATGCAAAGAAGCTTGTGGCAGTGATGTGATTAAATTAAAACAAAAGAGTTTGAGTAGGTGTTTGTAACGCAAACATCACTTAGTGATTACTTACTGGGACTGGTTTTGGGAACACTGTCAGAAGAAATATATTCTTTTATATTTGTAGAGTTGGTTGTTTAACACTATGTCTTACATTTTAATATATGTGTTATGCAAATTTAAATGTTAGTGATATAATGCTAAAAACCTGATTCCACAATATACAAGTATAATTTGGATATTCCTATTATTAAATTCCTCTAAACATCAATTACTTTAAATTTAAAACATTTTATGTTTTATTAAAGATCTCAAATTATCAGGGTGATGATAAAGTATCAAGGCTGCTCTATTAAGAAATAAACAAACAAGCACACATAATATGGTATGCCATATCAGATGGTAAGTTATGAGTTGGGGAAATTATATTCATATGTAGGGTTGCTACAATTATTTTCCATTAAAACTGGGTCAAAGATAGAAGCTTAAGTTATGAGTTGTACCTCATTAATGATGGTACAATGTCAAAACAGTGCATATAGATATTTTAGGAGATTACTCAAGAAGTTAAGAACTAGCTGAACAATTCCTATTTTTGGAATGCTTACTCTATCTGGATTTTTGGCCCTTTATTAAGAATTTCACATACTTTAACTTTATGGGCATTAGATTTTCTTATACAGAACATATTTTGTAGAAGATTTTAATGTTACTTCCAATTTGTGCTTTTACCAGTTGCTATGAAACCAAAGTGACATTTACTCCCTCCCTCAGTTCCAACCAGTTAACAAACATCAATCACCACCCAAGTGTGCATGAACAATTCATTTGATATAAAGTTAAGAGTTGGGGTTGTAACACATACATCATTTACACTACTTGTACCTGACCAGTTTCAAGAGCTGTTGCCCTTATCTTCAGAGGAATCCGGCTAATCAATAAATGTAAACCAAAGCAATCATAGTTCAGTTTCCAATCAAATAGTAACAATGGCAGTTGAGGCAGAAATTTCAAATGCATTTTATTGTGAAAATGATGGAAATGGCATCATACCATAAAATATTCATATCCTGTAAATCCAGAATTTTTACCAACCTGGCTGGGACACTTTCTCCAACCCTCAAAACCACAACAATCCCAGTTTTCTGGAACTTATGGCAATCCTGTTCATATGAGACTGGTTCAAGAGGGCTGGGAATAACTTGACATTTGTTTACTTTGGAATAACACAAAATCCCAGAAAAACCTTAACGAGGTAAGTCATTCCAAACATGATATTAGTTCACATTTTCTAGAATACAAGACAGGCACATTATCTCTACACCAAGGAGTGGAGAAGCACATGGAAGCCTTAGATTAAATATCTTATTTTTATTTTCTCAGAATTAGGCAAAGCCTTAATAACAAAGGTAGTAAATACTCTTCAGAAGGATAGATACTGCTTAAATTACAGAATTATTTTACTTATTTTATATTCAGTTTGCATTGATCAAATTGTGTATCTAATGTATGCAAAACTATTTAAGCTAAACTGCTAAACAAATTTCCATTTATTTGAGTATAAGATGTAAAACAAGCATTTTGTGCACACTGAGTATTTAACAAAGCACAACATTGTAGTATCAATGTTGCCCAGCAAAACTGAAAACTCAAAAATGGAGACAGTTATTAAGCCTATGTCTATAGATCTATAATTATTTTTGCTTATTAAGTTAAAAAAGAAAACATTCTTCAGCCACAATTTCTGTTCATTTAGATATCCATTCAATAGGATCATTGTTGCTTGGAAAATTTTTTTGCACCATTTGTTTTCTTGTGCACTTTAAAACGTAAATAACAATTGAGGAACTAACAATGAAGTGGTAATTGCCCATGGTTTTCTATTTTCATATCATCTTGATGAAACTCTCACTTTTCTTAACTTAATGAATTAAGGTTGTCTGGAAAATTACATCAATACATACTCTCATAATGATACTAACACAAGACATTATATTATGAACATCTTATATGCAGTTTGTTTCTTACATACATCCCAAGAATCTATGGATAACTTCTTAGAAGTCAGTTCAAGCTTTCCTTACAGAAGTTAAATTATAAATTCGGAACATTTTTCCAAAATCTAAGTGTTCCATTCACATGATTTTCTCTAGCTGTTCTACAAACTAACTTTACTTAAAAAGATTATTTTTTTATCTATGTCATGATAATCAAGATAAACATTAGAAGATATGTTCTTATTACTTTTTTTTTTGTAAGTAGAAGGGAAATTTGGAAATATATCACGCTAAAGCAATAGTCATCTTTTGAAAGCTATTGCTATGTGAAACAATTGAACTTTAATTTTCTCCTATATTCCCGGGAGTAAAACAAAAGATATGAAATGAAAGTTGAGTTTAAGAAAGTTGTTTAAGAAAAGTTTAAGTAGTTTAAAATTAAAACCAATAACAAGGAATATCTTGCAAATGTTTAACTCTAAAAAAAAACAACAAACAAACAAAAAATGCATATAACAGAAATTGTATATTTTAATGAGATCTTCATTTTTGGTGCAGCACATTTTTGTCTTATGGTTTATGAGTTGAACAAAAGTGATCCAGAATTAAGAGGTCTTCAAATGCTATTCCCAGAATATTCAGATATACATTTTGTTTTTCAAGAAAATATCTTAAAAATATGGCATTTTAATCAAAACAATTAGTCATTTTTCAGAAAATCAAAATTACAAAAAATGTTCCATGCAAAAAGTATTTGGGGGTGGGGGACTTTCTTGAAAATCTTCATGTTGTATTTCCAAGGGCGTTTGACATTTAACTGAACTTTTTCGTTTTTAAGCATGCTACACATGCACGCGCACACACACACACACACACACACACACACACACACACACACACACACACACACACACCCAGCCACCCACGCACGCACACACACACACACACACTTTTCTAAAAGGCTTTTTTTAGATTCCAGGGGTCTCAAAACGCATATTACCCATGAAATCTTGCTATCAAATTTTTAGGTGGAATACAATGATATGTGCAATCTGCTATGTATATTGCACATGTGTGCTAGAGAAAGTAAAACTTTAATCCATGTTCTACTCTATAAAGATTACTTTAATGTTTACCTCAGAAAACTTGCTAATTGCAACTTAATAAATATCTTTTGTTTAAAGTAACTGGAGATATTATGCATTTTAAATTGTTGCTTAAGTGGGAAGTATACCTATTATTACAATTAGTAATCATTAGCTGGAACTGACTCCTAGTTATAATTTTTACTGCTCCTGAGAAGACAAATGTTGTGTAACTCTAAGCTCCATGGACCCTGGGTTCATTTGAGCATCATTTCACCTATTTCATTCATCATCTGATATGACCTCCTGGTTAAAGGATGTTAAAGCCATGATTTATTTATTATGAGTACCTCATTATTCAACATACCAGGGCTCAAAATGGAAGTAAGTTATTTGGGAATACTTATTTCTCAATTCCATATCGAGGGCTTTTAATATTATACAATGCTCAATGTGGTTTCCCCCATCAAACATTATGATAGCAAAGATATGCAACACATTAGAGTAAGTTCACTAAGTTGTATCAAAACAAATTACCTTTTGCATAAAGTATAACTGCACTTGATTACATGTCATGAATACACAATGTATATTTAAATTATATGTGTATGGCCCAGTCATTTTCTGTGCAACAGATCTGCAACACAGTTTTTGTTCATTCCAGTCCGTTTTGATCCATGTATAATGAAGATCCTAACATATGCATCTAAACATTTTATAACATCTGTGAATGATGAATGAAAGCAAAATTAATATACCTATGCTTATATTCCAGGTTCTATTATCCAACGGGTAAGCCAACCAGTGAACATGCAGAGGAAGTTCTTATCCAGAAAATATCAGCAGCATTTCAGCAATTTCCTAATCAACAAGTGCCTCGAGACAAGTTTGCTACCATTACTAAGGCAAGTGTAGGTGAATGTTAAAAAGCACCTAAATTAAAAATCAAGTTGTGACATGTATATTTTTCAAAAAATACTTGTAGATTTTGTGGCACTTTGACAAATGTGTTATACTAGGCCTATTGCTATGGATATGGGTAGTTAAGATCATTAAGACATGCATCCATGAGCAGGAGATTTCCAGTTCAAATCCTGCCAAAACTATCCTCTCTGACTGAGGGTTTTTCCATAACTTGCTAAAATCAGGAAAATGCCCTAAAATGAGATCTGAAACATTTTCCCAAATTTATTTTCCCAATTATAATTGTTTTTCACCAGTGTGACCACTTGTGGTGCCATATGAAGTTAGAGTAGGTGTTAAACACTGACAAAACTGACCTTTATGATGCAGCGTAATGCTTAACACCTTTTACCCACCTTTTACAATTGTAAAATTGTAATACAGTATAACACTTAACACATTTAATACATTTTTACAGATAGAAATGTTCCATCTGCTGCAGTATTTGGTCATAACATGATATCCACAAAAATACTGGTTTGCGGTATACGCATTTTTTTTTCTTCATATTACGAAAACAATAAAAACTCTGGAAAACATATAAATGTAAATGAAAAGTACATACATTAACTTAGTATAGTTGCATTCATGTATACTTTTGAGCAGAGCTTAACTCTTACTATTATTTTTACTTTCTCTAGCATGTATGTATATACAACACACATAGTATCTAGAGAAGGTATTGTATTCCACCCAAAAATTTGATGTCAGGATTTCACTAGAAATATGTTTTGGGGTCCCCTGAATCCAAAAAGAAAAAAAATAGAAAACACACACACATGTTTTTTTTTTTTTTTTTTTTTTTTCTATTTTACAATTTAATCAGCCACATACACTTATTTTGCATTTTTGAATTTTGGTATAATAAAACATTAAGAACCAAAGCCATTAAAAAAGTTAAAACTGTAACAAAACACCTTTGTGTAAAACAGCTACATCAGGTACTAAGGAGTTATTCAAGTACGATAATCTTTTCTTATTTTTCAGGTTGCTAAGTGCCCACTGTACTGGAAGGTTCCGCTGTTCATTGCAGCAGGAGGTGAAAAACTTGGCTATGTGGAGACAAACACGTTTATTGATTTCTGGAAAAAGTAAGTATATTAAATGTGTTATTAAAAATTGGCAATTGTACACACACACGCACACACAAGTTGCCCTCCATGGTATAATGGTTACCATGCTAACTTCATATGCCAAAAGTCGAGGGTTCAAACTTGGCAGAGGACAATGGATTTTTTCGAGCATAAAAATCCTTACCATGGCTTCCTTTGGAAGAGAAGTATAGCCGTTGGTCCCATGTCGTAGATTTATGGTATGTAAAAGAACCATAAGCCTGATAGAGAGGCCTCTGAGCAAAATTAAGCAGTCATTCACACCCAGTATAGAATGGGTTGCTGAGAACCACAGCAGTTAAAAAGTGTCCATAAATAAAACTTCACGTTCGCACACACACACGCACACACACGCACACCCACACACCTCTACAGCACATGTGAATAATGTTTCTGTGGGATGGTGAATTTGCTGCAAAGCCTCACTAAGCAATACCAGCTTTAAATACTTAAAAAAGCTGCAAGAATGTGGAGGTTGGTTTCCTAATTAATGGAATGAATTCCGTTAGATGGCAGGTGTAGTGCACTATTTTCTTTGCTGTGCAATGGTAATGGAATGCACCCAATTAATGGAGTCAATGCCACTAGATGACAGTTGTAGTGCAATATTTTCTTTTACCACCATACAATGCCAAGAGAATGCAACTGGTTAATGGAGGCAATGACACTAGATATCAGCATTAGTGTACTATTTTCTTTTACTGCTTACAACAAGCCTCTATTTTTAATGGATCGGTAAATGAGAAATAAATAATGATGAATTCATGAATACTAAATGTCACAATCATAAAAAATGATTGTTTAAAATGAATGCATTAATATGTATTTTCATTTACAAACTATTATTTCTTTGCTCCTATTATTTAAAACATGGTAATAATAATGTATACAGTAAAATAAACTATGAATATAACACTAGACATAGGAATGAACTACAGTGTAGTATACCATAGACAAGCATTATTTAAACGGAATCCAAAATATAAAGGTGTTGTATTGTATAACAAGCTTCCTAATGAAATAAAGTCGATAAACAATGTAAATAAATTCAAAATAGAACTGTGTAAATATTTATTAAATAAGGCGTTCTATTCAATTGCTGAATTTAATAACTGATGCAGTTCCTATATTTCTAATATGTTTAATAGATTTGTCAGTATTTTTGTTTGTTACATTTCTGTTGTATATAGAACTAAATTGAAAATGTCTAATATATTTATGTGATCTCAATGGACAATAAATTGAAATTTAATTCTTTTTGTTGCCCAGTGTTTTAAAAATTAAGAAGTTATAATGTATTAATATTACCCAATAAATTCTATTGGAAGCTGAAAATGGCAGAGAAGTTATGGGACTTGGATGATATAATATTTAAGGTTAACCTACCTATTGCAGAATTGTGGTTATGATTATCTTTTCCCAGCACTTCCAACATACACTATTGTTGGGGGAACTGGCATGGCCACAAGGGAAACTGAAAATGGCAGAGAAGTGATGGGGTCCAAATGCTACACATTTTAAGTTTAACCTATCTATTGCAGAATTGTGGTTATGGTACAATAGTTATTTAAGGCTATGTGGCACATGAACTAGCTAAGGCTGATTTCATTAGAATATGTAGATAGCCCCTTCTCCATTCTACTGCAATTGTGGCAAGGTTAATACATGTGCATAAGTCCCCTTCCTGTGCCTGTAACAAACAATGATACAACAGTGCTAACTGTATATGAGCTCCCTAATGCATATCATTGAATATTTTAGCATTTCCCTGTCTTCCTATTGCTACACTACCTGTGCTCCCTAATACATATTTTGTTAGAATGGATACACATATATGTATATAGTATAAGTGTAGTGAAATAATGCCTAGGTTTAAACACAAGTTTATTTCCTGGATCATACCCAGAATTCTCAATTTCTGTTTCCATTTTTTTCTTACGAGCTACCACCAACTGGTTACTGGTAAAAGGTAGTGTGAATAAATCATTGTGTGCCTTGCTGGACTTTTATTCAACATCAGCCACATATCCTAAAATATTCATGTTTTCCCACCTTCATATGGCTGCGATAAAGAACAATACAATAGTACTAACATTATATGCTCCATAATGCAGATCATTGCACCTTTTTGTTCAAGGTTGCCTGCCTGACATCTTGCAGCAAACTCACCATCGCACAGCAACATTACACATGCATGCACCTATGCATGCTCTCTCTCTCTCTCTCTCTCTCTCTCTCTCTCTCTCTCTCTCTCTCTCTCTCTCTCTCCTTTCTCTCTCTCCCCCTCTCACTCCCTCACCCTCTTTCTCTCTCTCATACACAAAGATTGTTATTAGCAAGATTTCAGTTGTGTTTACTTGAGCTATACTGTCTGCAGTTTCATTTTTGTAAATGTTAAGCAAGGTTTTAAATAGGTATCTCATTAATGTAATAACATTTCAATCTTAATAATTAATAATATGTATTTATTTCACTTCAGTAAACTACTTTGCTAGGTACTAGATAGAGGATATTAAAATGTTGAACATCACTGCTCCACTTATCAGGTACTCAAGAGTTTATGACTTCACCCTTTCCCTCTGGAAGTTCTTGTGAATAACTTATTATTGTTAGTTGTAGATAGCTATTACCTGATGAACACATTTCAGTTTTATTATTTTGCTTGCTAAAAATAGATGGAAGTTAACAAACTACAGCTGCACTTAGTTCCCAGCAAGATCATAAATGTACACACAGTGTTACTACATTTCAGGTGTGCTTGCAATATGCTTAGTCTTGCACTCTGAAGTTTATATTATCATTTTAAAAAATAATTCTAAAAATTGTACCTATATAAATTGGGTACTCTTTAAATTCCAATCAGTTCCAAACAACTTACATCCATGAGTATTTGCTTAGCATTTATAAAGTAAAAGTATAATATTTCAATAAAAATAACATTGTTTCTTCAGTCATTCATAAGGGAAGGGGGGAGTATGGATTGCATTTTATTTCATGTTAATTGCATAAATCTTGGGCAGTACTTTGAACTTGGAACTTTCCCTTTCTGACATTGGACAGACCTCTACATATCTATATACAGTTATAATTTGTATGTGTGCCTTCCCTTCATGTTATGCCTACCTTTAAATTTGATCTAATATTTGAATTTCGCTTCATTCACTCTTTTCTGCCAATTACTTACAACTTTTGTTTTGCCCTAAACTTAAACCATCCTAACTTTAATCTCCCCCTTCCCTCTTCCTTATCTTCTCTTTATTACCTATCTTTTTCCATTACCTACATTTTCTTGCATACATTTCATTTCACTTTTTAATAACTTGTAATTTAACTTGCTTTATCTCTTCCTCCCACCTTCCCTGCTCTCTTATCTTTGCCCCTCTATCTTTACTCTGTCTATTCACACTGCATGGCATGCTTATTTCCTCTCTGTTCTTTTGTTTCAGACATTATAATGCCTTCTTCCCCTTCTTTAAGCCACTTTATTGTCACTTTATCTTTCCGAACCCCTATCTTGCTTTCCCACTCACCCTTCTTTCTATTCACCAAACCACATACTTGGTGCTGGTGTTCTTGTCCTCTCATTCAAACTTCTCAAATTCAATCTTATCCTTGTTTCTCTCCTTGTTTACGGTTTCTTTTGGTTTTACTCCCTTGCACTTCTTATTCATTGTCCTGTGACCTCCATTTCACTTTTACTCCTGTCTCTCCTTTGGTGCCTTCTTCTTCCCCTTCCTTATTCTAATCTCCTTCACCCATCTATAATGTCTTGTCCTTCGTTACTTACCCTCTGCTTTCCTCTGCTTAAAATAATGCTGCACTTGTTGTTTATCACTTTGCTGATGCCACCTAGCTTGGTCAATCACATCCTGTCCTGGAATCTTGCCTTTGTCATCTCCTTTTGTGGTTTCCTGGTTCACTGCTCACTTTAATTCTGCCTCATTTTCTTTTCTCTCTTATGTCCCTTCTGCCAGACTGCCATCAATCCATAGTTCAAAGTTTTCAATGTATGTTGTGTTTCCTTGACTATACACTGATCTTCTTAATTCTAACAGCCTTTTATAAAGTTCCCTTTGCTCATATGTCAATTCTCTGTTAATGTAGGTGTCCGTGCTTTTCAATTACTTTGCTTGTTTTACCATTTAAATCATTTACATCTTATATATTTCACCAGTATATTTATTTTCTCTCTTCTCATTCCAAATATGAATGCTTCACATATTTTGTAGTCATTCACTTCCATCCGTAGTATCCTCCCTAAAAGTTCTCATACTTCTTGCCTTACGTCTCTTTTTCATAGATTTCCCAAATTAATAAATTAAGTCTTCTCTTTCTTCCAGACTTTCTACTGTTCTTCTAATATTTATTATTTTAGTTTTGATCTCTTTCAATTTTCTACATTATTCTTATTCTTTACTGTCCTATTCCATTCTTATACTTTGTTCCAGTATTCCTTCCAGTTTTCTCAGCAGCGTGTTTGCTTTATCCTTGTTGCCATGCTTAATCTTACCTTCTTCCTCTCACTTATGGGATCTACGAGGGGCATACTGAAAGTCACGAGCAACCCATTGTAAAAATTTAAATTTCAACAATGTAACGAAACGAATTGTAGGATCGTAATCTACAGACTTTAAGCCACATGTTGACATATTGTGACGTCATTAGCTTCTATCACGTGACCACAGACGGTGTTTGAAAAATGGCTGACATTGATGTTTTGTTTCGACAGCGTGCTGTCATTGAATTCCTTGTGAAAGAAGGAAAATCTGCTCCTGAAATTCATCTCAGACTTCAACGTGCGTATGGAGGTGTCTGCATGGGTGCCAGCAGTGTTAGAAGATGGGTGAAACATTTCAAAGATGGAAACACGAGTCTGCAAAATGCGCCTCGTAGTGGGCATCCTTGAACTGTCTCTACAGAAGGCAACAAGGAAAGAGTTGATGAGCTCATTACAGGAGATAGGCATTTCACTGTGAATGAAATTGCTGCGAAACTTGGAATAGGACATAGTGCAGTACAAGAAATGATCCACAGCTTGGGTTATCGAAAGGTCTGTGCCCGTGGGTCCCCCGTTTATTGACTGAAGACCACAAACTTCAGAGAAGAATCATTGCACAAAACCTTCTTCAGAGATTTCATAATGAAGGTGATGAATTTTTGACGTGTATTGTGACTGGAGATGAGAGCTGGTTCCATCACTATGAGCCAGAAATGAAACGTCAGAGTATGGAATGGCACCACTTGAACTCACCATCGAAGAAGAAAGCGAAGACAGTGCAGCCTGTAGGAAAAGTTATGGGAAGTGTCTTTTGGGATGCACAAGGTTGCATTCTGGTTGACTTTCTTGAACCTGGACAAACCATAAATTCTGCCCGCTACATCAAGACACTTCTGAAGCTCTGCCGGGCTTTGCGTGATAAACGCCCTGGAAAGAGGATCATCCTTCAACAGGATAATGCGCGTCCGCATACTGCCCGTGCCACTATGGAGAAGATCAGGGCATTAGGGTGGGAAACTCTTCCACATCCTCCCTACAGTCCCGACTTGGCACCCTCCGACTACCATCTTTTCGGTTCTGTGAAGGAGCAGATGCGTGGCCAACGCTACGAGACGCTGGAGAATATTCGGAAAGCAGTGCGTCAGGGTCTGCGGGCAGCTGGAACAGAGTTCTATCACAAGGGCATTTTCAAACTTGTAGAGCGATGGGAAAAATGTGTGCAAAACAATGGAGACTATGTCGAAAAGTGAAAGAAAGTCTGTAGATTATGATGATGTATTTGGTTTGGCTTAAAAATAAATATTAAGATTGTAAAACAGTGTTGCTCATGACTTTCAGTATGCCCCTCGTAGCTTGGCAGATGTCTGCTCTCTCCCACTGCTCAATCAGCACCAGTTTAGGAGGGTTGGTAAAAGAGGGACACATGTTGGGTGAATTAAAATTTTAGTGGGTCTGGAAGAACAGTAGACTTAAGTGACATAACAGATAAACAATAACATTTAGATATAGTATACATTTATGTCACTTAAGTATAAGAGTTTTACTCTCACTTCTGCTTCACTGCTAAATTAATATGCAACAAATTTGAGATGCAAGGCTTGATATTAACACAGCTCATTAAAGTAAGTATATATTCGGAAAGATAGAATGACAAGGAAATTAATGCCAATAATATATTTAAATGTTCAATATATAGTAACTTTTTATTGTAAAATATATAGAAAGGAGTAATAAAAAAACATTTACTCTATTTTCATTATAAACTTAAACATTACTTTAATCCCTCTTACAGTGTCTACAGTTTGTATGGAAATTTCTTTGTTCAGGATGACTGCAAAGTGTCATGACCAAGCATCAAGATTCATCTACATCCTCACAAGAGATACACATGAAGGTCTGGTGCCTGATGATTTTATTCCCTTAGTTCAAGATGTTGTGGACACACATCCGGGTCTGACATTCCTCAAAGAAGCTACAGAGTTTCATTCTCGATATGTGCATACGGTAAATCTTAATTTATTTTTAACTGCTTTATGCCAGAATTATTTTGGTACATACACCACTCTTCCTCTATTACCTAAACCAGTCTTTATATGCCTTTCACAAGCGCTTTGAATAGCTGTGAGTGTGAAGATAAGGGGGTAATAGACTGGCCACCCATTAGAAGCCAAATATTGTGAGTTGGAATATCTGCAACTGCAGTCAAATGTGTCTATAGTAAAGGTTCAAGTAAAGTAATCAGTGTGATCCAATGTATGAATGATGACAGAGTTACATTTGATTGCAGTTGCATGGATTTTGCTTTTTGTTTTGTAAAAAAAAAAACACACTCTTATTGAAAAATGTAATATTTTTACAGCATATAATAGTTATAAATGTTTGAAATTTTATTGTTGAAGGTTAGTACTATTGTAAATTAAAAATGAAGGATATTAAAAATTAAAACCTTAACAAAACACTTTTGTCTAAAATATGCTATGCCAGGCACTAAGGGGTTAAATTAATCAATTCTTCTTTATTTACTACTAATTTCTCATTTTCTAACTATAATCTGTATAGTGCTGAGAATTTCATTCTAATGATAAGTAGGTACCTATTCCGTTCGTAACACAAACAGTGAGTGTCCAATAAATAGTAAGAAAATAATAAAACATGAACAAGTATAATAGATAAAATTCTTAAAATTGTAAGATTCGAAGCACTATTAACAGTGAAGAAATATTCATAGTAAAACATAAAGAGTCACATATTAAAACTTAACTTCACTTCAGTCTGATGGTTAACCAGGTTAATATGAAGAAACCAGTGTTAATAGTGCTTCTGTTTTTTATATTTATACAAAATATCCAAATAAGTTAATATCACTAGTATGCAAGTGTTGTAACTTTTTGATTATACTATTATTCCACAAAGTCATTTGGCCATTGATAGACTGATGGTACAACCCTACTCCATATCGGTGGAAGAAGACAAAGAAGAAGAAGAACTAACAAAATAATTTATACTATAGATAACTATAAACGAAGAGATAGTTAACTCAATGTTAAAAAATTGGACTCGCATTCAACTTCTGGTGATCGACGCGACTCCAAGTGTTCTCACATGGCAGCGCACAGAAACTTGACCGACTACGGTAGCTCAATCATCAAAGTAGCGTCCTGCCCCACCCTTCACCAAACCATCCACTACAGGATTTTGGTCAGTTTTCTCGAGGTCACAGCCAGATCAGAAATTTTTCGAGCAGTTCTAGCTTTTCCTCAAGAAATCTATGTACCGCTCTAAAGCTTCTGATCTGACTTCAGCCTCGAGAAAAACTTTATTTACCATTATTATTTCATTGTTTACTTGAGATTTTCTTGGTTTGTTTGCCAGTTGCCTTTTATTCTTACGTGCAATAAATATGTATACAACAACTGTCATCGGTAGTGACGAGAGCCTATTTAACAAATAGACATTCCTACACATTTGTTCTTCTTTTTCTTTCCTTATTTGTTTATCTTTAAAAATGTAGAGTGCATGGAGGGAGAATTTACCAAAATAAATTACACTACAGTAATGATAGAACAATATATTTCGAAAATTAATGACAGAACTATACAATATTACTTTAAGCTATGCATGATAAAATAACCAGGGAAAATTATACAACTTTAGAAATTGACTGCCTCCAAATTCGAGTGGTCAGCGAGCTGACTTCTCACCCAGAGGTCCCAGGTTAGATTCCCGGCTGAGGCGGGAAATTTTTCTTTAACTGAAATCATTCCCTATCTGCCAGATTCTGAAAGTATGTGTGTGTGTGTGTTTTTGAAGAAAATAAAATGTTTAAAAATCCAATGTTTATGAACCTTCAATCTACGAGTTGTTAAATAAGTTAAAGTCCCCAATATCACCATAGATGTTAAATGGGGTTACATAAATGAAATGATTAAAAATAAATAGGAATTACAGATATCATTAAAATATAACAAGAATGGAATATAAATTACCTGCTCACAGCACAAATAGCATCAAACGAACAGTTTAAAAGCAAAATAAAAGCAATACAACCACCTGTGATTTACATCTGCAGATCTTTATATTAATAAGATAAATAGTTACTATTATGAATCATACACTATCATTTTGTCATTTAGATTATGGAGTTTAAAGGGTCTGTAAATTTAATTCGAAAAATCTGTATTTATGTAGGGTGCTTGGCAATTCTTAGCTTGGATATAAAATTATCACATAAAATGTTGAAATGCTTACCAAAAAAGATACCTTGTCTTTGAAGTGCCTAAGCATCCCACAGAAGGGTATGAACTTGTAAGGCAAATAATTGGGTTACTGAATGGGCTGAACTAAACCTATAACAAGCTAAGGATCCATACAAAAAATATTTTAGGCTGAGGTGACTTGTGTGTTAAAATAACAAAAAGATGTTCACAACCAAAGTTTAAAAGAGTATGAAGTACCACACCTCATACATGTAATAACTAAATAACTACAGCAAAATACAAGAACATGGAGTAGTGAGAGAAGAAAATTAATGAAGGTAGCAAATAAACATTTAGAAAGTGCTACATATTGTGGGGTACTAGTTATTCTGAACTATTCATTTTTCTGCAGAGAAAAATTGAACACTAGTCCATAATTTTTCTTGTTTTTATTAAACATTAAGTGATAATGTCAATATTTCCTGAAATCTGTGGTTCTGAAACCAAAATTGCGAATGTATGGAAAAAAATTAAACCACATAAAATTTCACACTATCAGTTCTATTTTGATTAAAAGCAAATTGAGATACTTGAAAGCATATTACATTGTGATAAGGCTCCAAAGAACCATTGCAGAGAAAAAATAATTTGGTAAATTAATTTTTCATAATGAATATTATGCATCAGATAAATGGCATAAATCACAGAGAGCCTGAAAAGTTAATCATATAATCTTTAAATATATTAAAAGGACAATAATTCAATATTTTCTATGCAACATGTAAAGGGTTTTAATTAGGTGGCATTTGGTTTCTTCCAAACAGAATAAACACAACTGAATTTTAGAGCTATATGAATATGAAATAGTTATCATGATGGTAATATTACAAACAATAATTTACTTAGGTACATCTATTCAATGTAATATTTAGGTATATATGCCTTTAGTCTATAACATTTACATAATAATTGCCTTCATCAAATAATGCACTATGTTTCACCTGCCCTTCCAGTTTTTTTCTTTCATTCACCCATGGTAAATAAAAAACAAGATTTTAAAAAATATTTCAGCTCATGATTAGTTCAAATTCAGCATTTGACTTTATACAATTTAGAAAAATTAATCCCTACACAAAACTCACATCTTAACATTTTTATGGTTTCTCTATTCCATACACATGTAGGCTGTTCCATTAATTAGTAGTAATGACAGAGCAAATTAGTTCATATACAGAGACTGAGGAATTACATTTAGGGTTTTTGTGCATAATATTTTGTATTCTATAAACTATATCATTTAAAATTCCAAACACCTTACACTATTTTAGACAGTATGTAATATGTAACTATTTAAATATAAATTATTGTATGTTCTTATTGGTTTACTAAGTAAAGTGGAGTTCTTTCTGTAAAAAAATCTAAATGTTTAGATAAAACATTTTTTAATGAGTTACTTATTTGTATAGTTATAATGGCACTATCTCAGATTGTTTAAAAGTCATTTATCTGATGTTATGAGGTGCACATACAATTAATTTTAAAATAATTGCTGATACAATGATTGCAAGATCCCCAGAATGATACTCTGTATCTAATAATGGTGTAAATGTATTTGTAATATTTAGCAAATTTGAAACCTATGTATGAGAACTTTGTCTTAGTCTCCAAACCACAGAACAGAGCTTCTGAAATGTCTTACCTAATACGGAAATGTCCATTTTATAAGGCTTGAGGTTTGATATTTTATCCTGAGATTTATTATGTTTATTTTGATAACCATAATATTTTAAAATCTGCACAGTGAATTACTTCTACATTCTCATGTAAGGCATAATAATGGCTCTAAATGAATTACAATTTTCATTACTGTTTTACGAGGTAGTATAGTGCTGTTTAAGCATTTCAACTGTACCATGCTCTACTAAAGTCCTCCTGATAACAGAGTTTTATTTTTAACAACCTCTAGACACTCCTAAGACCATACTAATCTTCATATAAAGTAATTTATGTGTATTATCCAACATAGTAGTTCACCATGTGGTATTTTCTGGAATGTCATAGCCAGTTCTTTATCTGAAACAAGTATAATACATAATTAGTAAATAAATAAATAAATAAATAAATAATAATAATAATAATAATAATAATAATAATAATAATCAATAATGCTGTTTTATTACTGTCAGGTATAAATGCTGCCAACCAGACTGCTAGAAACACAGACAGAAATATTTTAGGACATTTATGAGAAATTCAATTTTAGAATGTCGAAACAAGAATAAACTGTTTAAAATATAATAATTAGAATGTAGTCATCCGTGGATTCCGGGGTAATGTTTACCTACACAAAGAAGAGGCAAGCATGTGAAAAGGAAATAGAGGAAAATCTACACATAATGTGTTTAGCAGAAAGAATTGTAGGTAATGCCACCCCATCAGCATCATCTCTGAAGCGTGCTTTAAATATAAACATTATTATATTAAAAGGTTTATTTGTATTATAAAGGTATAATTTTTTTTCTCAACCGCCTGAGCTTGAGAAAAATATTTAATTTGCTAGATGCTGTGTGGTAGGCACTTAAATCAGTTAGTAGGGAAAAATGTCTTAATAAATTCTCTTTAGTCCAGGCGTTTGATTTAGTCTTAATTTTTTGCCCAATATTTTAAGAGTATGTCCTTATTTTAATCAGTTTGCAATATAAAGGAAGGCAGTGATATAGGTTATATTTGTTCATTTAATTTACCACTTTTTGAATCTTTTGCCAATAATTAATGCATGCAACTTTTTAAATATTTAATGATAAACAGGTATTGTTTATTGAACCGTGTATTCAAAAGATAATGGAGCTTATAAACACTTAAATTGTCTGGCTTTATTTGCATTATTATAACAGCAGCAAAGGTATTTAATATTTATACAGCTTATACATAATGATGAACATAGCAGGTAGTGTCAGCATCAATCTATATGGAACACATTGCGGCTTATACTTTTAATATAAATACGGTTTCACGTGAGCTTTAACAAGATTAGAGATTGAGAGTAATCGTGATTTGTGTGGATATATACACATGCACATTTACTTTACAATATGTATTTGGACTGTCACTTTTCCTTTCAAATATGTATTAATGTGCAATTAATGTAAGATTATATGATAGTCACTTACCTTAGGGCTAATCTTGATACTATTCCCACATTTATTTGGTGCTTACAAGATCTTTTTTGACATTTTGCCATACAAGTTGCAATCTTGTCTTTGTGATATTCTTGGGGAACTTAAAACTACTAGAATTCTATAAACAAAATTGTTATCTAATAAAATTAAACTAGAACTCAACAGAAATGGCAAAAATAAAGCAATGCAGTTGAACAATGAAATCGTATATCAAATATAATTTCAAATATGGTACAGCATCCATAGAATAACAGAAAACAATGATGAAGTATGATGAGAATGTGCATGGGTAATTATGGGACGTTCTCTCAAGCACACAAGCACCTCCAACTGTTCTCACATGGCAGCTAGTGGAAACATATACGAGTCCAATTCGGTCTATAGAGTTGGACGAGGATGATTAATATTCAATCAGTTCTAGCACCATTCAGTGCTTCCTCTGCCCTGCTTTGTGTTTATAGTTACTCTCATAGCTTGCAAAAATGAACATTACTCAAAAGTAAAAGTCTCTAAGATCCATATCATTCCTTAAGTACAAATTAAATATAAAAGAGTGTATTTATTTTTAAGAACTGTGTGAGACATTTGATGTATGCAAACAGCAGAAAAATACAACGGAAAGTGTCAAATCATTGAAATTAATCTTCCATTTGTTTAGCAAATATCATAAAAACTATCACATGGTCGCAGTGCCTACCAAATACTCCATGTTCATTGAATTTTTTATAAAACATGTTATATGTGTAAATTAAAAGTTGTAATGTGGTATGTTATCAGGTGATTGCACGCATCTTCTACAATGTGAACAGATCTTGGAGTGGACGCATTTCACTAACTGAACTTAGACGATCAAATCTCCTGCGAGTAATTCAATTGTTAGAGGAAGAAGAAGATATCAATCAAGTCACTGCCTACTTCAGTTATGAGCATTTCTATGTTATCTACTGCAAATTTTGGGAGCTGGATCGTGATCATGATCTATACATTGATAGACAAGATCTCACAAGGCACAGTGACCATGGTATGTCGGAAATATTAAAAATTACTAAGACGTCTCCAATGGAATAACTGATACAAATTAATTATTGTTTATAAACTCTGTTGCAGCTTTGTCAACAAGAATGATTGACCGCATCTTCTCAGGAGCTGTTACCAGAGGAACTCGTCAAAGGCTACAAGAAGATAAAATGAGTTACACTGAATTTGTTTGGTTCCTATTGGCAGAAGAAGATAAAACACATCCAACTGCAATTGAATACTGGTTTAGGTTTGAATCTTTATACTAACTTTGTTATCTGTACATGAAAGCAGGGGTGGATTTGTAGGGTTGTCCAGATAAAAATACATGGATGATTGTGAAAAGGGAAGTAAAATTAGAATGGAAAGAATTAGAAAAAGAGAGAGGGAGAGAAATCTTGTCGAGTATAATATTTCACACTTCAAATTTTATTGTATTACTAATCATCTATTCTACTCTTATAGGAGAGCAATAGGCAACTTCTGCTCATTTATCTAACATACTTAGGTTTTCACAGCCAGGCTTATAGACTATGTTCTAGGACGTGAGATATTGCTTGATATTTTGCCCTGTTTGTTCAGAAGCATTGACTAATGTTGTTTACACAAGAGCATTTTTTTTTTTTTTTGAGTGTTTAATGACTGCTTTTACTACCATGGCTGACAGTGATGTTTGTGAAACACATATCATTATTTAATGAGGAGCGTCAAATTAGAAAAAAGAAATAAATAAAACTAGGTGCACACAGTGAAAACATTCTCAGCAGAGAAGGAAAACTAATTTCTCATAAAGTTATCAGCACTTTAAAAGCTCTTCATACATAACTGTAGTGCAAATGCCACTTTCCTGAATAATGTCATCATCAAAAATATATTTTTTTTATTTAATACCATATTTTTTATGAAAAATGTTTTGCACTTAGTGCATTTTGAATCAATTATATTGGAAATGTTTTGTGGTGCACTAAGAAAAAAAATGTAAAATATTGTATTAGTTTGTATTGGAAAATTAGTTTTATATTCCATTTATAAAAGCAGTTTTATACAGTTTTATGCATTTGGGGGGGAGTGAGGTTAAAATTTAATTTGCCATTTTTTGTCAATGTTTCTTTCAACAAACACATTTGTATTTTTGTATTTAAACAAAGTCTATTTCTTCCCCCAAACAGTCAAATCTTTCATGTTTTGCTTTGCGCTAAAGAATCCACACTCATTATTCTCAACCTCCACATAAAACTGCAACCCAGCCTCACATCTCCATTGACTCCCAACTCTCCTCTTAGGTATGGAGGAATCATCATTCTTCTCCTTTGCTTTGGAGATTCTGGACTTACAATACACTCAAACATAACTCCCCATTTCAGTGGATTGGTTTAGATCAATAGCAAAAAATTCAATAGGATTGCATCTTATTATTGCATTTGATGGATAATGCAAGAAAAAGACAATTTAATACATCTTGTTATTTTTTTAAAACTAGTATGAAAGACAAAACAACACAGAAAATCATCTCAGTTTCCTTTGCAACATTCCACAGCACTTATATACATGAGAAGAAAGAGGAGGTATTGAATTTGATACTAAGATTTCACAGAAATGCAGGTTTTGAAGACACCTGAATAAAAAAAAAAACCTTTTTAGTAAAAGGTCTGTGTATTATCTGCCCTGTGAATAGCATAATTCAATAATGAAAAGCCAGTTAAGTATCAAATTTGGTATTTAACTTTAGTATCTTCCAAAGATGTGGCAAAAGATTGTCAGGGAAATCTGCACACCCCAAACTACCTTTTACATGGAATATTTTTCAAAAATGGTCTGAAAATTTTGATTAAAATACCATATATTAAAGATATTTTCTTGGCAAATAAAATGTATGTCTTAATATTTTATAAATAGCCTCTTAAGCTCTCTTCCTTCTGGAGGACTTTTGATAGCTAGCTGATAAACCATAAGAAACAAAATCTTACATCTCAAAAAATGAGATCTTATTAAAACACACAATTTATGTAAGATATATATATATATTTTTTTACATTTCGAAGATATTCTTTGCTATTGTTTTCAATTGTATAATACTTATGCTTTTCTCAAATGACAAGTCAACATTTATTTTTCTTTTGTTTTACTCCTGGCCACACAAGTGATAGCGTAGTGATAGCTTTTAAAAGATTTGACTATTGCTTCAGTCTATATTTATTATTTCCCTTTTGCTTACAAAGAACTAAGTAATACAAATAATGTTCATCTCAATTAGCATAAAGTAGATAGAAGAATAATATTTTATAAGAATGGTTTGTTTTCAGTACAAATAGAGAAAGTTGTGGTATGGAACAAGTCAGATTTTTTAAAGTTACTGTTCTGTTTAAAAATTTATATGGTTTGATAGTAAACCCTGACATGGAAATAGGCCACACTGTTGACAACCTTGGTTTCATAAATTTAATGTCATGGTTCATCTATGAGTTGTCTGCTTATATACCTGAATGAAAGGTCATAAAAATTATTACTGAATGGGTTAGAATAAAAAATCAACCGAAACAGAACAAGCCTTGCTGATGGTCTGCAATATTAAATTTGATGAAACCAAAGTTTTCAATACTATGAACAATTATCATACCATAAATAATCCAAGACATTAGAGATTTTAAACATAAAAATAATTTCAAAACAGAACAAACAGTATGCATTTCACAAATTTGGATGCCATTACTTCAGGATAAGAATATAATTAACTAAGCTTGGTAAAATTGAGAACCAATAGGAGAGAAGATTGATTAAGTGTGCTCCACAAGCTTCACTCTTGCTGTAGTCTGCATCAATACTTCTCAATATACTTAATAGAGCGACAGGCAAAAGTTAGGTGATATTTTACCTGCTTGACCACAGTTTAGAAGTCTTCACAAGACATTTTTTAAAGAATTTTCAATTTTTATTAATTACAGTATTTATCCGAATATAAGACGACTTCAAATGCAAGACGATCCCCAGTTTTTCAGAACTTGCTTTTGAAATTTACCATATCAGCTATATAAACAGAAGATATAATTTTTAAATTAAACATAAAGTTTTGCTATTATATTTTGAACAAACTATGGTACACTTAAGCAGCATTTTTTGTTTTTTTGTTTATTCAATTTGAATTTGTGTGGAAATTCATGTGGTGGGTAGAAGTGAGGGAGAGGGTAGAATGAAAATGATGCAGTGGTATGTGTGCATTATAAAAAGTTTTTCTTAGTTTAATTATTTGAATATGTGCGGTAATACATGTTTTGAGTGGGAGAGAGATGGAGAGGGGAATACAGAAATGTATCAACATGTATGCAGTGGGAGAACATGACAATGGTGGCAGTGGCAGCAGCTTAGCTGTAATGAGTATGATGAATATGATTTTATATTTAAAGAACATACCAAATATAAATGCATTATTAATTTTCGAATATGGCAGATAACGGAAATGTACCCGTTAATCTGCACTGGGTGGTTATGGTGGCAGCAGTTTAGCTGTAACAACAATGATGGATACGATTTTCTACTAAGATAACATACTTAATATATCATAAAAAGTTTTAGCTAATTTGAATTTGCAAGTAAATTCACATTATGGACTGCAGAGGGGTGAACCAAAACATACAGTATATATGCAGGGGGAGGAGAGAAACACACAGCTAAACCTCTTCTCTTTCTGCTTGACCGTTGGCTCCAAATACAAAATTATGTTCAACCACCAATGTGAAAAAAAAGTCTTCTATTTTTATTTTAGTCTTGAAGAGAAATATTTTTCTAGTGGGAGTGCTTTTAGGCCCATTATCAACTAACTTTTTGGCCTGAAAGGAAATGCATAGAATCTGCTGCATACATCAGACCTGGCAATAATCTTCATAATTTCTCTCGGTGTTCGTTATTGCTGAACCCACAAAGTTTGAGACTTTGCATGTATTTGGAAAATGTATACTGCGAATGTAAGATGACCCACATTTTCAAAATTAATATTTTGGAAAAAAACATCATCCTGTATTTGAATAAATATGATATGTCACATTTAAAGCTTAGACATATTTATTATTTAAAACTTCATGTAAATATTAAAATAATTTCTCCAACTTTTATACATTCAAAAACAAATGCAGTCTACAAGTTAGCTACTATAAAGTAGAAAGTTTAACTATGTGTCCTATAAATCATGGCAAGAAAAATAAATAATAAACTTTGTGATTAAATCAATACTTTTTCAAATAAAATGTGTGCAAAGGCAGTAAAACTTCTTAATTTTAATATTTGTTAAATATAATTTTTCCCTCTTTAGTGATCAATACAATGGTAATGGTCTAAACATGTCATAAAAATTTGTCACATTTTCTTAATACAAAAGAAAAATTTACAAAAATTAAATTTTGACAAACAATAGCTTGTTATACCCTAAATAATCATTCAAAAAAATTGAAATTGTTGGGAAATAGAAATTACACCCATTATTACCTTTAAAATACCAAAACTTAGTAAGAACTTATACTTCTCCAGCAAGGAAAGCTTCATCATGGTAGGATAATTTTCTAAATGATGTGTGCATTTTTGTTAGTTATGAAAGAGCAATGTTTTTATATCATAATTAAATTAATCCAAGTCCATTTTAAGATTGTATATAGTACAATTGAATGTGCAGACAAGAGACCCCCTAATATCCTATGAGAGCAAACCTCCTTGATATAAATCTGATGTAATTGATGAATTTGGGCATTAATGCTCTTATTCATATCTGTTTAGTTGGCAACAAAATCTTGTTCTGCCTTACTTTTTCTTTGGTTAACTCTGTTTATTTTGTAGTTTTCCTTTATCCTGTCAGGTGATAAAATTTATTTTTACTATTTTTGTCAGCCATTTTAAGTAGATGATGTATGCATAATGTAGTTGGTGTATGCAGATTAGAAGGTTGATGTGTGGAAACTTGAGTTTGGGGCACATAACCTCAATATTGATATGAAAAATTAACATGTTTGGGATGAAAGAGATTTATCTTTAAATTTTTTATTTTTTTTTTGCAATTAAAAAATGTTCTTTTAAAGGTTTAGCTAAGTAAATAAAAGTTATTAACAAATATTTATTAGTAATTTATGATGGAATTATATTAGAGTATACTGGTCAGTAATTCATTCATTGCCAACAATATGAGAATAATAAGAGAGTATCAAGCCTACAAGACCTGAATGATAAGATTGGTAGTTCTCAATAAAATAGCTTGAAATTTTATTAAGCATCATGACTGTTGGTGGGCATGATTCTTTAAAATACTGTGCTAAACACTTGTAAATAAAAACTGCAAATTTTTTGTTGGCGACCATCTTTGGAGATTGTTTAACACTTTTAGGTATATAAAATGAATAAACTGAGGTGAAGGGCATTAATGGGGACTTTGTACCTGCACTCAAGATCATTTATTGTTGGATTAATGAATTTAAATACAGCTATATGAGCACAGCATTTTTTTTAACTGAAAGCTGGATTTAATGGGCATGCTCCATTGATGTGTGCAATATTACATGCTATGTTTGATATATATTTGGACAAGACAATTTATAGGTACTAATATTTCAACTGTACTCTGTACTTATTGATTTGATTAGATCAGATTACACAATGGGAGGTATCTGAAGGCTTTCCCATGCCTTCACACGTCAGTCTAAAAGACCTATTGCCCTATCATCAAATTCCAAACTCTGTGCGTTGATAAGCTCTAGAAGCTTGGCTCCAATACTAGGATTGAATCCTAAATACTCCCATACTCTGAAAAGAATGTATTTTCTCCTTTCTAGAGATGGGCAATCAAACAAAATATGTGAAGCTGATTCCTCAGCTTGTTTACTAGTCGACAAATGGGATATCCATGATATACCCTCACCATACATATGTAAATATTTCCTAAAATGGCCCTGTTCAATAATTAATGCAATCACTGTTTTAAACCTATGTCTATAAAGCTGTAAGAGAGTGCTAGATAAGACATCATTGGGGTCCTAACTAGTCTGCTGGCTAGTTTTGTCCTGAGTAAGTTTGTCACCTAGCTAGGTAGTTCTCTTTTACATATTTTGTCAGTAGTAATGCTTACTCTGACCACATGTTATGGTCCGAAAAAGGGGGCTTCCATTTCCTGTTTTGCTAAATCATCTGTTTTTTCATTTCCTTCAACCCCTTGATGTCCTGGTAGCCATTATAGCTTCAAGCTATTTCTTTTGCCAAGGACATTGACAAGGATTGAACGCATTCCCAAACCAGTTTTATTGTTACTTGGTATGAAGAAAGTGCTCTGTATTTATGGATTACTAATAATCTGTAATTCAGTTTAACACTTCACATTATTATTTCACTATATCTTCACAATATAATCTGTCATATGTTATTTTATTTTACTAAAGTATATGCTCTAAATACATTTTAAAAAAGTTTAAGATTGTTTGAAATTAGCTGCCTTTAGTAACTAGTCATTTGGCACCAGTTGAATTTGTTTTGGAGAAATGGTGGCTAAAATTCAGTATCATCTTAGAAGACCACCACATCCAGATTTGCTAGGTTCCTTAAATGATAGGTATCTGATATAAATGGACACATCATATCCTATTTGAAGTTCTGCATTTAAAAAAGCTGAATGTGCAATGGGTGCCACATTGTTGATTTCAGATCAAAAATGCTCAAGAAAGGACATTTCAATATCATGTTTAAAAAAGCTGCAGCTTAATCCCAGGCTTTTAGCATCATTATGTGATTGTAGATGAAACCTGGATTCATCATTGCACCCCAGATACTAAACATCAGTAGGTAAGGAAGATGAAAATACACCAAAGAAAGTAAAATCAGTTTTGTCGGTATGGCTGCAATATTTTGAAACTCCAGAGAAATCATTATGGTTAATTATTTGGAGAAGAGTAAAACAGTAAATGGCTGCTATTATGAAACTTTACTGGATTGTCTGCATAGTGAGCTGAAGTAGATGTGACCAAGATTAGCATGCAAAAACGTACATTTTCACAATAATGAGGGGTGTTGCAATGGCAAAAGCACACAAACTGGGCAAAATAATTCCTCAACCATCGTATTCTCTAATTTGGCACTTTCTCCTTTTCTTATATTTCTCAACCTCAAAACTGGTATTGGAAGGAAGAAATTTTCATCAAATGAGGAGGTTATTTGTGCTGTGAATGAGTACTATGCATAATTAGGTGGGCATTATTTTTGTGAGAAAATCAACAGAACAGAATTTCTTGAACTAAGTGTAATCTCAAAGGGAACAAAATTTTGGTTTTGCAAAAAAATATTATTAATATGCTTTTTACCAAATGTATCAATCCTTCCTCATGCTGCTTACAATTTATTGCTCAACTGGAATGGTAATTCAAGGAATACTGCATATAATATTAGCCCAGGAGGGGGAGGGGAAGAGGGAGAGGTAGCGGGAGCGGATGCAGTTGTAATGGGATTTTTATTGCATTATTACCTCATGCATTGTGGGGTTATATGGAACGAGACTTTATATGGTGGTGGTTTGTAGTTTACACTGCACGTTGAGCAGTCATATGTAATAGCAATTTTACATTGTGAAGTTTTACACCTCAACGTGGGTGCTTATGTGTGGCGTACCTAAGTGTCACTTCAATCAACTCCACTACACTCACGTACCTGGTATTGAAGCTCTTCTTGGATGGGTTGTCACAGCGTTGCTGAGTCTTGCACGATCATTGACTCTCTCTGGCATAGATTTGGCAAGTGGGAAGAGTTGTAGGAGTGATCTTTTAATTGTGAAGAAAACACTTGTGAACTTTTACTGTTATTTATTCTATAAGGAGTTCCAAAATAAGCACCTTGCTGTACACTGTTATTCTGATTACTGGTACTCTTACCACTCACTCATTTCACTGTTTCTACGTTAAGTACATGGCACAATTCACTCTCAAGTATTCACGAGCCAACTATTAAATAGGTGAGCGACGTTAATTTAGTTCACTAATAGTTTCTTCTCATAACAATCTTACTTCGCGGACAGAGTTTTACAGTTGTACGTCATTACTTCGTGAACAGAGTTTTTTTACAGAACGACAACCTACCGCATCTCGTGAACAGATTCTTAGCAAAAACGTTGTTGCCTCTCGTGAGCAGATTCTTGACAAACGACGTTGCCTCTCATGGGCAAGTTCTTAGCACAAACAACCACGATGCATCGAACCCTACTTATTTTATACTAAAAATGATGTCTCGGTGTCTTCCTAATTGGTTAGAAAGTCTACCAAAATGACACATTATGACCCAAAAACCACTGCAAATCTACCAGAGTACGTCATAATAACCACGTGATACTACGAATATAAAGCAGAAGTCCCTCATGGGTTTTAAACTGAACTGCCCCTGCATAAGAAAATGGTACGTGACTTACACAAAAGAAGCAACTTCTCACCCTTCTCTGCAGTCTGTCATCAGGATTCTGTATAGCTTTCAAGTCAACAACTGACTTCTTGGTTCCTATGTATACAAATTAATAAATGTTAACTTTCTTTACTTATATACATCTAGATAATTAATAGAATGATTGTCATTATTATGACGAGGCTAATTAACGGTCTCACAGTAATAACCTTTATTGTTTTGTACTTTGTGTTGCACGTTTTAGGCATGGTCAAAATCTAAGATGGAGAAATTTAAATTTCCAGCAATACCTTGTACAATATTTGTATTCAGTTTAACACTCAGGCACCCTTGCTTTTCCCTTCAGTCAACTTTCGTTGAAGGTGCTAGAATGTAAAAACCTGAAAGCTTTCTGGTGCTAAATATTCTGTTCAGAGGATAATCTTTCAAAATAGTTAATTGAACCTAGTCAAACTGAGCCTGGTAGGTGGATACTTAATGTTAAATTATTCTCAACATGTTATTGTGAGTGAAAGAGTACAAAAACACCTTAACCAATAAGCAATATTCCAAGCAACAGGCTAATATGACACCACTGTCACATGAAAATGGATAAGCATTAATATTATCATTATTACAGGTGTATGGATTTGGATGGTGATGGATATCTATCAATGTATGAGCTAGAATACTTCTATGAGGAACAGCTGCAACGGATGGAGGCAATTGGAATTGAAACACTACCATTTGAAGACTGTTTATGTCAAGTAGGTTGGATTAAGTTTTTTAAAGTGTATACTTTTTATGGGTAAAATATATTAATGGTAGTAATGATTTTGAAAGCAAAATTTTACTTTTAAGTGAAGGAGATACAGATAGAGGGAGTGCCTAGAATGGAAAATGTGTAAACAAAATGTGTAAATGTGTAAACTTAAAAAGAATGTTAAGAATATATGTACTTTGATTCATCTTTCAATTTGAAAATGATTAATTTGCCTTTCACTTCTAAGCTTGATTACAAAGGACTGATAATGTCAACCATATACAGCCTCAGATTTCTTAAACTTTGGTGCTGCTATATTAGAAGAAGATAATACAAATCATCATAATGCCATTCTTGGTATTAAATTTAATAATCCCCTATTAGTGTTAATTAATTTTTTTCACACAAGCCATTTGTAGGACAGTCTGATTCCACCTATCTATCTATTAATTAATGATCTTCATCTTCCTAAGCTTGCTCCAGGTCTATGGCCACACCAAATGGTGAAACTATGTGGCCCAAGTAGTTCACATCCTTACAGAAGAGATGGCTCTTCTTTATGTTCAACTTCAAATTAGCTGTCAACAGCCTTTGCAATTCTTTGCTCAGGTTCTCGAGATGTCTCTTGAAGTTTCTGTCCATGTCAAAAATGTCATTCAAATAGAGCAGGCAAGCGTTGCAGGTTGATACCCTTATCAGTTCATCACAGACTCCATGAAGTGCTGGATAGTGGCTGGTGCATTGCAGAGGCTAAAGGGCATAACTGTAAATTACCAAAGCCCTTGGCAGGCAAGAATGCAGTCTTTTCCTCATTTCTGGAATCTAGAGCAACTTGTCAGTACCTGATTTCAAGTCCAAAGGAGAACCACTGAGCAACAGCAAGTGTGTCCATGGTGTCATCAATCTGTGGTAAGCGGAAACAATCCTTTCTGATGATGGCATTCAGCTTCTTGTTATCCACGCAGAAGTGTAGCTTGCCGTTCTTCTTCTTCACCAAGACTACAGTGGAACACCAAAGGCTGTTTGAACTCTTCAATGATTCCCCTAGATTGCATGTTCTCCAACAAGTCCCATACCTCTGCTTGCTTTGCCAAGGGAACATGTCTTGGTGGTTGCCAGATAGCTCATGTTTCTCTGGTGTCGATGTTGTGGAGTACCTACTCGGTCATTGCAACCGTAATCATTGTTCCTTTCACTGAAAACAGGTTGGTATTGGCCGAGAAGACACTGGACCTTCTCCAGTTGTGAAATGATCAGATGGCTGTTCAGATTCATTGCGCTATATTACACAGATATTGCACTTCCCTAACTCCATTCTGATCTGGATGTCCTGGTTGGAGCCCATCAGGTTCAGCATTTCGCGGCAAAACAATAATACTCAGGCAACATATAATCCTTGCAGTGATGTCCGATCCAATAACAGGTTCCTGACCATTGGCCTTCCAGATATACCTTCTCCACCTACTTGCTTCTCATGGACACAACTGCATTGTTCTTCAGGATCACCTTGCAGATCCCCAGATGTTAATGTGGGCTCTGGAGCAAGACCCATCTCGGTCGAACCACAAAACCCTCCAACCAATGTTTACCATTGCCTCCTGGTTCCTGAGGGGCATCCAACCCCATTGTCATATCCTCAGTCAACCTCACAAAAAACACCCATAGGCTCACAGTGCTCTATCCCAGTGTCAACTCCAGCTAGGCCGCCTCCTCCACAGGCAAGACTTTGCCTAATGCTGTCACTAGTTTAGTAGGGCCAACTAGGTGTTCATGTTGGCAAGTCCTTCGCCTCTTTAGGTCTGATTACAGTCACAGCTGCCTTGTGTCCGTGGGTATGTGTACATCTTCCCTTGTAACCAGGCCTCTGTGATGAGGCTGTCATCCACTCCTCTGTCCAAGGCACGCTCAAGGGGGAAGTGAAGAAGGGCTCAAAGTGCCCCTCACTATGCCAATTCTTACTTGTTTTCTGCATAATCATCATCTTAGTGTGGACCGTTCTTCACTAGGACACCGGCTCGCCACACCACGAGCACAAACCTCATTGTAGTCTTGGGTTGCTTCTCTTTCCCTGTCATAGCAGATACTCCTGGTCTTTGAGGTGAGTGCAGATGTCTTGGCCACCTCCATTCTAAGTACTGCCCTTAATGCCTCGAGGATTGTCTTATAGTTGCCAAGTATCAGGTTGCTGTTGTAGCTTGGCATCATGCACCCTGTGAATGAAAGAGTAGGTAACTTCTGGGACATCTAACTAATTAGTAAGTTCATCAGGGCTATAATCACCAGCTGTTACATCACCAGATTTTGAATCATCTCTCCTGGCTATTGCAGCCTCATTTTAAGCTGACTCAGTATGCTTCCCAAAGCGGTTTTTGCCAGACTTGGCTGTGCTGGGATCGCATTCAGTACTTCTACCAGTCATTGTCCCTGAAGGCTTGCTATCAGCTCTTCTTCTCCTCTTCTGATGACCATTGGTTATGGATAGCGACAGTGGCAAACTATTAATGGAAGACTTCAAAGGTTAATGCCCCTCATACTTGGGAGGTTTGATGCACGCAGATGTTATGTCATGTCCTGGCTTCTCAATCTTCAAGTCTTTCAAACCTTCTGTCTAGCACCTTTTCCACCATGGCATTCAGTTCCTTGGTGTTGCTATCAACTCTTCCCTCCAGAGCATTAATGCATTCCCTGAGGTTTTCCACGGTGTCAATGCAATTGTCAAGGTTCTTCTTCATTCCCCCAAGCTCTTCATGCCAGCCAGACATTTTCAGGTTAAAAACCACTTCCTTTGGAAGGGAATTAAAATTATTGGTCCTGTGCCATAGGTTTACGGCACATAAAAAATCTCTGAGTAAAATTAAGTTGTCTTTCACACCCAATTAGAATGGGACACTGAGAACCTTAGCAGTTGCAGTTAAATAACACCCAATTTAATTTTAACTTGGCACCTTTAAAGTGTACCCACCAGATAATTTGACCATTTTGCATATAACTTAAACAATTCAACAGCAAGAGAAAATCAGTAGCTCTTAAAGAGAAAAATCATGTAAGATAGTTATAGATGAAAACATCATAGAACAAGTCTCTAGTTTTATTATCTAGTTTTTAATGTATCATATAGTAAAAATAACCTGAATATAATAAATTAATAAACTAAGACAAATGAATGAAACAATAAGTAGAACATCAAAGAACAAGACAATAAAAGAAACACAAATGAACTTTTTAAGATAATGACATGCCAATGACAATTTATGGAAGTGAAAACTGGACTATGAATAGGGCAGATAGGATAATAATGGAAACAGCAGAGAGACATTTCTAAGGGCAGTATACTACCCTACCAGACAAATGAAACAAAAGAATAGAAAAGGCAAAGATGAAATTCCTAAGAGCAGTAGCTGGATATACCCAAAAGAGTAAATTGTCAAAATAAATAAAGAAATTGAAAACAGTTATATTTAAGTAATCTAAATGAAAAAAATCAACAGAAAAAGAAATTATTCTAGCATATACTAAGGATGAAATAAATATGAATACCAAACACTTAATAAATCATAAATCTAAAGGATATCACCAAGTAGGAAGACACTGAACACAGTGGAGTGATATGTTTAATTGCAGATGGAATCGACTTGTGGAGGAAGAAGAAGAAGATATAGTGGAAGTAGGAAATTGAGAATTACTAAGTACTAGACAAATTCAAGTAACAGGTGATTAAGAGAGCTAATGCAGATTAGGCATTAGATTTAAAAGCACTAGTTTAATAACCACAGATTTTAAGTTCACTTAGCCTCCAGAGAACTCAGAAACTTAACATGGTTCTCTGAAAATTAATTACATATGTGAATTGTTAATCTAATTAATAAAATAATTTTAAATATATTAATTTGTATGTTATTAAATGAAATAGTATGCAGTTCTATTAATAGCAGTTGAAATAGGATAGAATATAGAATAGAATATATTCAGCTTAAGAAATACAATGAATTCATGGCTTCGTCAAAAACAAATAATGCATAATTTAACAAATCTCTTACACTTCTATATACATTATATTTTACAGTATTGATCAAAACGAGCACAATTGTTGCTAAGCTAATCTTGTCTTGAGGCAGTCGTTAAGGTTTATATACATTCATGCTTATGCTATATAACTTGAGTGTTATTTAAACATGCACTTCAGATAAATAATTAATACTTGGAGGATTGTAAATCTCATAGATATAATTAGTGGGTACTGTGACTACTGTAGTTTAAGTAGAAATTATATTTTAGAGTAAAATGTTATCACTTGACAATTAATGTAACTGATAAATTTGCAGTTCGGAATGTGTTAAATAAACACATTTTTTGAAGTTCCTTTGTAAGGGAAATATAGTATGGAATGATGAACATGTCCCTTAAGACAAAACTTGAAATGATACAAAAGGATTGAAGGGTACTTAGAATTCTTAAAACATTGAAGATATCATCATCCTCGTCCTCATCTTCATCCTCCTCCTCATCCTCCTCCTCATCCTCCTCTTCCTTATTATCACTATTATTTCTATTATTACAACTATTACTACTATTCTTATTGCTGTTGTGTTATTATTATTATTATTATTATTATTATTATTATTATTATTATTATTACTATTATTATTACGATGATGATAATTTTTATGTATGTGATTGCAACTGCTCATAACAACTTATATGGATGTTTTAATTTCATTGCATCACCTGAGCGTGAGTTGAGGATTCATAACTGTCTTGTACAACATTTGCAGAAACATTGAGGAATCAAAGTGTTTTCCTTATTTCTTATTGCGTATCAGTTAGAAAATTTTAAAAGATAGCTATTTTATGACTTAGAAATTGCAATCATATTTTTTTAATTGCAGATGCTCGACATGATTCAGCCTGCAGAAAGAGATAAGATTTGTTTAGGAGACTTAAAAAAATGTAAAATGACACCAATTTTCTTTGATACATTCTTCAACTTAGAAAAGTATTTAGATCATGAGCAACGAGACCCATTTGCTTCACAACGAGATCATGATAGTGATGGGCAGGAGGTGAGTGCATCTTTTTTCAGGTCAGAGAATAAATCACGATCTCATTTTGATTGTTTTTCTGCAGTATGATTGCTGAAAATATATTTAATATTAAGATTCCAAATTCAGATTAAAAGCTGGTTCATAATAGCCAGGAATGAGAAACCAGAATGAGCACAACATAATTAAAATAGGAACATTTTTTTACAATGTGAGCTTGTACAATTAATGGTATATTTCAGTGGATTCTAGGAACAAATTCTTCAAATTTTCAATGCCATTACATGAAATAGCCATTAAGGTGCTCTCTAGTCACAAGCTGGGAAACTAAAACCAGAGCTTGCATTTTCAACTTACAAATTTTACTCAAAATACATTCAAAGTTTATTCCTTTATGTAATACACTGTAAACTGTTCTCGTGATTCGATGATACTGAAAATGTGCAACATTAGTAGTTTGAGTTTTATGAACATGATAATATTCCTTTTAAAGTAATGCTTATTGCATTGTAATGAATACTGAATAAGGGAATTAATTTCTAATATATATATATATATATATTTCTATTGCATTTTAAATAATATTGTAATTGACTGGAGCACCAGAAAGGTATTATTAGAAGCATAGGCAGAGATTATTTCTCCATTTTGTGACGTACAATTTCTTGTTGTGTTTTGATTAATGGCCTAATTTTGTTTTCCAGCTCTCAGATTGGGACCGATATGCTGCAGAGGAATATGAGCTTTTAGTAGCAGAGGAAGGAGGCAATGAACAGCAAGATGAAGTGTAGGTTTCATTCCTTTTTTAACAATCATGCTTAATTAAACTTCGTGCTTAGCATTTCTTTCCTTAATTTATTACTTTGCTTCAGTGTAGTGCTGTAATTTTATCCAAATATGTATTTTTGGATAAAATGCCCCATTTTCTTTTAAGTCTAAGGATTTAGAAACTCTAAAATCTATTAATAGAACATTAGTAGAATAGTTGCACATAGATGAAATAAAGGATAGACACTCAAAAGAAAAGCTTAAGTTAACATTATCATTAAGAGATGTAACATTGCTGAAAGTCTTGGTGACAAATAAATAGCATGACTAGCTCTTACTGCCTGAGCTTGAACTAAATTGTACTTATAATGTAAGTACACAGGTTAAATGGTTTCAAAATTCTTTAACATTATATCATGTAGTCCACCACCCCTTTTTATAATTCATTGCATTATCTTAAAAACAGTTAGGTATATATATTGCCATCCATATAAATTCAAACCTCTATTTAAATTAAAAGGGTACTCAACAGCAGTTAGTATATAACTTTAAAAAACAAGAAACTATGCATGTTGTAAGTTGAAGAAAACGGTTTCTGCAACATGATGTATTACAGAATGTTAAGAGAATGCTTCAAAACAGAAAAAGGGATATAAAATGAAATATTCAATAAAGAATTGAAGAGAACATGCACTGTTCAAACCTTGAGGACATGAAATAGTGGATGATGATGATGACTATAATCTTTCACACTTTGGGTATTAGGAAATCTTTTATTCCTACTTTTAACTGGCTAGCTCTCACCTGTGGTACGTTACTATGTTTTCCAATTATGCAGCTGACGCTAGACTCATAGGGTATTAAAGTCTTTTCTCTATATCAGGGTTTGCCAAACTACAGCCTCAGGTGCAGAACTCAACACATGAACTGCTTAGATTTGGCCTGCCTACAAGCTTAAAAAGTATAAATAAAAAGACACATTATGCCTGTAATAGGTTAACTTATTCACAAATTTTGTATGAATGAATTAGATTAAGCGCTTAGATTTTTAAATGATATACAGTCTAATGAGCTACTAAAGCATATTCACAATATTCTAAAGTCATAACAGATAAATATTCATAAGTGCTCATGCATCACAGTATCTTCCAAATAAAACACAAATAATGGCATTTATTTTCCCCTGTAATATCAAGTAGTTTTTATTCAAGACTTTTCTTTCTACAAGACTTAGTTTTAGAGATGTTGTTCAGTCTCAACTTAAATGGTCCACCTATATGTTATCTATGATGGAACTATCAATGAAAGATGGATCATTATATCAGTTATTAATGTATAATTATATATTTTAGTTCAATAAAGCACTAAGAAAATTATTGTGACCATGTACTTGTGCAGTGGCATAGCCAGAAAAATATTAAAGGAATAAGTTGTGTATAGGGATCTATTTTTTTTAAACAATTTGTATAAACTGAAATGATGAATATGAATTTACCTATGTCAATTTTATATTCACAGATTAAGGTGCAAAGGTGCAGTAATTGGAATAAAAATTAGGCTTTTACTATTATTTTTTAAATTTTTTATCAAGGAAAAAATCTCTCCCTAGCATCTGCATCCATGGCTATAAATTTATGGTTCTTAATTAAAAGTTATATGGTTTTGTTCACTATTCATTCGCTGACAGTTAATGTCCCGGTTATAAAAAGTTTGGCACCTCTGCTCTTTACTTATATGCATCATTTCAGCTTATTGATTATTAAAAAGAAACCTTTATTCAGGTCATTGACTATGACTTGTTATTTGCATTACATTGTTGTAGTGACCTAGTATTGCCAGCTCAATTTTTATGCAATAATTTGTTCTATATAAATAAAAATGCGTGTGCTGTGGCTTTTAATCATACTAATTAAAGAATTGTCAACACTGTGAAAAATAAAGAAAATTAGGTAAGAAAAAGAAGAGCAATGTAAAACCAAATAAATGAATGATTAGATTTTTGCAACAGAGTTTTGCCTGCTGAAATCTGAGGAAGATTTACATAGGAAAGAAGCAGAAAAATCAGCCAAGGATTTGAACCTTCAATTAAACATTTTTGTATATAAACCAATATTATATTTTTTCCAGCCTTCAAAAATAAATATTTCATTTGTTAATGATACAAAAATGTCCATTTTTGGAGCGTATTAGTGCTGCGAGTGTTCCAGAATTTCATCCTGCAGGAGCTATTTTGCACAAACAAGTCTGTAAATCTACTGATATGGGGCTGTTGCTTTTAAGCACACTTAAAACCTATCTGCCTGCACCAGGTGTAAACCTATGATGGGATCAGAAGGCCTAATATTTCAGAAACTTAAGGGGACAATAAAATGTTGTTGTTATTCCAATATCTTTTCATACAAACACAGAAATCCTTTCAATTTATAAGTCCAATTTAAAATCTTTCAACATTTTGTAATAAACTTGATCATAGGAATATAAATGTTTCTTCCTTTCTTTTCTTTTTTCTTTTTGCTTCTTTCTTCTTTACTTTCATTTCCTCTCTTTTTATAGAGCGAATTTCCAAAGAGAAAACATTGCTTACTTTTAGGTCTAATGCTTTAATTCTCAAGTACATTTTATTGTTTCTGTAAAAGTGTAAGCTTCTTATTGCTTTTTGTATACACCAAAATATTTGCCTTTTGGAGTAACTCTCTATTTTTTCTATTTTTTTTGTCTTCTCTACCTGGCCTTCATTAGAACGGCACCTGTAGTCATTAAAATCATTTTCTACATAAATGTATAGTCAACATGATAGCATAAAAGAAACCAGAAGTGTAAAAATTGAACAGAATGGACAATGCAGTTCTAGCAATCATTCAGTATTAATTTTTCAGTACATATGTGGATACTGCAGACAATATAGTATTACATTATCAAAGTTATTGAAAATCTGCCTTAAAAACAGATTATGAAGACAAATGAGAAAGGAAGCTTATATAGGACAACTGGAGTCCTTGTTGAGACAGTGTAAAAGGACTCAAAGTGCAAGACAGATTGGGGATAGGTGGTCACTGCAAACTTAGCTATTGCATAGTTTCAGAATTATAAGGCACCTTATAGAATATACATGCTAATAGAATACTTCTTCATACTTGGGACCATTTTAAGTCATTAATTTCCAACAGTGAATTCAAATGCATGTTAATCATTACTTCTATTTCCAAAAGTGTTCACTCTAAGTATACTGTTCTGTTAATTCTGATATTGGGATCTAGAAATGTTCTGTGCAGATTATATTTAAACTAAAGTTTGCATAGCACCAAATTATAAGGAATTGGTGGGCTATCTGATATGTATTTACATTGCCATATTTTTTTGCCTTTAGCTGAAACATAATAAATTCTCATGACAAGGATTTAAAAAATCTGTAGATCACTCTGAAATTATTTGCAATGAATAAGATTGTGTATTTATTGCATATTATATTTACTTAAGAAATTCCCAGATTAGTTTCAAATTTGGGAGCTTTATTTATATTTAATAGTAGTTGGAATCCATCTACATAAACCAATCACAAGCTTCAGCAATTACTAATAAGGCTGCAGGACATTTGCAACTATTATCACTATGATGCAAACTATACTAGTATAAAGAATTAACTTTTAAACTGATATGCTTATTATTTATAAATGAAGTGTCTGTGTTCTTTCTTAACTCTCACCCTCTTCTTTAGCATTTGGCAGGAGGGACTTTAAACTAGACTGCCTTGGCAGACAATACAGCAATTAAGTCTAAAGTGAGGCTCTGATTATATAGTTCTATTTTCCTGATGTAGACATAATTCCATGCTGAGACAAATCCTACACTGCTGGACAATGACATACGAGGGTGATTCAAATACAAACAGTAATTGAGTACTATGTAGGCAGATCCGAGCAGGATAGAGGAGTAGGGGGTTGAAGGTTGATGCATTAGGAAGGGGAAACCAGCTTGGTTAGCTGCTTTGACAGATTTTGGCATCTATACAGGAATGAGTGAACAAGAGGTTCCTTGCTTATTGCACAATGCATTATTACAAAGTTTTTAACCGATGAAGATTTTCATTTCTTTGAAGGCATAGTTTGGGGATGCTATACTGTCCCAGAATTGAGTGTGTACCTGGCCCAGATAATTTAAAGGCAGCCGAGAAATTGTACTTGGCACCCAAGATAAAATCTCCAATTCTCAGCTGTAAAGTTTCTCGTGACAGTGTTTTTTGACTACAGAGAAATTTTACTCATTGGGTTCCTTCATAACCAATGTAATATGAATGTGGCTAATTGTCAAGGCAAGCAAAAGCTGCCTACTGAAACAAAAGATGATGTACAGTCCAGATTTGTCCCCTCCGAGTAGTCTTTTATTTGTGCCCATGAAAGAATCGCTTGGAGGCAAATGATTCAAAACCAATGAAGACGTTGAATAACATGCGTAATTGGTTGATGACAGGCCCTCAAACTTTTTTTGAACAAGGAATATTCAAGCTTCCAAATCGTTGGCAAAAGTGTGTAGAGTATGAAGGAGGCTTTTTACAGAAGTAGAGACTTGTGTATATATTTAATCAATAAATATGTTTTAAAAAATTACTGTTTACACTTGAATCACCCTCGTATAATGAATGACACATGCCTATTTTCAGGATTCTCCTGTTCATTTCAGGATTGGCTGCATGATCACAATACTCCCCAATATATGAATGACTCAGCTGCATGAAAACTCCAAATCAGAGAGAAATATTCTTGCAATCAATGATATGCTTTCTAATTCATACAACTTAGTCTGAAGTGAATAAGGCTATATTAAATGTAGGGAATAGGAAACTCAGGTTTTATTCATTTCAACGTTAGGCATTCATATTCTATTTTTCTAGTTTCTCTGCACAAAAAGAGAATTAGAAAAAGCACACCTAAAGTGTAGTAAATCTTGAAAAATAATACATAAAATTAGAGTAAGAAATACCCACACTGAAAGGAATTTCTTTCTTTGGTGTTTTTAAGTGTTGCAAATACTATCTGAGCATATGTCATTTATGAGTGATTTTTTTTTTAATTTTTGTTCCTATTGTTTTAACCTTAAACCCATTAGGTATTTTACCAGGTTAATACAAGTTTTGCATGTAACAGAGAAAGAATTTCTTTTTCTTTCTTTTTTTTCTTATTTAAAACTTTATGACACATTACTGGTGCATTACAAAATTATGAGACAAGTAGTTTGTAACTTCATCTTTAATTATATTTGCCAAATAATAATAATTATTATAAGGGGTTTCTTTCTATCAGTCTCCATGTTGTTTTAGATGGTTATAATGATTGTTCATTTTGCAGGATGATGGATGACGAAATGTAGTCATCACTAGTAAGTAATTTGTTTGCTTTTTTCCCTGGACCCTATAGAAGCATGTTGTGTTGTGTCTGAATGCAGCTTTATTTATTTCCAAAAATACTAAAATCTTAAACTTAGAATGACCTCTCTATCTTCATTTTCATGTATGTAAGTTCAAAATGGCTAATAAAACAAAGCAACATTTATAATTTATTATTTTAATAACTTATGATTTAAAGGGGCCAAAATTGCCAAATGGTTATAAAAGTAGAAAATACTTCCTGGCAATTAATTTATAATAAACCTTATTAATGTACTGCAACTAATAATGTTATCTCATTCATCACACACTTTATTTATAGTCCCTGGACGTTTAATATATAAATGTGGGTAATTTTATTTTCTTATAATGTTCATCTCCTTCCCAGTATGGAACAAAGAGTACAACCATAGGAATAATTCTAAGAAAGGCTCCACAATTCAAAAAGTTTTGGAATGACTGATTTAAAGGGATTTATTTGTCTGTTCTTTTGTTTTCCCAATATGTATTTCTCTTAACTTTTGTTACTATGGTAACAGAGTCCTACTATATAAATAATTGATGTTGAATATTCACAGGGGCTGTAGAAGGAGAATTCATATATGGATGAGTTCATATTTTCCTCATACAATATTATGAATAGACAGTATTCATGTGCACTGTAAAAATAAATGTTTTTTTAATTAAGATATTGACCCTGCTCTAAAATAATGTTTATAAGCGGATAAAAAGAGTTGAAGAAACTGATTAAGTTACTGATAGAAAACAAACAGTTAGACCAAAATTAACACTCTAGTTTTAAAAGAAGTCCAAGAAATTCACAAAAATTCTGTACATATTTGTAGTGGTAAATAATTTAAAGCATTTGGAGATGGGCTATTCATAAATTCAGAAAAACTTCAAATGATGAAAGAAATTTCTAAAACAGATGAGGGATATTTAGCTGGAGAGTGAATTTTCAAATGTTGCAAAAATTTCTAATACCAACATAACAGGATCATAAAATTGAAAATATTGTTTTTTTGCAAGATGGCACTCCATTTTACATACATAATCCTATAAAAGCATCATTGTGCAACATATTTGGTATTGTATAAATAGTAAGAGGTTTCCAAATAGTTTGTTCTCTAGGTCACCAGACATAAACCTAAGTGACTACTGGTTTGGTGGGGTTTCTGAAAGAAAGCATTTTATCATGAAGGTCATAAAACATATCACTAAAAACACTCCAGGGAATCCAATAATCAATGCTGCTTATAGCATAGAAAAAAGCCTAATTTTTATTGCACAACATGATGATCGTATTTCAATTTTTCTTGTTTCATATTCCTATAGAAACAAATTGGTACCTGGTTTTAGTTTTTGCAGAATCTAAAGGGTGCCAAAGTTGTGGCAAACTGAAACTGGGAACTAGCTGTAAAATAATCCTAGACATTAAACTTACAACAAAATTTGTTTTAATAGTTTGATGAAGAAAAACCTATGTTATAACAATTGATAAGCAAGAAACAAATTTTAAAGTTCACATTCCTAGGCATTGGAAACCATCTCTTTACCCCTCTAGGGTTGATTATTTTAAAAGTAAAAATCTGGGATACTGTATTTTTACATCATCTTTAAAGCAGTGGAATAAAAATAATTGAGCCTAACTTCCTTGCATTATCTGGAAAAAACATAAAATAATCTCAAATAAAATAATTTAGAAAAGTATAATGCTTAAGCTTAAAAGCAAATACTTATGATATATTTTACAAATCTATCTATCTGGTGATTTCTCCACACAGAACTGTGTTTGTGGTTTGCTAATGCAGCAAATTGTAAAAAATTAGGTTTCCCAGTCATTAGTTTTCCAAATACATAATAAAGAAACAAAGATTCACATTATTGTTTCATTTTAGTTCTAGATCTATGAGCCACAGATTTGTTTAATTAATTTTTTGTCTTGAGATATTCTGTGATGATATTGTAAATGCAAACTCATGGCTATTGTGTGTGAAGCTTCTGAGCATAACTATAAGAAAAATAAAAAAATAACAGCAGTCAGTCACTTTGACGCAGCTGGTATAATAGGCAAAAAATCTCTGCAACACATTCTTGGTTCACATAGCTTAGTAATTGGCTTTCGTATTATTCAAAAGAAACTACTGAATAGCCAGTTTAACTGTTTTACAAAATGAGTAGGCTTTCATGACTGAATTCAGAATTATAACTGGAATTTGTTTCTGGTTAAGGAGCCATGGTTTATTGTTGTTTCTATCTTTTTCTGTACCTTCAGGTTGTTGTGTGTGTAGTTTTATGCTTAACATCAGTTTTTACTGCATATAACAGCTGATGGCTATTAATAATACATGAAATGAAGTATTAATTGGGAGGGAAATATTCCAGTTCCAAATTTAATGTATCTCCCTGACACTTGCTGGTTATGAGATCTGAGAAAACCTGGAAAAATCTCAGTAAGGAGTATCCTGATGGTATTTGAACTGTAGACTCAGCTGTCAGAAGTTTACTTTCCAGATGCTTCATCCACAACTGGGATCTTCAGTGGTACAGTAAAGTCTTTCTCCTAGTCACAAATGTGTTTTACTAGAACAGCTATGGTATTTATGCTGGAGGTGCTTTTATGTGATTGACTTGGGCAGGCTGTTTGGTAGATGTTAGTTCACAGTAATGGCAGTAAGTTGCCAAGTTAATCACACTTTAAAAATTAAATGGCATGTCTGGGAATCAAACCACAGATCTTCTGCTCTCCATGGTTGCTCTTACTGCTTGAGCTACCTTGGCAAGATACCTTAGATGGAAAATCAGATAAGAAGGTTTAATGTTCATATAGGTGTGTCACCATGGTAACTCAAGCAGTAAGACCATCTGCAGAGGCCCAAAGCTGTGTGGTTTGAGTCTCAGGTGTAGCATTGAATTTTTAAGTCTAATTCAACTTACCAGTTAACTTATAAAAATATTTTTATAGATGTATGAATTATTTGAGTTAATAAGTAATTTAAATGTTGTAAAGTTTATTTAATTGAGTGATTAAAAGATAAAGGAAATTCTTTTTAAAATTTAATATTATAATTAGTTATATGATCCATAAATAATGATTAAAACATTAAATTACCTAATAATTAATTGAATCTGGGACATCAGTGTGTTCTACAGAAACTTTCTGGCACTCTGGGACAAACAAATATTTCAGGACTGTTCCATAAAATCCAGGAGATAGAGCATCCCTAACTCCATTCTCTAAGCTAATGACCTTACAGCCACTCTATGCACACAGGGTTATATGGTTTTGTATTTTGTATCCAGAGGCATTGCATGAACTCAGTTGTTAGCCATGAATAAAAAAAACTAAAATGTATGGGCTGTTTCAGAAAGTAATTATAAAATGCAATGAAATCAGATAACATCTATGTACTGTCCAACTTAGGATAGTACCCAGTAGTTGCATTACCCAAAAAAAGCTCAAATTCATAAAAACATATTTTTCACTATAAAAACAGATGCTTTATTGGTTATAAAGAGAGTATTCTAACAAAATCAATTATATTATACATGTTCATGTCCCTGAAGCTTTTATATTTGCAGAGATTAAAAATATCCTCAAAATAGTAAAATAGTCAACACAAATTACAGTTTTAGATCTACTTCATAATTTCATATCTTGGTGGACATATTTTGTTTAACTCCTTTCAGACCCCATTGCCCATTATGATGCACATTAACTTTAAGTATTACTAAAAATACTTGACACTTCAAAAAATATATATTCTAGCAGTTATTTTAAGCTTAATGATAATTGTATAGTATAAAGCAAGTAAAACCAAAAAATAAAAAGTTTTGTTGAGGTTTTTAGTTTAATTAATGGCTTTAATGCTTTAAATGCAGTACATTTTGTTCTGCTAAGTACTGTCAAGGTCCCGTCAACATTTATGGATACTTTTCACTGTTTAATTATACTTGGGTGCACCCTATGCTTCACTTCAAATTGGTAGTACCAGTTAACATTGAACCTAGCTAATCTCCACCATTGTCTGACCAATGATGTTTAATATCTTTGTCGACTGAGGTAAAAACCTCATATAAGTTAGTAGATGCTTCTAAGAATAAAAGCAATTGTAATATCCTATCCTATTTAACACCCAGTTATTGTAGGAAAAAAAGTAGGTTTTGAAAATTTCAACTCATTTTTTGTAATTAAGTTTTTTTTTTATAATATCCAGTAAGACTTTTTAAAAATACAAGACAGATTGTTTGTAAAGTTTTTCATTCAAATTTCCTTGTTTAGCTCACTCTCAGTTTTACCCTGAATCTATAGAATTTTGAATGCTTATTTCACATATGAAAATATTGAATGGAACCACTGTTTGCAAATGGAAATTGAATTATTTCCACATAAAATAAAACTAATCTGGAAATAATATAATAGCAATATTGTAAATTAAATGAATGGCAAACAATTATAAAAAAAAAAAAAAAAAAAAAAGATAATATATATATATAGTTGGTTGGTTGGTATCTAATGTTGAGCAGTTGGCAGTGAAGCCATTCGCTCTCTTGCATTCCAGTATTTTGATGTCATATTATCATGTCGACTCAAGGTTGGGCAGCACAGTAGATGGTTTCCATCCATATCTTCTTTAAGTGTACAGAAAGGACACAGAGGAGATTTCACCATACCAATCCTAAATAAATGTTTATTGAGACAGTCATGTTTTTATTCAACTTTTTGTAACTTAGGCACCATAATGGCCGTTACATCACCTAAGAAAAGAAAGGTATGGACAGGAAAGAAAATGAAATGATCCCCTAGGCCTCGAATGCTCTAATACCATCGGGGGCGAAGTAAACAAGAGTTGAGTCAAGCAAGACTGGACAGGAAAGTAAAAGAGGGGATCTCATATGTGAAAAGGAAGAAATATCAGTCCAGGTCAATAACTCACCAAGCTGACCAGTGTTTATTGGTCAGCAGCCCTTCCTTTTAGTTCATCACATAATTTTGTTTAAATCGGTTCCTTTAAGTCTTCAAATTATAGAAGCAATTAAAGGGTCTCCTTTCTATTATAACAAAATTTATATGTGATTACTAACAGCTGCACCGCGTGAAGGTGAGGGGTTGGACATTAGGCTTTTGTCCAGCCTTCAATTAATTATTAAAGAAATTAAAGGGTCTCCTCCCTGTTAGTAACTTAGTCTTTCCGCAGCCAAAAAATAAATATTAAAAAATCAAACACACAAAAATATTACAACAAATATAATTATATTTAAGTAATATTCAAAATAGTCTGAATACTTTTAAAGTGATGCTAGGATAGCAAATATGATTATTACATCCTATTAGTCATATGCCACATCATGTTTTACTGAAATATATTTTCAATTGTCATTACCAGTATCTGTGTTGCATCAGAAAGAAAGACTATATTGAGAAATATTGTGTTAAGAACATAATCAGCTACTTCTGAATAGAATCAAGCAATAAAAATGGAGGCTAACAGTTTCAGTTTCAATAAAAAATCTCCTGTATGTATGTGAGATTGGTAGACTGCGTTTCTGTTGCTTTGGAATGTTTGCTTTTTTTATTGCATTGTTATAAACGATTATACTCCCATGTGTATATCTTCCAAAATTCACGGAACAGTGCATTTGTTTGTGTTACAATTTCTGTTAATTCGGCTGAAAATAATCTGCTTTTCTACCCTTTAATTATAATGAATATAAGTTGTGTGTGGTAAGCTCTGATTTCTGTGCTTATGGGCCTTGCTGTAATTAAATTAACTCTTCCAGATGTTTTGGATAGAATTGCAAATTCCATCTTCAATAGCACATTTGAAGACAGCTTCTCAGGAGGTCTGAGTCTACTACTGTGTCTGTCTGTGCTGATTTATGTATGTGTCATGGAGGTAGGACTTTGCATTGCAGATTAGGGGTATGGGTTGTCCTTCTTTAGACTTGTGTTGCATGAATTAAGTATTCCTTGCTGGCTTTAGCTTTATGCTTTCAAGTGTGGAATGCCAGCTAATGCACAGGGTGGCTCACAATCACCTGCAAATGGAAACAAAAATAGGAAGCAAGGCAGCATGTAACATTTTGGTTCACAATACCCTAGTAACAAGAACAGGAAGCACATTGATGACATGTCGATAGCCAAATCAAAAGTTGATTTTTTACATTGAGATGTCATTTGTATGTAACTGACCAAAAATATTTTTCACCTGATTCCAATTCATTGAATATAATGCAGGTAATCCAACATCAAAATGTGTGATAGAATAAACATTTTGTAAATGCAGACCATTGCTATTTAATTCCTCTAGTTCTGCCAAGTTACATCCCTTTACCAATAGTATAAACTAAAGTTATTCATGCAATATAGCCAACGTCCCCAACCAGAACAATGAGAATGCAAAGTCACACACACCTCATGGCATATATATGAGAGCGGTTCAATAAGTACCCATGTTAAAAATGAAGATACTATTTTTTTCAAATAAAAATTATTTATTTTCCAACAAAGAACCACTTTTAGATATATACACTTCTCACAACATTCCTGCAATTTTTAATCCCTCCAAAATATAGGAATTATCAAGCTCAGCAATATATGCCTCTGTCTCAATGATGACCTACCTCTTCATTTCATATAAATTTTATTCTCATGAACCATTTTTTCATATCTGGAAATAAAAAGATTACAGGGAACCAGGTTGGACAAAATTGGGGGATGTGGCAGCAATTCAAGCAGCTTGGCAGCAACAACTCCGAATGAATATGTTGGCACATTGTAGTGGTGGAACAGCACTTTCTTCTTTGCTAAATAAACTGCATGTCAAATCAGGTCAATAAGTCACTAGTGCTGTCTAGTAATTGTTTTCCTTTTTCTAAGAAATCTATGATTATAACACCCTTCAAATCTCAAAAAGTCAATGCCATAACTTTTCGAGCCAATCTTTGCCATCTTTGGAGCAGATTCACTGGAAACAACTGTTTTGATTGTTGCTTGGTTTTCAGAATATAATGATAAATCTGGGTCTCATTGACAGTGACAATTCAACAAAAAGACCTTCAAATTTCACTTAAATAACTCCAAAAACAACTTTGAAGTTGAAAGCTGTACCGGCTTGTTGTTGACACACCTATGGCCTCTGTCACCTCGAGAACTTTCGTTCAAAGATTAGTGATAATCATATCGTGGACTTTTTCAATTATTTTCTCGGTAACCACATCTGCTGGGCATCATCAAAAATGCATGTTCGACCGCATTTAAAATGATTCAACCAATATCTAACTGTTGTGATAGATGGTGAAAGATCCCCATTATCCCCTTTTATCTCATTGTAAAAGTGAATTACTGAACATTATTGCACTTTTCTCATTTTAGTAAAACCATGTTGAACAACTAACTGAAATGCCTGCTAAATCCAAACAAACCTATGAATCAGTAGTAAATTTGTTTTGGCGATATGTAACAAATGACAGTTCATGATGGTAACACCAACTTGCCTTAGCAACACCATCTATTTTGAAACACAGGTACTTATGGAACTGCCCTCTATAAATCAGGACAAATGGACCCACAGCAGTAGACTCTAAGATTTGAAAAGGAACCTTTGAATGTGCCTCTAAATATAGATGCTACAGCTGCAAGTGAGAAAATTAATTTAGATTTTAGTCTAAGGCCAGAAGTCCTCCTTGCCACATCAACAATGGCTGCTAAAGCATTTGCACCTTGATGAATTTTTCTTTCTTTATTTTTTTATTTGCTGTTTTCGATATGTATATGAATAAGTTTTCATGTAATGCACATTCCTAGTATTTAGAGCCATTGCATGCTATAAAATATCATAAGATCTATTTATAAACACTTTTTCCCTCCTGCATATATGTTGCCCACAGAGAAGAACTGGTATTGAATTTAAACTGCAGAAATGTTATTAAATCCAAATGATTTAATATCATCAACTTATTTAAATATATATGTATATATGTAAACAATGCTAGTATATAGCTTTAACTAAACTTGGTATTTTAAGGCTCTCCCAAACATATCATAAAGGAGAAAGTATTATGGTGACTATGAGCTCATAAATTAGTGACCTATTCAATATAAGAATATTAGGAGTTTCAACTAAATACAGTTACCTGTTACCACAATTTCATTGTTTTCTTTTATCACATTCAAGCCACTTGTTTTCATATAAATGCATCAGAAAATGGCACTGAAACATTTCTGCTTTTTTATACATTTAATAGTTATATAGGCTATCATGCTTCAGCATTACATTTATTACTTTCTCTAGTGCATATGTACAACGATTATATTAGATAAAGAAGGTACTATATTCCAAGAATCGATACAAGATTTCACCAGAAACATATGTTTTGAGACCCCCTGAATCCAAAAAAACATTTTTAGAAAAATCTGATGTGTTCCATTCACATGACTTTCTCTACATCTATGCAACAAATTATTGCTAAAAAGCTAATGCTTCTATTTACTTCATGCTAATTGAGAAAAAACTACCAGAAATAGTCTTATTACTAACTTCCATGTAAGTAAAAGTATAATAAGGGAGTACCATAGGTTAAAGTGCTAGTCAAAAGCTGGTTGATATGTGACTGTAGTTCCTTTGTTTGTATGGACACAAGTTGACAAATTCCTGTATAGGAAAAGTATAAGTTTTTTAAAGCTGAAACCAAAACAAAGAATATCTCAAAAACGATCAACTCAAAAAAAAAAAAAATTACATAACATAAACTGTGTGTTTTAATCTGCTCTACATTTTTTGTGGGGTAAGTTTTTGTCCATCTCTTATGGTTTAGCAGTTATGCAAAATTTCGTAAAATTCATCCAGAATAAAGGCTATTTCCAGAAAATTCAAGATATAAATTATCTTTATTATACAATATTTTAATCAAAATTGTTAGAGCCAATTTTTAGAAAATAAAAATTTTCGAAAAAACTTCCATGTAAAGGGTAGTTGTGGGTGGGGGGTTTTCTTGAAAATCTTCGTGTCACATCCTTGCAAGATACCAAACTTAAATACCTAGTGTGGTATTTAACAGCTTTTTCGTTTTTGAGCTATGCTGTCCACAGACACACACACACACATACACATGCACACACATGGAGTTTTTTCCAGAAATGCTTTTTTTTTAATGCAGGGGGATCCAAAACATGTATTTCCGGTGAAATCTCACTATCAAATTTTTGGATGCATTACAATACCTTCTCTATACACTATGTACATAATACGTGTAGAGAAAGTGAAAAGGCTGTGTGTGTGTGTGTGTGTGTGTGTGTGTGTGTGTGTGTGTGTGTGTGTGTGTGTGTGTGTGTGGACAGCACAACTCAAAAACAAAAAGTCCATTAAATAAACCAAACTTGGTATTTAGGTTCAATATCTCCCAAGTATGCAAAACAAAGATTTTCAAGAAAATCCCACCACCCCAAAATACCCTTTACATGGAAAAATTTTTGAACATTTTTATTTTCTCAAAAATGGCTCTAACAATTTTGATTAAAATATTGTATATTAAAGATATTTACATGACAAATAAAATGTATATCTCGAATTTCCTGGGAATAGCCTCTGAAGTCTTCATTCTGAATGAACGATCTTGTCAAAAGACACAATTTTACAGTTTTGTTGTGGAGCTAACAGTATCCAAGATATTCCTAAAATGATCTTGTCAAACACACAATTTATGTCCTTCACAATTTTGTTGTGAAGCTATTTCTGAGATATTCCTTGCTATTAGTTTCAATTCTAAAATAGTTATAGTTTTCTCAGAAAGGAAGTCACCCATGTTTCTTTTGTTTTACTCCTGACCAAGCAAATACACGATTTGCAATGACTATCGCATAATGACAGCTTTTAAAACATTTGACTATCACTTTAACATAGTGCATTCCTTTCTACTTATAAGGAACTAAGTAATAAGAATATTCTACTAATGCTTACCTCAATTGGTTCTTGGAAGCAATACTGGCAATGCAATATGAGTGACAATGGGCACCACATTGCTCATGGAAAACTAATGTTCACAACAGGGTGACATTACTCTGTGGTGCTGCTGTAAAGCATTCATGATTAAAGACTGGCAGTTTAAAAAAGTTCTTGCTATCTTCTATAACGAAAAAATAAAACAGGTTGTAGCTTTAAATGCATAAAAAAAAAAAGCAGCTTCCTCTGCTTTAAAAAGATTAAATTTGCACTTTGTCTGTAAATTAAATGTAAATATGTACAATTATTTCAGGTTCAGTGAAGACCATGACAATTTCTAACCATGCCTTTTGCCTTTCCATTATATGTTTGTAAGCATGTGAACTCAATTTATACTCTGGGTCCAGCTTCATCATTTCAGTCAACATTATTTCCAAAAAAGAATGTACTTTTCGATGTAGCCATGTTTAACAGTAATCAAAGAACAACAAAATAGATGAATTCTGTGGATGTCACCAATGGTGGGTGATAAAAGTTAACTCCAATTCAACTTTCTTTCTACAGATTTTTATAATGTTCATATTGGTCATTCATTTTGTTGCTCATGTTCCATCACCAGTGTTCTTCCATTGTGAACCTGGCAAAGGAGTTTTAGTGGAAAAATAAAACAGTTGAAATATATAAAATAAGGAACATTTTGTTCTCTGAAGTTACAGCAGAGTGAATCTGTGGCACTAGTGCAATTAATGAAGCTGTAGCAAAATATCCACATCTTACCTATTCAATTTGTTTAAAGACAATATTTATATTCTGGACATGATCTGAGTCTTCTAATGAATCAGGAATGATATTTATTCTAATTTTCTGCATCAGTAGGACAAAAATTGACATACCTAAAATTTAAAATTAAATTATAAGTTTATTAATTTTATAATGAAACATAACAGTCTCATGTCAACAAATACACATATTAGAGTGAATTGTTAGCTAACTGAAATCTAGGGAAAACTACATATGTGTAAGTACCTGTTAATAAATGCAACCAACAGCAAACATTTTGTGTCACCAAATATCATTAAGTAATTAAATACAGTCAAAACATAATCATTAAAGATTTGAAGAACACAGAGTAAGATAGTCAAAAGCTTGGATTTTTATGACTCCAATTTAACTCTGTTGTTATCCTGTGAAGTCATCATTAATATTTAATCATGAAAATATTCAGGATTTCAAAATAATTAAACTGAAAATTCCTAGAACGTTGATCCATCTAAAAAGCTATGAATCATAGCAGTTGAAAAATATTTTCCATTTATCATCATCATCATCATCATCATCATCATCATCATCATCATCATCATCATCATCATCATCATCATCATCATCATCACCACCACCATCATCATCATCATCATCATCATTACCATTACCACTTACTGTTACTGTTGTTGTTGTTGTTATTATTATTATTATTATTACTATCATTATCATTATCATTATTGATATTATTATTTTACCTTCTTGTTTTCTGTTTGTTATATTTTTAAATTTGTTTTATAAGATAATAGCTGGGGCTATGTTCATAGAAAGCAGTTCATAATTCATACCTTTGTTTAATTCAGCAATTGTTTTTGTGTACCTGTGTCCCAAAATTGGTTCTCAGTATTCTTTATGTTTTCCACTATTTCACAAATCAACTATCCCTTGAACATGTCCCTGGAACGTCTTTAATTTCTTTTAAGCGAACTTCAATTTAATTATTCAAAGAACATTTTAAAGAAATATATATATATATATATATATATTGTGGTGAAATAGTTGATCCCCTTTTAGCCAAATCATTTGCCTTTACATTGTAATTAATTTCCGTTATGTTAACAATGGTGTTATCTTCTGGGCATACTTTTAAGAAGAGTTCCTTCTGTCAATTAAGTTACATACGAGGGTTCTATATGATCACTTTCTCCATTCCTTTATTAGCATTGTTTCATGACAATACAAGAATTACAAAATTTAAGTGCTAGTTATGCTCTTACATTATTAAAGCTGAGTTTAAGCTCCTAATTTCATTGCAAAATGTTAAATACTAAAGATTATTTTAAAATGTGTTGCAGTTTATATGATGATGACACAGATGTAGAAGATGCACTTTCACCAAATTTGGATCAGCTCGTGGTGAATCATAACAACATTGCTGCAGAAACTGATGTCATTGGTAACATGGAATGGAAGAAGCCTAGTTTCACTGTTACAGACTTTGATATGGATGACGATGACTATGCTGCTGACAGTGACGACTGTTCAGTGTAAATCAGCGCTTCATCTGTTATATTGAACGTTTATCACAAAACTTATCCACAAAGAAGGTTCCTAAGTGCCACACAGATATTGGAAAGTGTCTGCTCTCATATTTTGAATAGTGATATTTGTAAACTTACAAGTGCACCTTATCTTAAGAAGAATGAGTATGTATATGGTAAAGAATTTTGAATCAGAAAATAAAGGAAAAGAAGATCATATCTGAGAAATTCCTCCTTGCAAACAGAATTTGTGTTCATTTCTCAGGAATGTAGAACAAGCAGCAAAGACTTCTCTGAGAACTTAAACATCACAAATGTGAAATTTTATCAGAAGGCTTGATAATAAGTGTTGTACTGATCTTCTGTAATGTTGTTATACAGTTTTATTATACATAATAGCATTAGTCAAATGGACAACTTTTAATGGGACATTGTTGCAAGATGTAACCTTATTGTCTTTTTATCAAACAATGAATAGAAGTGGGTTTTAACACTCCTTAGCAGTTACTTTGATAACAGTGGGCAAAATCTCTGCAAGTGCAGAAATTGAAGACAGTTAATAAATAAACTAATAATCAGACTATGATTATTGAGTAACAGTATTCTTAATTTTATTTGCTATTGTAAAATATTAAATACAATAATTGGATCACAAAGTCCTCAAAAGTGCATGCCAATGTGCCATCTAGCTAGATATGCTACTGACAGGTCCATTGAAGAGGAAAGCTTGCTGTATTTTAAAGCACTTAGGCTAAAGCAATGAAAGAAGAGTTAAATATGTTTATTCCAATATATACTTCCTTCATGTAGTCTGTTCAGATGAGATAATTTCCTTTTATAAAACATTTTAAATAAAATTTTTATCTGATAATATGCTAAATTTGTAAGAGTTGATATAATCATTTAACATCAGAAAAACTGCTATTATATGTTGTTCATTACATTTTATTCTGTGCATAAGTTTTCTTTTAGGAGTAATGGTAAAATTTGATCACACAAAATTTTAAGAAAGTAATTTCTATTTCTGTTCTTCTTTAAGTGTATTCCACATTTCCATTTTTCTTATAACTGAAGTTTTACCCATTATTTAAAAATATCCTTCTCAGACAAAGTGCAAATAAATTCTGCTATTATTCTCCATATTTTAGTGTAAGTTAGAAGTAGACTGTCCCTTAATTTAGTGAGCAATTTTAATTGTTTTTTTCCACAAAAGCCATGTGTAGGATACAAGTTGAATAGCTTGAGTCAGAGTGAAAAATTCAATCACAAGGTGATCTCAAATTATTTTGAGATGACATACCCCAATGGCAGCTTACAGTGTTATAAGTACTTTTAAGTCCTGGGCTTCATAGGGATCACTTATTGTTTACCAGGAAACATTCAACTCAATTGAGGAATTTAATTGTATTGGCATGTTGCCATGGTAGCTCATTGGTTAGAACATCCAGCTAAACATTAGGAGATCCATGATTCAAATCCCAGCTATGTCATTAAATTTTTCAATCTGACTCTACTTATCCAACTAATAGCAATGTCAGTGATTTAGTAAGGAATGCCCAAATACGTATCCCATTATTGGGGTTTAAATTATTTCTTTTTTTAAATATTTCAATGCTTTCACAAATTATTCTGTGGAAGTAGTTCTCTCATAAAGATACAATTTGTTAATATGGTAGCTTATATTGGTTGACTTTGACAACATTAGTTTCCTGGATGGCTAACTTTATAATGTTTAATGCATTCCTTTCTGTTGGCAACCTTGGGTCTATCATGGAGTAATGACTCCCATGAAGAATTCTGAGAGCATTAAAATATTTTTTAAAAACAACATTGGGGGAGGCCTCAATTATATTTGGTACCCCTGAATGCATAATTTGCATTGCCATTGGTCAAAGCAATAGTGACACTCTGAGACAGTCTACCCTTAATTGATATTGAGACATAAATAGAAGATAAACAGTTACCTACATATTTTACACATTGTGCAAGTAGCTCATCATTTGTTAGGCAAAATGTCAGCTACAAGAGAAATGAAGATGTGGCATGCACCAGAAGAAAACAGGAGACATTGACCATGAACACTCCCCTTCAGATTCAACTTCTGTTATAATTAATAATCTCAACATTTCCAAATGCAGCTATGAACAGTCACAGAATTCTGTGATATAGATTTCTTTTAAAGGAAGTAAATTTGAAGAAAGTTTACTTTTTTCATTAATCTTATTTCAGAGTAATTTCTTTGCATTCTGCCTTAAGGGCATAATTAAATAGTGTAAGAATAAGCAAGGAAACTCTGCTAGATATGCATGCATATTATTTAAGAGAAGTAATGGTTGGCAAAACTGACCGTTTAAATGCTTATTCTCTTATCACAAACTTATTCATTTTACAAAATTTACGTTCGTCATGATGAAATATAACAAAATGGGGAGATATTTATTTTGAATGCAGGTTGTCTCATTTAATAATTGATTACTTTATTTTTTTGAAATTTTATACTTAATGCCTAACAAAATATTCCAGTGATTATTAATCAGAAAGTGAGACACAAATATTTTATATAGTTTATTATTATTCAAATGTTTTAAACATATGAGTTTCCAACTAAAGCTTCTAGGTTCTTTGCTATACACAAGAAAAGAGCTTTCTATATTAGCTTTACAAATTATTATGCACAATCTCTGCCATATTAAAATGTAAAATATAGATTCTAAAATTTAATTAACGTTCATTACATACAATTTCTGTGCTCCTATTTGCTTGGTAGATTTTATTTATGAAGTTCCAGAATCTTGAGAGCTAGATTCTGTAGCTAGAGACAAATGGAGTTCTGATGTTTCTTTAAATTCCTTCCACTTTGCTCTCCAGTGACTATAGTGAGCTGCTTTCTATTCCCTCCCTAGCATTCATAGGTCCAGCAAATTCTACCAACTAGGTGTGTAGAATACATTTTAATTTTGCTCTCAAGACTCTGGAAGTAGAGAATGTTATATTCATTAAAAAAAAAGAAGGAAAAAAATTCCACTTTTATAGCATTTAAGCAACTCAAGTTTTGTGTTGGCAAACATACAACTAACAAATATTTTTAATTTATTTTAAGTGAACTTTGATTTAATTATTTTATTTTGGATCTAAATCTTTATGTCCTCTTCTTTGAATCTACATTTAGCTTCCAACTAGTGGTGCAAGGTGCAAATATGAACATTTAAAAATAGATATTGGAGAAGTGTAATATCCAGTTATAAGAATCTCTGTATCATATTTAGTGGTCAGACTAAGTCAGTTATACCATGTGATGCAAAACTGTAAATGGTAAATGTAGTACAAAGTAGTTCTCATATATCCTCTCCATGATATAGTTTCACAGAATAAATGTGAAAAGTTTTTTGTGAACTTATATTAAAGTTGAAAAGAGCCTTGAAAAATTCTAACAATGTTACTGGCGAAGTTTTGCTAACATTAAATTTTTGTCATACGTATGTAAAGGAATAGGATTTTGTTATTCTAGTCCAACTGAGTGCTGTACCATAAATGAATCCAAAGATATGGTCTTCAGTAATAAATAACAATTGAACTGTAAATTTACACAGTTCTTACTCATTTAATGTTAGATTTAATTTGAAGAAATGTTAGTGTTTTATTGTTGACCTTTGTTACACAAAATGCTCCCTGTGCACTATGTTGTTATTCATATGCAGATTTTGTAATAAATGTGAAATATTGGTGAAATACTTATGTCCTATAAGTAATATTATTATATATGAAGAGACCAAGCTTATGTTGTTGGTGAAAGTTTATACAGTATGTTGCATTATTTGAGCCTAATTGAATTCAGTGTGTTTGTTGTTTGCAATTAATACTCGTTATAATTTTTACAGTGCTGTATGATTAGTGACAAAGAAACTGGTATATATTCAACCATGCACTAACCTGTATAGGAATGTGAATGTGTTAGCAGCAGCTTTTAAGAGACTAGTAATACATTTTTTATTGTAATTAGTATCAAAATAATTTGAATGTGTGTGAAGTGATGATGAGCTGCTGTTCTTATGTTCATCAACATAATTCTCTATTTTTAGAGGACTTTATAACAGCGATATTATTTATAGTGATTTGTTTATACAAAAACATTGTGGTTAGCCTAAAAACTGTGCATTTTGTAAGTTATAATATTTCAAATTAATTTCTGTAGAAATATAAAGTATGTTGCAGTTTAAGATTTGCAATAGCTGTAGATTTTTTAAAACAAGAAAAACTAACATAATGTACTATTGAAGCCGCAAATGGCAATTTAGATAATTGCACCAAAAACTATCAGAAGTTTAAATGTATATTTAGAACCCATTCATTGTTTAACAATGATTTCAGCAAAGGTGGAAGATATTAAACATTAATGGTGCTATAATACAGTGATGTTATTTCTTGTTCCTATAACTCTTTGACTGGCAGGGCCATCTATAAAAATTGTGTACCCCAAAAAGTAATAAATAGTAAGGGCACTTACCCAATCACCCAAGGTGGGTCATCCCCTTATTAGGTAGTCATAAACACATTTATAATTTGTACAATGGAAAATTACTGGCATATGATTATGAGAAAATAGCATTTTCAAATGGATAATTTGTAGTTGTAGTTAAAGATATGTTAAGTAAACCAATGCTTTAGGATTCTTTGGATTGGATTTGGGCTAAATTTGATTCTTTCATCTCCCTCAAAATGTCATGATAAATTCACTTTTCTGATGCTTAACTGAATGGCTCTTCTGGGACTCCCCAACCACGTGTGTCTCTGCCCTGATTTGTCGGTGGCCCTGCTGTAGAATTTTAGTGATTGCAGTATATCGAGAAACAACTGCTACTGTATGTTTATTCCTCTTGCCTTCTTATTCCTCTCCCTTTGTTTAATATTTGGTTACTGTTTTTATGTTATTCATGATCACCAGAAAAATGTGCAGATTAACATACACTAAGTGAATGAAAAACAGATCAAATGTTGGAACTGCTTTCAGAACATGCTACACTTGCTAACATTCGTGTCCTCTCTATATTTCAGCTCGGAATGACATATCAAGATTGGTATGTGCATTAATGCTAATCCTTCAGTAGTGTTAGTACATGAACAGTTAGTGTTTGCTTGTCATTTGTAAGATGTCAGATGTCTAATTAAAACCTCCATGTTTCCAAATGCTTTTTTTATATTTCTTTTTTCTTGAATAATAATAAGTTGATTGTTTCTGAGCATTATGGCTAGAATTTAGACTGTTAGTCTCAAGTCCAGTTGGAGACTTCATTTGCTACTTAATATATAAAATGTATAATTGGAAGATAAGTTTGGCTTCCTCAAATTAAATAATCAAAAGCTAGCTAAGATGAAAGAAGTAAATTTAATATCTTGTCCATAATTTTTCAAATTCATTTACATCTCAAATGACACCATTACATTCATTTATTGATAGATGGTACTGCTCCACAGTATTATTTTCACAAACCCATGAGAATAGGTACTCATTATTTTAGCTACTTGTAGTGGTAGATTAGATTAGATATTGTTCCCTGAGTAAGTACCTGAATTCTGAATCCTTTCCTAGTTCTTCTCTGGTTATAGAAAGAATAAGTCTCTTTCGTTGCCGGAATGGACAGTCAAAGAGGATATGCACGGAACTTCCTCAACCTCTTTGCCCATTCTACAAGCAAGTGGATTCATCCTTACAGAGTCCTACTATACATACATGTTTCCTGAAGTGACCATGTTCAGAAATAATTGCAACTCTTTCCATAATCCTGATGTATCCAATCTCAGGAGAGATGAGAAAAGTATGCTGCACAGACCTATCACCAGTTTGCCACTTGAGTTGGTGTCTTTCCCTAATACATACTTTTACCAAGATTTTGGGAGCATGTGATTCCATCCACAGGGCTAACATAAGGTATCTCAGTACCCTTTGAGCCAGCTGATCAACTGTTATGGAAATGATTTCCAAAAATGCCCTAACATCCTGACACCCATTGAAGTTTGAGACTGTTGAGATGATGGTATTTAGGCATTCCCAAATCACTTTTATTTTACCTAGTCGAGGAAAGTGCTTTTAAAAAACTGATTACCTGCGATGAGAGTTTAACCTTTCTAAAGCACAGCTTAGAATATCAAATATTTCTGCCTGAAAAACTGTACAATATCTCACAAGCCTTACACTGATATTTGTCCTTGGAGTTAGATCATATATGGCTGCACCCATTTGTGTTCCTAATCAGGATCCATCTGTAAACCAAACAAGTTGGTCACATTTTTATAAGGCATTGTCTTCTCGAGATCTGAGAGTTACCATGAATGGAGGAAAAAAGCAATATTGAGTTTCATTGCGTCAGGCCTTATTCTCAATACTGGAATATCTAGGAAATGTAAGTTAGAGGTACATCCAGTTGTTGAACAGTTCCTGTTTGCACTAAACCGTAAGTAGTAACTCTGGCCTCTGCTTGTAAATAAAGGTCTGTGGAGGGTGTCCTAGTAAAGACTCCAATGCAATAGTTGACTGCTTCTAAAGGCCTCTGTAATGCAAAAATATGCTAATCTCTGTAGCTTGGTAAATTTACCTGTTGCAGCAATTTGTAATGTTTTCCATCATCAAACAATGAAACTGCAAGATATTGTGGGCCTAACCATTGCAACTATTTCAATAGTGTGTTTGATGGTTACAAGTGACCATCTAGTTCTATGGAGAGCAATATCAACATGCTCATTTCAAGTAGTTCTTTTTATCTGGTACAAGCCCTAGATATTTAACTAACTGTGAATATTCCAGAGCTTCCTTTTTAAGAGGCAATCAATAAGTATCTCCCAGAAACCCAATTGGGTTTCTGAAGAGGGAGATCAACCCTAACCGCAATAGAACTACTGCTAAATAACATATGGCAAGCCCTTGAAGAAAAAGAAAAATTCTACTTTGTATTTATAGACTTCATCAAGGCATTTGATCTCATAAACCAGAAGCTAGTGGTAGAGAAAATAGAAGAAGCGATTCTTGCCTGTGGTGCCATTTTTACTAAAAGCGGCATTAAATACTATTAAAAAAACAAACTAGAAGAAGTTGTAGACAGAAGCAGTAAATGGACACAAATTATAAGCTCAATACTCTACTGGAAAAAATAAGGATATCAACCGATCCTTCTTGGAGTTGATACTCCAAACATATGTAGTACTATAGGGTGCTCCACTAAGTCCTTTTACTTTTTATCCTGGCAGCAGAAGAAGTTATGAGAGTAACTCAAAAGAGAGACATTTATCATACGTGTATGCTGACCATAAAGCAGTCAATTCAAAAGACGTTATAAAACTACAATACACAATAAGTAATATGGAAGAATGATGCTGCAAACATAAGTTCGAAATAAACATTTCAAAAATAGAACTAATGATACTTAGACAAGGAGGGCAGGCACCAGCTTTGGCAGAAAGCATTATCAAAGGAAGAAGTATAATCACTGCAAAAGAGTTCAAATATCTGGGAATCACATTACAAACAAGTGTCAACTGTTTTACAAAGCATGTGACAGAGAAAGCAGCACAAGCTAAAAGAGCGATGTACCAAATAAGCAATATCAGAACCCTCAACTTAGAGACAGCAATGACATTCAGAACAAAAATAATGCCAATCCTAACATATATAATAGAAGTCATATGGTCACACCTTAGGATAAAAAACCTATCCATAATAGAAAGAATAAAAGTGCTATATATCAAAACAACTATGTAAGTGTCAAAGACTACCAGATCCAAACTCGTCTACCTTCTCGCAAGAGAAACATTCCATATTGAGCACCTCAGGACAGTTTTGCTTCTAACAAATGCAAGAGCCTCAGAGAAATTACTAAATTTGCTGAAAAGAAAAGGGGAAGAAATACCCCCAAATTCTATGAACAGGGGTCATGATATACCAGACATAGACAGCATCCAACTTTGAGATGAGGCATGTACTTACAAGAATGGTAGTAATTGGCTTTGACCATGTAATTTGTAAAACTCAACATTTAATGAACCAGCGGAAACGTGTGAATGTAAACTTTGTGGATAGATTTGTGAACGCTACCATTTAGAACTCTGCAGCAAAAGAGTAAAATCCATTAGAGACTATGCAAACCAAGGTGAGAGTGCACAATCTCAGTAATGTAATGGAAATGTATTTTACCTCTCTTTGTATGGCTATTTAACTGCAATAAAAGTCTTACAATATTCCAGGGTTGAATTACCTAGTTTAAAATTTCCTAAGCCTTTTAAATTCCTCCTTTTGGTAAAAGGAACAACAACTGTTTTTCTGAGACAGATATGTAAGCCCTGACGCATACATAAGCGTGAGTTTATCTGTCCACAATTTATCGTGTTTGAGTTTGAATTGGAAAATCTTCCAATAATAATTAATGCTAAGTCATCGTATAGTCTTTGTATAATATCCCTCCTGGTCTGCTTTGAGCAGACCATTCAGCATGATACTCCAAAGCAGGGGAGAGAGAAACCCCCCTAGGGACAATCCCTTGTAACAACAGTTCTTTTGGTTTCCACAACTACAGAGTGTCATTGTCTCCATACTTCAGTACAGCCAAAACCACAGATTCACAGGGAGCATTATCCAAAGTACTTTCTATGTCCAGAAAAGCTCCTACAGGTATTTCCTTACACGGTTTTGAGTCCTCTAGTCTACTGACTAGAATGTGCATCATGTTACTCAGAATTAAAAGTAACATTGAGTTGATAAATGACACTAAACAACACTCACATTTAAATTTCCCAGAACATATTTCCGAGGCTAGTTTCCTCCATTGTCAACTGGACATTGAACTAATCGCTGGTGGTGACGCTGATCGATCCATTGATTGCTCTTTGGTGGCTCTATGAATTTGTATAATGAGTCACCCTATATATTGAAGTTGATAATTCTGTTTTTGTTTTTCCAAATAAAAATTTGTTCCCAAGTTGCCAATTCCAGCTTTCCTGTTATGTGTTTCAATAGTTTTGGCACTGAGTTTATATCATGGCTTTCTGTCCAAAAATGGATAGCAACTGCTGATTTCTCTAGATGTTTGTGCTTTGTGCATTTGAAGTGTTTTTTGGTTCTTTTTCCAGGTTTCTTGGTTTTCCCAATGTAAATTTTGTTGCAACTGTTCCATTCTATTTGGTTAATTCTGGATTTCTTATTTGAAGTGATGGTGTCTTTAGTGATGGATCCAAGTACATTTTTTATGGTGTACTTATTAACTGGTGCCAATTGTATGTTGCATTCTTTAAAAATCTTTTTGAATTTGCAAAATATATGTGGATGAAATGTGAATTTCAAATATTGCAAAAATAAATGGCTTCCAAAAGTCACTAGTAGACAAAAAAAGTAAATGTAGCAAAAAAGAAAAGATTGTTAAAGGAAAGAACTTCATACAAAGGAAGAGAAAAACTGTTTGAAAAAATTCATATTTCATCCACATATATTTTACAAATTCCAAAAGATTTTTAAAGAATATAACATACAATTGGCACCAGTTAATAAGTACAACATAAAAATATACTTGGATCCATCACTAATGACAGCATGCCATCAAATAAAAAATCCGGAATTTATCAAATAGAATGGAACAGTTGCAACAAAGTTTACATTGGGAAAACCAAGAGGAACCTGGAAAAAAGAACCAAGGAACACTTCAGATGCATAAAGCACAAACATCTAGAGAAATCAGCAGTTGCTATCCATTTTTGGACAGAAAGCCATGATATAAACCAAGATCCGAAACTATTGAAACATAACCAGAAGGCAGGAATTGACAACTTGGGAACAAATTTTCATTTGGAAAAACAAAAATTGGATTACCAACTTCAATATCCCTAGGGTGACTCATTGTAGAAATTCATAGAACCACCACCAGAGCAATCGATAGATTGATCAGCATCACTATCAGCAATTAGTCAATGTCCAGTGGAAACTACCTCCAAAATATGTTCCGGGAAGTTTAAATGTGAGTGTTATTTAGTGTCATTAATTCACTAAATGTTTACTTTTAATTCGATCTTAACAACACTGTCATCAACTTCCAAAATAAAAAAGTATGTTACACAGAGCTTTGATGGCTGGTGGGCATATTGGTTTTGATGGAGGGGGTAGTTTCTTACAGTACCCTCCTTTGAATATATATATTTCAATCAGTCTTGCAAAGCCTTTAAAAGGAGCACTGCAAGATTGATTAGTTGATAGGCCTTAATATTGGTGTAATTATTTCAAGCGCTCTTAGGAATAAACATTTCTATGGTAACTAAAAGCTATACTGGTCTGAAAGAGGTTACAGAGGAAGGTATAAAATGAGTCAGGACCTTCCTGCAGCAGTTAAAGAAAGATACCATCTCCACCTGGCGATTTAAATGGGCAATTGATAAATTCAGCCTATTTAACACTACGGATTATGAATACTTGATGTGAAAGTTCCCAGTCCTTTTGTGATGCTCTTGGTCTAGTTTTCACAGTGGCCTATGGATTTGCAGGTCTCGTCATATATGCCCCAAGAAAGTGTTGTCAAAGAAAACTTTGAGGGTTCTTTCAGCTGAGCATGCAAAGCCACCTATACATGTGCATAATGTTTCTATGGAATTTATTGGATCGGGCCAATGGTCTTTGTAGCCTACTGTCTGTTACAGACTAGATATTTCCTAACAGAAGGGTTACCAGGAAGATCACTTGGCCTTACATATGCTTTTATTGTAATCAGTGAGGGCTTTTTTGATACTCCCTCCAGTTTCTGGTTATTTTGCCTTTTAAAGAGATATTTCACTCTGCCTCTCCTATGTTTAAAGTCTGTAGTCCACTTTCTTGGATTTCATCCACATTTATGTGAAGCAATTTTTGTGATATAGCCTCCTTATCAATATCACCAAAACATCTAACTCTTATCAATCTGCTCCCACCTGAGAGATCCTGCACACAGGGCTCCCAACAGGTTCTCCTGGAATTCCTCTTTTAACTACATTAACATTAAAGGATGTGTAGTTATGATCTGAAAGTGATGGTCAATTCAAAACTACCAATCAGTGATCTGAATTGAAATGTACTCAGTACAAAAGCTGGTGTTAATAACTTCTGCCTTATAAGATTTGCAAAGGTAGACTTGTTATTGACATTTAGAATATATAAATTACTGGAGAGTAGAAAATATAAAACAGTGCAGACTAACTTTTTCAAGTGCTCAGGCACATTTAACCATGCATGATAAGGTGCAGGTGCTATCACCAACCAACCACTATCTTTTTACTACTACTAGTACCACTACAAACATGTATAAGTGTAAAAATATTTCAAAGAATTACAATTAAAATTGCTTAAGTTTACAACTTGCATAATTAATGTGTAGTTTGGCAGTGCATGTTTGCTGTAAATGCAGAAAAATCTGGTATATAGCTGGAACAAGCTGTTCTTAATACATCATCTAGATGCGAGTCTGTGAAACTAAATCAGTACTTATTCTTGATGATACTCGTAGACAAAAATGTGACCGCGCAAAGATATGTCGAGCCAAAAAAAGAATAAGTTTCAAAGCAACTCTACCAATGATGGGATATTTATTCCTGTCCATGAGAGGCCAAAAATTGCTTGAACTTGATAAAATGAAATATCTTCTTGAAATTTAAAATTTCTAATTCTTCAAGATTACAATTTCTAAAGATCTCACATATCCTACCTCCAAGTTAAGCATTGTCAACTGAAGTGAATGGGTTATTGATAAACATAATCACTGGCCCAAGTGCTGAAAACTAGCTAAACCTGTTACTGAATTCTGTGACTATAATTTTAAGGTCCTGAGCAAAAGATGGAACATCACATTTGCAATATTTACAGTTCCCATAACTGATTTCAAAGTTGGAAAGTGTGATAGGGAATTTCTGTTTAAATATGCAATCTATAAGTTTGTTTCCTTTAAAAAACGATTTTTCCCTTGCAATTTGAGGTTTAGTTCATTTAATTTTGAAAAAGAAATGGAAATGGAGTTTTATTTATGGACAGTCTTTTTGCTGTGGTTCTCAACGTCCCATTTTATATTGGGCATGAAAAGCTACTGTTTTGCTCAGAGGGCTGTTTTTCAGGCCTGAGGTTCTTTTATGTGCTGTAAATCTAAGGCTTGGGACCAACAGCTTTACTTCCCTCTATGCTAAGGATTTTTATGCCTGAAAAAATCTATCTCCTCCACCAGGTTTGAACCATTTAATTTTTTTAATTCTCTTAAAAAATGGAATCTATGAGTATAAAAATAACTAAAAGTATATAAATAGGACCAATGTTTTTCTTTATTCCTAAAAGTTTGAATTTTGGGCAAAAAATTCTTTTTTAGGGAGGGAAGGCCTTTGTTTATTTTTACTTAATTCACCTCTCCCTTACTGATCCAAAGGCCGCGCCGTGGCCGAGTGGTTAGACCACTCGACTCTCACCTAGACGGTCGGGGTTCAATCCCAAGCGACCGCATGTGAGATTTGTGGTGGACAAAACGGCGCTGGGGCGGGTTTTCTCCGGGTACTCCGGTTTCCCCCGCCATCGCATTCCACCGGTGCTCCGTCATCATTCATGTATCATCGGTGTCACCGCCTGCGGTGCCATTAGTAGTTAGAGCGGGCGTTAAACACTACCAAAAAAAAAAAAAAAAAAAAAAAAAAAAAAATTACTGATCCAATTCACCTCAGGTGATATCTGCCAAAAAACATATTTAAATGAGCCATGGTATGTCATCAAGTATTTGACAACATTGCCCGGATGATTTCAGAAAATCTAACTTATCTAGAAGACTGCAGAATTGTTGCAGACTTTTCCTCCCTACTAAGCCGTCTTATGTCTGCACGAAGATTATGTCACCATGCTTAGAATGTGTTATATTCAAAAGATTTCTGAACAATCAGTGACATATAGAAGTTGACCTGATGTCATTTACTACACAAATTAAAATTTTCATGACATGGTCAAACTGCAAAACCTTTGCCCATAAAGCTTCTTGGAGGATAATGCAGTGATAAGAAAGAAATTTTCAAAATGAATCAACTTTAGCACAAGGAGCAAGAAACCCATTATTCTTCCCAATTTTTTGTTATAGCAACAAGTTTAAAGTGGAATGTTACTACTTTTTGCAAATTTCAGGAATGCATTAAATACAAGGTGTGTGATCAAAAAATAACTAGTTTTTGTTTATTAAACAATCTTTATTTATGCATCTACATCAACTTTGTGCCCTTCAAAATAAACTCCCTCTGATATAATACACTTGTGCTAATATTTTTTCCAATCTTGGAAGCAACTCTGGAACTCACTTTTCCTTGCGATGTTCAACTACTTCAGCAATTCTGTTTTTAGCTCATCAACAGTGGCTAAATGATCCTTTCATGTTCTGTTCAGCCTCAGGAATAGGAAGAAGTCACAGGGGGCCATGTCTGATGAATAACATGGCTGAGGCAACACAGTGTTTCTGATTTTTGCCAAAATGTCACGAACAAGCATTGAGGTCTGATCGGGATCACTATACATGAGTGGTTTTGCGAAAATTCTGGTAGTTTTCTTCGGATTACTTCATGTAAATGGCACATAGCTTCTATGTAGTATTCCTTATTGACTGTATAACCATATGGCTGACATTTCTTTGCATCCTCCACAAGTCAGTAATTGATGTGTTAGGACGTCCAGGGGATTGTCTTCAGAGTCTTCTCAACCCTCTTTGAAACTTTGATACCACTCGAAGCCCCCGATTTTACACATAGTAGTTTTGCCAAAAGCTACAGCCAACATTTCAAACACTTTACTCCATTTTTCAAGCAAACTTTAATACAAATTTGCTGAGCCTTCATAACATGTATAACCCTTTTAACTGTCAACAATGTATTTAAAGCAGCTGAAAATGCAATGGTACTTTTAGTGGTAACTTTTATGCAGTTTTATCTGAGAAATCATAGACGTATGCTTCTCATCTCCAGATGAAATGCTAAATTAATAATGTCTAATCATAGGACTAAATGTAAAATAAAACAAAATACATCATGATTGTGGGAGAGAAGATGCACAAATAATCGAAAAACATGGTAATTGAATGTTTTTAAGGTACAACATACGTATGTACAAGGTGTATCCAGAAAGTACCAGTTTGGATGAAAAGGCATAAAATATTTTTTTCACAACATTTATTTGTACATGAAAGAGCATTTCTTAATCTATTTTGAATAGTTGCCACCGTTGTTCAGCCATTGTCATAGTGGGGAATCAACCTTTGTATGCCCTCTTCAAATAAAACTAACAGCAGTGAAGACAGTCACTACTGAACAGTTTTTGAAATTTGTGGAAATTCATCACAAAGCATTTTTATTATGAACTGTTTATTTTTATGCATTGCCTCATTCACTGTTCAATCAAACCATCAATGACAACAGAAGGCTGCTCACTCAGTACTTCATCCTGAACATTGGAGCATCCAACATTAAATTGCCTAGCCCACTTCCTCACTATTCCATCTATCATTACATTTTCACCATAAATCTTGACAATAAATCTCAACTGGCTTAACATTCCTTACCATTACTATTGAATGCACTTCACAGTCAGCAGAATCAGAAATTGTCTTAAAACATTTTTCACGATCACCAACAACTGTAAACACAACATAATCTGGCTGTAATGGTATCAGTGGACTGACAATGAACCAGAGATAAGTGCACTTGCAAAGAACTGCAACACTAGCGAGTTGGAACAAAATAGTACTTACTTTCTGGACACACCTTGTAAATAAGAAATTACTTTAAATAAAGGCTTATTTTCAAACATGTATTCTTTGTTCAAAAGTTTATCCAAGTTCTGTGCATAGGTACAATAGGCCTGTTTATTTCTTGAAATAGTCTGTGATGTTGATCTGCTTCTGTGAGGAGCTGAGATTTTTCACATGGCACTTTGAATTTCTCTTGCAGCAATAATGAAACCTCCTCTAGCTTATATAATCTGGAAGAGTTTCAATACATTGCTATGCAGTACAATTGACTGGCACTTCGTTCCCACTTTCACATTCTCTCCTCTTCTTTGTTTTGTTGTGAAGCAGCAGTCGCAATTTCAGTGTTCACATGTATTGATCTTCAGCCATCATTCAAGTTTTCTTCATCAACATCTTCAAATCATTTAAACCTGTTGCCTGATTCATTATTTGTGCAAACATTATTTCATCACTAAAACTTTGGAAGTTAATTGCTTCATTTTAAGAGTTATTCTCCATGATCAAGCTAGTGTGTGTGGCTCGACATCCTGCCAGGCATCACAAATCCTGTGTATGGCATCCAGAAATGTCAAGTTCTTCCAGTACACCACCAAATCATCTTTATCAATTAGCATTCTCAGTAGACCAATCTGGTATTGCTATTTTACAATGTAATTATTCCTTGGTCAATTGCCTGTATAATGACAGTCACATTAGGAAGTAAAAATTTCATTACTATAAGTCCATCATCAGATATAAGAATGTGAAGAGGCATTATCAAGCAGTAGAACAGGTTTCTGTGACAATTCTTTCTCTTGTAGAAATCATGGAAGTTGTACAAAATGTGCGTGAAACTTTTATAAAATTGTACTATTCACCCACAGTCCTTTTTGGTTGCAATAATGCACAGGAAGATCCTTAGCTGTGATATCCTTGAAGGCTCAGGTATATTATTTTGCTTTTCCAATCACTCGTAGTTTCACTCGTAGCATTAGCAGAGAATAAAATTGTAATGCATTCTTTAGGCAAGTTATATCCAAAAACACAAACTTCTCTCTTAAAAGCAAGGGTTCAGGCTGAAAGAAATTTCCAATATTGACCATTTTCATCTGCAGTATAAATTGATCTGGTGTGAAATTTTCTTCCAAAACTTCTGTAACTCTTCCAGAGAGAAATCAGCTACCACAGCATTTGAACTAAGCCACTTTCCTTGCACAGTAAGCTTGTGAATCTCATCACTTTGTTTGAATCTGGTTAGCCAACTAGATGCATTAAATTCTCCCTCTAACCCTAGAATTTCATGAAAAAAAAAAAAAAGTAGCCTTTTCAGCACACGTTGCACCTGAGACTTAATATTTAGATTCAGTATCAGCCGAGGATGTGGCACAAAGGTTTTCAGGAAAACTCTCCCTACCCCAACTATCCTTAACATGGAACATTTTTCCAAAATTATTTTCTCGAAAATGCTTTTGATTTTGATTAAAATACTATAGCTTTAAGATATTTTCATGACAAAAGAAATGTATATCTTGAATTTTCTGGAATAGCCTCTGAAGACCTCTTCATTGATGACTTTTGTACAACTCTTAAGCTGTAAGAGATAGACCAAAAACTTACTACAAAAAATATATATTTCATTAAAACACATAATTGCTGTTATATAACTTTTTTTTGTAGAGTTAACCATTTCCAAAATATTCCTTGTTACTGGTTAAAATTTTAAACTACTTAAACTTTTTTCAAGTGGGAAGAGAGAGAAGAGATGAAACTTTCGTTTTCTCTCTTTTGTTTTACTCCAGGGAATGCAAAAGAGAATCAAATTTTGATTAACATGACAACCAGGTTTTAAAATATTTGATTATCACTTTCTCCTAATGTATTCCCTATTTCCCTTCTGCTCAGAAGGAAGCAAGTAATAAGACAATTTCTGCTAAAATATATCTCTTATTAGCATGATGTAGATAAAAGAATAATCTTTTGTAAATAAAGTTTGTTTGTAGAACAGCTAGCGGAAGTTATGTGAATGGAACACTAATATTTTTTTAATACTAGAAAATTGTTGTACTTTGGATAATTTTATCTGCTTTCTGCATATAATTCCTGGATAATTTCAGCCTTACAGCCTCATAGGATGTTATAACTTCTGACAACCTGATAGATACATTTACAATAAAGAGTGAGTTGCCAGGTTCTTAAATTGAAAATATAACATACAAATAGTTATAATGTATAATATTCTAGTTAATAATTTTGGAATTCCGTGCATGTTATGTCTATATTTTTATTAATTGAAACAAAAATAAAATATATTATTTACAGAAAATTTGTTTTACACAATATATTATGTGCTTGACAATTACAAGTATATTTGCAGAAATTGATTAAAACAGATAACTTTTCATATTTATTATTTGTAGCTATATTCTTCAAAAATAATAATACCCTTTTGCTACAGCCCTAAAACTGTACGTCTGGCAACCCTTATCGGAATGGCTGTGCAGGACCAAAGAAAATACTTGTCTATATACATTTATTATTTCAGAATCCTCACAGTCAAGTGATCATTATTTATGAAAAGCATTTGTAAGAGATTTTTTTTCCTATAGAAAACAATAATAAAACTCTGGTGCAATTCATGATTTTTAAAAAAGTTTTATTTGCTTTAATATTTTTCAAGAATTAAAAATAAAAGCCATAACATTTTACAATTTTTTCATTTAATACAGTCTGTGAAATGTACACGTTACCAATAGTTAACAGTAAACCATCACAGAGGCACTCCAATTTCTCCAAAAGGGCCTATCTTCATCATGCTCATATATTTGGATGTTGAATGTAAAGTAAACTGCTAAGCATACAGCCCATATATATATATATATATATATATATATCACCTAAGTCATGATCATCTATAAGAATAACATTTTTTCTTCTTCTTTTCTGGCTTGAAAGCTATCTGTAATGCACCATGAGCTTTGGCAATGTGAAGCACAGACATTGGACTTCATAGAACAGCAAAAGTTGATTCTTTCAGACGGTTCACCAAGGACGACCTTGAGGAGGACCCTGTTGTGGTGGCTGTTGAGGATAAGGATATCCTCCATATGCAGCTTGAGGAGGATATGCTGGAAATGAACCATAACCTGAAAGTAAAATGAGTCAAGTTACTTCTTACTTGATTCACTTTGTCCCATTAATATTTTTCTATATGTGTTTATACAAATCACTATTACGTCATAGGAATGAATCCTAAGGTTGTATTATTAGGTTGAAAAACTGACACTATGTGATTGACAAATGGCAAATAATTGGTCTCGAACAAGAATTATTCCATAGTTAAAATATGAAAAGGAAGAAAGAGATATAGAGACAATAATATGGAAAACTTATGCTGATTGGTAGGTGAAGCCTATGGGTGTTTTCTTTTGTGTGCTATTGTACAATAACCCCTGTAAGAAGTAGCACTGTAGATATGTTTTCTAATCTTTACTCAGCGCAAATTAGTTTCAAGAAGAGACAAATGATCTTCATTTCTCTGTATCCTGCATACATATCAAGCTATAAAAATTAACTTTAACTAAAATATAAATAACTTACTTAAATCAGAGTCAAGAAAAATTACACATATTAATATTCTTTCAATAAAATTCTAGAATATTTACTCAAAAAAATTAATGCAAAAACCCCCTCTTACATATTCAACATTAAATCCTGAGACCAATTAGACAAGTTCTGGGTTAGTGAATTCTGAAAGAAATGTTTACAACAGATATAAACATAAGTATAAAGATATACATAGATGCTATTGTTTATCGTGCTGGGTCACTTCTAATGTTTAAGACACCTTATCTCACATACCTCACAAGCCTACAACACTTATATGCAAGTGAGCATATCATCTTGGAGCAGGCCATCAATCTGCTAAAATAAAACACAACCGAGGTAAACCTTAAGGAATGGCGAGAGGCAAATGAGTGGACATTATTTTGCAATCATAAAAAACTCCAGTGTAACCATTATGATATTGCACAATAATATTAATTCTGCAGCACATAGATTTAATAAGTTGCTGGTGATGTCTTAGTCATTTTATTGTCAAGAAATTAGTGCTGGTACAGTTAGTGCAGCAAATCTATGTGCACATTGCAGTGTCGAACAATAGGCAGGTTGAGTCCACTCCACCCTCTTATTTACCACAGGATTGTTCGGAGATAGAGTATATTAATGACCTCAGAGGTAGATTACACCAAATGCAATCTATTGCTTTTAGATAGTCAGTGAAAATTCCTAAATAAATAATAAAAAAGAATACTGCAAACTATTAAATAGAATATTACTGAATTTTCTCCTGTAGTAGTCCTCTTAGTGACTTGAATTTATTGCCAGAAGCTACTTAGGCACATTTAAATATCATTTTGGGCTCGGATTGAGCTCTCAATCTTGAGCACAGAAAGCTAGTACCCAACTAACTCCATCACACAAGCCAAGAAACATATTCTCAAACCATAGCTACAGCTTTAATGCTTGATGGGATCTATCTGGATATAAGAATTAGTGCTCAGGTGATTCTATTTTATTTTTTACCTTGGGATATGCATTGATTTATTAAGTAGAAGAGGATCCTTTCCATTAGTTTCTCAAATATAACAGTAAATAAAACCAAAGAGACATTACAGGCAGAATTTCAAGACATCTTTTGATGAGCACTCTCAAGCTATTTCTGAGTAAAAAATATTAATCACAAACTCAGCTGTTAGTTTCTTCTTGTGGAGAAACAAAATTTATGCAAAGGTGTACTATTACACCACTGAAACAGGTGATCTGCTGGACCACTGGTAATGAACATGGCAATCAGAACCAACACAAACTGCAAAGTCTTTATCTGTATTGCACACAAGCCTCAATGTAGTAGTTCACATTAGAAATCCTCATGTTTTGAGCAATATATAGCACTTTTTTTTTTTTTTAATTTCTCTACTGCTTACCTACATAGAGGAAATATTGCATTCCACCTAAATATTTCATCCCAAGAATTCACCAGAAAAAGTTTAGAAACTCGCTAAATCTGAAAAAAAGCATTTTTTATAACAAGTTTTATATGTGTATCTGTGAACAGCATAACTAAAAAATCTGATATGTTCCATTCACCTGACCTTCTCTATATCTCTGTAACAAATTATTGTTAATAAGCTTATCTTTTATTTATTTCATGCTAATCGAGTAAAATTACCAGAAATAGTCTTATTTCTTGCTTTATTGTAAGTAGAAGCAAAATAAGGGAGTACCATAGGTTAAAGTGAAAGCCAAAAGCTGGTTGCTATGTGACTGAAGTTCCTTTGTTTGTATGGACATGAGTTCACAAAGTCCTGTATGAGAAAAGTATGTTTTTTATAGCTGAAAACAAAAACAAGGAATATCTCAAAAACAATCAACTCCACAAAAAAAATGTATATAACATAAATTATGTGTTTTAAAGTGCTCTACATTTGTTGTGTGGTAAGTTTTTGTCCATCTCTTACAGCTTAGCAGTTATACAAAATTCCGTAAAATTGACCCAGAATAAAGTATTCTTCAGAGGCTATTCCCAGAAAATTCAAAATATACATTTTATTTGTCAGGTAAATATCTTTAATATACGATATTTTAATCAAAATCGTTAGCCATTTTTGAGAAAATCAAAATTTTCGAATAAAGTTTAATGTAAAGGGTAGTTTGGGGTGGGGGGATTTTTCTCAAAATCTTCGTGTCGCATCCCTGGAAGATACTACACCTAAATACCAAGTTTGGTATTTTACCGACTTTTCGTTTTTGAGTTATCGTGTTCACAGACATACGGACATACTGTTACACGGACACACACACAGACCTTTTTCTGAAAATTTTGGATACAGGGGACCCTAAAAGATATATTTCCGGTGAAATCTCGGTATCAAATTTTTTGGTGGAGTGCAATAGCTTCTCTATACACTATGTACATAGTGTATATAGAGAAAGTAAAAATGAAAGCTGCTTAAGCACTTGCTTGGTATTTAATTTCAGTGCCTTTCAAAGATTTTCAAGAAAATCATCTCAACTCAAAATATCCTTGACATAGAAAACGTTTTCTTATTTTTGATTTTCTCAAAAGCAGCAGATGATTGTGATTAAACTATTGTCACATGTGTCATTAGCAAGAGTTTAATTTATATTGATTTAGTAATATTTTATTAATTAGTCTATAGCATTCTGAATTAATTGGGATTTCATTTTACATACTTTTGGACAAATGCAAGCTTTGTTACAAGCTGATTAAGTACGAGGATGGAAGTGACTAGCCTCTTCCGATAGCATTCCCAGCGGACTTTTCGATGACACCAACTTCCATTGGGCTATGACCATATTTGCACATTGTGAACTTTTACTCTTTGACGTCACTTTCGATATTCTAGAGCATTTAAACATTCAATGCTCATTGGCTAAGACTACCCACTATCAGGGCGTAGGTTCTCCATATTAGGAGTATGGCCACCATGTTGGAAAGCCCATTCGGGGTGCCACTAAACCTATTTAAGGGATTGCAGACCCAACCACGAGGTCTTGACCATCAGGGAACTCTGCTTTGTTGTGTGCATCCCGGGGTGACGCTCCAGACTCAACCACCTTGACCACTGACAATTCTCTTAAGGTAAGGCTTTGTCTTAGTAACCCCTGTAATTAGAATAATATTGGCCAGGATTAATGGAATAAATTGTAATCCCCCACTTTTGTAAACAAAACATTCGTAACCAACAAACATTTAATCTTTCTCAATATATTAGCTTAATTTAAGTCCCATTATTATTACCCTGCCATCTGCCTTCCTTCACCACCCTCAAATAGCTATCCCCCATGTGACAAAACCTTGTTTGTAACACTATCATATGCATAAGATATTTACATGACAAATAGAATGTACATCTTAAATGTTCTACTAATAGCCTGTAATATTCTTTTTATTCTAAATGACTTTTGTGTAATTTGGGAATGCTTAGGAGGCAGACAAAATCTTATTGTACAAAATATATAGATGTTAAATAATAAAAGTATGATGAGTAACATTTTTTGTGGCATTAATCATTTCCAAAATATTCTTTTTAATTGGTTTAAATGGTAAAATATTTATACCTTTTAAGTGGAAAAGTATCTATATTTTGGAACAAGAAGAAATTGGGGCAGGGGTGGGGGTGCGGCAGCAATTCATAATGCAACTCGTGCAGTTTGGCAAAGACAACTGAATGTTCTAGTGTGTTCGCAGTGAAACAACACATTTTTCTTTGCAAAATGGGGTAGTGTCTCTAACTTCTTGTTGAATTGGGACAAGAACTCACTGCAGTATTATCCAGTAATCATTTCTCATTTTTCTAAGAATTCAATGGGTACGACATCCTTTGTACCCCAAAAAATTAACATTACTTTTCCAGCTGGTAGGACTGTCTTTGCCTTCTTTGGAGCAGATCCCTGGTAGCAACTTATTGTTTTGATAGTTGCTTGGTTTCCTGGTATAATAATGAATCCAGGTCTCATCAATGGTGACAACTGGATGCAAAATGTCATTTGAATGTCCACATACGTTTGAAGTTGAAAGCTGAACCCACTGTCATACACTGAGCAATTGCAGCATTTATTGGGCCAACAACTTTTCGTCCCCAACTCATCATCAAAATATGAGATCTGTTCCTGTTGACACAGTTATGGCCTCTGCCACTTTGTGAACTTTCCTTCAATGATCAATGAGGATCACATCGTGGACTTTTTCAATGATTTCCTCAGTAATGCTGAATGTTTTGGGTGCTCATTAAAAACACAAATGCAACTATGTTTAAAGTCACTGAATAATGTTCGTCATAGATGGTAAAAGATGCCCAATTACAGCATCCAATTTCGCTTTTATCTCCATGCAAGTTTTCTCAACTAAAAGTAAAAATTGAATCACTGAATGATAATGCATTTTTTCCATTTTAGTGAAAAATACATTGAACAACTGAAATGCCTGTGAAATCCACACTAACCAATTAATCAATATCAAATTTGTTTTGGCAATGTTTAACAAATGACAGTACATGCTAGTAACACCAACATGCCTTGGCAACAGTATCTATTTGAAAACACTGGTGCTTATTGAACCACCCTTGTACATAGGAACTTACTCATAAAAATCTGATGTAATCCATTTACATGACTTTCTCTATATCTCTGCAACAAATGTTTGTTATAAAGTTTATGCTTCTATTTACTTCATGCTGTGTGAGAAAAAAGTAGCAGAAATAGTCTTATTACTTGCTTCCCTGTAAGTAGAAGCGAAATAAGGGAGTAACATAGGTTAAAGTGATAGCAAAAGATGGTTGCTATGTGACTGAAGCTCCTTTGTTTGTATGGACAGCAATTGTTAAATTCCTGTATGAGGAAATTATAAGTTTTAAAGCTGAAACAAAAAACAAGGAGTATCTCAAAAACGATCAACTCCACGAAAAAAAAATGTATACAACATAAATTGTGTGTTTTAATGTGCTCTACATTTTTGGTATGTTTTTGTCTATCTCTTACGGTTTACCAGTTACACAAAATTCTGTAAAATTCATCCAGAATAAAGTAGTCTTCAGAGGCTATTCCCAGAAAATTCCAGATATACATATTATTTGTCAAGTATATATCTTTAATATATGATATTTTTATCAAAATTGTTAGCCATTTTTTGGAAAATCACAATTTTTCCATGTTAAGGATAGTTGGGGGGGTGGGAGGATTTTTAAATAACAAGTTTGGTATTCAACAGTCTTTTCGTTTTTGAGCTATGCTGCCCACAGACACTCGGACGCACACACAGACACACACACACACATGCAGACATTTTTCTAAAAATGCTTTTTCTGGATTTAGGTGGTCTCAAAACATGTATTTCCGGTGAAATCTTGGTATCAAATTTTTGGGTACAATGCACTATGTACATGGTACGTATAGAGAAAGTAAAAATTGTGACTTTGGCTTTAGCTTACAACAAGATGTATAAATGCATAATGAATGCTTAGCTCCATTTATAAGTAGATAGAAGAATATGCTTTTGTAAGAATAGCCAGTAAAACAGTGAGCACAGATAATAATGTGAATCACATCAGAATCAGATGGTACACATTTTTATGTTGGATACACACATATTAACTGACTTTTGACACATGCTGGCATTTAGGACAATTTTGTTCATTCCATTCTTGGCTGTATGAACAGAAAAATTTACTTTGATTGCAAAAAGGATTTAAACCCTCTTAACTGCTAGGAAAATTAATATCTGGGCTTTCAAAATCAAAATCATGCACCATGTTATTTTTAATGTATCGTCATATCAGTTATTATTTTACATCTTCATGAGCTCAAATAAGCATGAATTATTTTCTGATATGGGATCTGCAGGATGCAGAATGCAGACAAATGTCATTTTTTCTTTCTCTATTACTTATGCAAAATACTGTGTTTGAAACAAATACTTGATATAACATATCTGTTTTGAGCTCCCCATGGTAAATAAATAATTAAATAAATGATTATAATACTAATAATAATAATAATAATAATAATAATAATGTGTTATTTAGGCACATAGATCAATTATCTTTGGATGCAAAGCTAATGACCAAGTCCATGAAGAAGAAAAGAAGAAGAAAAAAGAAGAAGAAGAAGAAGAAAAAAAGAAGGTGGAGATGGTGATACCATGCAGATGGTTGTGAACATAAAAAACAAAAATTCAGTTAAACACCAAATTTATGAGGGTAGTTCACAATTTTAGATGGTGTTGCTAAGGCAGTTGTGTTACCATAGTGTACTGTCATTTATTACAAGCCAAAACAAATTTGGTATTGATTTATAGTTTAATCTGGATTTGCAGTATTTCAGTTAGTTCAAAATGTTTTTGCTAAATTGAAAAAAGTGCAGTATTATTCAGTGATTTAATATTTACTTTTGGAAGGAAAATTTGCAAGGAGATTAAAGCAAAACTGGATGCTAATTATGCTCTTTCACCATCTATTAGATATTGGTTCAACTACTTTAAATGTGATCAAATATCCAATATTGATATAGCGCACAAGACACCTACCTGTCTTAAGTGGTGAGTAAATCAATGAAAAAGTTCACTATATGTTTCTGCTGATCATCTAAACTGGCCATAGGTGTGCCATGAGAACAATTCATATTTTGCATAAGTTGGAGATGAAAAGGTTGTTGGCAAGATGGGTGCTGCAACCAGCAGGTTAATCTTTCAATTTTGAAACTATTTTTGGAATCCAAAGGACTTTACGTTAAATCAGCTGGAAAAGTGTTGGCAATAAATTTTTGGGGCTATGAAGGGTGTCCTACTCACTGATTTCTTAGGCAACAGAAAACAATTACTGAACAATACTACAGTGAGTTATTGACCAAATTCAACAAGAACTTGGAGACATGACCCTATTTGGGAAAGAAAAAATTGCTATTTCACTACAGCACACCAGCACATTCAACCAGTGTGTCACAGCCAAATTGCATGAATTGTATTGTGAATTGTTAGCATCCCCATTCTAACTTGGCTTTGTACATTTTTAACGACATTTACTATTTGAAGTGTTCTTTGTTATAGTTTGATTTTTATTTTTTTTTTATTTTACTTTCTTTACACATACTATGTACATAGTGCATAGTTTTTTTTGTTTTTTTTTGGTAGCTTAACACCCTTTAACTTGGTTGGTCATATCAGGCTGGTGAAATGATGCTCAGATGATCTCGGGGTCCATGGAGCTTAAAGTTACTCAACATTCGTCTTCTCAGTATAAGGGAAACCCCCCCCCCCACAAAAAAAAGGCCTTATCCAGATAACTCACCCTAAGCGAGATTCGAACTCGTGACTTATTGAATGTGAGGCAGACACGCTACCACCACACTACCCAGGCAAGCAGAAAAGGTATTGTATTGCACCCAAAATTTTGATACCAAGATTTCACCTGAAATACATATTTTGGGACCCCTGAAAAAAAAAAAAAAAACATTTTTAAAAAAATGCTCACGTATATGTGTGTCCATGGACAGCATACCTAAAAAACAAAAAATCTGTTACATACCAAACTTGATATTTAAGTTCAGTATCTTCTAAGAATGCGACATGAAAATTTTCAAAAAAAATCCTCACCCCTTCAACTACTCTTTACATGGAAAAATTTTTGAAAATTTTGGTTTTCTCAAAAATGGCTCAAACAATTTTGATTATAAACTTGTATATTTAATATATTAACATGGTAAATAAATGTATATCTTGAATTTTCTGGGAATAGCCTTATAGACCTCTTTATTCTGGATGAATTTTTCTGAATTTTGCATAACTAGTAAACAGTAAGAAGTGGACAAAAATTTACTTAAAAAAAAGTTAGATCTTGTTAAAACACACAGTTTATGTCATATACATTCTTTTGTGGACTTGACCATTTTTTAGATATTTCTTGTTATTGGTTTCAGTTTTAAAATACTTTAACTTTTCTCATATAAGAACTTAACTCCTGGCCATGCAAATAATTTGATTTCAATCCCATAGCAAACATATTTTAAAACATTTGACTGCTGGTTTAGCCTAGTCTACTCCCTATTACCCTTCTACTTAAAGGAATTAATTAATAAGACCATTTCTGCTAATGTTTATCTTGATTAGCATGAAACAGACTAAGTTATTAACAATCATTTGTTACAGATGTAGAGAAAGTCATGTGAATGAAGCAAATCAATTTTTTTTTCTTTAAGTGGCACATTGGCATTAGTTTTTCTTGTGATCATGTAAAGATCACGGAATTTCAAAGCCATCACAAAGTGATCTGCTTTTTAAAAACTTGTTTTATACATTTAGCATATTGTATTCTTTTGTGTAGAAAATGAGTAAATGTATAATGAAAGTTTACCACAATTAGAAAGAAGTATAACAATAAGCTTTTGTAAGAACAGGATGTAGAATAGTGAGAACAGAAATGCATGTGAATACAAGACTTTTCTGACATATCACTGCTAAAAATGTTAAATTGCACACATACACACCCACACACAAACATTTGGGGGGTTAAGGGTCCTCAAAACATGCATTTACGTGAAATCTCGGTATCAATTTTGGGTGGGATATAATACCTTCTGTACCTACTATATACATTCTACATACATGCTAGAGAAAATAAAAAACAATGTGTGTTCCATTCATATAGCTTTTTTCATCTGTTCTACAAATAGATTACTCTTACAAAGATTCTTCTTTTATCTATATCCTGCTAATCAAAATAAGCATAACCAGAAATGGTCTTATCAATAAAATAATTTATTCAACACTTGATAATTACAAAATCACAATACGCTTCTTCAAGAAAGGCTTAAAAATGATGTAAAATATGTCATATTATGATTAATATTTACATATCTCACTTTTCGTGTCAAATTTCTTAGTTCCTTATAAGTATGAAGGAAATAAGGGAATACACTAGGCTAAAGCAAAAATCAAATCTTATAAAAGCTGGTGCTATGCAAGTCATTGAATTCGGTTCTCTTTACAAAACCATGAGTAAAACAAAAGAGATATGAAATGAATGACATCCTTTCGTTTGAGAAAAGTTTAAATATTTTAAAAGTGATAACGATAACGAAATGCTTAGCTATACAAAAAATTCATAAATTGTGTGTTTTAATGAAATCTGCATTTTTGTGTAATAAGTCTGTATTTATTTCTAATGGTTTATTTATTATGCCAAAGTCATTCAGAATGGCGATGACTTCAGGGGCTATTCCCAAGAATTTCAAAATATACATTTTATTTGCCATGTGAACATATTTTAAACATCAAGTTTGGTCTCAAACTTCTGAGTTATTTAATTAATCAAGTTTGGTACTTAAGCCACTTTTTGTTTTTGTTTCAGGGTCCTTGAAACATATATTTCTGGTGAAATTGGCTTCCTTCGGAAGGGAAGTAAAGCTGTGGGTCCTGTGTCGTAGATTTACAGCACGTAAAAGAACCTCAAACCTGATAAGAGAGGCCTCTGAGCAAAATTAAGCGATCTTTCACGCCCAATATAGAATGGGACACTGAAAACCAAAGCAGTTAAAGAGCATCCATAAATAACAGGCCATTTCATTTCACTTCTGGTGAAATCTTGGTATCAATTTTTGGGTGGAATACAATAACTTCTCTACCTACTATGTACATTGTACATACATGCTAGAGAAAGTAATATGCTGGTAAATAAACCCAAGTAGTAATGTGTTATATGACACTCACTTGTAAATTTTCAATATGGTTCTGTATGCTTTGCATCAGTAACAGTAGATCAGGTCATATTGACTTGAACACCATATACATATAGTAAATGCAACCAGTGTAGAAGAATTAAACCACACATTTAACTAATTAGTTGCTTCTTGTGTGCCCAGACAGTAGTTCAATAGCAAAAGAGGATGCTGTGGCAGTGGGTACCTAGCTAAGAATGGGGTAAGCAACCCGAAAACATACTTTTAGATTTAAGCAAGGCAAACATGTACTTTTAGAGAAGTTTTGTATTTAAACTCAACTCAGTATATTTTCATTATTATTTTTATTTTATTATAATAAGTTTCTGCATATACATGTATGGTGTATTGACCTATTACCACATATAAAGCAAAAGAGAACTGTGAAAAAGCTGATTAAAATTAAACGCTAAGTTTTTTAATCAGAAAAATATGAAGTTCTGCAGGTCTGCTATAAACTCCCACAATTTTAAGTTAGGCCCTATTTATACATGCAATTTCATGTTGTGCAACATGTGCAATACAATCTGTGAGTTTATTATCTTAAATGGGAGGAGTAATAATACCATGCAACACAACCGTTGCACACAGTTCCATGTCATAAGTCTGAAAAACACGTAACATAGTCTTTCAATTGCACAATACATTCAACAGTCCCATGACTTCAGTATGCAATGTTTATGTGTCTGTTTATGTCACTCTGGGAAGCCTAGAGCTGTAGTTTTAATTTTTCAGTGTAGTTTGTGCTTTCATGTATTGCAACAGTGGTCTAATTTTCATTGCATGGGTGTTTATCAAGTACAGATACCTGCATAATATTCTGTATAAGAAGTTTAATTTGGGATATTGCCTCAGAAAGGAGTTGTGGCAAATAGACATTTTTTCTAAACCCAGTACTATTTATCAGATTTTTTTTTTTTTTTTAATTTGTAGCAATAGTCCATAGTACAGCAAAGGGAATCCCTGCCAGTTGTTGAACCAAACGTGGAAAAGGGCTGGTAGAACTGATATTCCCAAACATACACATGCAACACGTATGCACAAACTAATAAAAATTATGCAGAATCATATCATTCCTTCTTGTGCAACTCAAAATGCATGCAAAATGAGGCCTAAATGTTTACAAATTCTAACAATAACTATAATCATCTAAAAATAGCATTGCTCTTGCTATAAGCACATTTAAATTTAATGCCACTTGTATTTCCTTTTAATCATAAAATATTCCAATAACCCAATTTTTTTTCAGCTAATATGGGTAGCAATCAATATTGTAACATCCAATAATATATAATGTGAATGGCAGTAATAGGAATGGATGAAACTAGGTGTTCAGAATTTAAAATACAGGGTTACTACAAAAGAAATAGACAACTTCAACTGCCTGTAAAACAAAAACTATTAGAGATAGCAACCTAATTATTTTGGAGGTATGTTGAGAAACTCTCAAAGTTTCGTTTGTTATTATTGGTAACGCTGTAGTGTTTTGTTTGTTGTTGCAGAAGCTGAAATGGCGGAAAATCCTGTGGAAAAGGCATATTGTGTGTTGGAATTTGCTAGAACGCAATCAGCAACTGTTGTCCAACGACATTTTAGAACACGTTACCACAAAACGCCACCGACTAGACAGTCAATCTACGACTGGTATAGAAAATTGGAGACAATGGGATGTTTGTGCAAAGGGAAGAGCTCAGGAAGACCAAGAGTTTTGGAAGAAAACGTTGAACGTGTTCGTTCTGCCTACATAAGAAGCCCACAGAAATCGACATCTAGGGCAAGCATGCAATTACAAATTCCACAGCAAACTGTATGGAAAATCTTGCGGAAGCGACTGCACATGATGCCTTACAGATTACAGATGTTGCAGTTTCTGAGTGAAGAAGATAAGGTCATACGGCGTGACTTTTGCATCAACATGATGAAGACGATGCTGGTTTTTGTGAGCGCATCATTTCATTTTTGTAGTAACGTGTTCTAAAATGTCGTTGGACAACAGTCGCTGATTGCGTTCTAGCAAATTCCAACACGCAATATGCCTTTTCCACAGGATTTTCCGCCATTTCAGCTTCTGCAACAACAAACAAAACACTACAGCGTTACCAATAGTAACAAACGAAACTTTGAGAGTTTCTTAACATACCTCCAAAATAATTAGGTTGCTATCTCTAATAGTTTTTGTTTCACAAGCAGTTGAAGTTGTCTATTTCTTATGTAGTAACCCTGTACTTTAAAAAGGTAACTGTCAACAAATTTTGTAAAGAATAAAAAAGACAAAAGTATGAATCTAAGATTTATTTTGTCAGTTTAAAAGCTTTACAATAGTGTGCAGTTAGAGCATATCACAGCAGTATGAGATTTTATTTTATTACTACACAAAGAAACAAAAATTTTAAAAATGGATTTTAATGTGACAAACTTAAACCAAAAATAAATATTTACAGTGAAATTTTAAGTTGTATTCAATTTCATTCTATATTTACACAGCAAACAGCATTCTTAAATTATTGCATTGCTCAATTCAGTGAACCTAATGCATTAAAAAGTTAACATATTTGAATTAGAAGACATACTACTAATAAACTTCTAAAGTTAATAGAAAATAACCAAAGAGTACTTGCATTGTCTACAAATATTAACTTTATTAAGAAAGTCAAATATGGCTCAATATTTGTTGCTTCTGTTACATATATTTCACAGTAAAACTTGTTAGCTGGGTTCGTTATAAACACATCAAAAACATTAATATGATTAATCAATGCATTTGTCTGCCAGTTAGATAAAAAATGTACATTTGAGTAATATATATAGTATATCAATTGAAATTAATTAGTGAGTCAGTTTTGTAACACATCACTTACTTTTATTATTGGAAAACATGTGTTGCCATTGTCAATTTCCTTACATTGATTGCTGGCATTGCCTGCTGTGACAGTTGTCCTTGTCCCTGTGGTGGTTTGATGAACCACTGCATCAGTAAGTGGAATTTCAAAATTGAAAACTCGGTTCTTGTTTTACCAAGTTTTCCCAAACTTTTAATTCTCTTTTCCTTGCAATTTTTTTTTAATATTTTAGGACTTCAATGTATTTATGGTATGTTGGTCTTTCCAAAAATGCCCAGCTATCACCGATTTGTCTTCTTGTTTTTGTGTAATATTTCTCAGGTGTTCTTTTGCTTTTGTTTTTATGTTTCTCTGAATAAAAAAGGCATTCCCCTGGATATACAAAGTATGGTACCACTATGTATAAATCTTTGCAATAGGCTCAAAAAAAAAAACTCTGGAATATGCATTGAAACTGCTAAATCTGCAAGAAAAATCCATAAAATTCACAATGGAAAAAGAATATGATGGACAACTACCATTCCTTGACCTTAAATCATCAAAAATGAAAACCACATATTTGGCATTTACAGAAAATCTACCCACACCAACAGTTACATAAAACAATAGAGTTATAATCCCATTCCCCATCAGCATGCAGTTCTCAACATTCTTATGTACAGATTGGTAAATGAACCACTGAGCAAAAGACAATCAACTGGAAACTGGAAAAAAATTGGACATAACTACAGAAAATGTATTACGCAGAAATAGTACACAAAAAAATTGACAAAGCCAAAAATAGGAAGAGAATAAAAGAAGTCAGCACACTCATTCCAAACGAGAAAGAAAACAAGATTTACAAGAAGTTGAGATACCACCTTTCTACAAATTCCATAGGATCTTCAAATGACCCATCAACATTCTAGCCCCAAAAAACAATACTCCACAAAAACATTGAATTCTAGATTAAAAGATGACATTCCACAAGAAAACAAGGCAGGAATGTACTAGTTCAGCTACAATAACTGTGAAAAAAGCCACATTGGCCAAACTAAAAGAAACATAAAAACAAGAGCAAAAGAACACCTCAGAAATATTAAACAAAAACAAGAAGACAAATCAGTGGTAGCTTGGCATATTTGGAAAGATTAACACACCATAAATAGAAGTCTGAAAATACTCAAAAACATTGCAAGGAAAGCAGAATTAAAAGTTTGGGAGAGCATCTACATTTGAAAAAACAAGAACTGCATTTTCAACTTTCAAATCCCACCAGGCGACCTACTGATGCAGAGATTCATCAAACCACCACTAGGGACAAGGACAACTATCATAGCAAGAGATGTCAGAAGTCAATCTCAGGGAATTGACAATGTAACACATAGCTTCTGGAACAGATCTTCCAATAATAAAAGTGATGTGGTGTTATAAAATCAACTCACTAATTAATTTCAATTGATTAAGAGCACATCATTGTCACAATGTCCACCATATATTAGTAATAATATTTAGCATATGTTCATGACAAGGAAACTTTTTTCACTATAATGAAGTCTCTGTCCCATTACTATATTGGAATTGCATTTTTACATGCTTGTATTTGCTATATTCATGAGCAATGCATCAGAAGCGTTTGATGTGTTCACTGTAAACCCAGCAACAAAAGCAACATTGAGAAAAACTAAATGCCAACAGTTTTTATAAAATACGGCTATTACTAAAATGCATCAGTGTTTTTGTGTATTCTCAGCAATTATGGTACATGTTATTATACAGAAATGAGTAGGAACACTTAGGAAAAACCCGCTTCTCATGGAAAAATATTAAATTTCATTTGACCACCATTAAAACTGGTAAAAGATGAAGCCTATAATTTACATGAATCAGATACCTTAAATTCAGACCCAGATTTAAAAATATAATATAAAGAAAATTTGACTTTGAAAGTAAATTTGTGCATTTCTGCACTGAACTACGCACTACCACCTGGTGGTATCTGAAATAACCAAGCAGTTGATCTCCCAAGTATCTTTTTCCAATTTTTTGTGTTTCAGCAGTGACATTTTTGCTGCTGTTGAAAGCTCTGTATGTAGTGACTCAAAGAGTTAAATGATACAAGCCAACTCATCGATTTCCTTATTTTTAAACGCTGGAGAAAGAAATACACATAGTCTGATATTAATATAAAAATAATAGTTGCAACCAATCTTCACTTATCTTTTGGAATCCTTCCAGGCAAGGATTCCAAAAGATAAGTGAAGATTGGTTGCAACTATTATTTTTATATTAATATTTGTATTATACTTCACTGTTACTAGCTTCTTTTTACATTTAAAAACACATAGTCTGAGTTTAACACAAATGTTAATTCTCCTCTCCACAAAAAATTTAATATAGCTTTCGTTTTAATTATTTCTAACAAACTTTAAGTAAGGTGTGTAAAAGATGTCACTATTATATTTATAAAAAATTACCAATAATAAGGAAACAATCTACAACTAAAAATCTCAGCATTAATGTATACAAAGAATATCAAAATAATCTACTAGATAAGATCACAAGTTTTTGTTTCAGCTACTGAAACAAATATTTTTAGAGAAATATATAAGGTGTCCCAGAATTCGACCGCAAAAATTGGCAAGATTGTAGAGGGGTACTAGACAAACAATTTGAGATAGGAAACCTATTGTCCCTTTTGCCAAATGTCAAAGTTATGGCATGTTTTCTGGATCACACACTAATGACTGTAAATTAAAGAATGTGAATGTCCTATTTTCATGCAGAATGCCTCATTTGTATGTAGGTAGGTGAAGGAATATCATTTTAAAATTATTGGTCTTGCAACTTTGGTAAAATTGCCTATTCTTTGAGCATGTGCATGCCACTGTTAACAGTTCGGTGAATTTCAGGTCATATGCACCTAGCTAATGCACCCCAGTATAACATGCTGGTGGGCAAGTCGGTATAGCACTGGTCAACGAACCCCAGATTACAAAAATCACAACACTCTTTGATGTTTCTATTTTTAGTTACTTAATTTTCTACAATCTGAGCAGCATTAATATGCTTAGTTTACATTTCTGAGGCCAAGACAACAAACCCTCCAGTAGAAATTACTTTCAAAAGACTATGCATGATACTTACACATCATTCAATATTAAATGCAGTAATTATCATGGAACCTGCGTAGATTAATGCAACAGAACAATTAAGTTTGTTGAAAATATTTGTAATGTGTGTTTTGAAACTATTTAACTGAACTATGATTTTAGCAGGAAAATAAGGGGTCTATTGCTAGGATTCAAATAGCGGTACCTAGATTTTATCTGTATGCAGGTATTATGCCATTTTAACTGCTTGAGCTAGTGTGGTCTGTGAGGGTATGCTTCTGAAAATCTTGTGTAATACCTACACTAACTACTGTGAGAACCATGAATTGCTAAACATTGTGTTCATATTGTAAATGTATACACATTATATGCAAGGATATAAATTGTTTCAATGAGGTGCGAAACAGAGTTCACACAGATTAACATTCTAAGATAATCTAAGCTGAAAACTTCTGAACTCATAAGCTTTTCTACTGCTACATGGTACTATTGCATATGCTGAAGAGCCTGGTTTATCAGATGTCTGTTGAACTAGATGAAAGTACAGACATGAACTGTAGCTGCTTGTGATGAGGTTCACAACACTCCTGGAATTTTTGACAATTAAGGAGGTTCATTTCTTTGTAGGTGCAATCTCTGCAGGGATATTCCAGTTTGCCAAATCTAACTGTTCCTCTGGTGACCTGTTGTATTTTTTTGCTTCAGATATTGTATTATTTCTCAAAGTCTCTTTCCATTTGCCTTTCATGCAGAATAAGTGCATTCTGACTAGTATATATTTCTTAATTAGTTTTATGTAGGTATTGTTCTACTACAGAGATAGTTGTCCATTTTTATTTCATTTGAAGTTCATTCAACTCAATAATAATAATATTGTTTATAAATTGTAAACCATGTCTACAATTGTAATGTGTATAACACATCAATGTATGAAACATTGTATTCTAGAAACTGCTTCAGGAGGTACAGAGAAGTGGACTCATGCAGGTGCTAAATGCAATTGTTAATGAAACATTCTCTGCTGCAACTACATGCTAATTGTTTATTACATTTATTTTATTTGTCAGTACAATTAAATCATACTCATAACACAGCAAAATATGGACGGTTCATTATGAAATGCAAACATACGCAGAGGGGTTCCTATGAAACTTGAACTTTCAACTCCCTCCTAAACATCTTCACCCAATGTCCACACGTCAACCATAGCGCTAAATAATGCCACTACATCTACATTCTCTGAAATTGAGTGTTTAGGTCACCATCTACAATGCAGTGGCATCAGTGGCATGCTAACCCTTAATACATGTTAAGCTGTAGCAAAGAATTTAGAACCCATAAGCCCACACATTCCCTATCTCAAAAAGTTTATCCTGGACCCTCTATAATCCTACCAGTTTGTGCAGTCAAATTCTGGGATATCCTGATTGTAGGAGCAAATGGTAAGTGAAGTTGCTTTTAAGTATGTAATGTTGGGAAACTTCATATTTAGTATTAAATGATAATAATGGCTTTTAAACAATATATATCATTTGCAATTTTATTACAAAACATGACAAAGAAGTTACTTACATATGAAACATTATTACTCCTACAGTATTTGTAACTTCAAAAGAAAAAAAAAATCCTGCTCAGTTTGGTTAGCAAACCTTACATAAATCTATTTACAAGAAATTTTCAACACTCAAGTTAAAATCAGTCAACAGCAACAGCACCTAGTAAAAAACCTGAGATTATAAAAAGCATAATAGGTGCATAAAGATAATGTTATGCATTCAGTCTATGAGGCCCTCTCCTTAATTAATCCCCACTATTTTCTTTAATCCTGACAAATACTCACTATTACTTAAGCCTTGAGTGCAAAGCAGAGCTCATTATAAATTAATCCTTTTAGGAAATTGCTTTCCTCCATATTCAAAAGCAAGTAAACAAATGCATCAAGATCCCACTATATTTCAACATCTATTACACTTCATGCTAGAGTATACCAGAATATTTGCTTTCAATTTCATCATTTCTTTTCGGATCTATGAAAATGAGTATGAATGTTAAGATCCCAAAATAGATGGTAAGTATTGCTAGATAGAACACTGGCTAGAAATGAAAATGCTTTCAAAAGATAATATAAATTTTGTTGATGGTGCCATTATTTAATTATACACTGACTAGAAGAGCATCTTTTTCTTATAAAAGTTATAACAGCTCAATCTAAAGTCAAGAGGGGATAACTTCCACTGCTATGGTGATAACGCATAATGCTTAGAAATAACGGTAAATATGCAGGACTAAATTGTTCTATAGAATAAGACTTATCAAATACTTTTTAAAATGCATTTCTAATGATAAGCAGTTAAAAGTCAGGCACTGTTGTCACCCTTTCTCATTCAAGCACTTCAATGTTTAAACTGCACAACCTAGTGATGATTTTGCACAATTTTCAGTAAAGATACTGTATCAAGTCCTTCATACTGAACATTTTATCTATAGTGACCTTGTTAAAAATAATGAGCGAGTCAAAAAAGTACAAACTGACTGCACAGTGTTTTGCCTGTCTGCTGCAATCATAAAAAACTGCGGATGAAACCATACCACATTTTTAAAACTACTTTTAAAGACTTTACTTCAACTATATGAAAGGAGATGCTGAAACTAGCCATTGCGCATATATTTTTGGCACCTCTTTAGGAAACTATCCATCACTCACCATAGTTCACCTTAAATGTTGGCAATTTCCTGGCGAATATTTTGTTTTAATTCTTCCAGAGTGCATGGGGTTGTCTTATACACTTTATACTTTAACTTACCCCAGAGATATAAATTGCAAAATTGCAGGAGATTAGGTCTGCAGACTGAGGGGGCCACAAGTCTCTACTAACAATTCTGTCCTGAAACACGCTTTCAATTGTTCTCATCAAAAGATCGGCTGTATGAGCTGTTGCAGAGTAGTTTTGAAAAAGGCAAAATCACACTCACTATTTGTTAATTCTCTAAGAAAAAAGGGGGCAAAATTATATTCACGTAAGTATGAGCGTTTAACATTCAACTAAAAAAAAAAATTGGTCCTTTCTTCACTAATGGCACATGATACACCAATATTTTCATCATAAATGGGTACTTCATGAATAAGCAGAGCTCCAATAACGATTATTTTTTATACACCTATATCCATGAAGGTGGAACCAAGCCAAGTCCATGAAAAATATTAAATGTGGGCCTATTTCGGCATTACTGGGTCCACTCACAAAATGTGTGCTGACAAGTGGTTGACGAGCATGTGTCACAGTTATTTTATACAGTTTTAACTTCAGCAATTTGGTAGCTCTTTGCACATAAGAAGTGTCTACCTGTTGTGAAAGATGCCTAGGCGATTTCTGAGGGGAATTCTCCAAACATGACTGATGTCGTCTAATGTTTCTTCGGTAAGAATCACACACAAGTCTTTTACATTTCTTAGCCTGAAATTTATTATAAAGCTCATGGATTGTTGTACAGCCTGGAACTTTTAGACTTAGAAATCTTTCTGTAAATTGTATTTTCACTTGGAGAGCTAACTGAGTTAACACATATGAATCAATAATAAATACACGCTGTGCAGTAGAAAACATATGCTGAGCCATAATACATTTTGTGACTAAGTACAGGACAAAATAATAAATCATTCATAATAATTGAACTAAACCATATCACTGTCAACTCAATACACACTTCCAGAGCAGAGCAAAACTGCATCAAAAGCATGACCTTATTTAATACAGCAGTGCGGAACCATGTGTCCACATGCCCAGTGGAAAAACGCTGTGCAGCCGGTTCAGAGGTTTATGACTCACTCAGAACTTCAGTAATGTTCAAATAAATTTATTACATTCAAACTCATGCAGAACTTCAAAATGAACACTTGATGTTACACTTAACATTGATGTATCAATAGTATTTGTGACATTATTGCTAAGTTCTCACACAGTTGAGTTATCTAAACTAAGAGCACTTTTTTCTTAATACACTACATAATAGTTTTAGCCATGCAGATACAATAACCAAAAAATATGGTTTGATTTTTACTCTGAATACATACAAATATTAGAGTTGCCACAATAAACAAAGGTGGTGGTTATGCCCCAACAAAAAAAATTGTGATGCCACAATAGTGTACTGCTTAGCCAATTGGCATCATTTGCTCTCAATGTAGAGCAAATTTGCATGAAATTGAGACCTGGTTCATAATTAATTTTTATCATTTGTATAGTTAATGCATTTTAAAACCACCAGAAAATTACAGCTCTTATTGACGGTAGAAACAACAAAGCATTCTGTTCTTTGTATCCACATAGTGGTACAAATTTTCCCTGGAGTAACAGGAGGCATACTGCCAAGTGCTTAGATTATGGGGTTGAGAGAAACTGGCCAGGGAACTATGTATTAAATATTTGTTTAATAGAAATATGCTGCACTAATCTGTGTCAACAAATTCATCCTGTGCTTACAACTGCTCTAGCTGCATAATCTCCATCTCTGCAGGAGCTGGCATTCACCACCTTTGTGACTGATATTCTTGTCTATAACACCTACTTATTTTGAATTGCAAATATATTGCATTTACTCATAAACAAGATCCATATTAGATATTGTTTTATAGTCACAAATTTGGAGTAAGTGTTTGGTTCAAGATTGAATTGTCCTTTAATAGGTCTCAAGAGGACTCTTTCAATCTGAGTGTAAGACATGTACATTCAGCACTAAAAGGTTACATAGTGTTACTTCATTTCTGATTATACAAACATATGGACAGAACAGTGTTATAAAAGCAATGATTGGAATGTTATTCAAAAAAAGGCAGTGAGTGAACTTAGATATGTAACTAGAGAGGGTGAGGTAAATGGGGGTTGTGCCTTATACACTGCACTGGGAGGAGGGGAAGGAAGGGGTCAAATATTTATTTTCACTATAAGGCAAGCACTGTGGACCTGAACATGGTTGACAAAAGTGAACTCATTGTAGTGGGTTGCAAAGCTATTTCCCATCACTGTTCATCCATGATTGTTAAGGCTCTTTACCCCTGTCCAAGTGTTCTTATCAGTTTGAATCAAAGAAACTATTTGATTTGTACATTCACTAGAGCATTTATGTTTTCGGTTGTTCCAATTTTATGATTGTCTATATCCAAGTTCAGTTTAAAACTTGAAACACGAGAGAGAGAGAGAGGGGGGGGGAGGGAGAGAGGGAGAAGGTAGGTGGGCAGCTTGCCAGTCTTCATCCTTCCTATCATCATGGCTTAATATTAAGGATAAGAAAGAAGGTAAGATATTATTCAGTTGAGTAGCTGAGTAATTTTACAAGGATATGTTGAATGTTGATTCTCATTTTGTTTATTAAGTACTGCACCATAACAGCAAGAGTGTCATTTAGGCAGTGTCAGGTTAACAAGAAAAGTAAATCTTTTACAACAGAAGCCTGTAACATAAAATTTGGCTATAAATAATATAACATACAAAAACAAAAATGATTTTTATACGTAATTTATGTGACAATACATATTCAGTTAACCTCTATCAACATGTAGTTAGCATGCATGCAGGCATGCTTACCATGTCAAACCCAAGTTTGAATCTCGGTAACAGTGGATTGTTACTGGATAATGTTTTTTCCCATGGTTTTCCGTATCCTCATTAGGTTCATGCAATTCTAAGCTGTTTGGATCTCTGGGCTGATTTGAACATCATTTTACCCAATTCATTCACTCATTCATTCATCGACTCTGAAATGCAGACTATTAAAAGGGCCACTTAAATTAAAAAAAAACAACAACATTTTGGTGTATTGCTTTCTAAAGTCTTGTGAATTTTCGAAAGTAAGAGTGAGTCTTACTCACACCTTAGTGAGTGAGACATAAGGTGAGTGAGTGCCCCTGAAGTAGCATCTATGATTGTAGCCCTAACACTAAACCTACTCAATGAGTTTTTCACTCAGGAGTCCAGAACAAATCCCACTAATAATATAGCTTTTCCATTATGGCAGAAATGATTAACAATCATAGTAATATTTCAAGACACAGAAATGCATTTTATTCTCATCAGGTAGGCCATAAACAGCCGAGGGTAATTTAACAGTCCCTTGACTGGGAAGTTAGATAGTTAATTTTAAAAACAAAATTCTCAAGCTGGTATTAGCTTTTCAAATGTGATTTCGCCTACCAAAAATAATAATCCTAATCCACCCTAGTGTTACTGCATTTAGCCTATAACTGTACTTAATTTTACATAAATAATGAATTCTACAGCATTTTATTAAAAGCAATTTTTCTTGAAAGTAATTGTATTTATATATTTGTATCCTTTTGCTAGCAATAAACTGTAGAATGTAAAAATTTGTTAATAAATAGATTTATTATTCCAAAGCTTATTTGGGTACAAAATAAACAAAAATTCATTTACATATTTTGTTTGTTAATGATGATAATTGCTAGGAAGATATCAGCATTACCATATGCCAGAATTCTGTCCCCAGGAGTTCTTTTACATGCCAGTAAATCTACTCATATGAGACCGACACTTAACCAACTAGCTACTACCTAAACCAACAAAATCAACCTACAAGTACTAGATAGATGCAGCAGTCTAAAAATTCCAGTTTAGTTCTCAGAATATGATAACATGTATTTTTAATGGAAATAGCAAATAAATACAAGTCAGAATCAGAACAAACATACTTATAAAAGAGAAAAGAATCACATTTGTCTCTAAAAAGGAAATCACTAATATTTCCAATTTGTTTAATGTCCAGTTTCCACTGGGCTTCTTATCCCAGGATCATGGGCTCAAATCCAGCACAAATTAATGGTCTATTAAGTTTGCTTAAAATTGTCACCCTCACATGAGTAGACAGGCTTCTACATGACAAAATTCCAGCCAGCTTGTATGGCCCAAGCAATTGTTATCATTGTTAATAGATACTTTGTAATATTTCTGTGTCCACAGAACACTATTTAAAAATATAAATGTTTTGCTCAGTTAACATTATTATAATATGCAGAAAAGCAGAAAATTAGCTCAAATTCAAATTTAAAAACAGTATAGTAATGGTCTATACAGAAATTCAATATCTAGATTGATCAAACATATCTAATTACTTTGGAGTTCTAAAAATAAGGAGGAATCTGAAGAAACTCCAGTTCAAGAAGAATGTTTAACTGCAATAGAGATTGAGACAGCAAAAAATCATCAGGAAGAGCTTGAAATTTTAGAAATCCATGGCACCAATGAAGATGAGTTTGAACCTGACACTATATGAGCTGCATTTTATGACTACTGCTGGAACATTAAAGACACTTTTTTTTTTTTAAATCTATAATTCCAACAATGGATCTTGCCCAAGGTGAATCTGTTAATCTAAGAAATCTGGGCAAATGGCCTGCAGTTTCATATGCAGAAAGGTGCTTTATAATATCAGGATTATTGCACCAGGGGAGAGATACAACATAAACCCAGCATCACACAATAACTACTCTTTAAAACACCTAACAGGTTCTTCACTGAAAGACAAAATCCCACCTCTCAAACAATAGATGATATATCAAATAGATTGTCCTGATTACTCTCAAGTTTACACAGGAGAAAACAAAATTAAAACTAGAAACCAAGAGTGTAGGAGCATTTTGGAAATGTTAAGTTCAAACAAGCAGATAAATCAACATTATAAGCACATCCCCAAAGCTTTTAAAACAAGGAATGCATAACATGGAAGAAAATACATATTTTGAAGAACAAGGATCACATAATGGATTTTGAGGTATTGCCACAAGACCGATGTAATAAATTTATCATTTTGCTATCTCTGTCAGAAATCTCCATGACTACACATTACACAGACGCTAACCCCCATCTCCAGATTTCTACCCAGTCAGATCATAGCTAAAAATGGGGACAAATTCTTGTCTGGAACATTTTGTAATAAATTAATTATATTTTGTGAATATTAAAAATATAAACCTCACTAAGAATCATTAACCTGCTGCCAATAAGATTTTAAAATATTGTTTTTGTATAATTTATACTATGGGTATAAGAGAGTGATAGGTGCAATCTCACAGCCTCTCCTTTCCAAACCGTAACTTTCGTCTGCTTGTAGTGCACCCTGGATTAACAAAAGAGGATGGTGGCGAGTGGTGTAGTAACCCGAAGCATGCAGCTTAAAAACATTGATAACAGTGGTAAATACAGCGATATAGTTTGTGGAGGTAATGTTAAATCAAGCCTTATTAGTAAAAGAAGGTGTGAAAATGTAGGGAACACGAGGGATCAAGACATTTCGGAAAAACAAACAACTAATCTGCATATGAGTGAACCGGCAAACAAAGGTACACGCGAAAAGGAAATGGTGTCATCGCTACATACAATTATCATTATCTTGAATAAAGACTTGTGAGACGCACAGAAGGAAATAACAAGACTCCAAAACGAGACTAATGCTCGAAAATAGAGAATGAAATATTAAACAAGAATAAAGCACAAACTGGTACCTTGAGGGGAACACAAAAAAAAAAAAAAAAAAAAAAAAAAAAAAAAAAAAAAAAAAAAAAAAATTAGAAACACTAGAAAAAGAAATTACAGAAGTAAAAGGGGCGAACGCAATTCTACAAGCGAAAATTAAAAGTATGAATAAAGGATATACCGAAGTGCTAAACAAAAGAAACAGGAGGTGCTTGGAGCCTACTAAAAGCAATCGAGTGCAACATATAAAATATGATAGCAAAGGAGTAGAAGTGAAAAACAGATTTGAGGTGCTGGTAGACAACAAAGAGAGTTCAGCCAGTACGGAAAACAGTGCGATCCCCGAAATTAACAGAGCCGAAAGAAACAAATCACTGGATGTTCTAGTACTAGGAGATTCCATGATTAAGTTTGCAGGGCAGATGTGCAAAAGCCATGGACATGATGTGAGATGCTTTCCAGGGATTAAACTAAACAAACTTAAACATCAAATTGAAGGACTTAATCTAAAGGAATGCAAGCCCGACGTCATGGTTGTGCATGCAGGATCCAACAATATAAGACCAAGTGTATGTGCTGAAGAAATCATGGGAGATACCATGGATATTGTCAACCATATACAATCCGAGGTACCTAGAGCCAAGATAATTATCAGTGGCATTTTAAGACGACGTGATACCACTAAAAGAAAGGTAATGAGAATAAATAAAGAACTAAACTGGTTGTGTTCCAAAAAAATGTGCACATTTGTCAACGGAAACTTTTGGCTAGATGATAAAGAGTTTGGAAGAGATGGGGTTCATTTCAACCGCAGAGGATCTCAGACATTTGGAATGCTGCTGTGTGACGTCATTAATTCTGTGATAAAGGGAAACTGATAAACAAAGTGGTGGATGATATTTCAGTGACTGTTAATAAAAGTGTAAAAGTGTTTAATAGACCACACACTAGGGTTATAAGAGTGAAACCTTCTGAAGATCAACACAATGAAGAGCTGGAATCTGGCCATCTACTGAAGAGAGATGAAGATGTTATTTCAACAGCTCCAATGATGACATACATCAATTGTACAGATAGTATAGAACAAGCAAAACAATTGGAGGTAAGTGTTACTGCAAGGAAGCCTAAAGGATCGCCCTATCTAACAATTTTTCATCAAAGTGTACAGTCTATTCAAAATAAGTTAAACTATATTGAAACTTTACTAGATACAGATTTGAAAGAGGTTAGTATAATGTGTATCTCAGAACGCTGGTTAAAACATTATGAAATTGATTGCATACAGTTACCAAATTATACATTAGCTAGTGCTTATTGCAGAACTAATAAAATTGGAGGGGGAGTATGCATATTTGTTAAAGTGGGTATTCACTTCATAAATATAAGTACATGCCAAACATTATGTCGAGAAGGTGACTTCGAAATTGCAGCAGTGGATTTGAAAGAACTAGGCATTACTGCAATTGCTCTATACTGTGCTCCAAATAGTAATATTAATAATTTTCTAAAAAACCTAGAGAAAATGTTGAACATACTCGCAAAAACTAATAAAAAAGTTATACTATGCGGTGATTTCAATATTGACTTTCTTAACGACCGTAAAGAGAAACAAGATCTTCTACACCTTCTAAAAAGCTATAATTTAATCCATATTGTAAAATCCCCAACAAGAATAACTAACCACTCAGAAACAGCGCTAGATCAAATTATAATTAATGAAAACTGTAAGTACAAAGTGCAGGTACTAAACACAGGATTTAGTGATCATGAGGCACAAATAATTCAAATAGAAACTAACAAAGCTGTAACATTTAAATCAACACAGATTAAAAAACGAATATTTAGTATAGACAATATTCTGTATATGAATTATCTTTTGAGCAGAGAAGACTGGCATGATGTGTATGATGCGTTAGATATTAATGAGAAATTTAAATTGTTTGTTAGTAATTTTATGTACTACTTTAACACTGCGTTTCCTCACAAAATGGTAAGAACATGCAATGGAAAAACAAGTAAAAGTTGGATAACTCAGGGTATAAGGAAATCATGTGAATGAAAAAAATTATTATATGAATTAAGTAAGATTATTAAAACATTAGAATTTGATAATTATTTTAAGAATTATAAACACATACTAAATGAAGTAATAAGACCAGCAAAAATAAATAGTAATGATAATCATATTAAAAATTCTAATAATACAACTAAAACTATATGGCAAATAGTAAATCAGACAACTAACAGAATGAGTTATACAAAAGACAATATAGAACTTGACCATAATGATAGAAAGATTACAAATGCAGGTTAAGTTGCCATGTGTTTTGACTCTTATTTTATGGAAATAATTAAAAAATTGGTTCAAAATAACAATGGACTTTAATACCCCAATGAGGACAAGTACTACCAACATTGTAAACTCTATCTACCTTTATGAGGTCACAACTGAAGAAATGCTTAGCATAATAAACAAATTAAATAACACATATTCATCAGGTATTGATGACATCCCGGATATCATCATTAAAAAATGTAGTGAGCATTTAATTGAACCTCTTGTTCATCTGTGTAATGCATCCATTACTAGTGGAACCTTTCCTGACATATTAAAAACATCTAAGGTCATACCACTGCACAAAAAAGGGGAAAAAAACTAAGGCTTCAAATTATCGTCCAATTTTTATTCCTTCCATATTTTCAAAGATACTGGCAAAAGTAATGTATAGCAGACTTCTTTCATTTATTGCAAAAAATAATATAATTAATAATTCACAGCATGGATTTCGACACAAAAAATCAACTGAGACTGCAATATATTCATTCATAAACAGTATTATAACTGCACTAGATAATAAAGATAAAGCCATTGGCATATTCTTAGATTTAAGTAAAGCTTTTGATACTGTTAACCACCAGATGTTGCTAACGAAACTGTTTGATCTTGGCATAAGAGGGCCAGCTTACACTTGGTTGCAATCTTATCTCACAAACCGGAAACAAATAACAGAGATTACATATACAAACACTAACACTAATACTCTTTCTGCAGTTCGTTCTGACATACTAAATGTAGCTTATGGAGTACCGCAAGGCTCAATTTTAGGTCCATTTCTTTATATTATATATAAATGACATAACAAACAGCATACAAGCTCAGAACATAGTACTATTTGCAGATGGTACCAATTTACTAATAACTGAAAGAAGTAATGAAATGTTAAATAACACATTAAGCCAAGCAAGTAAAGATGTGGTTACATGGCTAACTAACAACAACTTGATTTTAAACACTGATAAAACAGTTTGTCTTAAATTTCATATCACCGAAAACATAAATGTTAATAACAATAATAATAATGATATCCCTGTAGTAAAATTAAACAATCAATTGATCTCAAATAACAATAATAATAATGATATCCCTGTAGTAAAATTAAACAATCAATTGATCTCATACAAAACTGAAACAAACTTTTTAGGCTTGTGGATACAAAGTAATTTAAAATGGAAATCGCATGTTAAACATCTTGTAAATAAATTAAACAGGAATATATATGCTTTAAGAATTTTAAGTCAACATGTCAGCCTTCCTATACTTTTAATGGTTTATTATGCTCACATACATTCTAGAATGACGCATGGAATAATATTTTGGGGAAACTCACCAGAAGCTAAAGATGTATTTATTAAGCAAAAACAAGCCGTTCGCATTATATGTGGTGAAAAGAAGTTATGTTCACTATTCCAAAAAATTGAGATACTTATTCTGGCATGTACTTATATATTAGACGCAATATTATTCGTAAAAAAAAAATAGATTTACTTTCCAAAATAATGAAAATGTACATGCACATTATACTAGAAATCAAAAGGATATTCACTTAACATCTGCAAGAACCATGATGTGTAAAAATGGAGCGATGCACTCCAGTATATCATTATATAACTCTCTTCCCAGTGATATCAAAAATACTGGAAACTATAATGCATTTAAAACCAGAGCAAAGGCTTTCTTGCAGGAGCACTGCTTCTACACTGTAAAGGAATACTTACAATTTAATAAATATCCTCATACTATATCATTGTATTAACTATCTTGTATCATATCCGTATAAACCCATTATATACTGTAAATATGTACATATCTAACTTGCTGTAACTGTTGTAATATAAATCTAATCATTGACATATCCTGTATCAGAGTACAATGTACAAAATTGATTTTAAAGGATTAATAAAACAATTGAAATTGAAAATTGACCAAGAAACAGCAGTATAACTGTATGAGCAAATCGGAGGAAATCCCATTTAAGCATGTTAACTTTCCATTGACTTACAAGCATTTTTTAATTGGCAAAGAGAAATATGGGTGGTGATAACTTGTTAAGTCTTTAATCTTCCAGGCTAGATGTAAATCTAAATTGCTAACCAAAAGCAAGTGCAGTCCTCTATTCACTAATGAATGAGTTATGAATGGGTGAAGTTGCTGGCAAAACCTAAAACTCATGCTCATTCTAAAACCACTACAATAAACCTCAACTAAATTTGTTTCTCAGAGTTACTAGAAGCAGGAAAGCAAATGCAAGAACATATTGATCATTACCAAAAAAACCACCAACCAACCAACTAACTATATTTTAGACTAATATAATTCAAATAAATCCTAGATTTATTCATATCATACTTTGCTATTTTTAAAATAATTTTCAAACAATTCAAATAACTTATGTATTTCTCTTTCCTCATACAAATAGCTGAGCTAGATGTTCACTGTTTAGATCTGTGGAAATATGTTGCAATATTTATGTGTTAAGTAGCATCACATTGAAATTACATTTAAGAATTACTATTACTATTTAATAACTATTACTATTAAGAAAAATAAGATATCTATAAGATACCTATTCTAATTTCAGTCTATAAGTGTTTATCATAAATACTGTGCCGAAGTTTACCAAAGACACATGTATAAAAAATAGGATCTTATTTTAGAGTAAATGCAATAGTACGAGACAAAATATTTGTGCGGACAGATGATTTAGCAGAAATAATATCTCCTATAAAACTAACCCAATTTATTCAACTACTGATGCAAAGAATATAAAAGGCAATATAAAGGCGCAAAAACTTATGAAATACAACACTGATTGCTGGATTCTGACTCACCTTGCTGAGGGTATGGTACCGGATTATATGGATTGTAGCTTGTAGGAAGCATAGGAGGTGCATATGTTGGATAAGGTGCAGCAGCAGTAGCTCCATATGGTATGGGCATTCCTTGTGGGTACATTGGATAAGGTACTCCTGTTGGTGCACTTGTAGTTGGTACACTTGCTGGAGCAGTACTTGGTGGTGGTGGCCTTGGAGGTGGTTCCTTTTTTCCTTCTGTAACAAAATGTGTAGTATGAGTAAAAAGTAGTATTCAGCTTGCATTAAGCAATTTGCTATCACCAATTTAAATTATCTTAACGTTGCTTCATCCAGTATTAGTTTATTATATTTCCTTGAATAATAGACTATCCAAAACGCAAGATGCCCCTATTTATCTGATTTGAAAATTTAGTATGTTAAATGATGAAAATGATCTTTTACTTTTTAAAACAGTTGCACATGATTTTAAATAAATTTTAACAAACTGAAATGATGCAAGCTACATCAGTGATATTCAACCTGGGGTAGGCATATCCACGGGGTATTTATGGGGTATTTGGCTGAGCAGCTTAGTAGCAATAAACATCCAAAAATTAAATTAAATTAGTGTTTTTATTTATGGTGCTCTTTAATTGCTGCAGTTCTCAGCATCCCATTCTATATTGGGAGTGATAGACTGCTTAATTTTCCTCAGTTGCTCTTTATCAGGCTTGAGATTCTTTTATGTGCCATAAATTTATGACCAGGAGCCATCAGCTTTACTTACCTTCTGAAGGAAGCCATGCTAAGGAGTTTTACACCCACACCAAGAATGTTGTCAGGTATAATGTAATACTAAAGATTACAGATCAAGATTATCCACATACAATATTAGAGTATACATTCTAACATAACATAAAAGTAACAAATGCACAGAGCTCCAGATATAAAATAAACTGATGATTATAGAAGATTACATATCAAAATATTCTTAGATTGAATAGTAAGGTGTGGCATCCAGCCAGTCATATAACATTTAACACCTAGAACATCAAAAGCTTTTTGAGATGTAAAGCTAGGAATAGAATATTAATATGTTGACATGGTCTAGTATTACAGGAATGAATACCTTGTCTACTTTTATAATTCTGACTGATGATTTTTAAAGGTTTACTGCAGTCATCAGTCTTAATTTACAATGGACAGAGTAAAGAAAAATAGAGAATGTAGCGATGTCTATAAAAAAAAAAAAAAAAAGAAAAAAAAAAAAGAAAGAAAAAAAAAAGAAAAGAACTTCTAACTTCTGTTTTGACTTTATAAAAAAAACTTTTATGTCAATGGGAAGCTTTGTAATTCATTAAATACTATCTAAAACCTGTTAGTATTATCTGATAAATCGCTCAACCTAATGACAAATTAAATTAAACAGGCAGAGAAGCTAACTCATAACTGGGACCTTGATGGTAGCCCTGATTACAAACATACGTTTGAAGCCTACATATTTCTGTGAGCTACTAAGAGTATATATAGTAAATCAACAATTACTCCTGAAAATACAGGTACAATGTTATCTAGATACTTATATGAAGAAAATCCTATATATTAATAGAGATTTGGAAACATTCTTATGACGAGAAAATGCAAATTATTATTTTGGCCTTGAAGATTAAGAAAAGTTCTAAAAACCATATAAAGGAAGTATTTATGTGAACTAATTAATCTTTCATTGACTATGTGTTGTAGACTTTAGTGCGAAAGCCAAACCATATCATATTTCATCGCATAATGGTCGATTCTTAATTTATAGACAAGCAACCAAGATTTAAACATTTCAGTGCATAATCACCACATAACATGCCCAGCTTTCGTTATAGAGAAATAATAAAAAATGTGTCACCACTGCAACCTTGAGTCCCATTAGGTTCGTGAAAGAGGGTTATACCAAATTCCGATTCACCATGGAGGCACTGTTTATGTTCAAGGTCTTTGAAGTTGTCATTGACGACACATTGATGCCATCAGATTAATGAGATGTTGGCTATCTAATTGGTTCAGGTGCCCAAAAGCTGGAAGCAGACTAAGCGGTAAGCGAATGGAGTAGTGAAGGGGTGCACACACGCTTAGGCCCAAGTAAACATCTTATTCTTTAATTGTATTCAGCTGTTTGTTTCTGCAGTTATTCCAATAAGTGCTTATTGTGACCACATGAGCCATCACCTAGTGTGTAGGGGTCTACCTGCTCAGCTAGCCACATTTATTGTTCTCTTGTCAGTTTAACAGCAGAACATAATGAATACAATAGCTGCACACAGCCATTGTTCCATCTCTATTGTTTGAAGTCCTTTTCTGGAACCTTTTGAATCATAATTTCTCATGATTTTGACAACTAGAAAACTAGACAGCTAAAACCTTAGGTGCCATGGCCAAGGCATAGGTCAAAAGTGCTGTCCAGCACTATAGTCATGAAAAAATTAAGACAATCAAGAAATAAACTGGACAGTGCAGAGAGCACTTCAATTGTAAATTGTGATTCAGTTGTGTTGTTACTGAGTATGTGACATTAATGTTACAGGTGTAATGTGTTGTATTATGTTCAGTACCTTAGTGGCAAATAAAGAGAGTAGCCGAAACTAGTGTTCTCATTTGTTACATTATTTTGTGAAACACCAGTACAGGGAAATACAAAAATTATATGGCAGGTTTTAAACTAACAATGATTGCATTACAGCAAGCAATTATTCCTGGGGGGCGTTCTGACTTCAATTCTGCAATCCAGTGATGTATTGTTAATAAAATATTCAAAACATTCACCATTTTATCAAGGGTCATCATTAATGAATCCTAGAAGTATAATTAAATATCAATAACTGGGCCAGATTTCATCATGGGTATTTTGGGATTGGAACCTTTCAAATGCATTAGTCAGCATTGCGGAATGGCAAGGAAGCAAGAAGAAGAGAGGACAACTGTCAGACATGGCAGCAGTCGAAAGCAGCAGAGATCATCTGATACAGATGAATAACAGATCTGATATGTAAGCATTATACAATATACACTATATGTTCACTCATATCTCTTACAAAAACCTACACTTATTCAGGCATTTCAACTTTTTACGGGCCTAACCCCTTTCCATAGAGCTGTTCAGTGCTCTGGTAATATCAACTCCAGTTAAAATATACATGTGATTCAACAGTATTGCAATTGGTTTTATAAATAAAAGATATTTAATTTGACTACTTGCATTGTGGTTTTGGTATTACTTGATACTTTCATTCCCCCTTCCCTCTTTCTTTTCAACTATGAACAGTGAAACATGAGCATGCTTGAATACGCTCACACTTACTCTTGCTCTCTTAATTGTGTGCTAGTCACAAAGTTAATAAGCCAATCTTACATAATTTATTATTCATATAATGGTCCCAATGTGTGTTTTTACGTTTAAAAAAAAAAGCATAGTAAATGTGATAATTATGCAATGAATTACAGTATTTAAAACTTTAATGCCCAAAAGTTGAACCCTAGATGTTTGGCTTTCCAAGCAAATACTCTACTGCTGAGCTATAACTGGACTACCTCTATCCACTCCGCTTAGACGTTGATAGTCACCAGTTTCACAGGCAAATGTCAGCATAACTCTGCCTTCAAAGTCACCAGTGGCATATAATTGTAATGTCTACTCTCTTAAGTTGAACACAACAGCACAGTTTCAATATATGATTTTTTTATTGGAAATAAAAAATACTTCATTATGCTAACGCACATTGTGCACACAAAATACTTAGGTATGTACATATATGTGCTGAAAACACATGAAAATATACAGTATTGGCAAAATTCTATATATTAATGAAGTGTTTATTTTGCATTACAAAATCATACTATGAGTCCTAAAAACATGTGAAAAAATACTTTACAAGCAAAAACATACACATCAGAAGTAAGCACTTTCAAATATACATATGTATTTGCAATGCATTATTCTGATGACTGACAGAACTTTAACACCTCTTATCTCCAAAAAGTATTCTGACACATGATGCAAAATGAGTAGGGTTTATACTCGAGTTACCTCACTAAGTAACAGCTTCCAATGCGCACTACAGCTCATAGTACAACCTCCCCGAGTCTGAACTTGAATATGCTCTGAATTCTTTTCATTTAATTTGTACATACCAGGCAATTTTACTTATACCACCTTATAGTGTCAGAAAGGCAACTGCTGTCACTACTTGAGCTTCAAATTCCAGGTTTCTATTTAGCACCATTACGTGGTTAGACCAATCAACAGTAATTAATATTTTTTCACATAATTTGTGTATAGAACAAAGTTGGAAAGATAAAATCAGGCTGAAAAATCCAATGCCATATCCAGGATTTGAACCACAGATCTTCTGGCTTCCATCCGATTGCTTTAACCAATTGAGCTATGACGGCAACATGCCTGTGCAGCATTAAATTCCTAAGTGATTCATTTAGCTTTCTAACCTTGTGCTACACACAGCTTGTGTGAAAGAACAAATAATTACCATTATTTATGTAATAGTTGGTTAAACTATAAAGCCCAATACTTTTAAGTACTTCCAGCATTGCAAGTTACCATTGAGGTATGTACCTCAAAATGAATTTGAGATCTCTTTTTGGTTTACTAGAAAAGTATGAGTCAGTTGGGGAACTTAGTATTGTGTTGGTATGTAGCTCAGTAAGTTAAGAAAACCAGATTTAAAATCTGACTATAGCATTGAATTTTTCAGTCTTACTCAACCTTTCCAACTGTAACAGATTTTCATAGTTGAAAAACCTATTATTTTTAAATTTAATGTCCTTTAACCTGGTTGGTCATAGCAGACAAATGAAACTGATGAAATGATGCTCAAATGATCTCAGGGTCCATGGAGCCTAAAGTTACTTGACATTTGTCTTCTCAGGGTAAGGGAAAATCCCGAAAAAAACCTTATCCAGGTAATGTACCCTAAGCAAGATTCAAACTCGTGAACTGTTAAATGTGAGGCAGACATACTACTCCCACATTACCCAGGCAGGCTAATTTGTTTTAAGTATAAATAAGCTGAGCTGTTAGCAAATTCAATTTTTAATTACCTACAATTTTTGTAATTATTTAAGATTCTCATTTGCATGATATATACTATTGTATATATTATATGCTTGTATTTGTGTTTTATATTTGTATTCAATAGTTAAATTCAAGGATAGATGTAAAAGTAACCATCACATTTTAGCATATATATTTGTAATATGAGTTTAACCTCAAAGGCATTATAGTTTAATTGTATAATTTAATATTTGTAGTTATTTTCATACAAATTAGTTCTACAATTCATAGTAACTCTACAAATAGTAACCTTTATCAATAATAAGACCAAATAAATAGGTTATTTATTTTCACTTTACAATATACGGTTTCTAAAGAAATGCACATATAAAGAAAAATGTTTGCAAATAAATTTTTTAATGTTCAATAAGTCATCAAAGAACAAAAACATGTCCATCATCCATCAGGAGTTGTTGTCAAATATTCTTTGAGTTTTATTTCCAAACAACTTAGTAATCAATAAGTCATCATATTGTTTCTTGTATATAACCCCCTTTAACATCTAAGGTCATATCGGGGGCTTTGCACTAGAAACAACTTGTTGTCTGTAGGTTTAAATCTCTCTCTCTCACACACACACACACGCACGCATGCACATCCAGCCGAGAATCGAACCTGGCACCTCCAGGTGAGTGGTCAGGTTGCTGACCTCTCGACCACGGAGGCAATCAGATATATTTGTTTATGCTTAATGTGAAGATTTTCATAAAAGATGAATTTTGAAACCTTAAAATGGAAAGAATTATGAAACCGTGTAAATTACTTTGTTACTGAAATATATTGAGAACTTAATGGTTCAACTTAACCTTTGAATGATTATCCTTTGTTTTCTTTTAAAACATTTGATTCCTTTAAATTATGATGGCCTGAAATTCAAGTTTTCTCTTCTATCGACTGTTAAAATTCATGTATACAATTTGTTTTTTAGAGAACTAGCCTGGCACCTACAAGAAATAGAAAAGAGAGAAAGCAGAATTGCAAAGTTCAATTCAGCAGCACAAAAGATTACACAACTCTTGACATTAATTGACTTCAACTGCCACATATTACAAAATGATAAATATTAATACTATAATTGGTAATGAGGTGCAAGACACAAGGAATATCTTCCTTGGTTACAATCACTGAGTTGTGAATTTATTTACTACTCTCTGGTGAGGAGGCATTGCTAACTTGATGTGTACCAAGGACTTGGTCTAGACAACTGTTTACTGGGAGTAGGAGCCAATTATGGTATCAACATGTTTATGCAATATGTAGATAGTTTTAGCTCTACAGTTATATTGGAAAAGTTTACTCAAAAATGTATAGTGACCTTAAGTATTACTAATGTTGATTGATGTTTGGAGTAATTTAGTAACAGTAACGGTCAAATTATATGTGATATTAATTTGTTGAGTTGGTCTTTTAACACTGTCACTTACATTCTTATTATGAGGGACCTGTTTCGGAAGTCTATGCTTCCATTTTCAACCTTACGGGTCCAACTGCCCTTGCTGGTTGCATTTGCTTGTGTTTTCATCTCTGGTGGCAAAATGATGAACTTCTTATCTAAGCTGTCTACTGGTGGGATTTCAAAGTTTATTAGGTGATCTCTGTTTTTCCATATGAAGATGATTTGCCAGGTTGTAAGTTCTGTGTGTCTTGACATGGTTTTTAGCAATTTTGGATTTGGATCTGGGTTATGGTTTTCTTTCCAGAAGTGAAATGCTACTGCCGATTTATCTTGTTTCAATTTTAGGTTTTTAAAATGCTCTTTGGATCTGATTTTTAAACTTCTCCTTGTTTGCCCTATGTAGAACTTTTCACAATTTGTGCATTTAATTTGATATATTCCTGAATTGGATAGGTAGGATAGGTGGAGTCAGACTGAAAAATTCAATGCCATAGCTGGGATTTGAAACATGGATCTCCCGATCTCTAGCCAGTGTGAAAAAAACAATTAACCCAATATTCCTGATCTATTTTCTGGTGGAATTTCATCTTTTATTTTTGAATTTAGTAACTTTATGACAGAAAATCTGTTTATTGGAGCCAGGGTGATGTTTTGTTCTTTGAAGATCTTTCTGAATTTTCTAAATGCTCGAGAGTGGTAAGAATTTTTTGAATGTGTTGATATTTTTTTCTCCTGTTGTTAGGGTAGTTATTTCTTCTATGGCTTTTTTCCACTTTACTTTGTTGAGTTTCTTGTATACAAGGATCTTGCTGTATCATTTTGTTCTGATGTTTGAATTATGGTTTTTAACGCTTTGTTGAATTCAGTTGTGCTCACAGGTACATTTTTCAATATATGTGTAAGGCTGTTTATTGCTGCATGTTTGTGTGGTAATGGGTTTTAGCTGTCATTTTTAATGTAATTTTCTGATTGAGCTGGTTTTCTGTAGATTACAAAGTTTAATTTTGTGCTGTTTCTGATGATTTTTAGGTCTAAGAATGGGAGTTCTCCATTGGTTTCTGTTTCCATTGTGAATTTTATTGTTTTTTCTTGTATGTTTAGTAATTTTATGGCATCATCTAAATGTCTGCTTGGCACTACTGGTAATATGTCATCAACATAGCAGTACCACACCTTGAAAATCCATGGGAATGCTTTCTTCATGTGTGTTTCAAATTTGCTCATAAATAAATTTGCCAAAAATGGAGAAAGAGGGTTGCCCATAGAGAGTCCTGATTTTTGCCTGTAATATTTCCTATTGAAGGTGAAGTAGTTTTGTTCAATGCGCATCACAATGGGTGGTTTTCTAAATTTTCTAAAAGTTTTCTAAAATCTATTATCACTCTTTAATGGCAGTGAACTTAAATTGTAGTTGGTCATATTAATGACAGCTGAACAAGGTAGTGATAATGAATCACTATCATCTTTGCCACAATATACATTAGGTAAGAGAAGTTCTTATTAGTCAAGTTTTGCTCAGTGATCTTATAGCATGCTCTACATAAAACTAGGTAGAACTACATTGGTCTATGGGCATTGTGGAATTGAGATAAAAAAGAGGCACACAAACTGGCCAAGAAAGGAGCGAAAATTCTCATTACTGGGCCAAAAAATTGCATATTCCTGTCAGCAAAACTCTTGCAAAAATCACTCTTTGCCAATAGGCCAGTTAACAGCAAATAAAACATTAACAAAACTATCCTGACCAAAAACTGGGAAAATTTTACATCAATCTTCACAGACGAATCTGTAAGCACCCATACTCTGAACGGACCAAAGACAAGTCAGAAGAGCTATTGGAATAATCATTGAATGTAGCATCTTCAGGAAGCATCTTCAGATTATATAAAGCTTTTCAACATTTTCTGCTAGTGAGTGAAGCTGGAGAAAGCATAGGAAGGCAGTTTTCTAAGAAGATCAACAAGATATATGATTAAAAACTTCATAGAAAAGATTTTAAAGACTACCTCTGTTGTCAAGTGGTTAGCGAGCTGACTTCTCACCAGAGGTCCCTGATTGATTCCCAGTTGGGGGCAAGCAATTTTTCTTTAACCAGAATCATTCTCCTATCTCCTACAGAGTCTGGAAGTATGTATATGAGCATGACTGTGTGTGTGTTTGAAAAAAAATAATGTGGTTAAAAAACCAAACATTAAAGAATAGTCAACGTGTTGTTTCTAAAGCAAACCCCAAGGTGACTTTAGATGTTAAAGGGGGCTATATAAATGAGGAGGAGGGGGGGGGGGATAAATACTTTCAAAAAGATCTATAATTATGAAGGCAAAATTGGAGCATACAAAAAGGCTGTGGATGAGGTGCCCTATCAGTAACAACAATTTCCATGCCTACATATCAATGATACATACCCTGACTGTGATGGGAAGGAATTGCTGGAGTAGCACCAGAAGCTTCTCGCCCAATGCTTTGGGTTAAGTCCTTCATTAATTCTTCCTTCTCAGTTTTACGTGCAAAACAAAAATCTGAGACTTTATTCTGAAATGCCACCAATATCTGAAATGGAAAAAAATCTGCAATTAACAGCAATGGGGGTCAACAAACTTTCAATCTTTTCATCATACAAAAATTGAACAACACTATGGCTGTGAACAGAAAGTTTCCAACAAACATATTTAATATTGAAAGAAAATGCCCGACATGCATTTGTAATAGATACCTGTGTCAGATCATTGTAGAATTTGGAGCCTTCAGATAAGTTGGCTTTCAGCTCTACAAAAGCATCATTTGCAGCAGCCAGTTCCTTCAGAACAGTTTCTCTTTGAGCAGCCGCTCCAACACCAGACTTCTCCTTGCAAAATTCTGTATTCTGCAACTGCAATTAGACATAATTTATTTTAAGCATACAATTACTAGATTTAATGAAGGCATGAGAAATGCAACAGCAAATTGCAGAAAAGTGGTAGATAACATGAACTAAATTTATGTATCCATCAATCATCCTTCAGATTCAGTAACAGCATATACTGACACATGACATCCAACAAGCAATTTAGTACAGATCTAAGAGTGAGCAATTCTAAATTTTAAAATTGAGGAGCAATAAGTGGATGAAAGATTGAGCCAATCATTGAGATGTTTCATTCTTGGAGGAATGAAGCAGCTCTTTCCTGACTTGTGAACTACTCTGTCCGTGAGGTTGAAAATGATATCAAAGGCTTTTGAAACTAGTCCCTTGTAATGAAAATGTAAGTGACATAGTGTTAAAAATACTGATCCAACAAATTAATACCACATATGATTCTTACAGCTTTTATCAGTGTCACTCTGCTAATTGTTAAAACAGTTTTCGGCCCTACAAAAACCATCAACAAAAGTGGATGGTGGATCTTGAATCCATATTTGCTTTTACTGAATTATGTACACACTGCTTTATAATCAAGTACGATTCTTTGGTGAAAACATATAACTAATACACTGTGCTATTAGAAAACTAAAGAACCAAATGTTTTCAAAAACAAATGCCTCATTCTTGAATTAAAAAGTACAAACATGTTTATTTGCAAATAAAATGAGAAGACTTTGTTTTGTCTTGAATTTGTATTATTCATATTTTGAATCTTATTATTTGTTTAAAAATTGTTCCTACTAACAAATTAATTCAATTAGATGCTGATAAGATAATTACTATCTAACCTGGATTTCAGCAACTAGTGCCTCCTGTTTTTGGATGCTTTCTTTCACCTGACGCTGCAGAGGTCCAAACACTCTTCCCAAGCTCTCAATAGACAAGGCTTGCTCATTGATGGCACCATCTTGTGCCAAAGCATTGAGGAAAGTTGATTTTATGTCAACCGTAGCTGATTTCAATTCACATTCGATTGCATCACGCTCAGCCTTAACAGTCTCTACCTAAAAATGTCCAACAAATAGTAAACACTAGCTTCCCTTGAATACATACATTCAACTGCATAGCTGCCAATTTCCTGAAACCTCTAGAACTTTTTTTTAGTCCAGTAAAGCATAACTTCATAATGAGATGTCATTTAGAAGGCTTAAAATATTCAGCATAATAAATTTAAAAAAAAAAAAAAAAAAAAGAAACACATGTCAAACAAATGGGAATTCTGTTCTATAAAAATTCTGGAAGACATGGTAGACCTGTTTCTTTTTGCCACATATGCTGAAACTTTTCTTGGTACTATAGATAAACATGCATTACAGCAAAGAACATCACTTCCTAAGCCATACACGTATTTTTTAGTTCATTTTTTATATTTCATAGCATACATTTCATAAAAGCTATTACAAAAATTGAAAACTTATTTTTTTTAGCCATATAATGTTAATAAGATGATTTATGTGAGGCAATTGACTTCAGTCATTCATTACACAATGTTCACAACTATTTTAAATGTGTGTATGCATTCTGCATTTTGTTGCAGCTCAATGATCATGATGGACAGACACAGAGATAAACTTTTGCCTAGCATAACACTGTATACAATCAATGCTATACAATCAGTCTCTTATCTTAAGTTACGATATATTACAACAGAATTTAATAATCTGTCATAAATCTGTAACACTTTGAATTTGCTTAAAGAGGAGTAAAACTGCCTCCTTTGCCATATAAAGATCTCTGCTCCTGCAAAATTTACAGGCAAATGGTAAAAGTTGGCAAATACATATCTTTATTTTCAAACAAGTAAAATATAAAGTACTTATTAATGTTGATTACTACAACTTCTAATCAAAAATATTTTAACTACATATCACAGATTATATTATTACCCTCTCATGCCTTTGTATAGCTTGGATTGTATAAAGGAATAACTTAAGCATGTAAATAATCTTTAGAGCTGGAATTTGAACATTGAATTATAACTCTTAGTGTTGAGGATATGCTATAGTTGCCTTCCTAAACCAAACCAACTCTCACCATCAAATTTGATATAACCCAGATATCAATCGTTATTTCTAGAATCAAATACTTTAGAAGTACCATCAATCTACAGCCAATTTCTTTATTTCCCAAGGGATGTATGACACTAACCATTAGTTACTTTCAGAACTCTTAGGTTAAATGGCTGATGAATAAATTGTATATGCCCAACAAAAATAGGAAGTGTCATAATATTACAATGAGAGATTGAAAATTATTAAAATGGTTGATTTGAAAACCAATCAAGTATCACATTAAGATATTATGATACAATCTCTATCCCTAGAGAAGATATTTATTATCTCAAGTGATGTACCATTATTTGAATTTTAATAAAACTCATTATCATCTTACAGATCTTGCTGTATAACAGTGTAGCAAAACAGGCCATTACTCCATTGAATTAATTTTTATAATGCTTGATATTAGACAAATAGACAAAACATCTTAAAATGAAAAAGAATGAATAAGCTTAGTCACAGATTTAGTCACAAACATGTCAGTGCATTATCTCATTTCTTAAGTTCTATATGTTTCTGCTATATTCAGATATTTTGTCACCAAAGTATGTAAATGTAATTAATGACTGAAAATGAATCACCAAGCCAAGCTATTGCAGATATGAGATTAAGTGTCAGCTAAATCAGCTTAATTCACAACTCAGTAAATTCTGCATATCATATGACTACCTCAATCCTTTCCCCATTGTTTGGCATGTTTCATTTAGACAATAATCTATAGAATGTTATATTCATTCACCCAAAGGAAATGCAGTCAAGGTCTAACAGGAACTATAGTACAGTAACTCATTGGGGACATGTGCAAAGAAATAATATAAGTCTCGCCTCCTCTTTTTATCTAGCATAAAATTAAATGCAACAACTTTCAATAATACAAAAATTAGAAGTATTGAAGGTCACACAAATTAAGAGTAATGTTAAAAGTGAAGTTAATTTATTAATCATGTTCAAGAGTTGCTTATTAAAACATTAAAAACTTCACTTACTTGAAAATTGTTCCCAAATTTTACACAAAGTGGAGTTTTTAATGTTTTAATAAGCAGCTCATTGAACAAGATTAGTATTAAGGTTTATTGAAGGACATACTTCAATACCATCAACCACCAGTATGGAGGTTCCATCCTCCTCTATGTGATAAAAAACTTCAGAGAAGACAGTAAGAAATTAGAGCAAGAACACTGTGGGAGCAATGTAGGCAATGCATTATTTCAGAGGTATTTTTAAATGTATTGTATTGGCCCAAATATATGACAGCCTTCACATGTAAGATACCCCTGAATTTTTGGAATGTTTCACAAGAAAAATTACATTAACATTTAATAAATATTCACAACATGCACCGTTTCATTTCTCCAGTTCATGTTAAGTGAACTAACATGGCAATTACATGAAATTGCCCTGCCTTTGGTCTTCTGAATGCTTTTCTTCACACACCATATTCCTACATTTTTCTCATCTTTTTGCCAATACTTTACATTATACTCAGACACACCAAAATTTAACAATTGGCATTATTAATCTGTTCTGCCTTGCATAAAACCTATAATTTGAAGTTCATATCACAACTTTCTTTCTCCTTTATTTAACTGATGCAACAATGATACTCCTTTCTATACTATCTGTCATGACTGGAACATTGTACAAAATGGAATATATTAATGCAACAGCACCAAGCCAAACAACTTGATTATGCTGGAAGTAATTATAAAGCCTGAGATTCTGGTTTAATTATGACCTCAGCTGTGTTTGGCATGCCCATTCCCATTGTGCAAGCTAGTACAATCCATCATGAAGATGAGCCCATATAAATATTACGATGTGCATGTAAGATAACTAGGGGTTTGAAGGCAATCTTATATTTGGGCCAATGCAACCTGTAAACATTTTGCCAACAGAGCCAACAAAAATAATGAAGCACTGTGCTTACATCTTCCATCAGTTTTGAAAGCTTCTGAGCAGCTGCAGAGCTACTGCTGCTGCCACTTGGTCCAGCTGATGGGACAGCAGCACTCATTGCTGCAGCACCCTGACTCAAAAGATTCATACCATGCCGATGTGCTGCTAATTTATCCTGCACAACCTTATCAGCAGCCATAGCATTGTTGATGATTTCTCTATATTTACTCAAGTTGACACGGAAAGTTTCAGTAAGCTTCTCTGATGGTGTTCGAGTCCAACGGTCTTGAAACTGTGCTCTCAATGCATCATCAGACTCTTTTTCATCCCTTAACATCCGTTCAGTCTGTAAGATAGTATAAATATATTTGTAAACATTTTATATCTTCTTGCACTTTTTGTCCTAACATGGTTTAGAACAAAATAAATATAATTTGTATAATATTTGAATAAGTTAATAACAGTGATGTGGCATTTAAATTTAACAGAAAGTTAAGAGTTGGGGTTGAAACACATACATCACTTACATTATTTGCACCTAACTGGTTTCAAAAGTGTTTGCTCTTATCTTCAGAGGAGTCCGACTGGATGCTAGTGTTGGCATCCATAGTGTGGTGGCTGTTTGCATTGACATTTAGTGGCAGAGTAACATAGTTTACATAATTGATTTGGTGGCAGCAGTTCAAAATTCATCAAGTGGTGTTTATGTTTTATGATGAAAATCTTTTCACAAATATCGAATTCTGTTGTGTGTAGGTTTCAGTAGTGTAATGTTCAGTGTGATGATTTGATTGGTGGCTCAAAAGTGGTGTGAAACTGCAGATTTATCAGTCTGTTAGTACTAGATGTGTCTCATTTGCTCTTTCAATCTGATTTCCAAATTTCTTTTTGTTTTTCCTATATATATTTGTCACATTCTGTGCAGTTGATTTGATAAACTTTTTTTAGTGGTATTAGGTTCTTTAAATTATTGCAAAGTAATTTTGTGGAGCCAAGCAAATATTTTGCTTTTTGAAGATATTGTGGAATTTATAGTGGGTACTTGGGTGGAAGCAAATTTTCTGAGTGTTATATTGGTTTTCTGTTGGGTGAGTTTAGAAGTATCTTTGATGTGCTTTTGTTTTTTGACTTTTGTCACTTTTTTGTTGATTTGTTTGGTGAAGACATTGGATATTTCTGTGTTGACTATGTGACAATATTCCTGTTCATTTTCATCTTCTGTTAAAGTATTTTACACCAATCTATGGGTTAAACTGTTTAGGACAGCATGTTAGTGTTGGAAATGGGTTGAAACTATTGTTTTTCATGTAATTTTCCAAATGTGTAGGTTTCCTACAGATCCCAAAGTTGAATTGTCTTAGGATCTAATAACCTTTACACACAAGAATGGTACTGTGCCTTCACTTTTGATTTCCATAGTAAACTATACTGCTCTGTTCTGTAAATTGAATAGCTTGAGAGAGTTTGGATTCATTTTTTTGATACTATTGCAAATATGTCATCTACATACCAATACCAAACTTTGTAAATGTCTGAAGGATGTGGTTAAATGTGTTTCTAAATTGCTCATGTAAAAATCAGCCAGGAATGGAGAAAGCAAGTTGTCCATGGCTAAGCTTGAAATATATTGATAGTATCTGTTATTGAATGAGAAGGTATTTTGTGAGCTACAGAAGTGTGAGACCCTTCAAGTCATCTATTTCATCTTGTGGTAAACTGTAGTGCACACACCATTTTTAAGTTGGTAAAGAAGATCAGTCATCAGGATACCTGGGAAGAGTGCTTTAGCATCAAAAGATACCAATTCATCATCCAGTTTTAGTTCTATCTTCTAATTTCTTAATTAGGTACTAGGAATTCCTGATGCTTAAACTGTTGTATTTTAGCAGTGATGTGAATTTCTGTGTTAAAATTTTTGCCAAGTTGTAAGTGGGTGAATTAATATTACTTATTATGGGTCTCATTTTGTTGCCTGGTTTTTGGATTTTTGGTAGTGCATACATTCTTCGTAAGGTGGGCTGGTTTACAGCAATATCCAATGCTTCACCAAACAAATTGACAAAAAATTAACAAAATTAAAAAAACAAAAGCACATTAAAGACACTACTAAACTCACCCTTCAGAAAACCAATACAAATTCACAGAATTTGGCTTTCACCCGAATACCCACAAAAATAGCACAATATCTTAAAAAAACATAACATTTGCTTGGCTCCACAAAATAAATACAGCATAGAAAAATTGCTCTGCAACAATTTAAAGGATCCGATACCACAGAACAAAAAAACAGAAGTTTATCAAATCAACTGCACAGAATGTGTCAAAATCTATAAAAGAAAAAAAAAAAAAGAAATTTGGAAAACAGATTGAAAGAGCACATGAGAAACATCAAGTATAAACAGATGGATAAATCTGCAGTTTTACAACATTTTTGGAACCTCAATCAACACATTTAACTGAACATTACTGAAATCTAAAAAACACACAACAGAATTGGATACTTGGGAAAAGATTTTCGTTATAAAACATGAACACCACTTGATGAATTTTGAACTGCCGCCACCAAAACAACTATGGAAGTACGTCACTCTACTACCAGATGTCAATGCAAACAACCATCACAGTACAGATGCTAACACCAGCATCCAGTCGGACTCCTCTGAAGATAAGAGAAACCGGGGCAGGTAAAAATAATGTAAGTGATGTGTATGTTTCAACACCGACTCTTAACTTTCTGTAAAATTTAAATATAATTGGTTAGTTTTTTATGTCTCATTCACCTTATTATATGAACTGAATGACTTAAAGTAATGTGTTTCAAATAATAATTTTAGAAATTATATAAACACATAACTGTGAAAATTTTCAGATCCACAATTTTTCATTCTAAACTTGAATTTTGAATAACATTATGAAATAACTGTTAAACATATTAATAACAAGTGTTTATTAATGTCATCATTATTTGTAACCCTTCTGTGATTATGTTGTTACATACAACTTCAATGATTTATTCTACCTGCTTGTTTATCATTTAATGGGATTCTAATTACAATTGAAATGTTTTACATAACTAATATTATATTCCTATTACCTTACTGAACACTTTCTATTGACTTATATATGATCCCCAATAAAAAAAAAATCATTTTCAGGTTTATAGTGGATTATAAATAAAGAAAACACACAAAATTTTGTATTTTTGAGCTTGTAATTGGCATAGGGAATAAATATCCTGAAAGCACTGCATATGACTCCTCAATTCCGAATATTGAAAGCCTAATTATTAATATAAAATCTGAAAAACATGACTAAAACCCAAATATTTTTTTCTTCAATCTAAATCAAAGTACTTAATTGAACTTCGACAAATTCCTAAAGGTATTTGTGTAACTCAAGATATATTTCATATCCTATAGTTATAAAAATAATAAGAAATTAATTAATAATTATTAAGTATTTGTAAAATGCTTTCCTAAAAATCAGAGGCAAACAAATTATGGCGCATGAATTTTTAACACATTGGAAAGCGCTAGATAAAACACTTTTATTTTTTATGGAAACATAGGCTGAAAAACAGTGCAAAGCTGGGATTTCAAGCATGGATCTCGTAGTCTCCATCCGGTTGCACTTACCCAACTGAACCACCATGGCAACATACTAACATGACTTTACATCCCAACTGATTCACATTCTCCGAGTAAACCGTAAGGAGATATTAAAATATTTTGAGTTGACAGTCTTCCATGTTTGTTGCTGAATTTCATCAATTTAATCACATGATGTTCTTTTACAATGCTTCCTAAAGGAATTTATGCCCACATTTTTATTTGGCTTAAAGCCAAACAAAAATTAAATACTTGATATATCTATGCTTCTTATACATTACAATGTTAATGTATATACTGAGGTTATCAGAATATAAAACAAATTTTTCCAAAATGTTAATATTGAGAAGGGGGTTATCTTGCATTTGTAAAATATGCTTTCCAAATAACATGAAGGAAAAAGTAGTTTCAAATTTTGCAGGTATGGCAATGGCGAAGCATGGGGGAAATGGTAAAGATTACCGAGGTCATTACTTACCGTATTTATCCGAATATAAGACTGTTTTCTCCCCAAATTTTTAATGTAATGAAAGGGGGGTGGGGTTGTCTCAGATTCCCAATATATGTTTTCTGAAAACTATATGGGAAAAAAGTAAGTTTCAAACCTTGAAGGTACAGCAATGTCGAAGCCTGGGAGGAAATAGTATACATTACTACCAAGGTAGACATATATAGCTGATTTTGTGCATGTTTTCCATTTCATGCCAAAAATTAGCTGTTAACAGGCCTATGAGCATTCTCATTGGAAAAAAGATTACTCTCCGAGAATAAAATAAAATTAGAAGACTTCTAAGTATGTCTTAATAGAAAGTAACATCCTTATAGACATGCTCCAGCCACAACTGCTGCCATCATATCCATGTTGTACCATCCATACATTCCATACATCTCCATACTTCATTTCCGTCTCCTGTCCAAAATTTGAATTACATAAAATGTTTTATGATATATTACATTAAGTATGTTGTCTTAATAGAAAATCGTATCCATAATTGTTATTACCCTCAGCTTAGCTGCCACCATCGCCACCAAACACAGACAGACATACATACATTTCTGTTCTCTCTTCTCCGTCATTCCCCCGCTTGCAATGTAAATTTCTGAGCAAAATCAAATTAGGTAAAAAAAATAATATCCTCCATCATCGTTACAACTATGCTGCCGCCCCCATCACATTCTATTATCATACAAATACTGTACATTTCCGTTCTCCCTTCTCCATCTTTCCTGCTCCAGGCACATTCAAATTAGGTAAAACAACTAAATGTTGTCTAAATATAAAATCATATTAATCATTATTGTTATTCCAGAGTCGGCTCGTAAATCCTGGGCATCACACAGATATAGCGCCACTAGGCCAGTTAGATGTAGCATCGTATAATTTAACTCTAGACTAGCTTGTATCCATAGTTACAGGTCAATAGCTTGTTTAGCTTTCGAATGACAGCAGTTTAAACAAGACAATTTTAGAGTTTTCACGAAAATGGAGGATTTGGAAAAACGAACAGTGATTAAATATTTCCATTTGAAAGGCTTAATGCCTCGAGAAATCAAGGAGGAAATGGACAATACATTGAATGACTCTGCCCCTTCATATTCAATGATTAAAAGGCGGGTTGCAGAGTTTAAAATGGGATATACGAGGACTAGTGATGAGCCTTGCTCTGGACACCCTGTGGAAGTGACAACTTCAGAGATTATTGAAAAAATTCATTGTTTAGTGCTGGAAGGCCACAGATTAAAGTTGTTTGAGATAGCAGAGGCTGTAAACATATAAAAAATATAAGCAGGTAATATTTTAAGTAAAGTTCTGAGCTTTCACAAGGTCTATACAAGTTGGGTGCCACGTTTGTTGATACTTGATGAAAAGCTGCAAAGAAAAATTGTTTCTGTTAAGAATGTGGAGCTCTACCATAAAAATCCCAGTGAATTTTTGAGATGGCTTATTACCATGGATGAAACTTGGATACATCACTACACTCCAGAAAGTCAATCACAGTCAAAACAGTGATTGTGTCAGGTGAACTAACTCCAAAAAAGTCAAAGTAAATTTTGTTAGCTAACAAGGTTATGGCTTGTTTTCTGGGATGCACAGGGAATTATTTTTATTCATTACTTGGAAAGGGGTAAAAGCATCACTGGTGACTACTGTGCAAACTTACTGCAGAGTGATGAGGTGAAAAGAAACAGACCTTATTTGGTATTTAAAAAAAAAAAAAAAAGTAATAATAATAATAACAATAATAATAAATCTTGTTTCATCATGACAATGCTCCGGCCCATTGTTCAGTCATTGCAATGGGAAAAATGTGTGAATTAAAAGTTGGAATTGCTTAAAGATCCACCCTATTCGCCAGGTCTAGCACCTAGTGACTACCACCTGTTCCCAAACCTCAAAAAAAATGTCTTGGAGAACGAAGATTTCACAGCAACTGGGAGGTCATTGATAAGGTAAACAGCTATTTTGAAGATCTTGATAAATCGCAATACAGAAATGGTTGAATTAAATTAGAACACCATTATGACCAATGCATTAGCCTTTCTGGAGATTATGTTGAAAAATAAAGCAAAAATAATTTTTTTTATGCTATTTACATTGAGAAACCTGGGATTTACCAACTAACCCTTGTAGTTACACTGCCGCCACCACCATAGTCACGCTGTACCATCACATGTCATACACATACCATACATTTCTGTATTCTCCGCTCAGCCAACTGCTCAAAACATTAATTTCCATGCAAATTCAAATTTCAGTAATATTAATAATAATAATAATAATAATAATAATAATAACAATAATAATAATAATAATAATAATAATAACAATAGGACTCAATCAGCTTAAGTGTCCAATAGTTTGTTCACAATATATGGTAAATCTTTAAATTTAATTTAAAAATACTTCTTTATATATTCTTTTAAACATGTCTTCTTTTTTTTATATATGTAGACAATATGCTAAAATTATTCCAAAATTAAGTTCTGAAAAATTGAGGGTCATCGTGTATTCGAATAAATATAGTATATGACAGATTTTGGGCATTTTATTTTACACTGTAACATTAGCTGTTAATGGTCCTAGGATTGTAAGCATTCTCATTGGAATAAAGATTCTTCTCGGAAATAAAATAGAGGATTTCCTTTCTTATCGATGGTTGCACTTAACATGGTAATGGGAGCCAATGGTTAAACAGAAAGAGTTTTAATAAATAATTAGGAGTATTTGTATATACTGGATCACCATTATAATGGAATCATTTAACGAGTCAAAATTTTAAACATTCTAAAATTCTCCACTTACATGCTGATCTTTTTAAGACATCTTCAGTTAATTTGACTGCTGCTCCTATGTTGTGACTGGTTCCACTAAGAGCTGCCCTGCCATCTCTCATCCTTGTTAACCGGATGACATCATCTATGGTGGGAATCTCAAAATTCATGAGATTTCCTTCATGCTTATGAATAAAAATATTTTCCCATGTGTTAAGTTCCCAAGGTTGTTCCAAGTGTTTGATCAATTTTCTTTCTGGTGCTTTATGATGCTTCTCTGTCCAAAAATAATGAGCAATGGCAAATTTATCTAAGTATTTAAATCTAATGTTTTTCATGTGTTCTTTTTTCTAACATTCTACTTGTTTGTCCAATGTATATTTTGGTGCAATCTCAGCAATTCATTTGGTAAATGCCAGATAATTTTGTTTCTGGTATTCTATCTTTCAAAGGATGGTTTAGTAGATTTCTGATGTATTTATTTTGTGGTATCCAGTTAGTGTTGTAATGTCTAAATAGTTTCCTAAATTTCCAGAAGTATATTGGATGGAAGGCAAATTTGCAGTAATTGTGTATGGATTTTATTTAGCTTTTCCAAAGTAGTGGTTTTATTTAGCATTTTTTGCATTCTATATTCATGAATTATCTTATCAATGGAATTCAAACTGAAAATATTCAATTTAGTTACATAATGTATGTATGTGCAGTGGCGGCTGGTGCACAAAATAATGTGTGTCCTTACAGTACATTCGTATGTGTACACATGCTTACATATTATCTTACCTAATGGCGAAACATGAAGTCCATACGGTGCTCCTTCCTACCACAGAACTTATCGATGACTCTGGTGTTAAATCTCTCCATCTTAGAAGCGATGCTCTTTTCCATGGACAGCATTGCCAGAGCATTAAGGCAATTTTGTGACATGGTGTTTCGCAAGAATGTTTTTACTCGTTTTAAGCACGAAAAGCATCTTTCTGGCTCAGCAGTGGTCATTGATGTTGCAATCAAAATTTTTAACAAAGTAGTCACTTCCGAAAATGAATCTTCCAAATTATTAGAAAGTATATATTGCAACAGCTGCACAGCCCCATCAATGCTTCTAAAGTCAGATCTTGCATACAGAATGCTCAGTTGGGTCTTTAGTATTTTCTTGTTCAGCATTGTATATGTGTCCACAGCAGTTTGAAGTTCACTCTCGGGAAACTTATTTATAAAGCATTCCAAAAATGTACAATTTAACAACTTTGCTGCATCGAGATGACTCAAGGACTGAAAACGACGTCTAGCCTCCTCAATAATGCAATCACATACTTCTTTGGCATACTTTCTACCTTCTGGCATTTGCTCATTGAATCAAATGTAAGCATAAATATACTGTCGGCTACCTCTCGAATATCACAGATGCATTGAATGAATGAAAACACTGCATTTTCTACTTTAACTGCCTCAATTGATCTTGACTGCAGCTGATTATAAAGTACGTCAACATGAGGCATTGCTCTATGAAAAAATTTCAACCATGAAAGGAATTTGCTATCTTCTAAGTAACGCCGAAGTCCATTTGCTTCTAGGCAAGTCTTATCGTGAGCAGAATTTTCCAGCTCCGAAAAACACTCCAGCAATTCTTCCTGATTTTCATACACTACACTAACAGTCCTGGATCTAAAATTACCCCTAGTTGCAGAACCACCAGGAACTCTTCTGGCTACTGCAGATTCTAGGGTGGTTAAACGCTGTGGGGATCTTGAGAAAAAGGCAGGAAAAGCTGAGAGATTAAGAAAAAATATTCTGGCAGACTTACTCTGCGAAGCTGCATGTTCCATTACTAAATTCAACTGATGTGCATAGCAGTGAATATACTGTGCATTTGGAAAATGAGATTTGACTTTTGCTTGCACCCCGCCAACTGTGCCTCTCATTACCGAGGCTCCATTATAAGTTTGGGCAATTATTTTATGAGGTTTGTCTCTGAATAATTCATTGAGCACTTTTAATATGCTTTCAGAAATTGCCTCTGCGTTTTATCCCTCTGGTTTCAAAAATTCCCAAAATCCCTCACACGGTAAACCATTTCTCTCGTATCTAAATACTAGTACAAGTTGGGACTGGTGAGAAACATCTGTGGTTTCACCTGCCATAACAGCTACAAAGTCAACTTCTATCATTTCCTCGGTAATCACTTCACGACAAACTTCTAACATACAATCCAGTAGTTTGTTCTGGATAGTTTTGGAGGTCTCTTTGAAAATTTGGCTTGAGTCCATGTATTCCTTCACAGCACTGTCACTGTAGCTTATGAAATCAATTAGTCCTAAAAACACGCCAGGATTTTCAGAAGATTCAGTCTCGTCATGTCTCCTTAAGGCAAGCTCAAATGCACCACAAAACTAGATGCAGTCAATTATGCGCGACAACACATACCTGTTTTTTTCAACTTGCTGATTGCGCTTCAGCTTTGCTTCTTGATAAGCACAGCTTAACTGAGTAACAATATTTGTACTGCCTAAAGCACTTAGGTCAAGCACGTTGTTTAAATGTTTTACATTTTGCTTATGTTTATTAATCAGCACATTAATATGTCCAAGATCTGTCACTCCTGTTGTGCTCCAAGCATCACTGTTTCCATAGAGCAAGCATGGAAAACAAAAAAGAGCATTTCTTTCTTGGCATCCACACATCCATACATTGTCATAAATTTTGGGGTTAAACCACCTGATGTATGAATTATTTCTCCCTCCTTTTGCTGATTGCGTTATATTAAGAGTTGGAGTTTGCCTTCCTAACTGCTTCACATGAACTTTTTCCTCTAGGGTCCTCCTAAACAAAGGATAATTCATCAAGCTGATCACAGAATTCATGTTTATGCACACAACAGAAATATTACTGTCGGCCATAACCTGAGTTTTTGACCGGAATGGAGTATTTCGTGATTATATTTTGTTGTTACAAAATAAGTGGTGCCAACAGCTGCTCCATATGTGCATCTCCCGATAATGTTATTCTCTCTGAGCTATGTTACATTAGACCCAGTCTATTGCCATTGGTATCAAACACGGCAGCAGAAGTAAATGCATCAACACCACATAGATGTCAGTGGTTATATTACAACAGCAAGCGGCAGGAACTTCTGTGCTCCAGACAATGGTAGCACAATTCTAGCTAAATGCAGCCAATCGGAGAAGAGATTTCAAATTGCCCATTGACGTTTGGCATGCGTGGATTGGTCAGTATTCCCCCCGATGGAAAGAGGATCTGTGTAGCACCTTAGCAGGACCAATTGCGTGTATGCTAGATATGCGTGGCATTTACATATATGAGCGACCAACACAAGCGCATGGCATATGTAAAATCGGTTAAAATTAGGAAAGTGAAAGAAAATATGCAATAATAATTGAATATATGTTTAATACGTAATGAGGTACTATTTTCAGTAAAATAATCATTGTGCTGTAGCACATATTGACAAGCCGCACCTATGTGTGTATTCTTGTTTGTATTCGCTTCTGTTAGTGGATGTTGACTAGTCTATGACTCAAGCTGTGGAAAATGACACATTGATATGGTTTTGGATTGAATTGATTGCATTTAATGTAGTGTCTACACATGTTGGTTCCCTTCGATTCCAAACTCTAATCTTCATTGATTTCCCATGATTTTTAAGTCTGGAAACGGAGACAATTATTTGTTTCTATTTCAGCTGTGAATTTTATTGATCTCTCCCGTAAATTCAACAGTTTAACTGCATTAACAAGTTTCTCTGGTACAATAGCACAGATGTCATACACATATCCATGCCAACATCAAAAGTAATGTGGAAACGCTTTGGAACATGTACTTCAAGATTACTCACAAAGAGGTCTGGTCAGAATGGGGGACAAAGGGTTCCCCATTGCTAACCCGCAATTTGCTGGTAATGGTTTTGGTTGAATGTGGAGAATTATATGTATTTAAAATTTTGACTCATTAGAAGGAGTTTAATTGAGCATTTCCTTTCTTCTACCATAGACATACAGGATATGTTTCTGTTCTCCCTTCACCAAGTTTCAAGAATTTCAATGCAAATTAGAATAACGTAAAAATTGTTACAACTATTTGTTATATTATAAGAATGCTGTCTAAATAAAAAATCTTATCCGGCATCATCACTGCAGTGCACCATTTGCCTCCATCACCTCCTATTACACACAAAGCAGTACATTTTTAATCTCCCATATCATATCCATTACAGGAATTCCTGTGCAAATTAGAATAAGGTAAAACTGTTTACAAAATGGCTATATTAGGTATATTGTATAAGTAGAAAATGTTACCCAACATAGCATTGAAGCTCTTTGCTGTTGTCACCATCGCCTCCTACATACTGATACATTTCCATTCTCCCCTGCCCATTTCCATACAAATTCAAATTAGCCCCCTCACCCCTCCCAAAAAAAGAGAATCATCTTGAGTATCCCTTAGTATTATAAAAATATATGTTCAAAATATGTGTTTAAAATTAAGTTCTGATAAAAGGGATTTTGTCTTTCATTTAAGATCAAGTTATATTTGGATAAATATGGTAATTCTGCATGTGCCAACTTAAGCACATAACCTTAGCTTCTACACAACAAAAGGCTATAGAACCTCATCTAGAATATCCTTGTTGCGCTGCAGCAGATCTGGCAATTCTTGTACCATCTTTTCCAAAGCTTGCAAACCACCATGACTTTGCAATGCTTCTGATTTTTCAATCAATGATGGGGGCAGCGAGTGGCCAGAAGTATCCTCCAAAGCAGCTGGGAGATTAAGTGAAGCCAATACACTGTAAGAAAAACAACATTAGTTTAATTACAAACATTCTTACTGTTCACAGAGATTGGCATTAGATATTACAATTTATTATTATTATTATTATTATTGCAAGACAAAATGACTTGGGATTTCCTAAATTTTACATTAGACTTTTGAAAAATACTATACTTTTTATTCATCTAGTTAATGTATATAATAATACAACTTCTGTTTTAATAAACCTTTGAACTGCCATTTCTCTGTGATTTTCTGTAAATTTTAGATGAGAACACAAAAAGCATAAAATTGAGTAATGACAACAAACTGTTACAGGAGTAATGCAATGAATGATGAGATTGATTGATGTTTGGAGGAATTTAGTAACAGTGATGTCAAATTATATATGGTATTAATTTGTAGAGTCAGTATTTTTAACACTGACATTTAAATGATGCCATAAAATTACTAAGCCTACAAGAAAAAACAATAAAATTCACAATGGAAAAAGAAACCAATGGAGAAATTCCATCTTTAGACCTAAAATTCATAAGAAATGGCACAAAAGTAAACTTTGGAATCTACAGAAAACCAACTCAATCAGAAAATTACATTAAAAATGAAAGCTACAACCCTTTACCACACAAACAAGCAATAATAAACAGCCTTACACATAGATAAGTAAATGTACCGATGAACACAACTGAATTCAACAAAGGTTAAAAACCATAATTCAAACAGCAGAACAAAATGGATATAGCAAGAGCCTGTATACAAGAAACTCAGCAGAAAAAAACCATAAAAGAAATAATTACCCTAACAGCAGGAAAAGAAAATATCAACACATTAAAAAAAATTCACTTATTGCTCCCTAGCATTTAGAAAATTCAAAAAGATCTTTAAGGAACAAAACATCACCCTGGCTCCAATAAACAGATAAAGTTACTAAATTCAAAAATCAAAGATGAAATTCCAGCAGAAAATAGATCAGGAACATATCTAATTAAATATATAAATTGTGAAAAGTTCTACATAGGACAACCAAAAGAAGTTTAAAATCAGATCTAAAGAGCACTTTAGAAATCTAAAACTAAAACAAGAGGATAAATCAGCAGTAGCATTTCACTTCTGAAAAGAAAACCATAATCTAGATCCAAATCCAAATTGCTAAAAACCATGTCAGGCTGCAATGAACTCACAACCTGGGAAAATATTCTCATATGGAAAAATAAAGATCACCTAATAAACTTTGAAATCCCACCAGTCAACAACTTAGTTAAGTAGTTCATCCTTTCGCCACCAGAGAAGAGAACACAGGCAAACGCAACCAGCAACAACAGTTGGAGCCGTGAGGTTGAAAATGGAAGCATAGGCTTTCGAAACTAGTCCCTCATAATGAAAATGTAAGTGATGTAGTGTTAAAAATACTGACTCAAATTAATACCACATATGAAGAGATTGTCACTTTTTAAACCAGTAGCACTGAATAGGTACTCATGTAAACCAACAAATGCATAAAAGCAAATCAAGTGTACATTCATTGGCTGATGCCCATATCATAAGGTGCTTGATTACAAAGTAGTTTGCTGAGTATTAACAAAAATGACTGGTTCTCCTCTGCATTAGGTAACAATAGTATGTTTAACATATTATGTAGACATGCAGAGTTGCAGCAAAATGAATCTAAATTGGATTTAATTAGAAAATGTGCAAACAGCACGCACACACTGCCTTCTGTTGGTGAGTTTTGGAAGCAGAAAGGTGATACCATTGATATCTAACCCATCATGGCGAATAAATGCATTTGTAAAGCATCATAAACATAAGCCTTTAATGTGAGAAAATTGTAATTTTTAATTGTTTCACAAACTATGTAAGAAATATCCCATATTGACCATCTAGGATGCTATCGTGACAGAGTTTAAAGGTGTCTGCATTAAATATAAATTCCACGCTCAGTGAAAGGTTAAAAACATACAAGTTAACCACGCCTGGGAAGTCAAGGAAATGTAAAATGCTCGTACTAGATGTGACAAATTTCTTAAGAGTGTAGTGCATCAAAAAGTTCATTATTTCTTCCACATTAATGGGTCACATACAATCTATAAACTTCATTTTTGAAGTTACTCCAACCTTCTTACACTCAAGCAAACATATTTTTATAAGCTTGGCATTGATTTCGAATTCCAGAAAAGATACTGTAAGACCATGAGGATGTATTGTTAAATTCCCACCTACAGACAGGAAAGCTGGAAGCTGTATTTTCTCGACGAAATATGGGTAAATGAAGGCCATACAATTTCATAAGTATGGGTACATGCCACCATTAAGAATAAAATGCAAGCAGATAATGAAGGGAGAGAGCAGGAGCAAAACTCTGATTTGGATGGCATACCTTTTCAGATTTTTAGTTTTTATTTTTGTATAGTGATTTTTATATTTCTTATTTATACTTTTTGGTTCAGAGTGCTAAATGCAATTATTATATAATCAGTAGCATGTTTCTAAACTATCCTGTGAAGAAGTAGAAGGAAGGTTAATGGTAGAAGGAAAGCAATGACATTTCCATGTGGACATGGTGATTTCCTTTGACATCATGTGATTATGAAAGTAGTCCTGTTACCCCTGCAATCAGAGCAAGAAAGAGGAGTATATTTTATGCTTTGTTTACATGAGGACAAATTCATCTGATGAAAAGGGTTTTATGAACCTAATTTCATGAACTTACATGATTGTTCTTTAACAACGTACATGAATGTTCTTTTATGTTATCAAAATTATACATTTAAAATATTAAAAACATAGTGTACTCCATTAAAAACATACATGCGTTTTTAATGTGTTAAATGCATAATTTCATATAATTCCACTAAGTGTTACTAAAAACTCATTCTTCATAATTTCATCATAATATCCCTTTGGCATATGATGATATTCTTATTTTGTATTATCACACATGTTTCTTCATTAAGAAAAAGTATTCAGTTTTTTCAAATATAGTGAAACTTCTTTACAACATGTGATGTTAAGTCCAATGTGAGCAGAATATTTTTTCGGAACCTTCGGACTTAGAAAAATTATTATTACCATACAATGGTTATACCACTTGGCATTACTTCAATGTGTGGTACTTTTGTTATTCTGTTATTAGAGCTGCTTTGTAGTTACTTATTGGTCTGTTAGAAACGTTTAGGGTCCTAAGCTGCAAAGCATAGCCCAAGGTGGAGGGCCCTAAGCTACAACGCATAGTTGGATATTTTTTATAAGTAGAGGAGTGTAGCAGTTGCGGCCAAAGGTCGCTATTGCGGAATGATGACAGGGCGTAGCCAAGAGATCTGTGAAGCTAAAACCCCAATGATCCCAAGAAGAAGTCAAAACTTCCATCCACATGTCCATCCATGTGCTGCAACCATCGTATAGCTTTACCAAAAAAATGCCTCACCATCTCATGTTGTAAAGAATCCCCAGATATATTACCAACATTTATTTTTTATTCCCATTTTAAACACTGAGTTTAATGCCAAGAACATGCTGAACTTAATATAATGTGATTTGACCTAACATGTATACTCTTATTTGTATTAAATGGTGCTATTTAGGGTTGACTGAACTTAAGAGTTTGGCATTGTCAAACTTTTCCTTTCTGCTACGTTAAGTTTGATGTCACATGGTAATTAGAACCAATCAGTGTGAAGCAGTAGCATGAAGTAATAAAAGAATAACTCCTGTTACATTAAATGCATTTTAATTAGGACTTTAGTTTACCTGCATTTCTTAATTTCACATTGTATCCCATCATATTAAGTTAAGTTCATTAAAATCCCAGTTTTAAAGACTAAAAGTTACCCAAAACATATGTTTATGCCTGTATGTATCAGATTCTTAATATCCCTTCTGGTTCTGGAAAACTATTTTTTATTAATCATAAAATTATGTTTGAGGAGAAAGAATTAAAATTAAATTCAAAAACATAACATTATGCTTATGTAAGAAGAAGCTACAAACAGTGAATGATACATTTTTTAAGTTGCACTAACAGTACGTTGGCACACTGGAACACTAACGGCACTTCACTTGATTATTTTCAGGAATATTTAACGCATCTTTTATCAGATATTCCAATGATATGTATTGGTGATGATCTCTTGGTGGTTGTTGGCAGAGGCTGTCCCTTGCAGCAGTCCAACAAATTGAGAATACAGCATCATCCCATTTTTACTTTCTTTAGCCCTGTATGTACAATGTACAAACATAATATGAAAGCGTACCAGAACTAGACATTAGGAAATAACCTTTATTGCAATATGTTAAAATATTATACTTAAAGAAATTGATGCTTAGAAGAAAATCTTTAAAATAAAGTACAAAAATAAATTACTGAACTCTGAATTTGCCACCATCAAACCACATCTGCAGGATGAAGATCAGGAAAAATATTTGCAAAACATGTTTGTCAATGAAATATATGAGGCTGTTAGGTTCAATGTTCTGACTCATCATTAGTGCAAACATTATAAAATTAATTCTAAGCTTCAAAACAAACAGAGATTTGCAAAAGACATTGAAGGGAAAAGCATTTATAATAAAGAAATGTGCATGAAAATCTGAAACAAAGAAAATGACTGATAGAGATATTTTAAAATTGCTGAAGAACAGCTGTTTGAAATGCAGCTCATGGGACAATTTTTTCACCATAATTTGGCACATTCCTTAAAGTAAAGCATTTCATAAAAAAAATATAGATTGTAGAGTATAACTTTCCTACAAAATGTTGATACTGCAAATCTGTATTTATTTATTTCAGCTTTCAGATATAAATGTAAAATTAGTTTTTAGTGCACTCCTTAAATAATGATACTTATACCTGTTTCAGACTAAATAAATTATGCAAAGAAATGAAGAATCCTCATCCCAGAAAAAGGCAAACAGTACCTGTTAAGAAATTGAGTGCTTTCACGCAATTTCATAATTTCTGCATTGACTATTTCATTTTTTCGAACATCATAAGCTGTCATGGCTTGATGAACTGTTACTGGCACCAAATCCTCGAATAAATCTGAAATAATGTAGCATAAAGCAATATTAGGATTTAATAAAATTACTATCATTAATTCTAATTGTCTTCCTTCTTCCTAAATCAACTTCTTGTACAGTACCTTTAAAATTCTGACTCATTCTTTCTTGCACTGGCAGGCATTTTGCCAGCATTGCTTTGCCCACTCCTGGCAAGCTCTTTGCATCTGGTATCTTCTCGTGATAGATGAAATCATTGTCTTTCTTTGCTTCATTCAGATTCCTCTGAGCTTTGTTGGCAAAGTCTTGGAAATAATTTGGCTTGTATGATCTTTGCTGTGCTGCCTTAAATAACTCTAACGCATGCTAAATGCAACAAAAATAAATTATGCTCTTACAAACACATTCAAAAATTTTCTATTAGGTTTGGGAACATTCTCAAAAGAGAAACCAAAATCTGATACAGATATAGAATAATGTGAATCTGACAGCTAACAGCAATATTATAATGAACTTAAATGCTTCCTGTGGAGCAAAATCTTAAACTTTAAATTCTTTAAAGGCTGATTTCACAGTTTAAGCTTATGCAAAGATTTAATAAGGTATAATGCATTTACATTTTATTTAAGCTTTGTGATTTTCACATGTTTGACTTTCATGAGCTGAACAATTTCACAGAACTAATAGGTTGGTAATGCTTGCATATGCACATCAAGTGAATTGTTTGTTTATAGTAACGCCATTCCTAAAAGCTAAGGCTACCCAGCAACATAGCTAAGATGATAAAAAAACGTAGTCAAAACATATTGTGAACATTACTTCCCAAGAAGGCACTATCTTCTAGAAATTGTGAAACAGCATAAGCGTGTAATAGAGTGCAAGCAATTGGACAAAGTACTATGGAGTATTACTAATATATGGTGGACTTTGTGACAGTGATGGTTCTAATCAATTGAAATTAATTGGCAAGTTGATTTTGTAACACTACTTCACTTACTTTTATCATTGAAAAACATGTTTCAGAAGCACACAGCTGTGAAACATGTCAACAGTCATTCTAAGGAAGTTGACAAGGGAAGTAAATGGCTTCTGAAAAACATGTTTTCCAATAATGTGTTACAAAATTGAATCACCATTTAATTTCAAATGATACTAAGGAGTATTCTACATAATGCAATTTTTGTGATGCAGCAAAAATGTTCAGCCACAATTAGCATATTTGCATTTCCATATAACCTCTATACAAGATAGCCTGTATTTTGCTGTTGAAGCAGAAACCAATAAATATGGATGTGCTTGCAATGAGTGCAACAAAGCAAATAATTAATGTATGAAGTATAAATTTAAAATTTTGTTAACCAGACAATTGAAGGTTTGTCATTAACTATTTCTAGTATCATCATTGACAACTGTTTATTTAATCAAAATTTCTCATGAATTTTCCTTTTTCCATATAAGAGAATATTTAGGATGCATTTAAACATTCTAGATTGTCTTCTGTTGTGCTTATGGAATAAAATAAATTTACATTTATTCAAACTGATATTGATCTTCTGGCCACAAGGTGAATTCTTAGCTTAAACCGACTTAATATAGTTTAAGCCAAGCCATATGCTCAGTTTGCCATTTACACTGCATATTATAAAATTCTATTGTAGCTTAAGCCCAATTTGAAGCTTAACCTTAAACTGTGAAACCAGGTCTAAATCTAACAGGAATAGGTATGGGTATTCATTATCAACAATTAGCCAACTTTTTTTTTTTTTTTAACAGATCTACAAAATGTCTCTAAATAAATGTTTTACGAAGTATTTAAATGTTGGATTCAAATATTTACACTTTACAGTAAGGATTTTAATGTTATCTACTCTATAAACAACTGGCATACTTTGTATAAAATGAGAAAATGCACAGCATAATTAGGGTGCACCAGTGAAAAATAAAACATTAACATATACTTAAAAACTACTTTAATCTTCCTGCATATCATGAAGAAACAATACTGTTTAACAGACACTTTTTTATTTATCTCACTGCACTATTAACATAGGAGTTGAATTCACCATTCAGGGCCAGTTTCACCAATCATTGTTAAAAATTCTCCAATGTCTTGTTTCCTAACATTATGTTAAAATTTGTGCATTACAGCAACTTGTTCTCTAGCATTTTGTTAAGGTGGCGGTAACTACATTACATGACTTCTGAATCTGATCTGGTGCACTTTTGTACATGTAATGTGGTACACTCTGTTTCAGTAGCAGACAACTAGTTACACTCTTATACAATTGCCATGATTTTCCTAATTGTTTGAGGTTAGAATCACGATCTCAACTGTAAAACCTAGGTGCGGAAAACTAATATTTCATCATTTGAAAAGGTATTAAAATATAGAGGAATTATCAGTCAGAAAAGCTAACAGACTTAAATTAAAGGAGAATGATGCAGCCTAGGAGGAAATCTTGAGGAATTTAATTGTAATACATCCATTTCTCCTATGCCTCAATCCAGTAAGCAAGCATGATAATTTTATATAAACATGAAATGCAGCACCAAAACTACCAGGTAGAAAGAGCATTTGAAACAGGTGCTGAACACTATATTGAAACTAAATGGACAGAGGTGTGTTTTCACTGATTAAGCATCAAACAGACACCTAACAAAAAAACCCTTGTTCTTAGAAGCATCCTATTTCCGCTACAATCCTCCTCACAACAGCTTTGGACAGTTTGCATCACTTTAAAAACTTCTTTTGCAGGTTTTCAAATTCAATGTGAGGAATGCCTCTTCTTTGATTAGGAATGACATTCAAAAACTCCAAATATAGCAATTATGTATCAACAGCTTGGTTTACAGCAGCATTTTCTAACTTCTAACTTTGTTAAATCCCTTAACATAGGGATTAGGTGATGTTAACTTAAACATAATGTTACAGCTATAGTTTGATGAAACAGAATTCACATAAAATATTAAATCACTTTATGAAACCATAATGTTCTCAGAAAGATAAAAAATCAAAACTAATAGTTTTCTCAATTTGGAATGGTTTCTCAAAACAAGTAATTTTAGAGCTGGAATGGTCAGAACTACTGCTAAAAAGGTTTTCTATCTGTAATTAATACAATGCATTTCACATGAATTTGAAAGTAATCAACAGCATAATCAAGAAAATTTAAGTAAATACATTGTTTTCACATAGAGAAGCTATATTTCTTTTTAGCTTCATTTGATTGGTGCATAAATCATAAAATTTTGCTTACACAAACTTTCATAATTTACAGCTAACAGACTGATTAAAGCATTGCTTCTATCACTCTGCAACAATTATTATGAAACTGTGTATTAACTTACCTCAAGTCTTGCAATTTCTTCTCCTATGTTCTTGTTAGCCTTACACACTAAACTCTGGTAATACTCTGTCAGTCCATGATATGCAGCCTGTTTTCCTGCAACCTGTAAAGAGATTATAATTTTCTCTTCACATTACACATATGCACATACATTAAATTAACCTCTAAAACTCATGGGAAACATATATTCAACAAAGCTAAGTATTAGTTTTAATATTGGAGTCAGTATACACACATGTGCTTCACAAAAACTTACGCAGAACTAGTTTTGCATGCGTGTTGCATGCATTGTCTACTGTTTTCGACTGTCCGATTCAACCTGAGGATCCTTGATGTACGACTGCCTTCCCTCTGGTGTTGGGGTTCATTGGTGGGTTCTCTTCAAAAGGATGGTCAAAATTCATGAAGTGTGTTTCATGTTTTGAGTTCTAATGTCCATTTTTCAGAAAATGGATGTTTTGCTTAATTTCATGTTGGTGGTTCCAAAAATGTGCCGATACTGCAGATTTTTTCAGTTTCCCTTTTTAATATTTCTAGCATGTTCTTTAAGAGGGTACCTATGTTTCTTTTAGATCTGCCAATGTATACTTTGTTACATTCATTGCAATTAATTCTATATATGCCTGGTTTTTTTTCAATCGGTACCTTTTCTGTTTTGTGGATGTAATCAAATTCTTCACACTGAAGTTGTAAGGTACCAACATTATATTATGTTCTTTAAATAATTTTTTAAATTTCTTAGTTGTCCAAGGGTGGTAAGTGAATCTTCTGAAGTTCCTGCTACCCTTAATTTGTTTGAGGGTGGATATTTCTGCAAGTATCATTGTCAACTTTGTTGTTGTTGGGAGCGACTGCAGTTGTATCAACTTATTCATAATCATAACTATTATGGAGCAGATACAATTTACATTTCTAGGGGTATCCTACTCACAAACTTTTGTGGACACCCAGACTGTATACTCATGGGCTGCTACTGCTAATAATCATTACACAAGGAGAGAAAATATTTTACTTTTCCTTCTAGAATATGCTGTTTTACAACCGGGAGTTCACAAGAAAATTTTATAAAAATTTCTCTGACTCAGTTCAGACATTTTCTATGACCAATCTATATTATTGTGAGCATTCAATTTCATGTCAATTTTTAATTGCTGCAGACTTTTATTAAAAATCATATACAAGTGTAAATATTTTCTCTACATGTACTACCATTTTGATAGACATCTAATACTTTCCTTTAACTCCTGATTATTTTTTTAAAATTATTATAGACATTAAAATTATCTAATCAAGCGATAGACAGACAGACAGACAGACAGACAGATACTTTATTTCACTGCTTAGAGCATGGCTCGGTGGCAGTGCAGTCAATGTAATACAATGTACAATATAATTGAAATAAATAAATAATATGGGTAATATAATACCCTGTCAGAATGACAATACATATAGTATACTACAAAAAAAAAAAAAAAAAAAGATGATAATAATAATACAATATTAAAAGTTTTATAATATTAGTGATAATGCAATATTTATATTTACTATCCTGACTATAAAGCACTCTTTTTTAGTGTCTTTTTAAAACTATTTTGTGCCATTTGTTCTATTTGTGAAGAAAAATTTATCTATGTCAGTTTTCTGTTCCCTATTTCTTAGTTTTTTTCGAGTAATCATTTCTTCCACAGTATATCTTTGATAATCACTTGAATATATCTTTCCATACAGATTCCCCCTTATAGGCTCCAAAAATTGCACATAGCCTTACTCGTCTCTTACGTTTTTCTAGTTTCCCAGAAAGTAGCAGTGCTCGTATGATTTTCAAATCGCTTTCTTCTGTCTACAACATTAATTGCTCTTTTTTAAACTCTCTTGAGTGCCAGTTTTTGCCCAACCCGATATGGATCCCAGCATGCAGCACTATATTCTAATATTGGTCGAACTAAAGATGTGTATACTAAATTTCGTGACTTTCCGATGCTGCATTTTAAAATTCTCATTACAAAGTGCACACTTTCCACAACTTCCCAGTGACCAAGTTTATATGTTTCCCCCTCTCCAATCTTTCATTTAGTATTACCCCTAGATATCTGGTACTACTTACCCTGAGTATTTCCTTATTATCTAATTTATATACTACGTTTTCTACTATTCTTGCCCTTGAAAAATAATTGCTTTACACTTTATATGTGTATTAATTTGTTGAGTTGGTTTTTTAACACTGTGTCACTTACATTGTTATGAGGGACTAGTTTCGAAAGCCTATGCTTTCACTTTCAACCTCATGGGTCCAACCGCCGTTGCTGGCTGCATTTGCTTGCGCTATCTTCTCTGGTGGCGAAATGATGAACTTCTTAACTAAGCTGTCTACTGGCGGGATTTCAAAGTTTATTAGGTGATATTTGTTTTTCCATATGAGGATGTTTCCCAGGTTGTGAATTCATTGTAGCCTGACATGGTTTTTAGCAATTTTGTATTTGGATCTAAATTGTGGTTTTCTTTCCAAAAGTGAAATGCTACTGCCAATCTATCTTCTTGTTTCAATTTTAGGTTTCTAAAGTGCTCTTTGGATCTGATTTTTAAACTTCTTTTGGTTTGTCCTATGTAGAACTTTTCACAATTTGTGCATTTAATTTGATATATTCCTGACCTATTTTCTGGTGGATTTCATCTTTTATTTTTGAATTCAATAATTTTATGACAGAAAATCTGTTTATTGGAGTCAGGGTGATGTCTTGTTCTTTGAAGATTTTTTTGAATTTTCTAAATGCTCGGGGGTGGTAAGTGAATTTTTTGAATGTGTTGATATTGTTTTTTCCTGCTGTTAGGGTAGTTATTTCTTTTATGGTTTTTTTCAGCTTTGCTTTGTTGAGTTTCTTATATACAAGGTTCTTGCTGTATCCATTTTGTTCTGCTGTTTGAATTAAGGTTTTTAACTCTTTGGTGAATTAGGTTGTTCTCATAAGTACATTTACTAATCTGTGTGCGAGGCTGTTTATTATTGCATGTTTGTGTGGTAATGGGTTGTAGCTTTAATTTTTAATGTAATTTTCTGATTGAGTTGGTTTTCTGTAGATTCCAATGTTTACTTTTGTATACAAGGTTCTTGCTGTATCCATTTTGTTCTGCTGTTTGAATTACGGTTTTTAACTCTTTGTTGAATTAGGTTGTTCTCATAAGTACATTTACTAATCTATGTGTGAGGCTGTTTATTATTGCATGTTTGTGTGGTAATGGGTTGTAGCTTTAATTTTTAATGTAATTTTCTGATTGAGTTGGTTTTCTGTAGATTCCAATGTTTACTTTTGTGCTGTTTCTGATGATTCTTGAAAATCCATGGGAATGCTTTTTTCATGTGTGTTTCGAATTTGCTTATAAATAATTTTGCCAAAAATGGAGATAGAGGGTTGCCCATAGAGAGTCCTGATTTTTGTGAAGTAGTTTTGTTCAATGCACATACTTGTTAGTTGTATGTAATCTTATACTTCTGCAGGTTTTATTTCTGTTGTTCTGCTTTACATTTATTTGGATTTATCTCCATAATGTTATATTGCCTCAGAGTTAAATTTTGTTTAAATCTTCTTGTAAATCTATAGTGTCACATTTACTGCTAATATTTCTATACATTATACAATCATATGCAAATAGGCAAATCTGAGATATTATCCCTTCAAGTAAATCTTTCATATATGCTAAGAAAAGCAATGGCCTGATGCTTCTCTGGTATTGAAATTCTTCAGTCTGACGCTACCTATCCAACTCCTGTCCTACACACAGCTTGTGTGAAAAAACAAATTAACACTGACCATAATAGTTCGTAAAACTATGAAACTTAAAGCACTTATGGCATTGTAAGTCACCATTGGGGTAAGTCATCTCAAAAGTAATTGAGATTGCACATAAGTTTACCAGGAAACATGTGAGACGTTGAATTTAATGTTGTGTCAGCATGTTGCCATGGTAGTTCAGTGGTTAGAGCAAGCAGCTAAAGACTGGGAGATCGTGATTCAAATCCAGGCTATGACATTGAATTTTTCAGTCTGACTCTTACCTATTCAACTCTGGGCCTACATTGGCTTGTGTGAAAAAACAATTAAATTACCACTAATTGACCATAATAGTTGGCTAAACTATGAAGCTCAGGAAAGAGAGACGTTTAGCATGGTGTTCCTCTCTACTCTCACCACACATATACAGGTACATTTCCATTCCAACCTCTGCCTCTCTCTGCCACCCACAATGCAAATTTATGTGCAGGGTAAAATCTTTTATGATGTTATATTGCCTTAATAAAATATCATATCTATAATTATTGTTACAGCTAAGCTGCTTAGTGCAGATATGCTGTACACTTCCATTCTCTCTTCTGCATCTCTCTCCCACTCACAATGTGAATTGCTGACCTTACTCTAATTAGGTAGTTTACAATGATGTTTTTATTACGTATGTTGTCTAATTGGAAAAGTATCCATCATTCATCATTACAGCTACGCTGCCACTACCATGGCCACCATTACATTATCACATGCACACATACCATACATTTCTGTACTTCCCTCTCCATGTCTCTCCAGCTCAATTTCCACGTAAATTTGAATTATTAATTTTAGATAAAACTGTTTACAAAGGTGTGCTATATTAGATACGTTGTCTAAATGGAAAATCTTATCCATCATCATTGTTATAGCTATGCTGCTATCACACTCTCCGATTGCACACATATACATTTCCATACTCTCCTCTCTGTCTCTTTGCCTCTCAATACCCGAATTTCCATGCAAATTCAAATAACTAATTTAAGAAAAACTTTTTACAACAAAGTGTTATTTTAGGTAATGTAACCTGGAAAACAACGGTCTGGGAGAAATTTGGAAAATGAGGGAAAACAATGTTAAGGGTATTAATATAAAAATAATAATTGCAACCAATCTTCACTTATCTTTTGGAATCCTTGCCTGGACTAGTTTCGCAACGATTTCATTGCATTATCAACATATCCTTTTGGTCTCTTTTTTGATGTTATTTATTTACACTGTTATGGTTACTGCTACTAGGTGGATTGTGTACTAATGCATTGCTAACTACTGGAATCAAAACAAATTTGGTAAGAGTGTCAATTGGAGGTATATCAAAATTCATTGCATGATTTCTATACTTTAATATAAATATTTTCTCCCAAACCATTAAATCTATGGGCCCATTTAAGTGTTTTAATAATTTAACATCTGGATTTATTTCATGATTAAATTTCCAAAAATGTTCTGCTACAGCTGATTTATCAATTTGTTTGTATTTAATATTCCTAAAGTGTTCTTTTACTCTGGTTTCCAAATGACGTTTAGTCTTACCAATATAAACAAGGTCACAATTTAAACAGTTTAATTGATAAATGCCAGATTTTTTATTTTTTGAAATTTCATCCTTTTTAGAAAAGCCTAACAAATTTTTTATACTATATTTATTTTGAGGAACCAATATTATGCCATGCTCTTTGAAAATATTTGTGAATTTTTTATTTGCCCAAGGGTGATAAGTAAATTTTTTAAAAATGTAATTATCTTTTATTTTCTTAAGCGATGTTAGCAATGCATTAGTACACAATCCACCTAGTAGCAGTAACCATAACAGTGTAAATAAACAACATCAAAAAAGAGACCAAAAGGATATGTTGATAATGCAATGAAATCGTTGCGAAACTAGTCCAGGCAAGGATTCCAAAAGATAAGTGAAGATTGGTTGCAATTATTATTTTTATATTAATATTTGTGTTATTCTTCACTGTTACTAGCTTCTTTTTACATTTAAAAATGTTAAGGGTGTTTGGAAAGAAGTTAGGAGAGGATTTGAAGACACAGAAATACAAACACCATTTACTGACAGTTCGAAAATGATCATTAGAATCATATATTATAATAAAAAGTATATGAGAAAGAGAAGAATACATAGACAAACTAGGCCACGCCGTGGCCGAGTGGTTGGACCACTTGCCTCTCACCTAGGCGCCTAGGGTTTAATCCCAAGCGACCGCATGTGAAATTTGTGGTGGACAAAGCAGCGCTGGGGCATGTTTTCTCCGGGTATTCCGTTTTCCCCGCCATCGCATTCCACCGGAGCTCCATCATCATTCATGTATCATCAGTGTCACCGCCTGCGGTGCCATAAGTAGATAAAGTGAGCGTTAAACGCTGCCAAAAAATAAAGAAAAAGAACGAAGAGAGGGTATAGCATGAATGAGAGCAGGTGTATGGAGACTAGGAGACTAAAAGGGTTAAGAAGGTTTTCCATTTAAAACAGTACCCAATGTGCTGGAGAAAAGAAGATATGGAGCACATGATATTTGAGTGTGAAATGGCTTAAAATGGATAGAAAAATTGCAGTACTTAAAATGTTTAGTAAAACTATATGAAAGCTTAACAGTTTTTCTATAAAGTTAAAAAGAAATGGAATTAAGCCATTAAACAGAGAAGTGAACAAGGTATAATTTTAAGGGAAATTAGTGTGTAGCTAGTAGAAGTTGAATAATGAAAATGGTAATTTAACAGTCTAGGCTGAACACTTAATCATATTCCCTGTATTTTTTATTTGTAAGAAGCTAAGTACACATAAACATATATTAGGTAAATGTCTAAATAGAAAATCTTATCAATTATTATTATTGCATTTGTGTTGTGGCTACAGCCTTCTCTGATCATACACATATATGAAGTACTCTTCTACTTTCCATGTGAATTTCTGCACAAATCCAAATTATGTATAAAACAAAAAACAAAACAAAAAACTGGTTGGGTCCTAATTAGCTGTCCCTTACTTGTTCAAAATACATGGCAAAACTTTAAATCTCATTTAAAAATTATCATGTTTTCTTTTTTTATAGATGATAAGCTAAATTCCAAAATTAAGTTCTGAAAAATGGATTTTCTTGCATTTGAGATCATATATTCGGTTAAATACAATAATCCCCTTGTTTCTAGGCTGACAGTTAGTTTCAAGCTATCATGGAGACTTGGGAGTGTTCCACAATGTGTTTTCTGCATTTTTTTCAAAATAGTGTCTAGATCTAAATGCTATTGCATGTGTTATAATGGCAATATCTCTTGATTCCTGCTTTGCTTTAATCAGAATTAATCAGTTCTTTCCCTCTATTAGTCTTGCCGAGAACAATAAGAAAAAGCAAGAGCATGGAATGTTCAGTCTGTTATGCAGTATTACAAGAAATCTATTGACGTTAGATAAAATGCTCAAATACCTTTTTTGTTGGTAATGTAATTATTAGCACAGTAACCAGAGGAAATTTTAAACCATAATTTACTTTCCTGCCTGTGATGTTTTATCCATGTTTAGCAAACAGATTGACACTGATATACACATTAAAAAAGAAAAACCTGAAAAAGTATTTAGAAATACTTATATTTAGAAGTGCTTATCATTGCGAATAAAAACATTTCTATTGCCTGACATTCCTATAAGTTTAAAAAAAAAAAAAAAAAAAACAAGCAAATTTCAATATTTATCTTATAAAATAGAAACTTAAGGATTTTTGTTGTGTTTTACATTTACCAATTTTTTTAGCATTAAAATGCTTTATAATTTACATTTTATGAGTGTTTTATTATTGAACAAGATGCCTCACAGTATGAAGAATCTTCTTTAAAATACTGAATTAAAATGTAACCCCTCGACATTATATATCTGTGGAATTCCTTAATACTTACTTGATTCCCACCCCCCCTATTTGTCTAATGCAATATTTTTTATGCTTCCCTGAGTGCTCTTTTTGTAATGTAAATACCTTTGTCGTGTCTGTTTCTCTGCTATTTCCACAAAACTTAATTTCATAATTTATGTGAATAAATGAAAACGTAGTTCATCTGCTTAACAGTTTCTTTATCCATAATATTCTTTGCTAATTTCATTAAATATGTGTACTTTTTTACTTTTTAGTGATAAATATTATACATAGTTTTGAATTTGTTTGTCAAATATCACTCCTAGAAAGTTTTCCTGCAAACTGAGAGAACTATTACCATTGCTTTAAAGAATGCACAATGGCTGGCAGCATATCCAAACAGGTAAACTGCTGCCACAATACTAGTTTAATGCAGCAATGAACAATGCTCTATCACATGGTTTCTGAACAATGAAGGTGTGAAATCTATTAAAATCCATCATCAAATGAAAGTCCAGAATGGTAATGATGTTTATCATTGCAGCAATTATATAACTGCAGTAGAAAGTTCAGAAACGGGATGACTTCTGTGGCAGATGCTTCCCATCCATGTGAGGTGCATCATGTTGACATTAAAATCTATTACAACAGTTGCAGCCATTGTGATGGAAAATTGTCAGTGGCAGTGGAACAGCAGCAACATCACATTATTCTGGCATGTTTAACCTTTCCCATTTAGGAAGCAGATCTTTATGCTGACATTCAGTGGTCAGCTAACCTTGCCAATTGACCAGCAATGTCTGGATTTACCGATTTTCCGAACTTGTTGACCGATGTTAGCAGTATATATACATTGATGTTAGCAGTATATACATATGTTATTTATTGCTGCTTAAAACCTATATGTGTACCTCTCTGCCTGACATTTGGATGCTGTAAATTTTGCATGTGTGACTAGTTAAAAGTTTATAGTGCATTTGGTATGTTATGCAAAGATGGCATTCCAATGAACACTGACAGATGATGAAATAATATCCATTTATAATGGACTTAGTGGCTATCCTTTTTCGAGTCCAGTGTCTCAGAAAAGGAGGAAATCATTGTAGAAGCTGTTCTACACATGGGTGAGTGCAACCACGGATCTAGTGACCATCCTTATCTTACCCTGGATGTGTACAATATGAAATGCTTAGTTTTTTCTAATTGGCAGCTGGACTTATAACTGTGTAAATATAGAAACTAGTTCCCTATTTTAAAATAATAACTTATTCACTGTGATCAGAGCACTTTAAATTACTTTTCTTTCAAGCAATAATGCATTTGTAGATTATTAGAGGAGAAGTGGCGAATATGGAACAGTCGGGCAATATGGAACACTGTATTTCCCGCCAAATCTGTTATACTATTTGTCGGTAAGAAGCGCGATACGGTAGCTTTAGATCAGGCCTTTGTTTTAGCCTAATTGTTGGTAGCGTGCTTGAAAAGGAATGCAGCATAAAATTGTTTTCCTGTACTGAAGCCTTTGGAAACATTTTACAGGTAAGACTATCACATTTTTTAACGTCCGTTTGTGGCGGTATTACAATGTTCAATATATTGTATCTGCAGCTAGACATGTTAGGCTACACTTTCCATCATTGTAATCATCTACATAAATATACTGCTACGGTTAAAATGAATGTGAATTGCAAGTTGGCGAGGCGGGTAATATGGAACACTTTAAGGAGTGTTCCATATTACCCGCTGTTGTTTCAGAAAGTGATTTAAAGGGAAAAAAGATCTCAAACGCTACTGTTTCCAATGAATTTAGTTTTTTACTATATGCAGGAGAGTTAATAATATATTAATACTACAAATTAGTGTTTCACTCGCTCCTTCATGCTATGTATTAAAATGTAAAATACTACTTGTCCGGTGCACAGAAAACGTGCAATAAAGTTTAAATTAGTAACGCACATATGCACACGCATTTGTATATAGATTCTCTGTGGTTTGATTGGAGTAATAAATAGAAACTAATTAAATATTTTACATACATACGGATTCTAATTTCTTTTTTCTTTAAAACTGCTATAACATGTAGGGTACCAATACTATGTCTATCACACCTGTTCTCTTCTAGCTTAGAAAATGAACAAGAAGAAGCAAGAAATAAATCATAGAAGGCAGTGGGATAAAGGAGATATGATTAGAGCCATATCAGCTGTTAGATTGAAAGAAATGGATTACCTGAAAGCTGCTAAAACCTTTGGCGTGCCTAAAATCACTCTTCGAACACTGTCTATGAAAACAGGCTTGTTGCCTTCAAATGCAGTCAACATTCCACTTGGTAGAAAACCAGTTTTTTCTCAGAAAATGGAAGACGAGCTTGTGGGCTACCTTCTAGATATGGAAAGGAGGTTTTTTGGCTTATCAAGGCTTGACCTACGTCATTTGGCATATCAGCTTGCCTCAAGAAATGGAATACCCAACCCATTTTCAAGGGCCAATTCATCTGCTGGTAAAGACTGGTTAAAGCAATTCCTGAGATGTCATCCAAAACTATCTACATGAAATCCAACAGCAACTTCTATGGCCAGAGCAAAGGGCTTCAACAAAGAGGAGGTAGGAAAGTTCTTTGCATTCATAAATGAATAACTGAGTAAAAGACATTATGCACCCGATAAAATCTACAATGTCGACGAGACAGGAGTGTGTGTTGTACAATCACAACAGGCAGATGTTATTTCATTAAAGGGCAAGTGCCAGGTTGCTGCAATGACATCCGCAGAACGAGGACCCCTCATAACCTTAGTTCTATGCATGAGCGCAGGAGGAACTTATGTCCCACCTATGTTCATCTTCCCACGGAAAAACTTCAGCCCGCTTTTGATGAAAGGAGCACCACCTGGCTCAATTGCTGAGTGCCATCCATCGGGCTGGATTCAAACTGACCTTTTTATGAAGTGGTTTCTTCATTTTATAGAGAAGGTAAAACCTACCCGAGATGAGCCTGCCATGCTCATATTAGATGGGCATACAGCGCACACCAGAAACCTTCAGCTCATCGATTGTGCAAGGGAGAACAATGTGATACTAATTTGTCTGCCCCCACACTCGACACATAAGCTTCAGCCTTTGGATAAAACATTCATTGGCGCAATGAAAGGTTACTACAGTGAGGAAGTTCAAGTTTTTCTGAAAGTTCATGGGAGACCAGTCAGCCATTTCGATATTGCCGAACTATGTGCAAGAGCGTATCTCAGGGCTGCATCGGGAGAAAATGCAGTGAATGGTTTCAAAGCAACAGGCATATATCCTTTGAACCAAAATGTTTTTCAAGACTGGGAATTTGCAACCTCTAACACGTCACATTCTCCTTCAGTTGATGCTGGCTTGACGAGTTCCAACCATAACCTGACGCCTTCAAAACCAGGAACATCTGATGAAGGCTTTGCAGTCACTCCTACAATAATATCTCCCCCACCTGTATTAAAGAAACCATCAACCAGTTTTAGAGGAAGAAGAAAAGGCTCAGCTTGTGTCATATCATCATTGCCTTACAAAGCTACAGTTACTTCAGCTCTTAACAGTAAAAGAGTCAAAAGCATTCAAAACACTGCATGCACTGACACAGGGAAGAGAAAATTGTTCCCAAATTCAACAAAAGGAATGTCTCTTAATATGGCTGTGGAAATCGGTGCTCATGCCTCCACTTCTGCAGATCCTCGTGATGACGCTGTTTGCAGTGTCTGCGCCGGAAAGTTTTCTGATGATGCCAGGGGGGAAGAATGGATACAGTGCTCAGTATGTGAATCTTGGTCCCACAGTGCTTGTTTCGATGTAGAACAGTTAGACTTTGTTTGTGATTACTGTATATGATTTAAACTTTATGTTATCATATTGGGTCTATTTTGAATAGTTGAAGTGAATATTGCACAAGTTTTGTTATATTCATAACCTGTGTAAGTTTTGACTATTTTTTATTGGTATCATTCAGTGTTACGAGAAGTGTTTCATATTACCCCCAGGGCTGATGATGCTGGAGAAATGCAGTGTATTCAAAATATGGGTTTCCTTCCTTTTTGGTAAATAATAGCAACTTATAACCAATACTGTATGCTTCCTATGCATTGTTCTTTGTGTTAAGCTACTTATAAACATTATATAACCTTTATTGCAATAAAACTGTATTTTTCAAAATGGTGTTCCATATTCACTGCCTCTCCTCTACTCTAAGATATGAGAAAGGTTACCTCTCTTGTTTATACTGGATTGTTTATAACATGTGTTTACATCCTATGCTACTAAATTACATCCTCACTGATCAAGCTGAGTTGAACCTTCAGTTTATTAATGGTCATTGTTATTCACAGATGGTGAAAACTATATGTTTCTTATTGCATGAGCAAATTGTCCATAATGGCAAGAAGAAGAAATGAGGAGAAAACCCATATTCGGCAAGTTGATAAGTGAGTGATGTGGTGAGTTTGTGAAAGCTGCTTCATGGCAAGAAATAACACCACATTTAAACGTTAGGGCGCTGCTTCATACAGTATTATCTCAGATGTATTGTCACAGATTAATGACATCGATTGGATAGAGGCACCTACTCACATGATCAAAAAGGAAACAAAATGAGGGATCTGGATGGAAATATGCACAATAAATATTACGAGAGTGTCATTATTAACCTTGTCAAAAGTTAATCTGACAGCGAAACTTTTGTCACAGAATCAGATTCAGATATGGAAGGGATTGTTCCATTGCTGGATATTCCATAATAGGGGGTTAAACTTTCTTTAAACATTTGTTGCATGCTTCCAAAACTTGTAAGCTTATAAAAAACAAAGTTTAGTAATGACAGTGATGACTCCCTGGATTTCCCGATAATACCTACATGCTGTGACCAATCCTGGTTCTTCCATTTAGAAATAGGTAACAATGTGGACCCTAGACATAGAAAACTATGCCAATTTATACTATACATAAAAGCATGAAGCTATAAATCTGTGATACCAATGTATATATGTATGAAGCTTTTTGACCATATATGCTATTTTTAGCTCACATAAGTATAATGAACTTTTGAAAGTTGGCACAAAATCAGGTATGATCTCTTGCACTTACACAATATTAATTGGAATGTGTGTGCAAAAATGTAAATAGCATAATATTTTCAATTTTAGAGAAATGTTTAAGTTTGTTAAATCTGGTCCAAACTAATTCTGCACAGGAAGGGTCAAGTTTTGCTAATGCCTACAAGGTAGGTGTTCGCTTTGGAACTGAAAGAGCAATGTATTAATACCTGTGTAGGCCTTTGCAGTGTTTCTAAACAAGTTAAGATAGCTTCCTTGTGAGAATTATAACAGGGAAAAATCTGGGCACACTAATACCAATCCGAAACAAAGAGAGTAAGCATTAAGTGATGCCATTCGTTATCACTAAAACCCAAGAAGTTTTCAGGCCAGCAATCTGAAGAGAAGGTTATGCTGACTTTCTTTTGAGATGAACAAGTCACTGACTTAGAACACCACATGCCTAGGGGGTAAACCATCACTACCATATCACATTCTGATGTTAAAATATCATCTTTGGCCTGCAATCACATCAAAGTAACATGGACATCTAATGGCAGGTATCATTTACAACATGACAGCCTCATTCATGTAACAGATGCAACCATCACTAACCTTCACTTTGTTACTCTTCCACATCTCCCATACTTGCCAGATCACATGTTTGGACCACTCAAAAGAAGTGATGGGAGGAAAGAAATTTCATTCTGATGAAGAGGTGCACCAGAAGGTGCATGAGTGACAGTGCACTTGAGCCAACTTTTTTTTTTCCAAGAGGAATCTGTTCATTTCCTATGTAATGGAGGACATACAATGAACGTCATGGAGATTGTGTTGAAAAATGATATACCTGATCCACTTTTGTTCAATAAATTAAATTTTTAAAAATCAAGGTTTTTCATTTGAATGCTCCTCATACAACTATACATTCATAATCAAGTTTAATGAACACTAAAGACATTTCTTACCATGGGTATCCAGTCTTTATCCCAAAGTGGCCGCAATACCTCCTTCTGTAATTGCTTTAGCACCTCCACATAAAGTTCCTCACACTGTGCACATAGTTTTGCTATCACAGCATCCTTCATCTTATCTACAAAATAAAAGAAAAATTAAACACATATGTTTCTTCACTTTCATTTTTTTAACTGGTAACAAGAGAAAAACACTGACAGCTGATTATTTGTATTTTTGAAAGAAACGTTAAATCAACAAAAGTTTGTACTTCATGCTTCATATGTAAAAGGATAAAATACTTGAGTTGACTTTAATTGAACTCTTACTCCACCATCTACATTATATAAAAGAAAAAAAATATTGATGTAGACACCATTTCAAATGCTATTGTAAAATACACTTTGAGACCACGACAAATTATTAACTAATCAAGCAATAAAAGGTCTGAAAAAGAATGTAATTGTTGCAGGTATTTATGATTCTAATAATGGTGATGCCAGGATCAGCATGGTCAATGTGCAGGAATGTTTTTCCTCATGAATTCACTTAAATCCCAGTAATTATACTGACATGAATCATATTTAGGGATATAATTAAAAGAGTTTAAACAATCCCAAAAAATCTGGCCCTTCTTTGCACATCCCAGGAATAACTTAAAAATATGTTTTGAAGCAATTTGTTAAAAAAATATGACATTCACATGACTTACTCTACCCTGTTTGGTTTATTACTAGCTATAGCAACTGTTTTTAAAAATCTATTTTTCTATTAACTTAATTTTAATATAAATTACATTCACAGAAATGACTATATTCCTCATTTCATTATAGATATAAATGAATAATGATAGAATGTTTAAGAATTATTTCATTCTCTTTTCAAAACTGAAAATCAACATGACTTCAAACAATGACAAAGTATTCAACAATTTAAACAATTAATAGCAGATAACTTGGAAATGGCCTTGCCACAAAAAATGTTATTTGGGATCCAGAAAATTCAAGATATACATTTCATAGAATCTTAAATCAAATAATAAAAAATCTTTCATAGTTTGCGATGGGAGCATTTTCTTAAATTTTCATGCTGCATCTTTGGAATGTGCTAAACCTGCATACCAAGATTGTAAAAATTGTCCACTTTTATTATGTTCTTTTGTTTAATATTTTTTAAATACTGATATATGCATGGAATGAAATATTATTATTAGATCATTATAGTTTGCAAATAATTTTTTCTTGTCAAATTTGGGCCTATGAGAAAGTTGATACTGTATGTTTATTTTTGATCTGGTTTCATTAAATAAACCCCAGCTTGATCTGTAACATCTAAATGGCAATGGCCTCTTAAAGCATATTCCTATACAAGAATCTTAAATACAGAATAGGGAATAGAAAAATCTATTATCTTACATTCACTTACTTCTCCATTCTACATTGTTTATTAATGGATATAAACATCTTACAAAAACTTTTTTTTTTAATTTTACTTATTTCATTTATATTGAGATAAACTGTTTCATATATTTCATTACAAATGCAAAGGGAAAAGTGATATTAAAATATTTACAAACCAAATGCTATATACTGGCCTTAAATTATGCTCTATTTTCATTTTATTAAGAAACACAACTGAATAATAAAGGAATGGAGAAATTATTCAAACCATTAATAAATATCTTGGAAATGGCTTGCCTACAAAAATGTTATGTGAAATACACTTGTTTTGAAAAGATCTAATCTCTGTGCAGTGCATTATTGTGCATCACTTAACATTAGCTAGTTATATACAAGATTGTACAAATTCTCATTATTTTATGTTGAAAGCCTTAACTTTACATAATGTATGGTTTATATGGCCAACCTGAATGAAGCTTCTTACATTACCTCACCTCAATAGACTTCAATAATCTTGGATGGTATAAAGCAATACAGTATTAATACATGGATTGTTTTTAAATTTATGCTTATTTCTGAAATTAATATTTTAAAAGCACAAACATGTTGGGCTCACAGACTGTTTATAAAATAAAATAAAAATATTCATTTTTGTAACTTATATTTTCAATAGCAAATGAATAAATAAAATTTTAAGTAAACAGAGAGAATTGTTATATCAAAGAATTAAATATAAAGGTTTATAAGTACCATGTATAGCCTTCTGAACAAAAATTTCTTGAGCTTGTGCTAACATCAGAGCTGCTAAAGCTCCTAGAGTTTCTGGATTCAGATCTGGTGTTGGCTCTTGCTGTATTGCTAGCATCACATTTCCTTTCAGATAGTTGAAGATTCCTGCAGCTTGCTGGAAAAATAAATCAAATTTATATTACAATTACTAAGTTCATTACTATCAGGATTCATTTCTGTTAAATTGCTTTATACTGTGCCATATCTTGTTAATTTGAGAGAGAGAGAGAGAGAGAGAGAGAGAGAGAGAGAGAGAGAGAGAGAGAGAGGGAGAGGGAAAGAACACTGATTTATTTCACTACATCTTTACTTCATTAGATATCAATGTATGACAAATATTTCATGAGACTTTACTGTTATGTATTTCCACTTTGCCTCTAGTTCATGATATGAGTCTTTATTAACTATAATACTTGCTTACACTCTAACAATTCTTTTATAACTTACTTAAGTTGTTATTTTTATTTTTATCCCTTAATCCACCATACACCTTAATGCTATGGTTATATATGTAATGGACCTGCCCTTCATCATGCTACTATTTTTTCCTCCCCTTTTTTTATTTTCTAACCTCTTTCATCTCCTTGTTGATCATTCTTACTCATTTCTCTCGATCTTACCAGAAGTTACCTATAACTTTTATATTTTCCTCTCCTTTTGCGGACAAATCCTCTTGATTACTATTTCTCTAGTACATGTATCATTCATACCGCATCAAGCCGTTGGATAAGAACATGAGTGGGATAAAAGTAACTTTCTGCCTCATGCTTGCCATCTGTAATTAGATACTAGACAAGAAGAGGGAGCCAAATTAGCCTCTTACAGAATACATAACCTTCCAGATGGGGACCTTTTTAAGATGTTTTGTTCTCTTCACCATAAGAACTGCATCCTTATCTACTTACCAATTCCAAACCTTTTTGTTTGCTATGACGTAACCTTATATTACTCAAGAGCTTTGTGTCATCTACACAACATCTCCCTAATCAAATACTATAGAACCTAAAAGCCTAATGCGCCATAAACTCCTATAAATGCCTAAATCCATGTTTGTCTGAAAAGTGCCTTACATGGTCTTTTGTATTCATTTAGAAATAGCATTTATTACACTACATAAACTTCAAAGAATTATAACAAGTGTAAAACCCAGCTATGCATGCAGCACTTACATTGAAACAGTGATCTATTATGCTGAACACTTCAAATATATGAAAAAAATATACCTATCCATTATTGTTTTATTTGAAACTTGCCACTACATACAGTTTCATCCTTTGTTAATATTATCTTTTATTTTATCTAGAGATTGTTGTAGTTTTAACGTCCATTAACCTGTTTAGTCATATCGGATGTTGAATGAAATTGGTGAAATGATGCTCAAATGATCTCGGGGTCCATGGACCTTAAAATTACTACATTCATCTTCTCAGGATGAGGGAAAACCCCGAAAAAAAAAAACCTTATCCGGGTAACTAACCCTTAGCGAGATTCAAACTCACGACCTTTTGAATGTGAGGTGGGCTATCTAGAGATGCTTAGAAACTGGATGAATCGGAGTTGCAAACAATTAAAGCAGCAAAAGCAGTCATTCAACATAAAGGCATGTCAATTGCCTTCGGGCTTCTTTTGCATAAATTTCTATCAATCACAACTGGAAATATTTGGAGTGCCACTCATTGAGGCAGTTCCATTGCTGATCACTACAGCTCCAAGGCAATTAAAAGAACCATAAGCACAGCTTACAAAGCACAGATTTATGGTATTTTGAGTCAAAATCCTGGTTAAGAAACTATTCAGCATTAGTAGTTGTTATAGAAGAGAGAAGACTGGTAAGGTCCCCAGGGAAACAGAAGCAGTATCAAGCATAAAATTTTCACTGATAAGGTCTAGCAATGTGGAAAGAAGTTTCTTCATGTACAAGCAGATAGTTTAGAATGATGAAAAGAAATGCAGTATGGAGGACATAAATAACCATATGCTGGTACTTTGGTTAAAAAAATAAATATTTGATACTGCACTAATTGAATTTGTATTTAATACTTTTATTGGTTTCATTAAAACTTGTAATTAAATTATTCATTTTATTATAAATGGCTTGAATTTCTAAAATGGTTGGTTGGTTGGTTGGTATCTAATGTTGAGCAGTTGGCAGTGAAGCCATTTGCTCTCTTACATCCCAGTATTTAGATGTTATATTGTCAGAAATCCCTAAAATGAGCACTATAAAATCATTAATAACCAGCACCGTGAAAATTTTAAGCCCCTAAATCCTAAATTACATTTAGCACATTAAAACGTTCTCTAGACAATAATTTACAAAATTACACTTGGCAGAGGTAGCTTCAATAGTTTCTTCTGTTCATACAAAACCTTCCGATTCTTAATTTCTAATTATTATTTATGTCATTTTTTGCATTACCAGATCATAGTATATGTTCATAAAAAAAGCCAGTTAAATCAAAGTACTTGATAACTCGTGCATGTTCCAGCTTTCCAAATGTTTATACGGTATTGAAATTTGCAAGGAAGTTTATAACAGCGATAAGATTAATATCTGATGGAAGGATTGAATCAGTTTTTGTAAAAATTCAATAAACTGAAATACATAACATGTACAACCCTAGAAAACCACTGCAACCAGCTTCAATTCAGAAAATTCATATATCATCAAGTATTACATTATCACCTTAGCTCCAAAAAACAACTTAAGCACTCAAACCCTTCTAGATAAAAAAAATAAATTTGCTCCATTTACAGGATTTTCTCTAGCTATTCTGTAACAAACAGTTCTTACAAGACATATTTTTGTCTACATCATGCTAATGAACATAAATATTGCCAGAAATCGTCTTATTACTTAGTTCCTTGTAAGTACATTAGTATTTATCCAATACAAGGCAAGCCCCATTTTCAAAACTTAATTTTGAAAAGAGGACGTGATAACTTAATTTTTAATGAAATTTAAAGGTTTGCCATATATTTTAAATAAAATAATGGGCACTTAAACCAAGTCCCTTATTTTATTATTATTATTTTTTTAAACTTAATTTAAATTTACGTGGATTCAAGTTTTGAGTGGTTGACGAAGAGGGAGTACAGAAATGTATGGTACTGTTGGGATGGTGTATTATGGCGGTCATGGTGGCAGCATAAATAAAACGACCATGGATATAATTTTGTATTTAGATTTAGATAACAGAAACGAGAACAGACATGTAAGGTATATGTGCGATGATAGAATGTGAAGGCAGCAGTGGCAGCAGTGTAACTGTAGCGACGAAGATTTTGCATTTACACAACAGAAAGGAGAAGGGAAATTTAGAGTATGTGTGCGATGACAGAACATAACGACAGCAGTGGTGGCAGCATAGCTGTAATAATAGATATGGTTTTCTATTTACACAATATACTTATTATAACACATCATACACTTTTTTACCTAATTTGAATATGCGCAGAAATTCACATTAAGGGCGGGAGAGAGACAGAGAAGGGAGAGCAGAAATATATCCATGTTTAGTGGAGATGGCAGCAGCTTAGCTGTAATGATGATTATGGATATAATTTTCAATTAAGACAAAATGTTTAATCATCTTACCTAAACTGAATTTGCACATAAATTCATGTTTTGAGTGGGAGAGGTGGAGAAGGGAGTATGGAGAGGTAGGGAATGTGTATGATGACTAATGATAGAATGTGATGAGAACGGCGGTTGTGGGGAGTGTAGTTGTAACGACAATTATGGATCCTATTTTCTATTAAGACAACATACTTATTGTAATATTTCGTAAAATGTTTTACTTAATTGAATTTGTATATATATTCACATTGCAGGTGGCACAGAGAGGCAGAGGGGGAACTGGAAATGTACCGGTATATGTGCGGCTCCCTTTCTGTTTGACTGTTGGTTTCCAATACAACATTATGTACAGCCACCAATGTGAAAAGAAGTCCTCTAATTTAATTTTGGTCTAGGAGAGTAATCTTTTTTTCCAATGAGAATGCTCATAGCTAATTTTTGGCACACAAAATCTGCCACATACGTTGTGAACTAGGCAGTAATCTAATCTATACATTTCCCCTAGGCTTCATCACTGCCATACCTGTGAAATATAAAACTTACTTTTATTCTACATGGTATTCTCCCCAGTTCTGAACATAAATATTTTGGAGGAAAAGAAAAAAAACCATACATTGTATTCGGATAAATACAGTAGATGGAATATAAAGCAATACACCTTGCTAAAGCAATAGTCACATATTTTAAAAGCTGTTGTGTTTGTCACTGAAATGTTATTCTCTTTGCAGGGCCATGAGTAAAACAAAAAGGTATGAAATGGACGAGAACTTACTGCTTGAGAAAAGTTTAAGTATTTTTAAAATTGAAAGCAATAACAAGGAACATCTTTCAAATGGTTACAGTTACAAAATAATAAAGTGCAGCAAGTTTTTATCTTTCTCATAAGGTTTACAACTTATGCAAAAGTTACTCACGTTGAAAAAGATTTTAGGGGCTATTTCCAAGAAATTCAGGACATACATTTTATTAGCCATGGGAACATGTTTAGTATGCAGCATTTTAATCAAAATCATTAAGTGCCATTTTTAGAATGGTGTAACTCATATGAATCAAATTTTGAGAATAGGAAGGTTTTACTGCATTTTATAAGAAAAAAATTGGTTTAATGTTTCAGTACAGTAGTTATTTAGATTATGTTGTCAGTTTTCAAAGCTTTTACAACTGTTTCCTACTTTTTAGGGGCTTTGTTTGGTGTTACACCACTTGTGGTATAAACAGGGAAAAGATTCTCTTTATAGGTAAAAAAACAGCCTTCTAATTTTTAAGAGTTATTTATTCTAATCTTAATACATTACTTACTGTACAGCATTGCCAATATCATCTTCGATAATTTCTTCTGCATACAGTGACCCAATGTCTGTGGCATCATCTGAAGTCAATAGAGATGATGGATGGATGGGATGGGATGAATCGTAAAAGGTTTCACATCTTGTTTTTCTTTTTCTCCTTTGTCGCAGGCCTTAGACCTTTATACAGTTTTTCTGAACTATGTTAGCAAAATTGACTGGTCTGCATCTTTTAGAACAGGCTTGAAGTTAAGTTCTGAAAATGGCATTTCTTTGGAAACAGTCTCTTTAAGAAAAAATTGTAAATGGTGCTTCCTTTTGATATTGGATCCATTGCATTTGTAGCCGTGATACAGAAAGTTTTTCTGTGTCAAACTTTCTTTTGGCGATGTGTTCTAAAAGATTTCGTACAAACAAAAAGTCATCAGAGTCATTACAGTTACATGAAAAGGATTTTTCTTCCTGGATTTTGCAATTATTATATATACCAATTGTTGGGAAAAAATATATGCCGAGTCATACAGTAGTTTCCTACTGAGGCAAAATCACAGTCGGGCAAGTAAGAATGACCACTTCTCATAAACTTGTGGTCAATAATTATCTTTGCTTAGAACCAATTTCATCATCGCATAGCAACATTCCAGTTTTTATTTTGCCCGGTGCAAGTATCACTAATAGAAGTACATTACAACGTTTTTCGCTACAGAAGTTCTGGTATGCTTGACCAGACATACATTAATTTCTTGGGTACCACATGATCCATTCATTTCATCCCAACAGTACATAAAACCTAATTTTGAGGAAAGCTTGTTGCATCCTGAATTATAAATGTATAGGTTACGCTTATTATAGGCCACTTGACATCATAGTTTAGGTAAAGGAAGAGAATTTTCCAAATCTTAGAAAAATGCATAGTAAGAGCTATTATTAATGGACTTTTGAGTGACCACGTAAATGTTCACAAGCTTTTTCTGCCTGATGAAGATACAGTTCATGATTCTGTTCCTGTGTTCTTCCTCATTTGTAATATTCTTAAGTTTATTAGTAAAAACGTCATATTTCACACAAATCTTCTTGTGAGGGGCATAAAAGTGCAAGTTGAATTCCTTGTTGAATGTTCGATAAATATGTTCGCCAATAGGCTCACTTCCTTGAACTTTGAACATTATCTTTGCATAAATTGTACAGCAATCGAATATTTAGCTCCTAGACAAATATTTCCTATTTGGGTTGTGGGCTCTTGTGTGGTGTGGCTGATACACAGTAAACTTTAAAATGTGTCTACGAACTAAAGCCATTTTCTCCTCTGGAATTTTATTAAAAGGCACCTCTTTCCCTCGCTAACCATCACTCAGTGAGATCCACAAGATATTTTCTTCAAGGCACATGTCATCCAGTCATCTCATATTTTTAGTGTCTCAAAGTATTTCTTACACACAATCTTGCTTGTTCCATTTAGATTCAAATGAGAAATGTTTGATATTCCTTTCCTGGATTTTTCACCTGTCTGTGGTCGATGGCGTTGGGGAATCTGTTGCTTAATTAGTTTGCATAAAAATAATTTTGTGCAGAAAAGGATCCAATGTTCCAAAAGGATTCAAACACCTGCTTTCCTTCATTCTCTGATATGTTATGAAAGAATTTTTTCCTGCAGTTGTAGTTTGGGTTTCTAAATTGAATTCAACTGATAACTTTACCTCTTCTCATTGTATATGTTTGCCCAGAGGTTCTCTTTCTTTTCCTCACTGATTTTTCATTCTCTTGCACTTGCCTCTTTCTGCATCTTATAAGCCTGGCTTGAGCTTCTTCATTGCGGTCAGGTGCTGTTTCTCTTTCTTCTGTGTTGTCATATTCACTGTTATCTAAAACAAATAAGCAAATGTTAGGATAAGGAGTCGTGAAGAATAGTTTTAAAAAAAAAGATACAACTTTGTATTTTGCAATTACATGCAGAATAGTTTTAAAAAAAAATACAACTTGTGCTTCGTAATTAGTCGTCAAATTCTCAAAATTAAAATTTGTATTTTCCAAAATTCTTTTAATGACTAGTAATTAAATGCATAAACAGAATAAGTTATTACATTTTTTAATCCTGTTGCATGTTTAGATTAAAAATTATATACAGCAATAGTGATGTTTTAATAAGGATTTAAATAAAATATATTTTTTATTTAATCACATCACTGTCACAAGCTTCTATACATATTTGCAAGTTTTGAATTGAAGGATTTAAATGTTTATAGCACTAATGGCACAAGCTGTAAACATGAAGTTAACTAAAATAATTGCCCGTTGTGGCAATTCTCTATAATACATTGCTTAATTTATAAGTAATTATATGATACACTTTAATAGTAAGCTGATAAAAAAAACCAGCAAAACCTTACCTGAACTAGAAGAGTCAGAATCTGTTGCAATATATATTCATCACTTGATCCATTATCTGCTAAAATGTTTGGCTCACTAGCACTGCTCTCATCACTGCTCATGACACATGAAAACTTAAACCTTTTATGCTTATGCTATTAAAATATCTTTTAGTTTACATACATAACAATGCAATTTGTAGATCCTATTATGAGATTAGATTCAAAGCCCAAACTCTAGGATGTAGATCATGTCAAGAATTATATTTATTCTTACTTATTAATACATTTATTTACAAATAATAACTCTGACAATGAATTTTCAGAGGTGTCAGTTTTGCATAATTTTCAATTACATGTCTGTTTCCAAAAGCCTACCTGTACACTTGCATTCTTAGTATATTCATGTTTATTATATTTACAATGTTACATTATTACCAGTGTTTTTTGATCCATGGAATCCTCCTCTATATAGGTGTGAGTAATAAGGTATCTTCTTAATTCTGATCTGAACTTGTTTTTGTACATTTGCAATTCTTTTGTAGAAGAGGGAAGTGAATTAAACAAAACTATTCCTTTGTAGTAAACCCCTTTTTGGAATAACTGTAAATTATTTGTTGTAAGTCCTCCTATGCCTGGTCTCTTTGTTATGAAATCTGTATTTTTTGTAAACTTCTCTAGGTTATTTATTACAAATGGCAATATGGCTAGAATATATTCACAGGCTAATGGTAAAATTCCAAACATTTTGAAGAGTGGTTTGCAGTGATTTGATCGTCTTTCCCTTGCCATTATTCTTATTACCTTTTTTTGCATAATGAATACTTTTTTAGCATTTACTGAATTTCCCCAAAATATTATTCCATAGGTCATCAATGAATGAAAATAGGCACAATAAGCTGTTTTTAGTATGTTTTTATTTATAAGCTGAATTAAAGATCGGATTGCAAAGCATGCGAGCTTAGTTTGGGTAAGATATAATCAATATCGTGTTTCCAATTCATGTTACCATCAATCATACAGCCTTGGAATTTTGTATTACAGGTTTCTGCAATCTGGTTACTTTCATATTCTATCCTTAGGTCTGCCATTTTTTATGCTTTATGCAAAAATTAATGTAGTTGGTTTTTTCAAAGTTTATGTGAACTTTATTACTTTCAAACCACTCATTTAGTGTTATTTTCATATTCTATCCTTAGGTCTGCCATTTTTTATGCTTTATGCAAAAATTAATGTAGTTAGTTTTTTCAAAGTTTATGCGAACTTTATTACTTTCAAACCACTCATTTAGTGTTTTGAAGTTTTATTAGATGAATCTGGGAGCTGATTGACATTGTGTTCTTTAATTATAATACTTCTGTCATCCGCAAAAGAACTGGATAGGCGTTGTTGTTTATTACTGCAGGTAGATCATTTATATACACTAAAAATAATAAGGGACCCAGAATAGAACCTTGTGGGACACCATGCTTTATTTCACACCATTCAGAATATGCATTGTTGTTATTTGAAGTATTTATTATAACCTTTTGCTTTCTTTTTGATAAGTAAGATGTAATCATCCATTGATACCCTTTGCCCCTAATTCCATAGTGCAATAATTTTGATAGAAGTATTTCATGATTAATGCAGTCAAATGCCTTTGATAGATTGTCGAATATTCCTAGTGTGTTAAGTTTGCCATCCAATGGCTTGAGAACTTTATTTGTTAACTTGAAAATGGCATCACTAGTTAAGCTCTTCCTGAATCCAAACTGTTCTTTTGCTAAAATATTATACTTATCTAGATTGTGATAAATTCTTTTAAATATAATTTTTTCAAAGATTTTCGAAAAAGCTATAAGTAAAGATACTGATCTATAGTTTCACATTTCTGAGGTTTGCCCTTTCTTGTATAATGGCTTAACGACTGAATATTTTAATCTGTCTGGAAATGTTCCTATTAACATGGATATGTTACACATATGACTTAAAGGTTTGCAAATAATGTCAGCAGATATCTTAAATGTTTTCGTGCTTATTTCATCATATCCTGATGAATTCTTGCTTTTCAGGGATTGTATTACTTTTTTTGTTTCGGTTGCACTTGTGGGTACTATCTCTAAGGCTGTAAAATTTTCCACACAGGGTTCCTGAAGGTATGAAATTGGATCTTTCTTAGGCTGTTTCTTTGTCAGCAAATTTTCTGCCACATGAATGAAGTATTTATTAAATGCATTTGCCATCTGCTGGGGATCATTTATGGTCACTTGGTTTGCTTTAATTTCCTTTATGTAAAGTCACATTTACCAGTCTTTTTACTTTCTCTAGCCCCATATGTACAATGTACATAGGAACAGAGAAGTATTGTATTCCACCCAAAAATTTAATACCGAGATTTCACCGGAAATACATGTTTTAGGACCCCCTGTATCAAAAAAAAGCATTTTCAGAAAAAGGTTTGTGTGTATGTGTGTGTCTCCGTGTGTCTATGAACACGATAACTCAAAAACGAAAAGTAGCTAAAATACCAAACTTAGTACTTAAGTTTAGTATCTTCCAGGGATGCGACACGAAGATTTTGAGAAAAATCCCCCAACCCCAAACTACCCTTTACATGGAACTTTTTTCGAAAATTTTGTTTTTCTTAAAAATGGCTCTAACGATTTTGATGAAAATAACATATATTAAAGATATTTATCTAAAAAAATAAAATGTATATCTTGAATTTTCTGGGAATAGCTTCTGAAGATCTGTTTATTCTGGATGAAGTTTGCTTAGTTTGGCATAACTAGTAAACCGTAAGAGATAGACAAAAACTTACTATACAAAAAATTTAGGTCTTGTTAAAATACACAAGTTATCATATACATTTTTTCTCATGGAGCTTACCGTTTTCGAGGTATTCATTGTTATTAGTTTCAGTTGTGAAGTACTTATACTTTTCTCAGACGGAAGTGTCTGTTTATTTTTTGTTCTACTCCTGGCCAAGAAAAGAAGCAATTTGTAATGACAATCGCATAACGACAGCTTTTAAAACATTTCACTATTGGTTTAGCCTAATGTATTCCCTTATTTTCTTCCTACTTATATGGAACTAAATAATAAGAACATTGTGCTAATGAGTACCACGATTAGCAAGGTGCAGAAAGAAGAAGAATCTTATGTATGAAGTTTGTAGAACAGCTAGAGAAAGTCATGTAAGTATAACACATCAGATTTTTTAATAATGTTCTATATAGTACTAGGCTTATTGTTAGAGGACTGTATTTGTTTTTCATAACAAAGTTTTTTAGCTGCATTTATAACCCTTTTTAGAATTCTGCAGTACATTTTATAGTGTTGTCTACTTCTGCCACACTTATTTTTTCTAGTTGCTGAATAAAGTTCTCTTTTATGCCCACATGATATTTTTATATCTTGAGTTAGCCAGACATATTTAGAATTATTATTAATTTTCTTTACATGGAGTGGAAAACTGGAACTATGCATTCTTATGAAAGTGTTTAAGAAGGAGTTAAACTTATCATTTACATTATTTAGTTTTAAACATTTTTTCCCACGATTCCTCGGAGAGTTTAGTTTTAAAATACCCTTATGTTTTCTTTATTTATAATTCTAAAGCTGATTACAAGATTTCTTTTTTTTTGGAATTGGGTGTATAATAATCAATTTTGACGAGCTGTCCATCATGGTCTGAAAGTCCATTAACAAAGGATTATATTTCATGGTACTACTTTTTAGACATATCTATAAAAATATTGTCGATAGCCGTTTTGGAATTACTTTGAATTCTAGTTGCAAAATTGACTGTATGCATAAGATTGTATGATCTTAATAGTGAACAAATTTGCATCTTTTGTTTGCTGTGTATCAAGAAATCTATGTTCAAGTCATCACACAAAATAACTTGAATCTTTGGCTTGAAGAGCAGTTTTAGAATAATATCTAAGTTATGTAGAAAGTTGTCAAGATTTCCTGTGGGTGCTCTATATACCGCTAATATAATTAGTTGGTTTACTGTGTTAATATGAAGTGCTACATTTTGTTCCAGGCAATACTTTTCAAGATCAATTACGTTGAAGCTTATATTATTCTTAACAAAGCTAGTCACACCTCCTTTAGAGAGTTTTTGTCTACAGCACCAAGCTGCTGTTTTATAACCATCCATTGAAAAATGTAATATTTCCTATTTTTCTAAATGATTTTCTGTAATACATAAAATATCCGGACTTAAATTTTCAGATTTGAAATTAATTAATAATTCATTTACTTTATATCTTAAACTTTGAATGTTTTGGTGAAATACTGTGAGTAAGTTCTCTTTTTTTAATGATTTGGAAAAATGATTATCTGGTTTCTGTTTTATTTCTAAAATATTTATGTGGTTTCAACACTTCTAGATGAGCAACAAATGGTTGAACTGAAAACAGTCACTGGCACAGTGGTGCAATTCAATATACACCGATTTAGCTTTTACCCAACAGATAACTCCAGTGACTGCATAAACTAGTGCTGCTATCTATTGGTTGTTAAGGGAACTAGAATTTACATCTCTTGTGCTTTAAGCAGAATGCAACTTGCTGAACACTTCTAAATCATCAACTCCAATAAACAAAAAATTGGACTTTATATATATATATATATATATACCATGCAAAATTATAATTGAATAGCACATTCAAGAGTAAAACATGCATTTTTCATTTAAAACTTAAAATATGCATTTCCTCCTGAAATATGCATTTATATGCATTAACAAACACTGGTAAAATTGTCAGAAAAGTGTATCTAACAAAATGTATCATTTAAACATACAAAATATACAAAAAAGAACATGGATTTTGCATACAAATCCGGGCTCTACTTATCACACACTTCTTTCCCTATCTTAATCATGATATTTTTACTGATTCCTGCAGCATGTAAGATCCTATCAAACACCTTGGAGATTGGAAAAGAGGAACCCCCCATTTAATTTTCTTCAAAATATTCTTTGACAAAGCATATTTGCTGTGCCCATCCTTTACCAAATAAATTCTTATTTAGTTTTCAAGAATGCTAAATTTCTCTTTTGGCTGCATAATCATCACCATTCTATGACAAAACTAAAAATGTATTAAAAGTAAATATTGTAAATGCTCACAACACACATGCATAAAAACAAACCCAAATATACTTAATCTACAAAGCAATAACCACATACGAATGAGATAATGCCAAAGGCACTTCTCACCTAATTCAAGAATGCAGCAGGAGTTACAGAAAAGTGACATTTGTTTACACTGCAGTGATTGCAGTAGAAGTCCATGTTAGTGTAAACAATGCAACAGGCACATGCTAATCATATGTTACTTCCTGACAGTACAATGTTGGCATAGACAGCTGTTATGAAAGCATTCAGCTCTTAATTGGTTTGTTTACATGTTGCTATGATGTTTCAAAGCCCTCCCATGTGTTCTGCAAAGGTCACTTTCTTAACCCCTTAGTACATTGTAGTATATTTTACACAATCTTCAACAAAAAATACAACTGTTTTATATAAAAAAAAATAACACATTTTTGCAATAAAAGATGTAGTGCTTTTGTGTGGGGGGGGGGGGGGGGACAAAAAGTAAAATGCATGCAACTGCAATCAAATAAAACTCAGTCACCATCCATGCATGCCATCACACTGATTATTTTACTTGAGCCATTTTCATTCTTATCGTAGGAACATTTGAACTGCAATTGCTGGATTTGAACTGCAATTGCTGGATTCAAACTTGCAAGATTGAGCTTTGAATGTATGGACAGTCCATCACTTCTTGCCTTAATGCTCACAGCAATTTGAACCACTTGGTTATGATGCCCATGAAAGGGTAATGAAGATCTAGATCAGTTTAAAAATTGAAGGGCAGCATATGTACCAAAATAATCCTGGCATTAAGGGGATAACACTAGTGGATTATAGTAAAAGTCTCTCTACAAAAATGAGAAGTCCTCTTGCAACATTATGATGAAAAAGCTATAGATGTTTATGTTGTTATATTTTGAACTCATTCAGTCACATTACTCTCTGAAAGCAATTTCAGTTGTACAATTTAATACATTACCTGCAGAAGTTTTGCAGCCAGCTTCAAGCCATCATCACTTTCTAAGCTCTGGGATGCCGCAACAGAACTCTGTAAAGCTGCTATATTGAAGAGAACACATATTTTCTCATATGCCAGAGAAGAAATAGCTGAAAATAAACATATACAGATATATTGATGTTATGGTTGCATTTACAATGAAACACACTCACCATCAAAACACTTACTTAGACTGATCCTGCCACCAAAAATTGAACCTTTATCAAAAGCATCTTTCCACTTGAAAGGGATCTGCACTTCTTGAGAAGGGATTTTTCCTTCCAGAGCAGCCAGCTGATCATAGTAACTGCAAAAGAATTAAGGTATCAGTGTTAACTAATGATACTCTATCATAGAAGTTTTCATTTTGTAGTTAAGCCATTAAGTTACAATTTTACTTTGGTAAAGTATAGATTGCTACTTTTAATTCTTTATCTTCAAGTTCAGTATCTTCTACTGATGTGACACTTAAGATTTTTCAAGAAGATCCCCCAACTTCCAACTAACTTTACATGAAACATTTTTCAAATTTTTTGATTATCTCAAAAATGGCTACCATGAATTTAATTAAAACACCTACATTTAAGATATTTTCATGATGAATAAAATGCAAATCATGACTTTTCTAGGAACAGCCTATGCAGTATTCTTCATTTGGAAATAATTTTGTGTAATCTTGTATAATGTTAAGAGGTACAGGAAAATGTACTTCACAAAAAATGTAGAGCTCTCTAAAACACACATAAAATTTTCCAAATAGCTTTCTCTGAGGCATAAGCTACTTCTGAGATATCTGTTATTACTGGTTCAAAATGCTCAATAGTTTGGCATTCTTTATAAAGTCCTGTTGATTTTCAGTTGTTTTGCTGCATGGAAAAGTAAGGAATTCTAAAGCCAGTATAATCCCAGTATCGAATTATTAAACATTTGACTATCACTATTCCTATGTATCTATAATGTAATGTAGCAATTTCAGCAATGCTCTAGCTCTATTAAAATTAAGTAGATAGAAAAATAAGCCATAAGAATAGTTTCTATAGCCACTAATAAACAATAGAGGGCAGACGTGAGCATAATACATAAGATTTTTCTTCTCTCTTTCCCCCTGCATTGGTGATGGTTCTCAATGCACAATATTTACAATTCACAAGCTTACAACTTAACAACTGAAGGTAATTCAACAGCCTTTTCCAATTGACATTCTTCCAAGATCTTTTTTATTTTCTCTACTAGGTACAGTGGTTAAAAAAGATGTTGATTGCATTCCACCCAAAAAGTTGATCCCGAGATTTCACTGGAAATACCCATTTTAGGGTCCCCTGAATAATACAAATGTAAAATTATTTATATATATGAATGCATCAAAAATGCATGTTTACTTTCTCTACAGGTACTATGTTCATAGTGTATTGGAAAGGTGTTGCTTTCCACCCAAAAATTTCATACCAAGATTTCATTGGAAATATACATTTTAGGGTCTCCTGTTACAAAAAGGCATTTTTAGAAAAAGGTCCATGTGTCCATGAACATGATAACTCAAAAACAAAAAGTCAGTAAAATATCAAACTTGGTGTTTTAAGTTTAGTATCTTCCAGGGATACAACATGAAGATTTTGAGAGAAATCCCCCCCCACCACAAACTACCTCCTTTATATAGAACAAATTTTGATTTTCTCAAAAATGGCTCTAAAAATGTTGATTAAAATACCACATATTGAAGATATTTACATGGCAAATAAAACGTACATCTTGAATTTTTTGGCTTACCGTTCTTAGTTCTGTTCTGGTTACAGTTCTCAGGTTATTGTGAACCAATCACAGATTTAAGCATTTTATATACACAAAATCCACAGGTTAGGGCCTAAAATATGGATATTAAATTAATCACATTTTAAATGAATTGCAGTATGTTTACTTGCATTTGAGGAAGGAAGTTGAAAGTCTTCATGATTTTTTGAACTTCAATAGCTACAAGGATTGTTTGATAAGTTCTTGGAATGAAACCCAAAATAACAATTGACCTGATTCAAACTATTTTTATTTTACATTGTAGTCTCCCTGTACTCTAATGCAATTGGTTCAGCAATGTTCCAATGCCTTTATTCCATCTCGAAAATGAGATTCCTCAAGGGCTAACAGGCCAAACATTGTTCAGAAGTTTGAACTTTCATTTGTTTTTGATCTTGTGTTAACAGTCATTGCATCCATCTGGAAGATAATTTTTTCAAACTCAATTCCTCAGTCAGTGATTTTCACATGATATTGCTACAGCTTCAGCAATTTCTTACACTTTCTGTCAGCAAACCTCCACCTTTTGTGACTTTTGTAACCATTTCTTGGGTGGTAACACATCTTGGCCAATCATTATGCAGTTTGTCTTCTATGCTCTCCTAAACAAAAATAAAAATTGCTGGCCTGCTTAGCAACATTTGAATATGAAAGAGCAGTCTTCCAATGCGTTCAGCAAATCAGTGTGAATTTACTTTGGTTTCACACCTTTCTTTACAAAGTACTTTATCACTGCTTGAATCTTGGTTTTTTCCATCTACAAAATTTCTTAAACGGTAACAACAATAATAAGCCATCTGCAACACAGCTCTCCATCCAGAGCACTGAAACATCTCCTGAGAATACGTAAAGGATGGCTAATCATTGTGTCAGAACTGCATTGCACTAGCAATGAACATTCAATGCTAGCTATCCCAAGACTTTTTAAATGACCCTCGTAGATTTGTCACAAATGTTGCAACTAAACCAATGAACTTCACCATTTCAAACCACTTCCACTTAATCTTGCAAAAATGCAAAGTCAAGGTAATTAGAGATTGTATAAAATAATTACAAACGTGAAATCAAGTCTATGCCTTCTTGTTTATCAAATAAATTGACATGAGAAAATGGGAGATATTACTTTTATCAAGCTCTCCAATTGTTTAGGTTCAAAAAGGGAAAAACTAGTACGCCTCTCCCATGTAATTAGTTTCACAGAGTTTCACTACAAGTAGAACATGCTCCCTCTTGCTGTTTATGCAACTCACAACTACAGAAAACTGCCAGCATATAAATAAAAGTACTGTTATCCTTATGGAAATTATTCTGCAAAGCATAGCCAAGATATGATTTACTAAGCAGAGGAGTGAAGAGTTGCAGTCATATGACAGAGGATAGCCATTAAGTATAACTCCAATATTTGCTTGCAGGAAAAAAAAATAAAGGAAAAGAACAAAACAAATTAAAACCTCTACAGTTTAACTTTTCTCCTCCCTCCATTAGATTGGCACTTGTCTATGCACAGGTGCAATAGCAGCAATATGATGTGGTTTCTTTGCACTCCTCCATAATTTTCCTAAAAAAAGAAGTTGTCCTAAAAAGGGTGGATGAAACTATTAAACTATTTCACTGCCAGTATGGCAGAATTTTGTCCTACAGGAGTTGTTTTGTGTGTCCGTAAATCTACTGACATGCTTTTAACTAGTTAACCTAGGCTGTGTTTGAACCTGCAAACCTTGAAATTAGATGGCCTGATGGGTGGGTGAGTTACAGGCTCTACAAATGAAATAAATCTATAAGTCATTTTAAGGCTTTCTCACACATTTTAATGTTTTATTATTAGTACAAAAGTATGAGAGATGCACTAAGCATTGGATTCCAAATAACTGTTCCAAAATAACAGGTAAACTATGACTGTGATCAACCATTACTACTACTCATATAACATAACAGCAGATTGCTGCTTGATTTACTTTGTTTGTCTACCTTGGTTCTTTCATAAAAATTGCTATTCTTTGTTCTGCTCCATCAGCTGCAACAGCAAAGGCTTCCGAGCGTTTTTAAAACTAACATGCAGGAGTAAAGTAACTGAGATTAGATTGCAGTCATAGAACTAAATAACTAAACTCTAATTCATAAATTATATTAATAAAAATGCCAACTTAGTGCATATTCTGAACTCTTCTTCTAATCAATTTTAATTCTAATTTATCCCAATGTTCAAATAACATTTACTGAATCTTAAGTGTTAGTTATAGCACATCTCACACTTAAAAGACAGTACAGTTAAATGGAGTGCATTGTTGTCATATGTATTACACTTATGCTCAAACTTCAGTTCAAGTGTGTTTGGTATACCAACTCGATAACATCTTGTAAATGATACATCATCAAATAGTGAAATATCTGCACTGCAGTTAAAAAGCTATTATAAGAGATTTAATTTCCATCTGCATTTTATCTCTGCTTTTTAAATTTTTAGTACTTCAAAACACAATTTTATAGTCATAAAAAGATATCAAATATGGAGATATAAAATGCTAAAAGCTTTAATTTTGTAGAACATCATTATTTACTTTTGACAAAATTACATTCAAATAGGCTGAATGTTTTAAGATAGCAAAGAATGAATGATATGCCATGTGCCATTTTGCATAAGTAGTTTTGTACTCTGTCTGCTTAAGAACAGAATTTGCCAAAAATCTTTGATTTACAAAATCATTATGCTCATCTTATTAAAAATACAGAATTCGAAATAAGCAGATATCAGCACCCTAATTTATTCTAGGTAAGAAAATAATATTGTTGCATTCTGAAATTTACTTTATAGAAACAGCAAATATTGGAGCCTATTGAAAAAGCATGTTTACTTTAGAAACAGAAATCTAAAAGGCTCTAAAAATTATGTAATCTCATGAGGAAATTATTCTGCATAAAATGTGCTCAAGAAATTACAGCTTTTGAATACTTAAACCATGTTATTAGCAACTTGGCGACAGTACAGGAGTGGAAAATTAAATTAAGATTTATTCATGGAGGTTCTTTAACTGCTGTGGCTCTCAGCGACCCATTCTATATTGGGCGTGAAAGATCACTTAATTTTGCTCAGAAGTTCCTTTATTAGATTTGAGGTATTTTTACTTGCCATAAATGTATGACATTGGACCAATGGCTTTACTTCCCTTTAAAAGAAAGCAATGCTAAGGACATTTATGGCCAAAAAATCCATTACTCTCTGCCAGGTTTTAACCCACAACCTTGGGAACTAGAAGCTGGCATGTTAGCTCTAGACCATAGAAGACAAGCATTGAAAAGGATGAAGCTAATGGTTACATGCATACATTAGATAGAGATACCCCATTAAACTTCACACTTTCTTTTACGGCCCAGACGAGCTTTAGAATTAAAGAATTGCAAAGTTAATGTTACATGTATGAGTAAGAGATATTCCATTTAACTTCATGCTTTCTTTTATGTCCAAGACAAGCTTTAGGATCAAAGGATTGCAAAGTTAATGGTTACATGTATGCATTAGATAAAGATACTCCATTTAACTCCATGCTTTCTTTTATGGTCCAGACAAGCTTTAGGATTAAACGATTGCAAAGCTAATGGTTACATGTATGGCATAGATAAAGATACCCCTTTAACTCCATACTTTTTATGGCCCAGACAAGCTTTAGGATCAAAAAGCCAATGGTTACATGTATGCATTAGATAGAGATAGCACATTCAACTCCATACTTTCCAGACAAACTTTAGGATCAAAGGATTGCAAAGCTAATGGTTACATATATACATCAGTTACAGATACCTCATTTAACTTATACTTTCTTTTACAGTCCAGACAAGCTTTAGAATTAAAGGATTGCAAAACTAATGGTTACACGTATGCCTTAGATATACCCCATTTACTCCATACTCTCTTTAATGGTCCAGACAAGCTTTATGATCAAAGGATTGCAAAGCTAATGGTTTCATATATGCATTACAGTCCAGACAAGCTTTAGAATTAAAAGATTGCAAAGCTAACGGTTACATGTATGCCTTAGATAGAGATACCCCATTTAACTCCATACTTTCTTTTACCGCCCAGACAAGCTTTAGAATTAAAGAATTGCAAAGTTAATGGTTACATGTATGTGTTATAGACATTCCATTTAACTTATACTTTCTTTTACGGTCAAGATAAGCTTTAGGATGGAAGGATTGAAACTTTCAAATGTTTTTGAGCATAAGTAAAACTTGACGAGTTGGCATTAAACATATTACCCTGTGGGATCAGTGCTAATGTATGTTTATATTTCCTTATGAGCAGGTTGGGAGTGATGAAGATAACAGTGTTGTCTTATCATATAGTAATACAATTTGAACTGCTCTGGAGTGCAAATTCAAAACAGAATTAGGTAGATTGAATACCAACTGTGTTTACTTCTTGTAAGTTTGTTCTGTTCTTTGGATCCCAGCTCAAACATAGCAATTGCAACAGCATGGTTAGCATTACAGTAACTGAGTCTCAGCTGAAAAACTTTAATATTAAACTATATGAAAACAGTTTTTTTACAAATGTATTTATGAGCAAAAATACACAGATAGAAGTGTTTTATATTAATAATTTGTGGACTATCAATGAAAATAATTCTAAATAAAGTTGTGTTACAACAATACACCCCATGTGGATCCACTCCTGATCCTTGAAACAGCTATGAATTGATAAATCCATCTCATGCACATTATTTTATTACTAAAATGTTGAGAATACAAACTATAACACTTTTCAACACTTATTCATTTATAATCATAACTTTTGTCAATTTGTTTCTCAAATGTAACAGATGTCCCACGGGAAGCATCATGGTAATTTTGCTTCTTCTGTCCTTGTCTCTCTGCATGTTGCCTATATTCACAATCTGAACATAGCAGAAGTTGCATAGCAGAGCCGAGGGTAGAGAGCCCTAAGCCACAAAACATAGCTAAGGCATGTTTTTAGAAGTAGAGTAATGCAACCACTGTTGCCGAGTGATGAAAGGGTAGCTGAGGGATCTGTGAAGCTAAACCCTAATGAACTATGGCACAGCCATGGAATCAATGAGGCCTAAACCCACTTAAATTATAAAAAAAATAGCAAACTTTCATTTTAGCAATATTTTCATAGGCTGGCAACATTGGTTTACTGCTATTTTTGGCACCCTAGCAGATGATGTAGTTGATAATAGCATTACCGTGCTGTATGTAAGTGAGGTAGCTAGGAAGGGTGGGCACCATAACTTTGCTCGATCAACATCATCTGCCTTATATATTCCTGGCATTTTCAGGACTACAATTGATAAAATAGTTAGGAATCTGTTAGTATTTTTCAAACTAGAGGATTCGGGAGTGAAAACCTACATGTTTTTATTAACCTCTTCAAAGATATGGACATTATATGACATCCTGTGCATGATTGTTAAATAACCCTTTTACCAGCAGATAGTATCAGATAATTTCATTAAATAATACAAATCTCGACATCTGGATTTATGCCCATGTGGTCTAAGGCACAATAAGAGTTGCCAACCTATCACACCAAAGATCATAGAATTAGTTCAGCCAAAGTACATGTTCTGCATTCAAAAGAAACTTGGTAAAGAATGGGGAAGGCCCAACAAAAACAATAGATGTGATGGATGGTTGCATGCTGATGATTTTCAATTGAATTGAGATATTTGCATTTTACATTGTATTTTTGTAAAGAAAAATTCACATGCACAAACCATTACAAAATATTTTTCTTGTTTATTTTACCACCTCACCTCTGTTATTGGGTATGCTAAAACGGTTAAGCATGCTAACTGGCAAATATGAGAAATTAAATCAGTGTAATAAACTAAGCATGTTTATTAATTAACATAATTATTAACTTTTAAAAAAGTTTAGCTTGCCTGAAAAGTAACCAAAAACTACTTTTAAAAGCATTTTATACTGCTTTTGCTTAAGTGGCATTCACAACACCACACCCACAAAACCCAAAAGTTGGGTCCCAAGTTATGCAACTGGTTTAAGCCACAAGGAAACCTGAGCTACAAACAATTGATGTAACCAGTCGTATTAGCCATTTCCAACATTCTCCCATACCTGTCAGTTGTTGCTTATACTATCTACACAAGTTGAGCTGCCAATATATGACCAAACAAATATTTCTGGGCAGTGACATTGCCAACATATTGGACTTAAGCCACACAGCATAGATCAATGTTGAGAGCTCTAATACAAAATTACCAACACTAGCCCAGGTATGCTTTTAGCTGCAACTAGGTAGGACGACAAGGCTTAACCAAGGGACCTCACCAATCTTGCAGATTTTGGTTATTATAGAGAACTTGGGCCCCTCTAGAAATTAAACAAATTGTGGTTTGACTGTAAGTTTGGTTTATATTTGTTACGTTTTCACCAATTTATTTTATCGTAAAAGCTCCGTAATTAAGTTAAATGCTAATTTATCATGTGCACGTAGCGAACCTTATTTGTGAATATTTATGAAGTATGCTGCCTAGAAGGAGTAGAATATAAATAAAGAAGTCTTGTAGTACTTTTGCAATGTAAATATATAATAATACTACACACTTAAGTGCCTAAAACCTGAGTTTCATTGTCGGCGGCAGGCGAACAGTTTTGTGGAATGCAACACCGGCATATGTCGCTAGACGCTGTGCGGATGTATGACAAGTATGTTTCATGCAAATACAGCTGTTCAGTGAATTTTATTATGCAGAACTTCGGCCACTCTAAAATCGAATGAAACTAAGTGCAATTGATTGACTTTGTATTTATGATGACAATTTCAAAGACTGTGGATTTAAAATTTAGCGCGAGGTTAGGTTCCAATCCATTTAGGTTAGTGTGTGTATATAAACATTAGTTTTTTAAACCATCTCCCCACCCCTAATCTCCCTCTAACCACTCCGGTCCCGTTAGAGTGCAAAACTGGCATAAGTCGTAGCGGAGAGAGTTAGCGGCCCAACTTGTAAATAATTACCCAGATTTCTATTCTTACTTTAGGTTGTCAACAGGCAATATGATGTGCTTTCATCACCACTCGCAGTCATTTTCTCTATAAAAGAATATGCCCTGGTAAGGGTGGGTGACAGATCACTGAGGTGTCAACTACTACTTTTGACTTAAATGTCAAGATAATTTAATAATAAATGTTTCATTTTCTTAACATTTAAATTCGCGACAAGTATGGCAGAATAGCATCTGACTCCTTCTCTATAAGATGTTTTGAGGAATTTGGATGTCTTCTAAGAAAAATGGAAATAATTCAGGGAACAGATCTTGACATATTAATGCCTAAAACATAAGACTTATGATTATAATTTGCTAGGTTAATAAAACGGCAAACAATTTATAGAACAGTTTTCAGCACTTTAACAAAGACATGATAGAAATGCCTACATTCTTTAGTTACAATAAGGTGTGGCAAAGGTAATAATCACATTACGTATCATTGAAATATTTTTTCACAACTTAACAAAACTTGCTCATATAGTAAATTTACCTGTACACTATCTCCAATGAACTTTCATATTTCTCAAAAGCACGCCACACTGCATTCGTGCGAAGTTTACTTAGTTCATTTATAGCTTCACTAAAGTCCTGGGGTTTATCTGATGTGCTGGAAGACGAAGATATCATATTCTTTAACGGCTTCACTATTTCTACATCTGACGGTTTCTTAAGCGGAACAGCTAACAACTCTGCCATAATTGCCGTTTCTAATAACGCAGCTTATATTTTCTCTCCGCTGACTTTTGTTGTTACTTTACGTCAGCCATTAACCTTGTTGCATGACGATGATTACTGGAACCTGAACTGAAAATATGACGTCACGTCCTTTTTCAAATATCAGATGATACATTCATTGCATTTTTTTAAAAATTCCCAACCTGCTAACTTTGTGAAGGAAAATAAGTTGGCTAACTTGGTAGACAGTTACTTGATGGCATAGATCTTGATGGTCATTTGGTTGTGCTCGATGTGCTTGTCCATTAGCGACGTCATTCTGAAATGTAAGCACGGCAACCTTGATAATTATTAAACAGTTTGGAAATGAAGACTTATAGGAGAAAAAGCACTGAAATGATTGAAATAATTTAATGTTCAATGTGCTAATGAAAATATAAAAGAATAACAAGGATAGTGTACAAGCCAAGGATTTATTCTCGCACGTTCTTTAAGGTAATTCCATAGGTTTGACGATTCGTATTACAAAGAACTTGCTTGTCGTACAACCTTTAACACTGCAGTATTGAAAAATGATTCTGTATCTTACCTTGTCAAATCATCATACTTGTTATTTAGGAGTAAAATAATTCTTATTTCCACTTTACGCGATCCGGATTTGGTACTTGTATCATTCTACCACTAGGGCTGCCTTATAGTTACTGGTCTATTAAAAACTTTCATGTTTTTAACAAGTAGATGAATGGGGCAGTCGCGACCGAAGGCAGGGCCGTAAATGATTTGTTAAACTAAAACTCTATTGATCACAAGAAGTCAAAACTTAAGCAATAGTGAATTTTAAATCTTGGCATATTCATTTTTTCAAACTTTCAAATCTGGATCGCTTGTGGAAGTGTTACCACTTATTTAAGTAGAAATGTATTATTGTTCCAATACTCAATTATGCCATCTTATTTTCATTCCAGATAAATAGCTGAAAGCCATGACGTTGATTGAAGGAGTTGGAGATGAGGTGACACAGTTTTTTCTACTCCTCCTCATAGTTGCAGTAGGTATAACAGCATGGTGGTCCACAAGTATTGCTGATCAGCCCCTAATTCGCACTGTGTTAATCCTTGAACGCAGAACAAGGCGAATGGCAGTGGAACCCCCACCTTCACCATCAACAACAAGATCATCTCTGGAGAACAGTATTGATACTGGCCAAGATCAGGCTGCTGGGAGTTTTGAAGGTCAACAGGATTTGGCTGTGGAACCTGTGTGCCAAATTTGTGATAAAGAAGAAACTCCATCAGCTAGCACTTCACAGAATGTAAATAATGATGAAACTGTAGAAGCAAACAGTTCTACAGATAACATTAGCGAAATCGCAGCATCTATTGAAGAAGATTTGTCCATGTTATCAGCAAGTGGTCTTGTACCAACTGAAAATGACATACAGGTGGGATTGATAACTTTTGATGCAAGTTCACAGCCATCAGAAACATCACTGTTAAGGAATAGGCGGCTAGCATTTTTCCAGAGCAGAAATATGACACTTGTAGAACCTTCTCTTAATGATGAATCAATCCCTTCCACAACAAATTCTATTGAATTAGATGATGAGCTGCAAAGCACATCCCAGCCAAGAGCGACCACGGCTGATGAACAGGCTAGTGGGGAAAAACCTTCGGCAGGAAGCATTCGAATTCGTTTGAAATATCTAAATGATGACCAGAAATTAGTAGAAGGAAGGCTGCAGGAGCAATTGGGAGATTTTAAAAGGCAAGTGGTTTTAATCAGTTTTGCACATGATGCAAAAGAAATTGATACTGCAATTTAGTCAAATTGAATCAGATTCTTTAGGCTGTTTGAGAAAAATGGCAGTGTGGTTACCTCTCATTCAAATAAGTATACAACCTGTGTTTGTAACCATGCCTGGGTAGGTTTAAGGATTTTTCTTAAGTGTTTGCTCAAAAGAAGGAAAGACCAGCAGTTTCAGGGTCATATACAGCTGGAAGTGCAACACTTTAGGGATATATTCTAGTTAGTGAGGTTATCATGTCTACTTGACATTCAAGAGACTGCAATTTTGAATGTCGAGGGGAATATGTAAAGAAGCAAGTCCCCCCCCCCCCCCCCTCAGAAACATGCTTTCGAGTACCCCTGTAGGTGGCCTTTGCTTCCTCTAGTTCTTTATGCAGTTCACAAATGCAGAGCTGCCAACACATCCTAACAAATGCTCTACCTGGCCCGAGCCATATAGTGTAGGTGAGGGAAATTTTCATAAGTAGAGAATGGAGGGTTGACAATAGCTGAGGATTCTGTGAACAAGCCCCAATGATCTAGGACAAAAAAAAGTTAAAACCTTGCCAATTTTATACATTTTGCTCAGTTCATTAAACCGGAATGCACATTCCTGTATATGCAGAAGTGGCAAGGTGTCATACTTTCATTGCATTATGCCATTTATTTACTATATCAAAAGTCTTAAAATGGAGAGGGAGACAAATCCAATGATATTCTCATTAATAGTTATATAATTTTACTTTCATTTTTAGGATAGATAAGGAAAATTCACTGTTTTTCTCTGCTGTTTACCCATGGGTGATGAGATGGGCTACTGGGAAAATCAGAGTTGCATAATGGGGATAAGTTGGAATGGCCTCATAATATACATTATCTTTCTAGAAATTTTAGTTAATCAGAACATGACTAGACTAGAATAATCAGGTGATTTCAGTTTACTCCATAGCCAGTCTATCTCATAAGCCATGGTTTTTCCTATCCTTAGAAGATGATCAGATTGAGCATAAGAGAAACATTGATTTAACAGGAAGATCATCTTTTATTACTTTTTTGACAATTCAAGAAATAATCTTTACTTTTTTGGAAAGGAAAACATCAGAGCATATAGTATCTATAAAGTTACTATATCAACAATAATATTGCTTTGAAAAGGTTAGTTTTTTATACTAGGCTTAGAGTGCATCATTTGAAAGAGATTTCTTATGAATGTTCCTCTGCATGGATGCCAATGGATGAGAAAATTTTTTTTTTATACTAGGCTTAGAGTGCATCATTTGAAAGAGATTTCTTATGAATGTTCCTCTGCATGGATGCCAATGGATGAGAAAAAATTTTGCAAAATTAAAATAACAGCAGGTGTTCATGTGCTTCATAGAATATAAGTGCATAAACAAATATGTCTTAGTTGTGCAGTGAATAATAGGCAAGTAAGCTCAGCGACTTTAAACTAATAAATTTTATACATAAAATGCAATAAGCACTTTTAAATAATAAATGTTATGCCTAGGATACAAGAATATATGCAACTTATCTGCTGTCGGTGTATATTGATTCTTGGTGATGGTAATTTTATAACTGATAGCTTTTATCAGAATGAGAAGTTGAGAGCATTAACGTTTTTATATTACATGCTGTATCTCTTTTCCATCTTTGAATATTACTGTGGCAATATGCTAGCAGCTTTTATCTCATTTTAATATCATTTAACCCATTTTTGTGGCATTCATAAACATGTTGCCCCCTGAGTTCCTATGAAACAAAATTGTTATTGTATCCTCTACCAGAGAAGTTATCATGGACAGTGAATGAATATGTAAAAGAGTACAGGGACCTAAGACTGTCTCACATTCAACAACTGAGAAAAACTAGGAATGAAAGCTCTTGCCAGAAGTTTGACACAAAAGCAATACACTTCTGCCAAGGCAGCTGCCTATACTATGAACAGGACAAGGGGGAATAAAGTATCTAGGACTCAGAAGGGTCCAGGCATAAAATATCATAACACCTTAACATTAAGTGACAACACATATCACTTTAATATGACAATACTACTTCCTAAAATATGTTATCTTTCTGGCCTTGTTCCATGTCTGATTAGTGGAGGGTTTGGCTGTTAGTTGATGCTTTGTAGCAGTTTTTATCCTGAACCGTCAATATTTGAGCAAAACCACTGCAAGATGGAAATGAGGAGGGCACTAAATGAGTATTATTGATATATTCAAGTGTTGTCAAACAAAAACAGGAAGCAATGAATAAGAGGTGCATAAATGCTGCAGCAAGCTGTAGTGAATTGAATAGGTTCCTCAGTTTCAAGATTTACCTGGTTGGGTTTAGTTGTACATGCATGCGTGTGAAAGAATTGGTTTAAAATATAACGTGTGATATCAAAAATTGTGCAGTCAAGGAGGCAAGAGTGAATTTAAGATGTTCACCTAAATCAACTCAATAATTCCTACAGTTGAATTTTTAACAAATGTCCTAGAGTAAAATGAGCATTATTTTTGCAGATTACCATAATATACTTGGGTTACAACTTTTTTCTGTGCATGTGCAGTTTTATATACTCAAAATGAACATATCACAAATAATTTACTGTATAAGAAAGTCTTTAAAAGGGATGGGGGAGGGTATACAGATTGCAAGTATTGAGTGAATAGAACAGAGTAATGTACATAAGTTTTGAATTAATTTCCTGCCTTACAAAATGTTCAGTGTTTCATTTCTTTGTTTACAAAACATCACATGTAACCTGTCACACATTTACCCCAATGTTTGCATGCACACTTAGGTCCTGCCATGTGATATCCTGTTTTGTGGCATAACAGAAGGTGGAAACTGTGAACAGCGAAGCTTATCACATGCCTAAAGTAATACTTTGGACTTTTTCATTCATATATAATCATAGTATCAGTGGCACAGTTCTTCAGAGTTTTCATCTCTTCTCAGGAGATAGGATTTTCTCTGAAAATCTTTGTATCACCTCCTTGGAAGATGCTGAACTTAAATATCAAGTTTGGTTTTTAACAGACTCATTTTTTGAGCTATGCTGTTCGCAGATACATGAGCCTTTTTATAAAAATGCTTTTTACTTTCTTTCACATATTATCTACCTAGCATATCTTTATAGACTATTTACCCAAAAGTTCTATACCAAGATTTCACCAGAAATACATGTCTTGAGACCCCTGAATCCAAAAAAGCATTTTTAGAAAAATGTGTGTGTGCGTGCATGCAGATTAGCTCAAAATGAAAAGTCCATTAAATACCACACTTGGTATTCAAGTTCAGTATCTTTCAAAGATGTGACAAAGATCTTCAAGAAAATCTCCCCTCCCCTAACTTCCCTTTACATGCAAAAAGTTTGAAACTTTTGATTTTCTCAAAAATGGCTCACAATTTTGATTAAAGTACTGTATATTTAAGACATTTACATGAAAAATAAAATGTATATGAATTTTCAGAAATAACATATGAAGGCCTCTTCATTCTGGTTGACTGTTGCCTAACTGAAAATCTGTAAGAGATAGACAAAAACTTATGCGCAAAAATTGTAGATTATTAAAACACACAATTAATGTCATTTATAGTATTCTGATGGAGTTAACCATTTCCAAGATATACCTTGTTATGGTGTCAGTTTTAAAATACTTTAACTTTTCTCATATGGGAACTTCTCACCTCCTGGACATGCAAAGAAAGAAATTTCAATCACATAGCAACTAGCTTTTAAAAGATTTGACTTGCTTTAGCCTAGTGTGCTCCCTTATTTCCCTTCTACTTAATAAGCAAATAAGACCATCACTGCTAATGCTTATCTCAATTAGCATGAAGTAGATAGAATAACCTTTTTAACAATTATTTGTTACAGAGATGTAGAAAAAGACATGCGAGTGGAACACACAGATTTTTTAATTGAGGGATTCTAAAATATAATTTCTGGTGAAATCTCAAATTGAATTGTTGGGTGGAGTGTAATCTTTTCCCTGCTTACTAAACATATAGAGAAAGTAAAAAATGTAAGCATTTAAAACTTCAAACTAATATTAAAGAATATTGTGGAATGGCTTAATGTCACCAAAATGTTTGACACAAATTGTGTGCTTTAATGAAACCTACATGTTTTGTGCAATAAGATAGATATGTTGTCTCAATATTATCCTCAAGTGGATTATCTCCATTTCTAGGAGTTTTCCCAAATGAATTCAAGTTATGTCAACAATAAACGGAAGGACAAAATGGAATGTAAAAAATAAATTTTTATATTTATTACATGAATTTCATATATAAAAATTTTTCTAAAAAACAAATTTAAATCTTTAGTTAATTTCAAAACATCAATTTCCAGTGAAATCTGTGTATCTAACTTACTATAGGCTATAATCTGTTACAGATAATCAAAGTTATGCTTGACAAAACCAGAGACTATGTTTGTTCCTTTACATTATGTATATGTATTGGATGAATCCTGGTGCAATATTGGATTGGAAAAGTGTATTTTCTTTAGGGCCATTTAACAGGATTCTTATTGTATATATTCGTAAACATGTGTTTGATTTTGAAAATTGAGGCCTAATAATATATGCCTAAAATGAATTTTGCATTACAATTAATGTTACAGGAGGCACTTTGGCCTAGAGCTAGCAGCTGACAAGTTTGTACGTCTCATCTTTAAAGGGCAAGTGTTACAGAGTGATAATGAGACACTGGAGGGCTATGGATTGTTTGATAACTGTGTGGTGCACTGTCTTGTATATCAGCAGCGCAGTCAGTCAGAAGGTCAAGTTCCCTCTGGTAGTACAACAACAGGAAGAACGCAAGCAACTCCCGATCAAGGCACAGCATCTGCAGCCCCTCACAGGGATTGGGATCTGGGCAACATACTGTTTGCCTCACTTAGCATTCTTTTGGGCCTAGCATGGTACTGCAGGTTCCAATACGCTCAGCTTTTCAATGCTACCAGCACTATTGCACTGGTAGGACTTACAGGCATCTTAACTGTTTCACTTGTTGGAATTTACCTTCCAGACCAAGATGGCATTAGAAACAGCTTGGGATATTAACTATCAAGATAACTTCCATTTGAAGTGTAATGTAGGAAGTTATTGTTGACAGCAGATTGTTTTTAAACCTAAAAGCAATTTTCTACATTTGTCACTCCCATAAATGATTTTTTTTCCAAATTGTTACCTTCATTGCCTTCTGCCAACTAATAATCCAGAGGAAAGTTATTAATATGCTTATGCATTTGTACTGCAACAAAATTTCTCTCAAAATAATTATATAGTTTATTATTTATGATTCTCTTTTTTATAACGAGGTTTCTACTGGAGTATTTGCATTGAGAGAGGACAGTTTACCCAAGTACATATACATTATTTTTGCTTGAAATGGTTTATCTGCTTATAGGAATGCTCCCCTACCCAAAATGTGATAAATATATATTTTTTAAAAGCTATCTTGCATCTCTATTTAAAGTATTTTATGTATTGTATTTCTGTTTATATATGTAATTCCTGCAGTGCAATGTTTTTAGACAATTAGAGCGCATCCTGATATTTTTCTTGTACGTACATATTATGTAAACACACTGTAAAAAATTATGAGATGGTAAATAAAATTATTTTGTAAGTATTACATAATGAGTTTGAAAAAACAACTCGTGCTGTACGTTTGTTCAAGAGTACGAAAGGTGAAGCCTCATTTATGATGAAAAAATGTACAAGACTGTACACCCATGCTATTTAATGGAAGCATTCACATAGTCGCATACTATATCTCATAAGCACAAGTTTGCAAATTTCATACATTATGCCTACAGTGCAAGCATAGAAAAAGGATTCTGCATTTTTTTCTGCAGGCATAGCCATGTTCCGAACAACACATAGTTGTGATTCAAGACTTTACAACATCTACTGTGCAATCATGATGCTCTTCCTAAGACCATGTCTTGCCATTTTAAATGCTGACTTCAGATGTTAATTTGATTGATTACTATAATACTTTTTATGGTCTGTTTATTTAAAAAGATTAGATTAATTTTCATTTTGGGTACTACTGATTTGAAACTACGCTCAGAATGCATATAATTTACGATTATAGAAACACCAGCCAATTTCTTGCTTATGTTAGTGCCATGTCTTTGGTAAATGGGGCCTATGTTTGCAGTATGTACAGAAAAAAGTTCCCATGTATAACACTCACCCAACTTTCTATGTAGGAAATTCACCAAAAGCCAACTCTGACATATTACACTCATTATGATGCTTTCTGATTATTTTGGCAATATTCATCATTCAGTTAATGTTAACACTGCTTCAGCTGCTCCTAAGCATTTACTTGGTAAGATGCAATTGGTTTAATTGCAGCTGCTATGTTAGTGACATAGGCATGACTTGCAGCTATATAAACTATTGAGTTTAAATCAAAGCATGTTAGTTGTGTTGACTTATGTTTCATATGTGCCTTTATTTGGAACTAATTTTAGTGCTTACAGTGTTCCACATTTTCTGTTTATACAATTCTCTTTTTTTCTTTTCTTTATGGTAACAACTGATGCTTTGATTCTATTTTTTCACTGCCACATAGTGGAGAAGTGGATTAAGGCCTTATTTTAAGTTTAATAAATATTTGTAAATGTGATGCTATAATTCATTAATAAATTAAAACATAAAATATTCTTTATGTTAGATATGTCTGGTAATGGCTTATACTGAAAATGTTTGTTATGAATTGTTAAGTTTTAACAATTTTATGGGACACTATTTTAAGTGACAGCCTGTTAAAATGAGCCAGCCATATGTGAATCAAATGCCTAATAATATAGGATATACTAACCCACCTTGGAATAATAATAATATTCATTGTAAAATTTGGTAATACTTCAATTTGTGTAATATCAGCTATGTTTAATTCTTGCAAACTTAAGTTGTTCCCAGTCTGAGTCGCAGGTACTCGTCATATATAAAAACTATCTTTTATCGACTTAATTGAATCAGTATTTGTCTAGAAATGTATCATATATGAAATATGGACTTAATGTAATTGCAAGTTGCAGAAATACTTGCACATATTCTATAACATGTGGTTAACATTTATACATTTGTTAAAGCCACCCACCATCTGTTGTGTCAGTTTGATAGTCCATAGCATCACAAAAACAATTGTTGTTATGTTAACAATACTAAGAGCTAAGACCATGTTATGGTTAGTGACTACTAATTTGAATAGATATACTTTTGATGCTGTTTGATCTTGAAGAGTAATGGTAAATATCTTCTTAACCAGAAAGATACAGAATAGCTCTGAATCTCATCTCTAATTGTCAAGTCCATCATTCCTGGTTAAGAAACTACTGCAGCAATTTCATAATTTACTAGTATAAATTTGTATTTCTGTTGCAGCAAACTTGGTTTCAATTTTACTGGCATTTAATTGTGGGTAAATGTTTACCACTTAGAGGGGAGCAGTTTTCAATGAATAAAGAACCCAAAATAGAATTTGACCATTAGATAAATCTGTGTTTCCAGTATTTTCATTGCATTCCATGCAATGAAGAGAGTAATAGAAGAGAATCAAAGATTCCAGAAGAAAGTGAACATTTTAGATATAATTGGTGAACAACTCCAATTCCCTACAACAAAGAAACATCAAATATTCCAGAAATCATCAGTGTGTAGTACTCAGATTTTAATAAGACTGGGAAAAGTGAAGAAGTATGGATGTGAGTGATGATACACTGAACAATGCCATGTATAAACACATGATTTCAGATCTCATTACTTCGTCCAGCCCATCAAATTGCCTGTCACATAATGGGAGCAAAGATGCTACTGAAAAACTTTTAAGAAACTCGCCCATTCCCTGTGCATGTACATTTTTCAAATGTTTTTATTTTCTCAAAAATGCCTCTTAACAGTGTTTAAGATCCTTAAATAAAATGTATATCTTAAATTTTCTGAGAACAACCTGTGAAGTCCTCATTTGGAAGGAATTTTGTGTAACTGGTGAACGTTAAGAGATTCACAACATAAACATTGTAAAACTCTTTAAAACACATTATATTTCAAATAACTTTTTGTGGTATCAGTCATTCAGAGTTATCTATTATTATTGACTTAAAATGTTCAGTAGTTTTGTCACTTTTGTTTTCTTTTATTGATAGTGTTTAACACCTGCTTTAACTACTTGTGGCACTGCAGGTGATGACACTGATGATACATGAATGAAGATGGAGCACCGGTGGAATGTGATAGCAGGGGAAACCCACCCCTGCGCCACTTTGTCCACCACAAACCTCACGTGCGGTTCTTTGGATCAAACTCGGCCGTCAATTTTTTAAAATGCTGCACTATTTAGTTATTTCTTGCGATGACATGGAAAAGGTAGCAGGTAGAAATTCACCTTTAAACATCAAACTATTAATTCTGTTCCCTTGTACCTACAATGAAATGTATAATGAAACTTTTTCTGCAAACATTTATCTTGGTTAATAAAGAGGGTCTATTCAAACTTAAGCATTCATAAGAATGGCGTGTAGAAGGGTGGGAAAAAAAATCTGATATACCCCATTCAATTACTTTAATTATCTATTTTCAACAAACTATTCTTACAAAACCTGTTCTTCATACTCATCAAGATAAACATTAGCAGAAATGATTTTATTACTTAGTTCCTTGTTAGTAGAAGGAAATACATTAGGCTAAAGTGATAGTTAAATCTTTTGAAAGCTGGTCGTAAATGTGATTATCTTAAAATTTGAATTTCTTTTGCATGACCAGGAATAGAAAAAAAAAAAAAAAAACTGCTCAGCTATTTATGATAAGAATTATTTCCCATTTGAAAATGTACACAAATAACCAGGGACATTTCAGAAATGATTTAACTCCACAAACAAGTCAGTCTGAGTAGCTCAGTTTGTTAGCCACTGGCCTTCTGAACTCAAGGTTGCTGGTTCAAACCCAGCCAAGAATGATGGTTTTTAAGTGTGCCAAAAAGAGATAGCACCATGTCAGTAGATTTACTGGATATCTGCGGGATGAAATTCCAGCACACTAGCAGCATTGATATGATCCTGGCAATTGACAACATCGTTAACAAACAAAAAAAGTATCTGGCATAAATTGTATGCTCTAATAAGATGTACATTTTTTGTGCACTAAGATTTTGTCTATTTTTTATGGTTTAACAGTTATGCAAAAATCATCCATAATGAAGAGGACTTCAGCAGCTGTTCCCAGAAAAGTTAAGATATATTTTTCATTTGACATAAATGTCTCAAATATAAGGTATTTTAATCAAAACCATTAGAAGCCTTTATGAGAAAATCAAAAATTTCACAAAATATTGCATGTGAAGGGTGAAGAATCTTGGGAATTTTCTTAAAAATCTTGTGTCTTGGTAGATGCTGAAATTAAATATCAAATTTGGTATTTAACAAATTTTTTGTTTATGGTGTTTACAGACATGCACACTCACATGCAAGATATTTTTTCTAAAAACACAGTTTAGTTTTAGGGGACCTCAAAACAGACATTTCTTATGAAAGCTTGACATCAAAATTTTGCATGGAATAAAATACCTTCTCTGCCTAAAATTTACATTGTATGTGGTAGAGCAAGTAATAAGCAAAAAGAAATCTTGTGAATATAACATCCTTTCTGCTAAGTTTTTTCTTTGTATTTAATATCAACACTATCTTTGTTATCAATTATGGATTTCCATTCAAGGTAATTTTCTCAGGGCTAAAATTGTGTGTTCTTGGGACAGTGATGCTACATTCTTCATATAGTCCGTTGTGAATATATTTCTAAATAAAACTGTTCGCAGCTGGAAGAGAACATAACACCAGGAATGCAGGCAAACACAAGTTGGACATGTGTCATACCACTAATGCTGTGCATGTGGAAGTAGTGACATAAAACCCCCAGCCAGTCTACATTATACAAATGCACAATAAGAAGAGAATGATTTCATTTTGAATTACTACAGAGAAGAAGACAACCCCCATTTTTTAGAACAATTCTGAAATTTAGCATATCATCTTATACAAAAAGAAGACATACGGTTTAAATTAAATCATTGCATTAAAAAAAAAATCTAATGTGTTCCATTCACATGACTTTCTCTACATCTCTACAACAAATTATTGTTAAAAAGCTTATGCTTCTATTTACTTCATGCTAATTGAGAAACAATTAGCAGAAGCAGCTTTATTACTTGCTTGTATGTAGAAGCCAAATAAGGGAGTACCATAGGTTAAAGTGATAGTCAAAAGCTGGTTGCTATGTAACTGAGGTACCTTTGTGTGATCAGAAGTTGACAAATTCCGGTATGAGAAAAGTTCAAGTTTTTTAAGGCTGAAACCAAAACTAAGTAATATCTCAAAATGATCAGCTCCACGAAAAAAATATATATCATTTATATAGTGTTTTAACATGCTCTACATTTTGTGTTATGGTAAGTTGTTATCCATCTCTTACAGTTTAGCAGTTATGCAAAATTCTGTAAAATTCATCCAGAATAAAGTAGTCTTCAGAGGATATTCCCAAAAAATTTAAGATGTACATTTCATTTGTCAGGTAAATATCTTTAATATACACTATTTTAATCAAAATCGTTAGAGCCATCTTTGAGAAAATAAAAATTTCCGAAAAATGTTCCATGTAGAGGTTAGCTGGGGATGGGGTGATTTTCTTGAAAATCGTGTCGCATCCTTAGAAGATACCAAACTTAAATACCATGTTTAGTATTTAACAGTATTTTTGTTTTAGAGCTATGCTGTCCACAGACACATACATGCAGGACCTTTTCCCTTTCTCTAGCTGTTCTACAAACTCTTTACAGAAGATAATTCTTTCTCAAATGTTCTAAAACCTGTCGTTATGTGATTGTCATTGCAAATCACTTTGCTTGGCCAGGAGTAGAAAAAAGAAAAACAGGCACTTCCATCTGAGAAAAGAATAAGTACTGTACAATTGAAACTAATAACAAGGAATACCTTGAAAATGGTAGGGTCCACAAAAAAAAAAATATATATGACATAACTTGTGTATTTTAACAAGATTACATTTTTTGTATAGTAAGATTTTGTCTATCTCTTATGGTTTACTAGTTATGCCAAATTAAACAAAATTCTTCTAGGATAAACAGGTCTTTGAAAGCTATTCCCAGAAAATTCAACATATACATTTTGTGATAGAAATAGCTTTATTATGTGGTATTTTAATCAAAATTGTTAAAGCCATTTTTAAGAAAAACAAAATTTTCAAAAAGTTTTCCATATAAAGGATAGTTAGGGCTGCAGGGATTTTCTTGAATATCTTTGTCACATCCTTGGAAGATACCAAACTTAAATACCAAGTATTTAACAGTCTTTCCATTTTTCAGCTAAGCTGTCCACAGACACACACATGGACCTATTTCTGAAAATGCTTTTTTTACTTTCTCTACATGTATTAGGTACATAGTGTATAGAGAAGGTATTATAATGCACCCAAAAATTTGATGCCGAGATTTCACCAGAAATACATGTTTTGGGTCCCCCTTTATCCAAAAAAAGCATTTTTGGAAAAAGGTATGTGTGTCTGTGGACAGCATAGCTCAAAAACGAAGAGACTATTAAGTTTGGTATCTTCCAAGGATGTGACACAAAGATTTTCAAGAAAAGACCCCCATCCTACACTACCTTTTACATGGAACTTTTTCAGCTTTGAAAAACTTATACTTTTCTCATACAGGAATTTGTTAACTCCTGTTCACACAAAGGATCCTCAGGCACATAGCAACCAGCTTTTGACTACCACTTTAACACATGGCACTTCCTTATTTTGCTTCTACTTACAAGGAAGCAAATAATAGAACTATTTCTGCTAATTTTTTCTCGATAAGCATGAAGTAAATAGAAGCATAAGCTTTTTAACAATAATATGTTGCAGAGATGTAGAGAAAGTTCATGTGAATGGAACACATTAGATTTTTTTGGATTCAGGGGGTCCTAAAACATTTATTTCTGGCGAAATATTGACATCAAATTTTTGGGTAAAATACAATACTTCTCTATCCCTATGCACATTATACATACAGGGTTAGAGAAAGTAAAAACACCCTTTTTGGATTCAGGGATACCCAAAACATGTATTTCTGGTGAAATCTCGGTATCAAATTTTTGGGTGCATTACAGTACCTTCTCTATACACAATGTACATAGCACGTGTAGAGAAAGTAAAAATCTGACATGCTGACTTTCTCTACATCTCTGTAACAAATTATTGTTTAAAAGCTTATGCTTCTATCTACTGCATGCTAATCAAGATTAATATTAGCAGAAATTCTTTACTGTAAGCAGAAGGAAAATAATGGAATGCACTAAGGTGAAATGACAGTTAAATGTTTTTAAAGCTGGTTACCATGTGGTTGAAATCCATTTCTATGCAAGGCCAAGAGTTTACAAATTTCTGTGTGAGAAAAGTATTTTAAATATGGAAAAAGAGTAGTATCTCAAAAATGGTCACCTCTACAAAAATATCTGATGTGTACCATTCACATGACTTTTTCCATATCCCTGCAACAAATTATTCTTAAAAAGCTTATTCTTTTATTTACTTTATGCTATTCAGAAAAAAATAGCAGAAATAGTCTAATTACTCGCTTCCTTGAAGCAGAAGCGAAATAAGGGACAACTCTAGGTTAAAGTGATAGTCAAAAGCTGGTTGTTATGTCAATAAAGTTCCTTTGTCTATATGGATAGGAGTTGACAAGTTCCTGTATGAGAAAAGTATACGTTTTTCATAGCAGAAACCAAAAATAAGGGATGTCACAAAAAGGACGAACTCCACGAAAAAAATGTATATAACATAAATTGTGTTATTTAATGTGCTCTACATTTTTTGTGTAGTAAATTTTTGTCCATCTCTTACGGTTTAGCGGTTATTCAAAATTTAGTAAAATTCATCCAGAATAAACTACTCTTCAGAGGCTATTCCCAGAAAATTCAAGATATGCATTTTATTTGTCAGGTAAATATCTTTAGTATACGAAATTTTAATCAAAATCGTTAGAGCCATTTTTGAGAAAATAAAAATTTTCGAAAAAAGTTCTATGTAAAGGGTAGTTGGGGTGGGGGGATTTTTCACAAAATGTTCGTGTCGCATCCCTGGAAGATACTAAACTTAAATACCAAGTGTGGTATTTTACCGAATTTTCGTTTTTGAGTTATCGTGTTCACAGACAGACACACACACGTACCTTTTTGTGAAAATGCTTTTTTTTGGATATTGGGGACCCTAAAACATATTTCCGGTGAAATCTCGGTATCGAATTTTTTGGTGGAGTGAAATACTTTCTATATACACTATGTACATAGTGCATATGGAGAAAGTAAAAACATGTCATAAATTGTGTGTTTTAAAGAGATTAACATTTTTTGTGTTTTTGTCTATCTCTTACTGTCTACCAGTTATGCAAAATTCAGAAAAAGTCATCCAGAATAGAGGTTTTCAGAGGCTATTCTTAGAAAATTCAAGATACACACCTTTTTTGTTATGAAAATATTTTTAATACAACAGATTTTAATCAAAATTGAGTCATTTTTCAAAAAATCAACATTTTGGAAATTTTTTTCATGTAGAGGGTACCTTCCAGTGGGAGGATTTTACTCAAAATCTTGTCACATCCCTGGAACATACTAAACTTAAATACCAAGTTTGGTATTTCTTCAACTTTTCATTGAGTTATCATGTGGACACACACACGGATCTTTAGAGAAATTAAAAAGAAATTTTTGGTATACGTGTAATGTGCATAGTGTATTGACTCAAAAATTCGATATCGAGATTTCACCAGAAATATATGTTTTGAGACCCCCTGAAACAAACAAAAAATTTAGAAAAAGTGTGTGTGTGGGTGTGCGTGTTCGCGCAGCAAAGCTCAAAAATGAAAAGACCATTGAATACCAAACTTGGTATTTAAGTTTGGTATCTTCCAAGGGTTGCAACACAAAGTTTTTCAATAAAATCTTCCCACCCTCAACTACCATTTACATTGAACTTTTTTGGAAAATTTTGATTTTCTCAAATATGGCTAACGATTCTGATCAAAATATTGTATATTGAAGTTATTTACCTGAAAAATAAAATGTAAATCTTGAATTTTCTGGGAATAGCCTATGAAGACCTCTTTATTCTGGATGAATTTCACAGAATTTTGAATAGAGATAGACAAAATCTTACTGAAACGAAAATGTATAGCTCATTAAAACACATAATTTATGTTATAGATTTTGTTCGTAGATTGGATCGTTTTGGAGATATTCCATATTATTGCTTGCAGCTTTGAAAAACTAGGCAACACTAAAATGTGTATTTCAGATGAAATCTCAGTATCAAATTTTTTGGTGGAATGCAATACCTTCCATACTCACTATGTACATAGTACGCATAGAGAAAGTAAAAAAAAATCTTGTGTCCCTTTCACATGACTCTCTCTACATCTCTGCAACAAATTGTTAAAAAGTTTATGCTTCTATTTACTTTATTCTAATTGAGAAGAAATTAGCAGAAAGTGTTATTACTTGCTTCCTTGTAAGTAGAAGCGAAATAAGGGAGTACCATTAGTTAAAGTGATAGTCAAAAGCTGGTTCCTTTGTTTGTATGGACAGAGTTGACACATTCCTGTATGAGAAAAGTATTAAGTTTTTCAAACCAAAAATAAGGAATATCTAAAATAACTATCAACTGCATGAAAAAAAATTATATAACATAAATTGTGCGTTTTATTGTGATCAACATTTTTTGTGTGGTAAACTTTTGTTTATCTCTTACGGTTTGTTAGTTATGCAAAATTCCGTAAAATTCATTAAAAAAAAAAGTAGTCTTCAGAGGCTATTCCCAGAAAATTCAAGATATTATTTGTGAGGTAAACATCTTTAATATACAATATTTTAATCAAAATTGTTAGAGCCATTGTTGAGAAAATCAAAATTTTATAAAAAAAAGTTCAATGCAAAGCGTAGTTAGGGGGTATTTTCTTGAAAACCTTTGTGTCGCATCCTTGGAAGATACAAAACTTAAATACCGAGTTTGGTTTTTAATGGTCTTTTCATTTTTGAGCTATACTGTCCTCAGACACAGACATACATACATACATACATACACACACACACACAGAGAAAAATGCTTTTTTTGAATTCAGCGGATCTCAAAACATATTTCCAGTGAAATATCGGTATCGAAGTTTTCAGTGCAATACAATACCATCTCTATACACTATGTGCATAGTACATATACAGAAAGTAAAAAGAAAGCTTTATGAGTGGCGGTCTACAAAAAAAGCTGCAAATAGTTCAACTGTTTTTCCAAGATTCAGAAATATACGTTTTAGGGTCACCTGTATCCTTATGACTGAACAATACAAAAACTCTGCTATGTTCTATTCACATGACTTTCTCTACATCTCTGCAACAAATTATTCTATTTACTTCATCTAATCAAGAAAAAATTAGCAGAATTAGTCTTATTTCTTGTTTCCTAGAAGCGAAATAAGGGAGTACCATAGGTGATAGTCAAAAACTGGTTGCTATGTGACTGAAGTTCCTTTGTTTGTATGGACAGGAGTAGAAAAATTCTTGCATGAGAAAAGTGTTTTTCAAAGCTGAAACCCAAAACAAGGAATATCTCAAAAACAATCAACTTCAAGGAAAAAAAATTATATAACATAAATTTTGTGTTTTAACATACTCAACATTTTTTAGATTTTAAGTTTTCGTCCATCTCTTATGGTTTAGCAGTTATGCAAAATTCCGTAAAATTCATCCAGAATAAAGTATTCTTCAGAGGCTATTTCCAGAAAATTCAAGATATACATTTTATTTGTCAGGTAAATATTTTTAAAATACAATATTTTAATCAAAATTGTTAGAGCCGTTTTTAAGAAAATCAAAATATTCAAAATTTTTTTCCTAATCATCACATTCTTTTGTCAGACAGCTAGTAAATAGGTAGTCATCGTTATTTAGAAGACAGTGTACATAGTTATACAGTTAGTGTAATTTATTGACGAAAAAAAACTTGGCAGTATTGTATCAAGCCATAAAAGATGGATAATTTAGCTGCACTGCATTCTTCAGTATGGGTGAGTAGAAAGTACATAAAGGACTATGTTGTAAAAAAGCAAAAAAGATCTCTAGTACAAAATTGTAGTAAGAGAGATTTTATGTACATGTTAGACACAAAAAAATAATCCAAAACCATACTTACAAAAAATTTATATTCCACTAATGTTTGTTGGGTACAAAATTGTTCCTTGATTAACACTATCACTTATTTGAAGAGAATTGCCAAATTTACATTTTCATAACCACATGATGAAATATATTATATAATAGAATAATAAAAATTTGCACATCACATGTTTGACAGAAGAGCGAAGTTATTTTGATCAATCCAATGTTGATTCATGAGCATCTGAAGGAAAAGGATAATTTTTTTTCACTGCTAAACAGATCTCCCTCAAAATCTGAAAATTTGTCATCAATATTCTAATCACTGTCATACTACAAAAGGTCCTCTTATCTTTTCTGAATTTCAGAAAAACTATACAGTTTCTATGCAAGCTGGTTTATTTGCTTCGTTACAAGTAGAAGCCATGGCTAGATTGACATATTTTAATTTAAATTGTGCTTTTCAGTTAATTCCCTATAGCTAAAATAATAAACTGAACCTTGAGACAGTCGAAACCGAGTATAAACAGAAGCTGCACAAGTCTTATCAAACTTTGGTTGTGAAATATTCTAAGGCATACATATAAATGCTAACAGAGAGGCTTGCTTTCTTTGCAGCCTGGCGTGATTCAGGACATATTCAAGTATTCATGCATGATAGCACAATCATATCTGAATCATAAAACCTCGAACTGGAGAACACTGCTTAGGGAACTATTTTGTGTGTGTATATAGTTTGTATGCAGAAAAAAATAGCTGACAAATATGATACATTTGACACAAAATGACTTTTGCTACACAGAAAAGTGAAATTTCAACATTTTGTTAATAGTCTCTACATTGTTAATAATGAACATGTATACTGCCTTTAATGAACTTGAAATCATACTTTTTGGTTTAATTGAAATAACTTAATACAGAAGATACGAATATGTATTTATGAAGCATTTTTACCCCATTTAACAATTTAAATCTCTTATGCTGCTTATTGGGTATCCATTCCTTGCCCATGCAAAGTTTCTTAAATATTGACTCCTATTTAAAGCAGTTTGAAGCCAAATGTAAACTAGTTTCTTGGCAAGTAAATGGTAGAAAGGGGATACATTTATTGGAATTGCAGTAAAATCTTGTTAATCCTGACCCCTTTAAACCGGATTTTGCTTAATTTGGACAAGCATCCATATTTAAAAAAAGAGGGGAAAAAAAAAAAAACAAAAAAAAAACTGAATAGCTGACTGAAATTTCAGTACTGCATTAATAGCATCCTGACAGCAACCCTTTTATGACTGTGCAACAGGCAATTTCTAAGGATACATTAGTGACAAGGTATATTAGGCCACCCTCCTTCCCACATGCATGCTGCACTTACAATAGGGCTAAAGAGATAAATCGAGTGCATAACGTTGTTTAGCAAACCTACAATATCAACAGGGAAACAATCATAAATCACTTATAAATGCAGCAGCCAGCTGAACAAAAGATGCATACAAGTGGTACAACAATTTTTTTGTAAGTGGAATTGCAGTGCATGGTGTTGAAATTCAAGCTGCTCCCAAACGTCTTACGAAACTACTTGGTATCAATGGATTTTTAGCCAGTTCGGGCTGGCTATACAGATTCCGCAAGCGTTATAACATAGTGAACAAAAAAAAAACGTGTGGAGCAGGCTCAAATGCCAATACGTCGGCTATTGACCCATTTAGAAAAAAACCAAAATGTATCATTCAAGAAGAAAACTTAGATTTGTCTCAAGTGTATGTCAAGACAGGTCTATTTTGGTGCACCTTACCCAAGAGCACACAAGCCTCCAAATCCTTAAAATAATATGCCTGGACGAAAAATTTGCAAAAAAAATGCATTTCTGTGTTATGTGCTAATGCAGATGGAAGTCATATTTTAAAGCCAGTTGTCCTAGCTAAAAGTAAACAACCAAGGGCTATTAAGAATGTAATGTACAACATTGTGCATTACTACAATTCAAAAACTGCATGGTTTATGACAGACATCACTCATGATCGGTTTCACAACCATGTTTTACCTACAATAAGAAGGCACCAAGAAAATATAAAACAATACAATGTAAAAGCCATAATCCTATTAGATAATGCACCTGCACATCCATATGCAAAGAAACTGTGTAGTGCCGATGGCAAGAACAAATGTGTGTTCTTGCCACCTAACACAACTTCACTGATACAACCAATGGACCAAGGCATTATCTACACTGTACAGAAAGAAATTCCTGTCTGAAATTTTCAAATTTGAAGTGCCTCTGGATGGTGAGATAAACACTCCAGAATATGAAATCTTGATTTCAGATCTATGCTTTTCAATTTTACAAGTGCAGTAAACAGAATTTCAAACTGTACATCGAGTGCTTCCGTGGTCGAATGTTCAGTGAGCTGTCTCACCCGGAGGTCCCGGGTTTGATTCCCAGCTGTGGCGGAGATCTTTTCTTTAATCAGAATTATTCCATATCCCTACAGAGTCTGGAAGTATATATGTGAGAGTCTGTCTGTGTGTTTAAAGAAAATAAAATGATTTAAATAAAATTTAAAGAACCTAATGCAAAACCTGCATATGACCTTAGGCATTAAATGAAAAAAAAACCTGCACATTGAGTAATGCGTGGAAGAAACTTATGATGGTAATATTGAATTAGCCACCCATGCAATTCAATTAAGTGACTTTCACCAAATACTGGTTGTGGGTGGCGAGACAACTGTTGCAGAAGATGAGATCGAAGACTGGAAGACCGGCTTGACAGAGACGATGATCCAGGCCATTGCATCATATCTGATGAAGAAATTTGGAATGTGTAAGCAATGCAAGGGACACAAGTAGCATATGAGGCAGAGGATGTGGATTTTGGAAAGTTGAAAGTAAAATTAAGTGAGGTTTAACAGCTCAATTGCGCAGTAGCATTGTCTGGAAAACTGACAAACAGATTTCCGCATACTAATTTCATTCACAATTTTTCTCTTACAAGGTACCATTTTAGAGTATAAACACAGCATCACACTAAAACTTCACTAGTTGAAATAATTTATGTTGGACGTTCTTCAGCAGCTATTACGACCATCTTCAGCAGAGATTTACTGATGAACTCCTAGTAGCAGCCTGAGAGGTCTTTCTTCTGGGTAGATAAATTTTGACTATTTGTGGTATTTCAAAATGATTTTCCCTTACTGTTAGTAAAATTGGATTCTGCACTGATTTTAATAACTTGTGTTCACTGTGAAAATTATGATTTTGAATCCAAAAATGGTGTATTACAGCTGACTTATGTTTATATTTTATACCCTTCTGTTTTCTACATTTCTTTTTGTTTTTCCTATATACATCTTTTCACATTCCTTGCAGCTGATTTCAGATATCCCCAATTGTTTCAATGAGAGGATTTTATTGAATAATCTTCTTCTTTACTCAAATTTTAATACACCACTTCCAACATATGAAAATTTAATATATTTCATTCTTATTTAATAAACAATCCAAATAAAAAAATATGATTTCATCTTCCAAAATTCAATATCAATGCAATAGCTATTAATAAAGCAATATCTCCTACTTGATTTAATAAAGCAGTTAATATGCCAGCATTTCTAATCTCAAAATTCATCTATCCAGAAGAATCACCTCTACAGGTTGTTACCACTAGTTCATCAGTAAATCTCCACTAAAAATGGTGGCAATAGCTGCTGAAACATGTCCGAAATAAATTACTAGTGAAGTTTGAGTGTAATGCTGTGTTGTTACTCTTAATTGATTAGCTACTCCACTACCAATAATGTTTTAACCTAAAACATCACTTATGTAAACAAGAGGAATGCAGGGATTTAATTTAATAACTGTTACAAAATTTGCAGAAGTTGATTTTTTTTTAGGCGGACATTGCATTCCTTTAATTACACAATTTCTTTCAAATTATTTTCCCATTTACATTCCTTCAAAATATTATCACAGAAATTTAATGGATAAGGAAATGGAAAGAAAAAAGAAAAAAAAAAAGGCAACATTTCACACCACTGGTTTATTGTTTTTGTGTGTATAATATAAAGAAAAATTAAATTTTTTAGTAAACAGAGAGGGTTAAAAGAACATTGCTGTACAAACACTCTTCCTATCCTAATTTATTTCTTTTTATAATGTCCTGTACAAAGATAATAAATAAGTCAAGGACAAGATAGCTTAAAATTTAAACTGAACGTAACAGTTTTAAGCTATACAAAGTATTAAAGGAAATTCATAGTGTAGCCAAGGGTAACACTATGGTGATAAATTTATATACACATTTGCTAAGCTTAAAATACTTCCAACTTCATACTAAAATCCACTTTCTTATGCATGTTTTTAAGTTGGATTACCAATATATAATGCACTGCAAGTGTACTTTGCCAATACTGTACAGGGATACTACATAACTAGCATTACCAAAAAAAGAGGGAAAAAAAAAAAAAAAAAAAAGTCAGTTTCTATCTTGCCCTTGACTTTTGTTACATACAACAAACATTTCGGCACATAGTGTAAAGTGCACATCTAAAGTTCTTTCATCACTATACAACATGTGCACTATGTATAAGTGATCTGCAATTTTTAAATATATCTTAGTTCAGTCTCCATGATCCAATTCAATATGAAATGGTCACAGAATATGGAAATACTTCAACACTCAGTTTATATTAGAGTGACGTATTTGCTGTTCTATTATCTCGTGCATTACTGTAGAAACTCCATAACTGTATAGCACATTTATCTACTTTCTATCTCATTAGTGCTCTTTGTTGCCAAACAAGAATCAACAATGCTGTAAAATAATTATTTACAATGAATATCATTGATTAGCAAGATATTCAAACTGCAAATACCAAACACAATAAAATGACTAACAAATAACTATTAACTAATCAATATTAATATTTAATAACATAACAAACTTGACTATGTTCAATGAAAAACCAAGCTTTGAATTTTGAAACACTATACATGTTTATTCACAGATGGTTATTTCTGTGTGCACATTGAAACAGATTTCCTGTGAGGAATCCAAAGAAACTAGTTTGCTCAGTACTTCTGAAGTAATTCAAACAGAGTTTCATCAGCTGCTAGTTATATTTAGGGAAGACATAAGAAAAATACTGAGCTATGTCCAACAAATAAAGTATATATTGAGATAACAAAAAAGAAAAAAAAAAGAAAAAAAAAAAAAAGAAAAAAAAAAAAAAAAGTGAAGCACTTTTCACAATTATTAGCTATTTTATAACTGATTTTGGATGAACAGATGATAGTGCATACTTATGGGAAATATCATTTCTATGTAGTTCCTACAGCCCTAAGAAATATTATTGCAGGCTGAACAATAATATTTAAAGTGTTTAAATAAAATAAAATTACCACAGCAACATTCCTTGAGAAACAATCACAAGGAAAACAAATAATGCAAGAAAGCAAGAAAATTCAATGGATTAAGTCCTTCACCAAAGTTTAGAATTGTAGTGTACATGCAGCTCTATAGCTGATGACTAAACAATTCTCTTGGGACAATTCAAACATTTTTTGAGATGTTTATATATTCATATATATTAAAATCCTTGCTTATATATAGGTTTTTATTAAGGTGATACTTTGAGGTGACATGCATCAACATAACGCCACTGCTCTGCCTATATCATACCTCCTCAGTATACTTTCACCTGACACATGCCCATTTCACTTATAGGACCACTATGTTGCAACAAGAGTAAGCAAGGAATCTCTAATTTTGAAAATTGTAATGACTGTTCAGAATGCAAAGTACCTAATGAGAAAGAATGTATAGACAAAGGCAACCATATAAAATTTCCACAGTAAGGTTTAAGATGATATACCTAATTCTGCTCTATACCGTTATACGCTGTTCATAATACACTTTTACTGTTTTTTTGTCTTGCTTAATCAGCTTCCGCAAGCTCATCTTCATCCAAATATGCAAATTTATTTGACCCAGCAAAGTTCTGTAAAAGAAACAAAACAAATTAGGGAAAAACACTCGCTTTGTTTTATACTGGTAATATTGGAATAAACTTGCACAACTTTTACCACTTACAGCATTTGCAAATAGATGATTTATAGCTTTCACCTTATTCTAGCCAAAAGCTGAATAACTTTCATTTACTTACAGGAACTTCCTGTTCTCTGTACTTTGGCATTCGTCCCAATTCATCCTGAGTACCAGCATCTTTTCTGTGATCCCTGAAACAGCCATAACTATTAATCAGATTTATGTACAGCAATGGCATTAGCAGCAGCATTCAGAGCAATGGCATTTATACTGTATTAGCAGCAGTATTCAGTGATTTACAAAATAAAACCCTAACTTTAACAGCCTATTTTTCCTGAATTTTGTAATACATGCTAATTTAAGTATTAGTTTGTTGTATTTAATTCTCGAGCCCCAGGTTGATTGTCAGTAAGTAGATTTTAATCTTCTTATCGAGAGCTCTTATTTATGGGGATCAATAATCCTAAGGAAAGGAATATGTATAAAATAATCACAACTCAATGCATTACCAGTGATTATTTTGTTCATAACACATGATTGTAGAAAGTGGCCAATCCAGTAACACTGGTGCTTAAAATTCCAACCAATCTCTGCATTTTTATTGTTTTTTTTAATTACGCCTACATGTAATTGTTTTTCTAAATTTATCGCACTGACATGCATTTGTTTTCTCTCTATCAGTGTGCAGTGATCTTCCAGAATACATAATGGTGGAAGTTCCAATAGACATTAACCACAATCATGCTTTACTAAGCCAAAATAATAAAATGTAACAATACAAAGAAATCTGCTTTTATTTTACGCCACAATAATATAATGTAGGAATACAAAGACATCTGAAATTTGATATGGACATCAAGTAGCATAGATTTCGGTGAAAATATACATCAAGACAAATGGCATTGTAGGAATATTATTCTTTGTGTCCATATAGATTAATCATTGTTATTTTAGTCACAAAATAGTCTTATCAAATAAAACTCGAGCTACAACTTTTCTCTAGATAAAAGTTGGAACTCTCGTTATATTACTTATAATAAGTAGCAACAGTAATCATTTAGTTTTCTTTATTGAAATATAGTTTGCGGTGATATGTTCATCACATTATTTGCTGCTTAAACATCCATAATTCAGTATATATACATTGTGTTTACCATCTGCCTCGTCACACATTTCTATCCCCTTCACCTACTCTATGATTGGCTTATCTGCTAGCTTGCACTTAGAACTATCGAGAAATTGCCTGAGAGGCCTTGGGAGGACAAGGCCTCGCTTCTCCAGATCTCGTCACATGGGGACTGACGTATACCACATGTGTTCACAGAGGAAATGCTATACATTGGCAAGAGCATAAATTACTTTAACGGAAAATTATGTAATATGGAACCCATAGTTGTGTAAATGCTTAGTAGTATTGTATGTAGTATTCCAATATATTGAAAGCATTCTTTGTGGTTGAACAATGCATGTGTTCTCACTAGATTTATTCCTGTATGAGCTATATCCCTACCACTAAATCCTTGCACTTGACAGTTGGGAGTTAAGTTGGTACACCCGCATAAAAAAAAAAGAAAGAAAGAAAAGCTTTATCCATTTGACTTTCTGAACCAAAAGCAGCATTCTAGTCTGTCGGATCAAATGGATCAAAGTACCATCCCAATATCTAGCTATTTCAAACCGCATGCTCAGTTTGCGAACTCCTAACACATGCATTGAGCTGTTCTGTGCAAGCTACGTATTATTTGTTGTTATTGTTGATAGTGTTGTGTTTGCATGTGAGGGAACATAAGACTTTTACAATTATAGAGGTGGATAGATTTTTGCGGGAAGGTGTGGCGAGGGTGGACGTGGCTTCATGGAAGAAAATGAGTCATATGCACAAAATAATACGAAAAGCACAGGCATTAGCATTATCAGTAATGTAAGCCAAAATGATGTCTTGTGACGACAATGATGCTTCCGAGAATGATGGCGATGGAGGCTTGGATGGAATTAAGCCACAAATTCTAAACCAGAAAATCACTGTTATACCTTTCTCTGATTGTATAGATACTGTCTCATAAGTAATGTAGTTTTTTTATGAAAAACAATTATTTGAAATGTGTTTTGACAAGCAATTAAGTAATCTTCAAAGTATAGACCATATATTCTATGGTCTTGAGCCATCTTTCAGCGAGGTTTATTATCCCACGATGGTACCAGTCTCTGGTTTTTGATGCAAAGAATTTGGAAGACCCACTTGCACTGCTTTAATGTTGTCAAAATGTCTTTCATGTAGAAACCATGGATTGAAAAAGATGATAATCTGATGGTGCGACATCAGGGCTGTATGCTGGGTTCATTGGTTGTTCATGCACTAATGGGGTCTTGCATTGTTCTGTTGCAATAGAACTGTTTCCATTAACTAATGCTGGGTATCTCCATCTCAAAATTTCATGAACTTGTTCCAGTTGAGAATAAAGATCAGCATCAATTGTCTGCCCATTTAGAACAAACTCCCAGTGAATCATACCTTCAAAATTCCTCCAGACACACAACATTACTTTGGGACACAGCCAATTTTTTTTTTTTTTTTTTTTTTTTAATGACGACTTTTGGCAGGTTGGCGGGGATCAAGCCACTGTTTCGAGGTGTCAAGGTTTCAGTAATACCCATTTTTCATCAAATGACAATTCTGACAAATCTATCAATCATGAGATTGCGGATAAGCTGACGACATATCCACACTACGTTGAGCCTGTTGAGGTGTCAGTTCTTGAGATACAGATCTAAAGCTTCTGTATGGTTTTCCAAGTGTCTTAATGTGCTGATGTAAGGTATCTTTTGATGCACCAAGTTCTTCTAAAAGCCTACAGGTATTTTTTTGTGGACTTTCTCGCAAAACTTGGCATGTATCCTCAACATTTTATACTTTAGGTCTTCCAGAAAATGGTAAATCTTAAAACTTGGCATGTATCCTCAACATTTTATACTTTAGGTCTTCCAGAAAATGGTAAATCTTTAGTATTTTCGTCTCCACTGTTGAAACAGAACCATTGTTGTGCTTGTGCTCACTAACGACACCTTCTCCTTCCACTTCACATATTCTTCAAGCTGTGGCAGTGGCTATATAATCTTGTTTCCAGGAATGCTTTAGAAGGACTCTTAAGTTCACACTTTGCTATCTCCATTGTGTGATGTTTATTATCAACTGGAAACTGATACATGCTCACAATGTATGCAATACTAGCCATGGCATCCTGTAAATAGCATTGCCAAACCAAATACACCCAATAAATTTTCAAAACACTAAAAAAAGAAAAAAAAAAAGAAAAAAAAAACAGCATTACTTATTATTCTGGCAATGCTTCAAAGGTAGCATAGCCAACCTTACGCAAAACCACCCAAACTGTCAGGTACAAGGATTCAGCAGCAGGGGTATAGTCAGAATGCTGTATTGAGACTGTGTCTAGGGTGTTATCCCAGTTCTGTGTTTATTGGAACACTACTTTTACTGTGTTATCCACTATTTCTACAGCAACTTTCAGGTATTGGTTATTGTATTTTTCATGTTTGTTCATTTTTATGGTGTTACAATGTCCAATTGTAAAACCACTCATATTCATCATGGGCTTTGCTAAAATAATGAAAGATACTGTTTAAAGCATTACTGAAGTAATTAATGCTCAGCTTGCTGGATTGTATAGCAGTTTCTGACCACTACTTTTGCTTGAATCAAGGACATGCAATTCACCATTCAAGCTTTTATAGCACTTTCATATATTTTGAGTGAATATAATTGTTAAACTTTCATCACTGATTCTCACTTGTGACGTAACTTTCCTCTGGCCAATGCACTTCTTGAAAGACCTCCTGTTTTATTTTTTTTATTTACACTGCTCAAGATATAGGGGAAGGGGGTTTGAGTTTTGCTAAATCTGAGCGAGTTGAAGCAGCAGATTTGGTAGCAGAGCAAGGCTTCAATACAAGGACCTCTGGATTATAGGTCCTACACACTTTTACTCAAATCAAGATATAAAAAATGAATTAACACATCCCAATGAGAAAAGTTTCAGTACTTTAAAATTTAAACCAATAAAGAGGAATTGATGTCGGAAATGTATAAGAAACGCTTTGTTCTAAAGAGATCTTCATATTTTGTGTAGTAAGTTTCACCTATCTCTTTGGTTTACTAGTTATGCAAATGTCATCCAGAATGAAGAGGTCTTCAGAGGCTATTACCCAAAAATTCAGGACACATATTTTGTCATAAAAATATTTTAAACATGTGGTATTTTAATCGAAGTCGTTAGTCATTTTTAGGAAACATCTGATGTGTTCCATTCACATGACTTTCTCTACATCTCTTCAAAAACATTAAAAAGCTTATGCTTATTATTTACTTCATGCTAATCGAGAAAAAATTAGCAGAAATAGTGGTATTACTTGTAAGTAGAAATTAACAAGGGATTATTATAGGTTAAAGTTTGGGGTTTAACCAACTTTTCGTTTTTGAGTAATACCTCTCTCTCCCTCTTACTTTCTTTCTCTCTCTCCCTCCCTTCCTCCCACAGACTTTTCTCTCAAAAATTAGAGGTGTTCCATTCATATGACCCTCTACTTTTCTGCAAACTATTCTTTTCATATTTTTATCTATATGATGGTAATCAAGATGAACATTGGCAGAAATTGTCTTAGTTGTTTCCTTGTCAGTAGAAGAGAAATAACGGAATACACTATTCTAAAGATAAAGTTAAATCTTTTAAAAGCTGTTGCTGTGTGAAACAATTGCTATTTGATTCTCTTTGCATGGCCACGAGTAAAAAAAAAGATTTGAAATGAAAGATGATTTTCCACTTGAGAAAAGCTTAAGTAGTTTAAAACTGAAACCAATAATAAGGAATATCTTGGACATGGTCAACTCTATAAAACAAATGCATGACAAATTATGGTTTTAACAGGAGTTATATTTTTTGTAGTAATGTTTTTAATGAGATTTGAATCTGTGGGATTTTGTGCTTTAGAGTAAACACTATTTTCTTCAGACCATATTGCTAAGTCTTCTAATGCTTTATTCATTTCTCTTGATAATTTTAATTCAAGCAAGAAAAAACCCATGTTAAGAAAACTTCTGAATCGGCACAAAAAAAGACAAACTTATGAAGAGACTCACTGCTACAAAATGGGGTTGCTCAAGATCTACTTTAAACCAAACATATAAACCTTACATAAAACCAGGTTTACATTATGGATCTGAAATTTTAGTTACCTCTCCCAACCAAGCACACAAGTTGGAGAAAGTTCAAAATCAAGTCTTGAGAATAATTACTGGTAGAGTTAAAACAGCAATACTGGCAATGCAAATCTCAACCAACAATCAACTAATACAGTATGACTTTGAGAAAATGGAATTTTGCTATATGAAAAACTAAGAAGACTTCTATATCAGTACTGAAATAAATACATAAATCATATCTAATAGACATCTAAAAACCCAAGTAGGTTTCACTCAAACAATATTACAGATCAAAGAGAAATATGAAATACCACAGTTAGCAAAAAAAAACACCTCCCCATCACCTTTTGAATTTGACAGCATTAAATTTAACAGAAGAAATCAATAAAAAAAAACTTCCAAGCCAAACAGTAATCAAACAAGTAGCTATTGAAATAATACTACACACCCAGAAGAAACATGGCTCCATGTCTATACAGGCTGGTCATTAATAAATAGAGAAGCAACCGCAGGAGGGGTAACAAGCAGATTGTACTCATTTTATATTTCATTAGGAAATTAGACAACACACTATGATAGCAAATTACAAGCAATACTGACACCTTTACAATTGTTTCTAAATATAAATTCTTTCCGAAATACTCATACTTTCTGACTTTAGCTCAGCTATAATAGTGTTAACATACAACCAGACAATATAAGATTAAAGGATAATAGAAGCCAAGAAATACGTCAAGATGTTGAAAAAATTAACCAAAAATGCTGTTCTACAATGAATTCTAGTGCACTGCAGTGTGGAAGGTGATAGGAAAGCTGATATGCTCGCAAAAAAAGGCACACTGTAAGCTCAATTACCTGTAATCAGTGAAACTCAACACCGAGATGAAAATAAAATCCCATACAGCAGAACAAACCAAAAAACAATGTGAAACCAAAATATGGAAGATGTTACTAAACCCAACCCCCACTGGGTCTATTGCAGTTGCATAATTTTGACTCAAAACTGCCATGATTGCCTAGCAACACATCTATATGAATTTTAACTACTAGCCTCTCCACACTGCATAATTTACAAAAAATAAATACAATAATGTACAAGGACCATCTGGCTCTCTGCACTGATCTTCAAAAAATAGTTGGGACACCATTCAAGATTACCAAATACTACTGAGAAGTCCGCAAGTGAATGATGACAAATCAAGAGATCCAGAAAATTTGAAGACTAGTACTACTTTTTACTTCCACATAGTGCATAGAGAAGGTATTGCGTTCTACCAAAAAATTTGATAGTGAGATTTCACCACAAATAGATATTTTAGGGTCCCCAGTATAAAAACTTAAGCATTTTTAGAGAAAGGTCCATGTGTATGTGTGTCTGTGAACATGATAACTCCAAAATGAAAAGTTTAGTATCTTCCAAAGATGCGACATGAGGTTTTGAGGAAAGTCCCCCTATCCGAAACTAACCTTTATATGGAACAATTTTTGGAAATTATGGTTTTCTAAAAAATGGCTATTAACGATTCTGATTAAAATACTGTAAATTAAATATATTTATGCGACAAAATGTATATTTGTATGTATGTATATTTCTGGGAATAGTTTCTGAAGGCCTCTTTATTCGGGCTGGATTTTACATAACTAGTAAACTGTAGGAGATAAGAGAAAAACATACTACACAAAATTTGAAGATCTCGTTGAAACACACAATTTACGATACACTTTTTTTGTGGAGTTGACCATTTTTGAGATATTCCTTGGTTGTTTCAGTTTTAAAATATTTAAGCTTTTCACATGCAGGAATTTGTCAACTCCTGGCAATGTAAAGAAATGGGTTTCATCTACATGGCAACCAGTTTTTAAAAGATTCAACTATTGTTTTAGCCTAGTGTATTTACTTTTTTACCTTCTACTTACAAAAAAGCATTTCTGCTTATGTTTATCTTGATTATCATGAGGAAGATAGAAGAATAAGCTTGTTAACAATAATGTGTTACAGAGATGTAAAAGTCGTGTGAATGAAACACATCACATTTGTCATGAAAATAACTTAAACATATAGTAATTTGATTACTGTGATTAGCCTTTACACACATTTCACTTCTATGGAGTAAGATAACTTTTGCAGACCCTTGCCTGCAATGTCGCCTAAACCTAAATCACAATGCAGTGTTCAAAAACTTAGCATTTTGACTAGTTAACTTCCCTCTCAACTCCACTAGATACAAACTTGAATAAAAGCTCATTCTCAAAACAGCTGTAACCAATAGGTCTGCTATAATTCTCTCATAAGAAAAAAATCAAAAAAATACAAAAAGCTAAAATACATGATACTACCTATATATATATATATAAATAAAAAAAGTATTACAAACTTGCCTATAAACCACTTGGGACATTATTCAAGAAATTCAACAAAAAAACTAGCTCAGTGAAGTCTTAGGTTCTTGTTTATTAGACATACCTCGAGCAAAATTAGGAATATACTCCAAAAGTTGCTTATAAGGAACGGTCACAGTAGTTGCAGATAATAGAACAAAGCTATTTTTGTTGTTACTGACTAGAAAGAAAAATTCTTGTAAAGTTTTAGCTAGTATGCTGCAAGGAAGGGAGAAATAGGTGGGGTGGTTATAGGTTTACCCATATCTACTAGTCTCCATTTACATATCTAGCAGCACAGTGATCACAATATGTCAAATAAGTTTTTTGTTAGAGCAGCTCAGATTATCTGTGTGGTGTAGAAGTATGCTTATAGTTATTTCATCCTGGACAATGTGACAGGCAATAATTTTGAAATGGTGGAATACCTTAGGATTTCAGAAGATTTACAGGAGAAAAGTGTATAATTCATGAACAAATTAACAGTTGGCAGAAGAGGATGCTGCAATAGCAGAGGTTACTACACTTGTAATAGACAAAGAAAATGATAGTGCCATGCCAGTGAGGATGAAGCAATGTCACCAGTGACGGATTTCCAGGGAAGCAACAGTTCATCCACCTTATCAGCCATCACCTCCAAGAAAACCAAGTTTCCAGAAGGATATCTGGCTGACACATACAGATATAGACAAAAGAACAAAGGGAGAAACATGGAAATTTTCATCCTTCCTGTGTTGTACTAGGTAAGCAATTGATATGACACTACACTTACAAATTATAAGTGTTGACACAGAAAAGAAAAATAAAGAGCAAGACTGTATTAGAAAAGTACGAAAACATGCTTAAACATGTCATTCATCAAACCCAAAATTCTGCAAGATATGACAAATCATGAAATATGTGATCATTTTAATGCAAAGAGACAGGAAAACAAAATACATGAACTCACAATGAGACTTGAGGCAATGAAAATAAAGAAGAGAATTGATCCTCACAATTCACTGCAGTTCAAAGCTTCCAACTCATGGATAAAGAAATTTAAATGTAAGAATAAGATGATCTGCTGTAAAGTAACCTTGCCAAGTTAACAAGTGGTTGAAGGGGATGACAATATTCAACAAACAGTTTATTGATTCACAAGAGCATCAGGTCATTCAATGAGGAAAAAGTCACCAAATCAAGAAATTAATGCCAAACAACCAAGATTTAAGAGAGTTATGATCTGGACAGACTCCCAAAAGTAAAGGGAAGCAAGCATGTCTTTGGTGCAATTGGATCCACAGCAGCAACCACACACTCGCAATGTATTAATGCCTGGGATTATGATGGTTGATATGCTATACATTTGTACATCCTTGCATCAGAGACCACTGGCCATTTTATTGCAAATAGGAACATAAATATATCCAATATCAGGGCATTTACTACCAAATCTGCTAAAATGAAGATGTATTTGAAAGTCTTCCTTGAACAAGTAATGTGACCAGATATTTAAGAAAAACTCAAGCTCTTCTTTTGGTTGATTCCTGGACAGTCAATAGAAATGACAGACACTACAATTCTACAGTTCCTGAAGGCATTGAATTCATCAAGAAGCTTATTCCTGCAGAGTGTACAGGCATTGTGTAGCCTGCCAACTCCCTCTCCCCCCAAATTACAACAATTTTGCGAAATTTATTACAGATACAATTATGATACATTCTGACAATGATTTAACCCTACACTGCATTAATTTTTATTTTATTCCATCCTCCCCACAAATAATACACTAATACACTAGGGCAAACATGCTCACCAAGGACTGTAAATAATTTAAAAAATTGTAATCCTTATTTAACTGTGATTAATTGTTTATTTCACATTACCATATAGCAACATGCATTCAGTAAGAACTAATTACATAACCACCACTTTTACAACAGCAACTTAACAAAATATGTACATAAATAAAATAAAAATATATGTTATTTACCTAAAATGTTTAATATGCATAGTTTAGAATTTAAATGTTTTAATAAAGATCTGCTGGGATTATTAGGACAGATGATGGTAATTTATTGTTCTTATTAAGCCACAATTCCACATACACTTTTGGCATATAACAATGGTATATCCTTTGCAGTTTTCATTCTTGCATGTTTTTTACATTCTCTACACCACGTACTATGTACATAGTGTATAGAGAAAGTATTGCATTCCTCCAGAAAAATCCGATACCGAGATTTCACCGGCAAAACACGTTTTCGGTCCCCCTGAAGAAGGAAAAAAAAAAAAAAAAGCATTTTACAAAAAAGTCGGTGCGTGTGTGCATGTAACACAACTCAAAAACGAAAAGACCGTTGAATACCAATATTCAGTAACTTTCATCTGGGAGTTTCCGATTGTAATATTCATTTTTTCTCACATTACCAAGTGATAACATTCCTCTTCCCTTAAAATAATGTAATAACGGTAGTGATGTATACTAATTATCTAAATTAACTTTGTGGCTTACATCCTCAGTTATATTACAACATAACTTCAAAGTTGTTGGCTCCCAAGTCCTGTATACATTTCCATTTTGTAGGCATATCCAGACACACCACACAGTAAAAACAATTTGTATGGCTTATCTGGCATATAACTCTTCAGAGGATGCTGGGATTTTGTAACACACATCCGTTTGTTGACCACCTATTACTGTTCCATTGGAATTGAACCAAATAATTAAGATGCATAGAAATAGGCCTTGCCTTTAACTTGTCTAGTGCACTTGCATCACATTAGTTGTCTTGAAAATGAACTTGCTCAAACTTATTAGTAGTAATACTTTCTTGTAATATTGATGAGCTCACAACACTATTCCAGTACATTCTCACATTCTTCAGTGTAATCACAGAAGAGAGAATCCAGACACCTAAAAACTTCTGAATGTCTCATCCAAGAAAGGGTTGCTCCACACACTGCACATTTCCTTTCTTTGCATTTGAAGTTGCTGAGATGCCTGCATTTACTTATTGCTCTATTTTATCTGAAGCTATTTCAGGTTGGATTGTATTTGCTTCAGAAACAGCAAGATGTGTGCTTTCACAATGTGCTTTTAAGAATTTGTTCTAGTTTCACAAATTTCATCTTCACTGTCACTTGGATATGGAATTGATAACCATATTTTATCTTTAAATCCTTACTGCCAGTCTTCAAAATAAACTTTTCTGGTATTCATGTTATCTTAATTTATCACATAGCCTGCATACAATCACAAATAATGCCGGGTTTACAAGCAATTGTGCAGTTATACTACAATGCATGATATTGCTAATGGCAATGAATACTTTTATTTATGCAAAAATTACTTACCGGAAAAATATAAGTGTTCCAATAATTTTCTATACCTATTAGACATAAATAACATAATTTTTAAAATGTTAGGAGTCATTAAAACCTTCATAAAATGTTGTAGAAAGAATGTTTGTTGGCATGAGTAACTACTGCACACTCAGATACACTTCCTGCCAAATAGCTGTCATCTGAGGTGGAAACAATTAACCCCATGCTTAGAGCACACGTCAATGCACACTAACTGCATAGTGTTTCCAACCGGAAATAAGAAGGATGACTGCACAATACAAAGGAATGTTATGTTTGCAAATGGCAATGCCATGCAGGATAGAGTTAAGGTATGGCATAAACTGCTTCTTATGCCTTCGTTTGTTTTTTCACTTTTTGGCAGAAAGATTCTCTTATTATGTTTTTCAAATGGGAGGAGTTCTACTCTGCAGTGTAGAGATGCGTTATGGTGCTCCGTGTTGCTAGGTCAATACACTTACTCTTTTATATTTCCCTCGCACTCACTCGGAGCATGCAAATCTGCCTAGCAACAATGTTCATTCATGTGTATTATGAAAACTGAGCTAAAAATCTGTGGTTTTAAAGGTTCTGCTATGAACATTACTCGCTATCTTCAATGTGAATTATTTTTTGCAACATTTGAATATTTTGTCTTAGCGCAAGTAGTATTTATGAGATGGAATCACTTAGCATGTTACTCCCCAGTTAAACAGGAATGCAATATGTCAACACAGCAGCTCTCTGATTGGCTGTCGGCCTGGTGACTTTGAAGGAGTAATGTAAGTGTTTCCATAATAATTGAGACAACCTGCTTTCCTCAAATGTACACAGTGCAAGAACTATCTATGCATTGGCCATGGTGTTTTGGCTGATTTGCATATTTTTGGCCCCCAATAGCAAAGTCAAGTAAGTAAACTTTGTTATAATGTGTATCACATCATATTATTGACTATCTCAAACAAGCTGCTCGTCCCGGCTTCGCACGGGTGGTGTACCTAATGAAAAAACAGACAAAATCTTCCATTTACAATACGACCATGCAATGAAAGAAAATTACAATTAAATAATTTGAGAATATTTTATTGTAATGCCTTGTAATACACAATTTTCCTTTCGGAGAGAAAACAAATAGCACACAACATACAATTGCCCATGCAAAAAACACAGCAATTCAAGGTATATTTTACACATTTCTAATGACTGACCTTGGGATTTACTGTCATTGCAAATGCAAGGCACACGGTAAACTGAATACTCTTGAATTCAAAAGGAAAGTAGGTTGGCATTAGTGGTATTCTTGGAATAAGCACATCCTCACCTTTGAACTTTCCTACGATTATAATAGCTTAAATCAAAATGTTCACAATTTTTTTTTAACAGTGAGTCTTGTCCCGTTGCACAATTTCAACTGATTGAGATTGCGTAGCATAATTATCACAGGTCAAATTTGAGCTGTAAACGTTTTAAGTGGAATTACATGAAATTATGCATTTAACACAGTAAAAACACATGCATCTTTTTAATGGAGTACACAGGTTTTTAATATTTTAAGTGTATAATTTCGATAACATAAAAGAACATTTATGTAAGTTCTTAAACAGAGAAATCTGCAGTGGTGGACCACTTCAGATACCATGCTCATGAAATTAATCCTGAAATTAAAATACCTAAAGAATTGTCGGGCTATCGAATCCATTCAAATTAACAGCATGAGAAAGAATTTGCACCTTAAAACACTGCCACACAACCATGAGGTTTCAACTCCCTCAGATACACTGTTTATCCAAACCCATCACCCATACACCAGATGACACCACAATCAAGTGTCAAGAGCAATGAGATCCGATACTAGTAGTGGTTCAATCTGACAATGCAGGCAAGGGTCTGCCATACAGTTTTTCCTATTTTTCTTTTTGGATTAAAGAGTGCCCAAAATGTGAATTTCTGAAGAAATCATGGTAATGAGTATTTGAGTAGAACATACCATATTTATTCGAACACAAGACAGTTTTTTTCCAAAATATTAAGATTCAGAACTGGGGGTTGTCATCTTGCATATGTGATATGATTTCCGAATATTATACAGGGAAAAAGTGGGAATCAAACATTGCAGATATGGTACTGGCAAAGTCTGGGAGAAATATTATAAATACCACCAAGGTCATAGCGCATGCGGCAGATTTTGTGCATTCCATTTTGCATGAAAAATTAGCTGCCAACAAGCCTACTATCCTCCTCATTGGAAAAAAGATTAAAAAAAGAAATTAGAGGACTCTTCACATCAGTGGTTGCATATAATGCTTTGGAAGTCAGTGGTTAAGCAGAAAGAGATATTAGCTGTGCATTACCCCTCTTCGAGCCGCACATATACCAGTACATTTCCAGTTTCCCTCTGGCTCTGTGTGCAACATGCAATATGAATTTATGCGCAAATTCGAACTAGGTAGAATGTTTTGTTGCATTAAGTATGTTGCCTTAATAGAAAATAGCATCCATAATAGTCGTTACAGCTGCGCTCATGACAATGCTGTACCACTGCACACATTCTGTACATCTCTGTATTCCCCTCCCACCCAAAATATGAAGTTACACGCAAATTTGAATTAGGCAAAAAATTTTACGATATTTTATATGAAGAATTATGTCTTAATTGAAAATTGTAGCCATAATTGTTGTTATAGCTAAGCTGCTGCCATCATCAAACATACATACTGGGACATTTTGTTCTCTCTTCTCTCCTACTCGAAATGTGAATTTCTGCACAAATTCAAATTAGGTAAAAACCAAATATATGTGTTATAGTAAGCATGTTGTCTAAATAGAAAACCACATTCATTATTGCCATTACAGCTGCACTGACACCACCACTTTCTATCATGCCACACATACAGTACATTTCTATTTTGCCTTCTTTATCTTTGCCGCTCAAAATATGAATTTCTGCACAAATTAAAATTAGGTAAAAACATTTACGATGTGTAATATTATGTTGTCTAAATACAAAATCATATCCATCATCGTTACAGTTATGCTACCACCAGTTGCTGTCGCATACCATTCCTCCCATACGATACATTTCTGCACACCCTTTTCTGCCAAATCTCAAAAACATGAATTTCCATGCAAAAATCAAATTTGGTATTTAAAAAAAGGAACTTATGATAAAGTGTCTATTAATGTGTTCAAAATATATGGCAAATCTTTAACTTTCGTTTAAACAGTTTAAAAATGTCTTCTTTTTTATACATATAGATGATATGCTAAATTCCAAAATTAAGCTCTGAAAATGGGGGATCGACTTGCATTTGAGGTTCTCCTGTATTTGGATAAATACAGTTACACCTTCTCTACCTACTATATCCATTGTACATACCAAAGAAAGTAAAAAGGCAGAAAATTTGCTGTTGTAAGTAAAGCTTGTATAGTCGCTAATAAATTACAGACGATAGAGAAAGTCGTCTGTAGCATCAGATTTTTTATTACCTTCATTGATATCAAATTCAAATATTTTCCCCATCTTTCTATACCCTTTTCTTTTCTTTTGAGCAAGTCCTCTGCAATTTCCATATTATGGTTTGAAATCACTGGTTTACACAGAATGATATAACTCATATTTTTAAAAATAAAATGATTGAATAGGCAGTTCAAGGTCATATTACCCTCTCAGATGGCACACATTAACCCCGTTCTGCAGCAGTTACTTTGTTTATGCCTAAGAGAAAGAGGGAGGGAAGGCAGGTGCACAGAAGTCTGCATGGTAAGCCACAAGATGTGACCTTGAACCACCTATACTAAATGCAAATACTATAGCTGGGATTCAGATCATACTTTCAATATTTCCTTGCATATTCCTCATGCAGTGGTTAAACATATACCTCATATTAAGGACGAGCATATTCCAGCACTATTAAATTTAAGAGAATAATGCATTAATAGGTAATCAAGAGAGTAGTTCTGCAACAGAATGGCAGATACATTGGTGGATAGAGAAAATTTAAATGGTTATTGGAGACTGCAAAAATAAGATTATATTAGGCAGGCATGTTAAAATCTATAGTTTCTCTATTCAAATTTAAAAGTATTTTGTATACCAAACGAAAATGTTACAAGAGGAAAGGTTAATGTAATATAATGGATAGTGTGACGACCAGTTTAGGTCCTAGATTTATTAGGATGACTTTCGATCATTACCCTTCACCAATGCAAAATTTGTAAAACAATCCATACAATTTATTTATAATGGAGTGCCTCAAAATATAACCTACCATGTCATATGTTATATACAAAGATTATGTTCTTTAAATTTAGTGGTGTTGAGTAATTTTTAGGCACTTATGCATTATCTTATATAGCATTATTACTTTTAAATATATATATATATATATATATACATACACACCTTAATTATGTGTATTTGCATAATTTTTTATGAAGCAAATACAGCTGACATTTTTTTCCAGCATCTATATTCACATTTTAAAATTTAGATTCAGCAGAATTTAAATTAAGATTTTTGAATGTAGAACTTGAAAAAATGTCAACTTTTCCTAAAATAATTAAAAGAGAATTTTCTGTTTGAAAGCAAAATACTATTCACAGAAAGGTAGCTTCCAGGACTACAAACTCATTTACAATCAATGTTACCTTTCAGATGGTGGTCGTTTTGGTCTGTCTCCACGTGTAGACGTTGCACCTCCCCTTCGGGCACCCTTTTCATCTCGACTTGCCCGTTCATCACGATTCATCCTTTCATCTTTACTACCTCCCCGGTCATCACGACTAATCCTTTCATCTTTACTGCTTCGATCATCACGACTCACCCTTTCATCTCTGCTTCCTCTCTCTTCCCTACCTCCTCTGTCACCATCAACTGTAATGACAAATTACACAAGTGCTCTTTACTCCAAGCATAAAAAATGTTTTTAATAGCCAAGCTCTGTTGTTTAAGTTTCTAAAGTTTAATTTCAAAATTAGTAAATCTAGCTTTACTGACATCCATACTACATTTAAGAAACACAGCCTAGGTCCTACTAAGCTTCAGATTCTTACTTTTAAAAATTATTCAGAAATCTGCTGCATACAATTTCGGAAAACTAAATAGAATTAAATTTTCAGGTTCCATATAAAAGCAATATCACCGTAACATTCATTCAGCGAGAAAATGTCTTCTACAAAATATAAAAGACTGACGAAGCCAAACCAAATTTTTATGAAAGTGAGGCCAGCAATATTAAAAATTGTTTTTATGTATTTAATGCCCTATTTATTCACAAAATTTTTCTAATTTTTCCCTCAAATTTTAAAGCAGTTCATGCAGCCTGCCTTGATAGTGTGGGGGTAGAGTGTCTGCCTCCAATTTAAGAGGTAGTTAGTTTGAATTTTGCGTAGGGCAAGTTATCCTGCTAAGGTTCCATCAAGTTTGGATTCATTTGAGAAATTCTTTCATGGTGTTGCAATTTTCATAAACAGCAGTGTATGTTAACAGACTTGGCAGTCTAATTGCCCAAAGTGATGGTTTGGATGTCAAATTTGCTAGACTGTTCTTTACAAAGATATACTGGAAAGATTATGCAGACATTGTTTATCTCCTTCGATTGGTCAATTACACAGTAAATTATTTTCAAATTTTATTCAAAACGTCAAATTTGAAGATTAAGTGACAATTGGTATGCTGGTCATGACCGTAAAAACTAAAAAAAATATCTCTTAACAAATTTTTAGTAAGTAATATAGCAATAGCTTTTGATAACTAAGGACAACGAAAATAATATATTAATAAATAATATATTAATAAATTAACAACCTTTCTCCCAAAATGAAATTTATTTAAAATCTGTATTAGAAGTTAATCCTTCCTTTTCGATACTTAATGTTTTCTTGATAGAGTGAAATTTCTGGTTCTCAATTTTGCTATTTACACATATGGTGATGAAGGATCAATTTATGCCTTCAGAATTATCAAAATTCATTTGTATGTATTTAAATATTTTACCCCTTTTAGTGCCAATCACAATCTGATCGTGATCATAAAATACTGTGAGAATTACCAGTCACAATCTAATCATGAAGCAGATTTCTTACCACGTACCCTCAGTATGAGAGTGAATGCAAGCCCTGAGCTACCCTGGCGTCCCTTATTTATATGTAAATTTGTGTTATTCAAAAAAGTTCTTCTAAAATATTGAAAACTGTATCATGAACTATCATAGAATTCTTAACAATAGAGACGAAACGTACTGTAGGAAATGTATGTTGGCATAGTGGAAAAGCAAGAAACTGTCTCTTAAAATTAGAGCCATCATTTTTATTTTCTCTCTATACATACTATGTACATAGTGTATGGAGAAGACATTGCACTCCTTTCAAAAATTTGATACCACATTTTTGTGGAAATATATGTTTTAGTGTCCTCTGTATAAAAAAAAAAAGCATTTTCAGAAAGAGAGAGAACGTGTGTGTGCGTGCATGTATAAAAATGTAAATGGCATGTTATTTATGGACGCTCTTTAACTGCTGTGGTTCTCAGCATCCCATTCTAAATTGGGTGTGAAAGATCGCTTAATTTTGCTCAGAGGCCTCTCTATCACGCTTGAGGTTCTTTTACGTGCCGTAATTCTATGACACGGTGCAAACGGCTTTACTTCCCTTCCAAAGGAAGCCATGCTAAGGATTTTTACACCAGAAAAAAATCCATTGTCCTCTGCCAGGTTTGAACCCGCGACCTTGGGTATATGAAGTTAGCATGGTAAGCATTACACCACGGAGGGCAACTGTGTGTGTGTGTGTGGGGGGGGGGGGGATTGTCGCCCAGGTGAATAAGCGCATAGCCTATATTTTAAGTGATTAAATTGTTTAGGTTAATTACTAAGTAAAATATCATGTATTTATTGTATATTGGATGTTCAGAGAGATTATTACTGGAAAGCATTTCTAACTTCAACCCCAGAGTTCTCAAGCGACGAATTCAGTTGTTTACGATACTTCTTTGTATATTGCAACAGGGGAAAGACGCTATTATGTAGTCATGTCTCCAAAAGAGAAAGTGGAGATTACATATAATCAGGGAACCACGAGGAAATTTACGTCAAGAATCATGTGAAAGACTCATTGACCAATTAGAATTAATCATGTCACGGCAGAAGCGCACCCTAAGCTACTTTAGGCGCCAAAATTGAGCCAAAGAGATTACAAATTCAGTGTTTTGCGCCTGGGTAGAAGTTGCTATAAATATACAGTATTCGCTCTAATTTTCAGAAAGTTGGAATGCAACTACATGCGAAACCTATGAGGCTCAAAAAAAGAAACCGTGCAAATATTGTAAAGTTATTATTGTGATTCACGCAGTTGAAATTTAATGCCCTACAGAACCTGCTTCGCCGGAAACAAGGAAGCCATGGTAGAAAGTTGAAGTGTCTACAATTATTCTGCATGTAACAGTTGCACTCGTCGCCACATAAACTTTAGTTACCTTTGTGTGCGTTACGCCCTTGTTCGAGGGATATTACTGGAACACAATTGCGCTAGGAACATTTTTGGGAACACTTGTGAAAGGAAATAAACCTTTGACTGAACAAAATGTGCCGACACATATTTTAAGTTAATTTCCTTGAGATCACTCAATACCTGAGCTAGATAAAAAGAGTTCTCAATTGCTCGTCGCTAAGTCCACAAATAGCTGAGAAGCGTCGAGAATCAAATTCAGCACTGCAATGCCAGAGAGGATCAGTCGTCACTGCGCAGCCAGCACCAAAATGTACATCTCCCTGATCTTCACCAGTTCCCGCCTCAAACATAACTCAAAAATGAAATTGGTAAAACACCAAAATTGGTATTTAAGTTTAGTATCTTCCAGGGATACGAAAAAAGATTTTGAGAAAAATCAACCCACCCCAAACTACCCTTTACATGGAACTTTTTTCGAAAAATTTTGATTTTCTCTAACATGGCTATAACGATTTTGATTAAAGTTTTGTATATCAAAGATATTTACCTGACAAACTAAATGTATATCTTGAATTTTCTCAGAATAGCCTCTGAAGACTACTTTATTCTGGATGAATGTTATGGAATTTTACATAACTGCTATACCATAAGAGATGGACAAAAACTTACAACACAAAAATGTAGAGCACCTTAAAACTAAAAATTTATCTTAGATATATTTTTTTGTGGAGTTGGTCATTTTTGAGATACTCCTTGTTTCTGGTTTCAGCTTTCAAAAACATACTTTTCTCATACAGGAATTCAACAATTACTGTCCATACAAACAATAAATCTTATTATAATTTTATTTTTTAAAAAGCTAATTCCCTCTAAAATTAGAAATATTTTACAAAGGAACTTCAGTCACATAGCAGCCAACTATTTACTATCACTTTAACCAACAGTACTCCCTTGTTTCACTTCTACTTACAAGGGAGGAAGTAATAGGACTATTTCTGCTGATTTTTTTCTCGAATAGTATGAAGTAAATAGAAGCATAAACTTTTTATCAATAATTTGTTGCAGAGATAAAGAGAAAGTCATTTGAATGGAACACCTCAGATTTTTACTTTCTCTATACGTACTATGTACATAGCTTATAGAGAAGGTATTGCACTCCACCAAAAAATTTGATACCGAGATTCCACCGGAAATATATGTTTTAGGGTCCCCTGTATCCAAAATAAGTATTTTCAGAAAAAGGTCTGTGTGTGTGTCCATCCGTGAATACGGTAACTCAAAAACGAAAAGTCGGTATAATACCAAACTTGGTATTTATGTTTAGTATCTTTCAGGGATGAACACAAAGATTTTGAGAAAAATCCCCCACCCCAAACTACTCTTTACATGGAACTATTTATGAAAATTAAGATTTTCTAAAAAATGGCTAACAATTTTCATTAAAATATCGTATATTTAGGATATTTACCTCACAAATAAAATGTATATGTTGAATTTTCTGGGAATAGCCTCTGAAGACTTACTTTATTATGGTGAATTTTACGGAATGTTGCATAACTGCTAAACTGTAAGAGATGGCCAAAAACTTATCACATATCAAATGTAGAGCACTTTAAAACACACAATTTCTGTTGTATACATTTTTTCGTGGAGTTGATTGTTTTTGAGATATCCCTTGTTTTTGATTTAAGCTATAAAAACATACTTTTCTCATACAGGACTTTGTGAACTCGTGTCCATACAAACAAAGAAACTTCAGTCACATAGCAAACAGCTTATGACTATCATTTTAACCTATGGTACCCCCTTGTTTCGCTTCTACTAACATGGAAGCAAGGAATAAGACTATTTCTACATAATTAGATAATTACATTTTTAAAACATTTACTTACCCTCAGGCAAATAAAAAATTCACAAATATTTTAAAAGAGCATGGTATAATATTGGTTCCTCAAAATAAATGCAGTATAAAAAAAACTTCTTAGGCTTTTCTAAAAAGGATGAAATTTCAAAAAATAAAAAATCTGGCATTTATCAATTAAATTGTTTAAATTGTGACCCTGTTTATATTTGTAAGACTAAACGTCATTTGGAAACCAGAGTAAAAGAACACTTTAGGAAAATTAAATACAAAAAAATTGTTAAATCAGCTGTAGCAGAACATTTTTGAAATTTAATCATGAAATAAATCCAGATGTTAAATTATTAAAACACTTAAATGGATCCATAGATTTAATAGTTTGGGAGAAAATATTTATATTAAAGTATAAAAATCATTCAATGAATTTTGATATACCTCCAATTGACTCTCACCAAATTTTTTTGATTCCAGTAGTTAGCAATGCATTAGTACACAATCCACCTACCAGCAGTAACCATGACAGTGTAAATAGACATCAAAAACCAGACCAAAAGAAAATTTATGTTGAGAATGCAATAGATTTATTGCGAAACTATACCAAGGATTCCAAGAGATAAGTGAAGATTTGTTGCACCTAGTAATTGTTATATTAATATTTGTGTTACTTCCCTGTTACTAGCATCTTTTTACATTCATAAGTTAATTTGTTTTGAAGCATTTCTTAGTTGCAGTACATTTTAGGTTATTGCTTATGATGGATGTGTTGGAAAATAATAATTATAGGTTTAATCTGAATTTTTATAATACTAAATATGAAATTAAGCTATATTTAAAATTACAAGAAAAAAGAAGCCATATTCTTGCAGATATACGTTTCTTAAACCTTTGTTTAAAATGTAAAAAACCTATTTCTGTTAGAAAAACTGTCAATTTGACAATAATAGTATTCATCAAAAAGCAGCAAAGAGAAAAGTAATTGAAGTTGAAAGAAGTTTACATTTTAAAAACTTAAATAACATTGAATTGAATTTATATAATTTGCATCTTAAACTTATAAATGTTTTAGGTAATTCAATTTGGCTCAATTTGGAATGTAAACTGTTTGAAAATTTGAACTTTAGCATAAAAAATAAAACAAATAAACGAAAAAATCAATTAAATACATTACTGAAAGTTAGTTATGCTTAAAACAAGATGAATTGAAACCAATTGAACAGAATAACTCTAAAGATAATGTAATTAACCTTTCAAATTGTAATTTCAATCAGAAGGAAATTGATTTTTTGAATAAATGTTTAAAAACCTGTGTATTTATTTCAAAAAATATAGATGATTATGTAGCAGATATAGAAATTGCTAGTCAGGATTTAAATGAAAAAAATAAATTATTGGTTAAAGAAAAATGTAGTGAAATATTACAGAATTTGAATAAAAATCACCCTAAAGTAAATCACAATAAACAAATTAATAAATCATTAAAAAAAAAGATGTTATCTATACTAAAGCTGATAAAGGTAACAGCATTGTAATTTTATATAAATTGATTACATTAACAGAATGGAACTCTTACTTCAAGAGTGAAGATTACAAAAGCATTGATATTAACCGTTTAAAATCCTGCATTTCAATTTATAATAAAACCCTTAATGAAGTTAAAGGTATTACAAATAAAGAAAAGCAAATTATAAAAGTCTGTAATCCAATTTTACCCAGAATATATGTTGTTCCCAAACTTCATAAACCTGGAAATAAAATCAGACCTATTGTAAATTGCATAAATTCACCAACTTACAACCTAGCTAAATGGTTAAATAAAAAATTCACTAATTTTGAAAAATTTGAGAGTTTAAGTATTAAAAATTCTTTTGAGCTAGACTAAAGGGTCAGCAATACTACATTGTCTGCTAATGATTAACTTGTTTCTTTTGATGTAACTGCTTTGTTTCCAAGCATTCCTAGAGAAAAACTTTTGACATTTTTAAAAAAATGGTTAAGTTTTATAGAACTGAATGAAGATTTAATAAATGATTTTGTTTAACCTTACTAATCTTTGTTTGGATCAAAATTTTTTCAGCTTTAATGACAAATTCTATCAACAAACTTCACGTTTAGCAATGGATAGCCCACTTTCACCTTTTCTTGCTGATCTTTTCATGAGTTATTTTGAAATACAGGTCACTAAAGTATTCCCTCTAATTTTTAAAACTTGGTATAGATATGTAGATGATATATTTGCTATTGTTCCTGATAAACATGTAAATGATGCTTTAAAATTTTTAAATTTACAAGATACGGCTATAAAATTCACATTAGAAACTGAAAAGATGGCTATCTCCCTTTCCTGGATTTAAAAATAATAATAAAAGACAACAAATTGAATTTTGGAATATACAGAAAGCAAACCCACACTGATAATTACATAAAAAATAATGGCTTGAACTCTTTCTCACATAAATTTGCTGTTTTTAATAGTTTAATTTATAGGTTAATTAATTTACCCCTTAATAAAGATGAATTCAATAACAATATAAACACATTATCGACACTGCTTTAATTAATGGTTTTAATACCAATTTTATAAATAAAAAAATTTAAGTATAAATATCAAAAAGCTATTAAAATATTTTTACGCTTATGAAAATAAAAGATGATTACATTTAAACGCACAAATATTTTCAAAGAGCATGCCATAATATTGGTTCCTCAAAATAAATACAGTATAAAAAATTTGTTAAGGTTTTCGAAAAAGGATGAAATTTCAAAAAGTAAAAAATCTGGCATTTATCAATTAAATTGTGACCTTGTTTATATTGGCAAGACTAAACGTCATTTGGAAACCAGAGTAAAAAAACACTTTAGGAATATTAAATACAAATTGATAAATCAGCTGTAGCAGAACATTTTTGGAAATTTAATCATGAAATAAATCCAGTGAAGATTTGTTGCAACTATTGTTATATTAAGACTATTTCTGCTAATTTTTTGTCGCTTAGATAAAGTAAAAAGAATAATTTGTTGCACTGATATAGAGAAAGTCATGTGAATGGAACACATCAGATTTTTTAACCTTCATTCTACCAATGCCATGACATGACAAATAGTTAAGTGGATACTGTGAATGCAAGTTTGTCAATCCAACTGCCTAAATAGTAATAGCAGGTGTATTAATTTGACCATCACTGTTACTAAATTTCTCCATACATCAATCAACTAGTAATAGCAGATTTAAGATTTAACATTAACCTGCAGTTTCCTAGAGGATGATGTTTCATTTAATTTTATCGCTCAATAGCTACTTAAAATTTTTGAACCACACCACCTGATATTTAGTTGCAAATATTAAAAGTATGATCTCATTTAATTAAGAGGAAAAACGTAGATTACACTCAAACTTCACTCTTGAAATAAAACAACATACTTCGGACATGTTTCAGTGGCTGTTGCCACCAAATTCAACGAAGATTCACTGATGAATCTGTAGTAGCGGCCTGTGGAGGTCTCTTTCTGGACAGATGAATTTTGAAACAAGTCCATTTGTTTGTAGTATGTCAAAATCGCTGAGCTTGTTTTTTTTTTTTTTTTTAAATTAAAAGATTTTCCCAAACTGTTAATCCAATTGGATTCTGCACTGAAACATGTCCGAAGTTACTTTATTTCAAGAGTGAAGTTTTGAGTGTAATCTATGTTTTTACTCTTAATAGTTACTTCACTGTGCATTCCCATTAACACTTTAACATGCTCACGTTGTTTGCGTCCTGCAGCACGACTTGAAGGCTGTCTTCTCTCAGTATCACCACCTTCAGCGCGATACCTACGGGGTGAATCTGGCCTTGGTGGTTGATAACGGCCAGTGCTTCTCTGTTCTTGATCATGGTCAGAATGTGGACTTAATCGACCATTGCCTTCCTGGAAAATTTAACATTCCGATCACTAAAATTGCTTAAAGGAATAGCTACCATTGTCCTCAAACATCTTCCTTTTCAAACTTCTATTTGTGTACACTCTGAAATAGCTCTGATAGCATGCACATATGTATCAGGCCTATAGAACTTTTACACTTCCAAAATACATGGTAGGCAACCTATTGTCACCCTTTAAACTATGAAAGATCATGTTATTTTGAACATTTGCCCTTAAAACTATTTCCATTATGCTCTCCATTTTGAGATTACTCTTTACATTGCAATATTGCAATGCAGCAAATTTCAACAGGTAAATTCTTAATTCTTCAGCTTGTGCTGCTATAGCAACAAACTAATGCACTTCCAGTGTACAAATAAACTGAAAACCACATATGATTACAACTTAACCTAATCAAAAGCAAATATTTACAATATTACACAAATTAAAACCTATTTATAAAGGTAAATAGAAGCTTGGGAGTTCTAAGTTGTAAAATTATGCTTCCTTTCTTTGTGATTTATAAAACTGAATAATTAAAGCAAGACAAGAACAAAAAATCAATGCAAATTTCTTTTTAATCTTTAAAAAATAGGTATTTGTAATTGAAGTCCAGATGTGTTTATTATGTTAATTACTCCATTTCTACCAAATACCGCTGAAAGCATTTAAAATGTAAAGTTCCTGCCTGATTATGAAACCATTTGGAAAATGCTAACCATGGCGAACAATCTACTTCAGATACTGGATGTGCTGAATAAGATTCAAATAAATGTTTTATGACATGATTCTTGTCTATTTGGAAATTTCTTAATAAATTCTTGCTGCAGTACAATGTGCTTCACTGTAAATAGTAGCATTTCAAGATACTCAGCATTAGTCAAGTGAGTCATTCATTTTGTAACTAAAAGAGTTAAGCGTTTGTAAGTTCTGACGACAGTGACCTAACCTCACAAGCACCTAAGAATGCTGTTGAGCAATGAATCAATGAAGATATCAAGAAAATGAAGAGGAATCAGCAGTACCAACATTTGTGGCAGCAGTGAAAGGATTGGATAATGGGAGATGGTCCTATGCTCCTTTTCAATTGAGATTGGGCTACTTAGCACTAATTAATCGCACTGAACACAGTGATTCTAAGTGGCAAATACCCGGAAAAGAGGATGCAAACTACTCTGCTGGATTCTTTAGGAAATGAAATTCAGTAATGTAGTACTTTGTTCCTTTAACAGGTAATACTGGGCCTATATTCACAACTAATGACAAATATGTAAATGTGATACCCACTTTCCTTTTGTTTATTGCAGATTAAGCACAAATGCCTAACCATGAAGCACTTGCATTTTGTTCTTTGTAATCTTTAAATTTCTTTCTTAGTATTACAAGTGTACATAAAGATTTAAAATGTCTGAAAATAGTAAGTTTTGCTACTTAATTACTTGAAACAGAATTTGCATATCATTTCTGGCAATTTAATGCTCAATCTTAATCTAACCTCCTGCTAAGGAAACAGTTTTAATGACACCAAGATTTGTTAAATAGATATATATTACTATAGACAGTATAATATTCTTTACCTTTAAATACCACTCTTAAGCAGCATTGATGTATTTTTGTATATTCTTAATATTACGAATCTAATGTGCACCTATAATCATTTCAATATTCAAATCCAATCCATCTTCCAGAAAGCTGCTCATTTAGATGTTCCCTAACATTGTGGAGATGATCCATCTTTTTGGAAAATAAATTTGTTTAGTTATTCCAATTGCAGAGAGAAAAAAAGAAGAAAAAACCAATCAATGAGCATATCAAGATAAGTTGGACGGTTGACATTGGCCTCTAGAAAGAAAAATGGGGCTTACGACTTGATGTTTTTTATGGCACAAAAGTCATTCACTTTGGGTTGCCTCAACTTCTGAAATGGCATGTGAATTGTGGCTCAACCTCTGGCCTGTTCACTTTGCCAACAATCTGGATTATTGTCACATCACTGATAATTATTTTTTTCTGACAGATTTTCATTATATTCCACTGGTAGCAATAAATGTTCAGAGTAATGCTATATTTCAAAACATGCTATGTTCTTGTGGTTTTGTCATAACTCCTCAAAATGTCTTTTATAACAATTCTTAAATCATAGCTTCACATGTAAACTGCCTGATAAGTATCCAACAATGAACCCTCATTGACTAATCACAAGACATGAATGAATTTAGTTGGATAGGTAGTCAGACTGAAAAATTCACTGCCATAGCCAGGATTTGAGCAACGGATCTTCCAATCTCTAGCCAGTTGCTCTGCCACTGAGCTACCATGACAACATCTGGTACAGTATTTAATATATACCTTATACCATGCCATATATATATAGCTTGAAGATGAGTAATTGTTACTTTATTATTCATCTTTTGCTGCAAAAATATATTTATAATCACAATTATAAACATTGTACAATATATTAAAAACATATATAAAATATTGAATTACATAACAACTGTACATGTTACGTGAAAAATGTTGTCATTTTCAAAATCAGCAGTTTTCTACCATAAAAGTAGCCTATTTTCATCAAAACTGGGAAAGAGTTATATATTAGTGTAATTTGCAGAGTAAGTTTCCTCTTTCTTTCTGTTCCCTTTATATGCTCCCTTTAGGGAGCAGAAGTGTTGAGTAAAAGCACAGCCAAAGGTTCAGCCATATTTATCACTTTAATGCAGCAGCTGTGAATCAATATAAATGCTCCTCAAAAACTCAATTGGGATGTATGCTTCTCTGCACAGATTCATGCACTGCACTGTGTTGACATGCCATTTAATTCTCATATCCATTTCATTTTCATTTATTTTTAGCAATCATATGAAATATTTTAATAGGCTGCTGCATAACAATTCATAAGCATTCCTCTTTAATTTTAAAAATAATTAGATCATTTAACCATTTCAGTGGTTTAAAATAACTGGCTGATTACTTTCTCTACATAGTACACAGGTAGGGAAGGTATTGCATTCCACCCAAAAATTTGATAGAAATACTTGCTTTTGGGTCCCATATATATAAAAACACTTTTAGAAAAAGGTGTGCTTGTGTGTGTCAAAAATGAAAAGCCAGTGAATACTAAACTTAGTATTTAAGTTTAGTATTTTTCTACAATGGGGCACGAAGACTGTGAAGAAAATCCCCCACACAAAACTACCCTTTACATGAAAATTTTTTTTGAGCTTTTCTTAGATTGGTTATCGTCTATGGATGAACAGGAACATTAGACTGAATACTCTACCGTAATAGAAACAGTTACAAAGAACACCTTCAACAAAAAGCTAGTAGACTAGATAAAGTTCAAGAGAAAAACATTTAAACCAAATGCTGTATTGACACCTTTCCAAGACAAAAAAGTACATAAGAAATTGAGGACCATTTTAACAAAATTCAACAAATGTCATTTTTTTCGAAATGCAGATTTTGACAGATTCTGGACAATTGTAGTGAGAGGAAAAGAATGCATAAAACGAAATATTTTCCATTGAAAGGAGTGCCTCAATATAGAGCGTTTTTACGAAACTCAACATCTTACTTTTATACCATTATCATCAAATACATTGTTACAACAATGCTATGCATTTGTTTTTCAACAATGGCACAGCTGTTGGAAGCTAAAGCTATATATATTTTATATTCTGCATTTATTCAGTGTATTTTTGGCTGCTATACTCAGCAAATGTGTTCTGTAAGTAATGGCAAAAGTGAATAACAATCCTGAATATTCAGAAGCTGTTTAAATAACAAAAAGGGCAGGAAGAGTAGGAGTAGAGTACGTCAATCTAAAGGTGGCAGATACACAGATGTCCCTAAAAATGACGACAAACTTAACAGTAATCATTTAGAACAGGGAAAAGGAAGTAAATGCACAGCCAGTTCTTTCTTTATATGATATATTTCATTTTCAAGACAATATATATAGAAACAGTACAAAAGTGGAACAGGATAACTTTTTACTAAGATATATGAAAGTTCATCTACCTAAACAGCGAAGAGTAAAGGAGGACTTCAAAAATCTAGAAAGATCTGTTTCATATTTCATATACAAAAATGGAGATAATTTCCCAGAACGAGCTGCAACGTTTAGAATATTTGTAATCACAAATATTTATTGAAAATCTAGAAAGATCTGTTTCATATTTCATATGAAAAAATGGAGATAATTTCCCAGAACGAGCTGCAACGTTTAGAATATTTGTAATCACAAATATTTATTGAATATCTGCATTGTTAGTAGCCTATAATGTATTTTTTGACATGTGTTTCTGGAGATTAAGACGTATTGCTAAAAGACACAAACTGAAAGGACAAGTGTACCAAAGGAAAATTGAGGAGGGCGAGTTCGGAAACTTTGCGAGAGGGATGAAGAGCAGACTTAAGTGTATCAAGAGAGATATACTGAAATAAGAGTGTCATGCGGCACATTATTCAAGAAATAAAATAGTACGTTCTTATCTTCCACCAGAACTGAACTTCAAAAGTATGCATGACGGGTATTGTGCCTCTAGAATGAGGGAAGGACATATTTTAGCATGTTCTATTTCAAAGTACAAATCTGTGTTTTACAAGCATTTCAATTTTGACTTTGGGAACCCCATACTGACTCATGTTCATCATATGCAAAACTTCTAGTAGAAATAAAATCCCCTGTAGTAGGTCTCCAGCTAAAAATAAAGCAAGACCTTATTACAGGTCGCATAAATTAAGGGCAAAGAAGTTTTTCACTACTTTAAATGACAATAATGATAAAGATAATTATCCGTTTGCTTTGATTACCAACAAAACCAGCCACTGCTCAAACTTTCCATAGCAGAAATTTTCTATTCTCGCCAAGTATGGCAATATAATTGTACAACCTTACAGCATTCACATAAAACAAGCTCCAAAAATATTTTGAATTATACCTGGCTTGAAACAGATGCTGGGCGAGGTGTGAGCAAAATAGCCTCATCATTGAGGGACTACATAGGTAATTTAGAAAAAAAGTTTAATCACAAAACAATCCAGAAATAAAACCCTTAGATTGATTTCAGATTCTTGTGGGTTTCAAAATAAGAATTCCATAATTTTGGCTATGCTTCTTGGTTATATGGAAGGCTCTAGTTTTTAACAAAATTAAATATTTCTTTCCTATACGAGGGCATAGTTACATGCCTCCGGACCGTGTGTTCGGTTTGATAGAGAAAGAAATGAGAAAACACAAATGTATCACATTGCTATCTGAGTATTGTGAAGGAGAGGTAAAAGTTTTGGGTAAAGACTGGCAAAAAATATTGTAAAATATAAATTGCCTTTTAAAATTACAGAGGTGAGAATATTTACATACAAAGAACCTTGTAATAATCGTGTACAGTGTTACATACAAAACACTTCTTTTTCTGCACCAATAGAAATTGAAGTGTTTAAGCCAAGGCAGACAGCTTCTGTAACGTCTAAAGCACCTGAACTTCCAATGGTGAACCGTATCAGCAAGAAGAAAGCTGATGACATGAAGTTTCTTCCATAATGAATCAGAAGTGGATAAAGTATTTTATGGCAAAGTTCTAAAAGGACGTGACAAAGATTCTGACAAGATGGATTATGATGAACCATTGCATTGAGATTTTGTACATTCAATTTTCAGTGATTTTGGGTATTGCATTAAAAAAAAAAAAGAAGCAGCAGCAGCAGCAGCTTAATCCTACATTCAAGTTTTTCTGTATATCAATTTTGAACAAATTAGGGTTAAATGTGTTTAAATTGACCTATTTTCAATTCAGCTGTATTTAAACATTATTATAAAACACATGTTAATGATTTTGATGAGGTTTTTGCCAACTATGAATGAAAATAATATTTTAAGTTATGTGCATTTCAAAACATGGATATGTTCAGTTTTGTAAAATTCTTAAGTTTTGTCATATTTTTTTTCCAAATAAATTAAGTAACAAAAGTAGTTGTACTGCCTATCAATAAATGTATCCCAAAAACAGAAACACTAACATTTTTCGGAGTTACTTTATCAATAGCTCCAAGATGAAATGGCATTTGTTAAGTATTGTTAAAGCAATCTTCAATTCACATATCATCCTAGGGCAACCCATAAGTTTAAAAACTTTTTCAAAAACTTATCACCTTTGATAGATTGTGCCAGAAATCTCCTGAAAACACCAACGGATAGAATTTCCCCTGAAAAGCATTTATAAAATCAAATGTTCCGACTGCAAAAAGGTGTATATTGGCAAGACCAAAAGAATCATTGGAACTAGATTAAAGGGACATTTTGGAAACCTACAAATCTGCAGTAGCAGCACACTTCTTGAATGACCATCACAACATAGAGAAAAAGATTCATCTGTGAAAACCAGTCCTTTTTACTTCAGTGTTAAATATCTGGAAAAAGATTTACACAAAAAAACCTGCAGTGCTGATCTTACGAACTTTGACATTCCAGAACTTAATTTGCTACTAAGCCTTATAAAACCTCCAGCAGAGAGAATTAAGATCTACAGTAGCACCAATTCCAACCAGTCGACATCTTGATGATGCCTTCAAATGAAGGTGAAATGCATCAGGAATAAAGTTTAGGTATATGAAGCCATAGTGTGTGTCTAGTAGAGTCAGTTTATACTATTTTATAAATTATTAGTGCTTCACAGAATTAATTCCAATGGGTTTTTCAAATTGTCTGAAAGACTTCATTAAATGTGCCACTCTAGTGCATCTTGCATAAGGTATGATTATCTTAAATGAAAAAGTATTGGTTATTTCTAAGGTAAAGAAGCAAAAGAGGAATACTTTAAGGATTTCAACAATTTTGTTCAGTTCACGCACTCACAAAGTGGACATATAATATGATACTAAATTTATGGATTAGTCTAAAGTATTAAAAACAATAAATACTGCTATAAATAACCTCTTAACATTCATTCGCACAATTCAAAGAATAATTTAAAAGCGGACTTCAATGTTCTTTCTGGAACAGCAACACAACCCTGAAGATAAAATTCTCGGCTCTATTGATTAACTAGCAGGCAAATCAGTTTGGAACCCATATATTCCACTCCATTGGCTCTTTTAATTGTGGGGCAACTCCAGATACACTACCTCACCCAACCTCTAAACTATACTTCAGTGGAGCAACAACAACAACCATGGCTATCCAACCATTTAAACCATTTGCAGTATACGAGCAGGGCTTCTTTTTAAGATCTACAATCAATAATAAGTATTACAGCTCTTGCGAACACTGAAATGTTTAGTTCTGGGAATAACAACAGTGGCAATTTTAGATTATGAAACAAAACTTGTTTTTTAATGGGAGGTCGATGATGGTTGTAGAGTTATAATGGAATGCTTGCCAATGTGGTTGAAACTTTGGTTGTGCAATACTAAAGATAGTTCAAGAACTTAATAAAAAAATATATATAATAATAATAATGTATATGTACTTCCAATTACGATCACATTTCAGAGGTACTGAAATGGTTGTCTGATGGAAGCTTTTATCTTTGCACAAGTAGATAAATGACTAAGATAGTGACTTAGTTGCCAAAACCTTTATACATGTGCAAGTGTGTTACAAACCTTAATGTTCAAAACAAATTACCATCTTCACATACAATCTAGACAATATACCTTGAGGTTTGTTTCTGTTTGCATTATGATGTCAGAATACTACAAAACATGAGTTCGTGAATGCACATTACTAACTAAATTTTATTTGTTCCACTAAACTGATAGGCTGTACCAATTCAAACTATCTTGGTTATACCAGGAAGCTAAATTCATATTCAGTATATAAATCTAAAAAATATGTTGCCAATGGAAACATGAAAATTTCAACAGAAAACTACAGGGCTATACATTTTATTGTATAGCAATATTGCTTAGTTAGAAAGTTGCAAAATTAAGCCTGTCTTTTGAGCTTGGCAACATTTAATTGATGGAGGTATGGGACCTAATAACCAAGCAAGGGCTTGAAACAGAAATTTTCTAAAATTGATGTCTAAAGCATTTTATTATCTAGTCCTGCACTAATGCTGCAGGTCCTGCATTAGGTAGATTCACATTTGGTATTCAGTTTATATATTGATACTACAAATATTTATAATGCTATCAGATAATTTTCTTTTTGATTTCATTTGTATAGCTGCCTTTAACTTCAATGGCCATATTGGGGGCTTTGGCTTGTTAAACAACTCATATTACTGTAGGTTTAGAACATTAAGTTAAACACATTCATACTTCCCTTCTAAGGGGATAGAGAATTACTCTCGTTAAAGAAATATTACCCACCCCCGCCTGGAATTGAACCCAGGATCTGACAGAAAATACTTTTTTTTCTTTTCTTCATATGGAGTTCTACATTATCTCTATGTTGAGAAGGATGAGAATTACTTAATGAATATTAACTAAAAATATAGCTCATAGATTTAACATGCAGCAGGGTATTTTATTAATTTAACATTAAAGTTTAACTGCAATGTACAAATCACAAATTACTCACCGTTTATAATCACCTTAATAACCTAAGATTATAAAATTAATTTTACAGTAAAACTTCCATTTATATATTTTAAGAGATCTTAGAAACTGCCAGTCACTATTTTACATCGCTAACATCAATTAGCCCAAACACTGCTAACATTAAACAAGATTTTTTTTTTTTTTTTTTTTTTTTTTAAATGGGAAAATAGAAATGAAATGTGCATTAACATGATTATGGCATTTGGCTGTTGCACTGAATTTCAGTTTTTCTAACAAAGTATATCCAAGATATACTAAATATAGCAGCATTACCAATTGGTCAATAGTTGGTAATAACTATGTTACTATTAACGGATACTAAGTACTTACAAATTTAAGTCGCCATTAAGCTATTCCCTTAATGAGGAGAAACATTATCACAGGATTAAATGTTACTAGCTTAGTGATTACAGCAACCAGATGCACAGCAGGCATGTTACTAGCTTAAGGTTTACAGCAACTAGATGGACAGCAGGAGACCCGTATTCAAATTTCAGCTGTGACAATGTATATTTTTCAGCTGGTTCCAACTGCTATTGCTATTCTAGTTCTATAAATTGCTAACTGCGTTATCCATTATATTACCATATTTATCTGAATACAAGAAGTCTCCCATTTTTCAGATTTTAATTTTTGAATAATTGAGCATATCATCTACATGTCTATATTAAAAGAAGACATGTTTAAAAGGCATGCAAAAAGAAGAGTTTTTAAATGAAATTTAAAGCTTTGCCATATATTTTGAACAAACTAAAGTACACAAGCTGATTAAGTCCCTTTTTTTTCCAATTCTTTTTTTATTTTTTTCTGAATTTGTTCAGAAATTGCGATGATGGATATGATTTTGTATTTAGACAATATTTAATGTTTTTACCTAATTTGAATGTATGCAGAAATTTGCATTGTGAGCAGGAGAGACAGAGAAGAGAGAATGGAAAAGAAACGACTATGAATATGACTTTCTATTTAGGACCAGTTTCCACCAACAATGATAACTTTTCCTGTTATCCTAGTTTATATAATAGCTGACATTATATAATAGCTGACGGGGAATTTAAGAAGCATGTTCCACCAAGAGGTTGTAAACCCTGTTAATATAATAGTCGACTAGATGTATATCTAAGATAACATCCATAACAAGTGAGAACTACCATCCGCCATTTCCGGTTTTTCCTTCTTTCAGCTCCTCTTTTGATGTTAAAACAGTGGTTGCACAGGATTAAAGTGTGAAGTATCTAATTTTTGTGTTTAACTTATCAGCGAAGAAAAATGTCTGCAGGAGAGAGATCACCCTCCGTGGTGTAGTGGTTACCATGCTAACTTCATATACCCAAGGTCACAGGTTCAAGCCAGGCGGAGGAAAAATTCTTAGCATGGCTTCCTTCGGAAGGGAAATAAAGCTGCTGGTCCCGTGTCATAGATTTATTGCACGTAAAAGAACCTCAAGCCTGATAATGAGACGGCCTCTGAGCAAAATTAAGTGGTCTTTCACGCCCAGTATAGAATGGGACACTGAGAACCAAAGCAGTTAAAGAACATCCATAAATAACACGCCATTTCATTTCATTTCCGCAGGAGAGAAAAAAACTGTTATATTTTGGATAGGAATTGCAATACTTGCTCCTTGTTCTAAAATAGAATACAGTACTTTTAATCATATCAGGTACTGTGATGCAAAAAACAATTTGTTGGTTGTAGCTTATTATTTTAACGATGGCTTTCTAATAACTTACTTCCAGCTTCAAGGTTTCCACAATTATGCCCGAGGACTCTGTAGGAGAGAAAAACATCAATTTGCAGCACCCAATATGCGAACACTGAACTTTTGGATGAAAACACAGAATGGTAGCCTTTCTGATCGAAAGTAGTCAAGACAACTGTGTATAAGGTGGGACCACATCACAAATTTTGCATCATTATGTACATTGAACTAATTGCTTCATTGTCTGAACTTTACCAATGGTCTTCTATTTCTCTCGTACCACACAATTTATCATTATTACCTTTATACATTGTCATTGCCCATAGCTACATTATTCGTTATGGCACCATGTTTCTGTTTTACTTCACTAACTACAATTTGGATTCGCAAACGATGGGAAATGGCCGATAAGGCTTTAACAGAGTTTGCAAGCCTCAACAATCATTACTTCGGTTGGTGATATGCAATCATTACTTCGGTTGGTGATAAAAGAATATAAGCACATTATCAACACTGGTTTGATTAACGGTTTTAATACTGATTTTATAAATAAAAAAATTTAGAAGTTTAAATATAAAAAAGCTATTAAAGATATTTGTATGCTTAAGAAAATAATATATAATTAGATTTTTAAAAAATTACTCATCACCCCTGGGCAAATAAAAAATTTGCAAATATTTTCAAAGAACATGGCATAATACTGGTTCCTCATAATAAATAACAGTATAAAAAATTTGTTAAAAAAAGATGAAATTTCAAAAATAAAAAATCTGGCATTTATCAATTAAATTGTTTAAATTGTGACCTTGTTTATACTGGTAAGACTAAACTTCATTTGGAAACCAGAGTAAAAGAACACTTTAAGAATATTAAATACATACTAATTGATAAATCAGCTGAAGCAGAACATTTTTGGAAATTTAATCATGAAATAAATCCAGATGTTAAATGGACCCATAGATTTAATGGTTTGGGAGAAAATATTTATATTGAAGTATAAAAATCATGCAATGAATTTTGATATACCTCCAACTGACTCTCTCACCAAATTTGTTTTGATTCCAGTAGTTAGTAGTACATAATACATAATCCATCTAGTAGGAGTAACCATAACAATGTAAATGAACAAAAACCAGACCAAAACTGCGACGAAAAACAAAATTTATGGTGAGGATGCAATAGATACATTTATTGTGAAACTAGTCCAAGGACTTCAAAAGATAAGTGAAGATTTGTTACAACTATTAATTATTAGATTAATATTTGTGTTACTTCACTGTTACTAGCTTCTTTTTACATTTACAATGTCTTATATTCTGATAAACATGGATTAGTATCAAAATTTAAATGCTTGGAAATCCTCAAGGAAATGCCATTTAAGAACACAGCCACTACCGACAAATGGTCAATAAATTAAATAAACCAGTTTTATATTTAAAGGCAGACAAAGGGAACAAAATAGTTATCATACATCAATTTGACTATAATCAAAGGGTTGAAAAGTTACTCCAAAAACAAGAATACACTACTATAACAAAAAATTCACTTCAGAAATATATCGAAAGCACTGTGAAAACTATTAAAGAAAGCAGCATAACCCCAAACAAGTTGAAAAATAATATAATAGTAAGCAACCCTAATTTGCCGAAATTGTCGCGTTTACCAAAAATCCACAAGAATGATGATAGCATGCATCCAATCAACAACAACATAGATGCCCCAACTTACAAATTAGCAAAATGGCTGGTAAAAGAATTTGAACAGATTGATAAATTTGAAACATTAAGCTTAAATAATTCTTTGGACTTTGTAAAGAAAATTGAACATGTGATTAAAACCGAAGAGGTGATGGTATCATTCGATGCCAATCCTTGTTCACAAGCATCCCTGTAGGAAAAATTCCAAATTTATTAAAACAATGGCTCAAGAAAGTTGACATGACACCAGAACAAATTGAATACATCACATTGACATATCTTTGCATTAAACAAAATAGCTTCTCATTTTCCAACAAAGTTTTTCGACGAACTGCAGGTTTGGCCATGGGTATCTCTCTCTCTCTCTCTCTCTCTCTCTCTCTCTCTCTCTCTCTCTCTCTCTCTCTCTCTCTCTCTCCTATGTTACCTAACTTATAAATGAGCAATTTAGAAATCAAAATCACTAAAGCCTTCCCAGAGATCTTCAAATCCTGGCACAAATATGTGGATAATGTGTTTGCCATTGTTCCTTAAAAACTAATGGACGATGCAATTAAGTTGTTGAATTTACAAGAAAAATCTATAGTGTTCACCATGGAAGAGGAACAAGACCGATTGTTGCCCTTCTTAGATCTGAAAATCATGAGAACTGAAACAAGCTTAGAATTTGGCATATGCAGAAAAGCAACACATGTTGACAGTTAAATAAAACGCAACCAGTTCAACCCAGTACATCAACTTGCCATCTTTCATAGTCTGGTTCATAGGCTTATCAATGTCCCTTTGAATGAAACAGAATACCAAAAAGAATACACACACATTCATCAGGTTGCCCAACTGAACAATTACAATACTAACATCATAGACAAATTAATCTACAGACACCAAAGAAATAAAAGACTACATGAAATCACCACTCTGGAAAAACTGGACAAACCATCCCTGAAATTTTGCAAATTTACTTTTCACCCAAAAATGTTCTGGAAATTCGAAAGGATTTTTAAAGACTTCAATATAAAACTGGCCGCTCAAAATAGATACAATATCTGGAACTTATTGAATCACGCTTTGAAAGATACCACACCGAACACTAAAAAAATCAGGAATTTATAAAATGAGCTGCCGAGACTGCAATAAAATTTATATTGGAAAAACAAAACAAAATTTGGAAACTAGGATGAAAGAACACTTGATAAGCATAGGGTACAAGCATGTAGACAAATCTGCAGTAGCATATTCATTTTTGGTCTGAAAATCATAACATAAAGGAAGAAATAGAGTTAATTAAATGTGTAAAAAAAAACCTTTGGAACAACAAATTTGGGAAAATATCTTTCACCAAAGAAGAAGACTCGCTTATGAATTTTGAGATCCCCACTGTTGATGACATCATCCTGTTGACAAGAATAGAGGGCAACACAACACCAAGCTGCACACAACCACCTGTTGCATGTAGCGTCAGTTATCCCCGGAACTGAAGATAGGGTTAAAGTACTCTGAAACTGGTCTTCCCAAACGAAGGCAAAGTTGGAGCAAAAAGTTTAAAAAGGTGACTCATTACATTTAAATTTAACGGATTAGTATCTTTACACTCTTTAATCCCAGCAAGGGAGCTTGGTCAATGCGATGGATGACATCCTTTTGATATAAAAAAGACAAAAAGAACATGGGGGCTTCCTGAGTACTCTTATTGGAAAAATAATATATTTAAAAAAATAAGAAAATTGAGTTTTTATTTATGGATGCTATTTAATTGCTGTGGTTCTCAGTAGTCCACTCAATAATGGGCATGAAACCTCAATTATTTCAAAGGCCCTTAAGATTTGAGGCTCTTTTATGTCCCAAAAAACTACAACATAGGATAACTGGTTCTTCTTCCTATCCAAATTAAGCCATACTATGAATTTTTAAGAAGGGAAAAAAAAAAAAAAAAAAAAAAAAAAAAAAAAAAAAAAAAAAAAAAAAAAATGGTGCTCAGCCAGTTTTGAACCTGCAACTTCGGAAACACAGAAAGCATATTATCCCTATGCAGTGGTTGACTATAGGCAACAAGCATCCTGCATATAGTAAAGTGTTTCTAGCATGTCTTTTACCTTCACGTTAAGAGGAACCCACCAAGTCCATGCAACTCAAGCAGCAGTGTTGAGAAACAACTAACAGAAAAATACAGTACAAAACTTGTCCACCAGGAGCATGGCCTGTTCACTTCACTGCATTTCCCTGTGTGCACATCCTATATCCACTGTCATCACACGTGGATTTGTCTTACTTCTGTTTGATCCAGTTCAAACATGAATAACATTAGGAATGTTTAGAAGTGTTTTAGTTTTATTTGAAGTGCTTTCAAAATGCAATATACAGTACTACAGGGTTTTTGTGTGATACGTATGTGCTTATATAATCTTGTAGGGAAATTGTAAGGCACTTTGAAATAAATTTCCTGGCAGGCATGTTACCAGTAGACAGGCTCTTTGTTTACTTGTATATAAATTCAGGGAGACAGGGTCAATTTGTGATAGAAAAGACAGGTAAACAAGCATGTGCTTACAGAACAGAAATTAGACAAAATTGGAGAAAAATTAATAGTCACCTCGAAAATATCTTAGGAGCCTTGCAAAAGAAAATACCATTTTGATAGCTTCAGCATGGAAAACAACAAACTTTTAGAACTTAAACCATACAAGCTTTTTTTATTTTTACATTATCATTGTAAATTTATCTAATAATTTTGAGGAATGTTAATGATGGAACAATCGAGCCATAATTAATACTGTTCAGTAACGAAGCATGATTTCCATTTATTTGGTCAGGTGTAATCACAACACCACTGATATGTTACAGACAAGCCTTCTTTCGTTCATGAACTCCCCTGCATAATCAAATAATCTGATGTGTTACACTCACATGACTTTCCCTAGCTGTTCTACAAACTTCTTACATAAGATTATTCTTCTTTCTGCACCTTGTTAATCGAGGTATTCAGCACAATGTTCTTATTACTTAGTTCCTTATAAGTAGGAAGAAAATAAGGGAATATACTAGGCTAAATCGATAGTCAAATATTTTAAAAGCTTTTGTTATGTGATTGTCATTACAAATCGCTTCTTTTCTTAAATAGGAGTAGAACAAAAGAAAAACGGACACTCCCGTCTGAGAGAAAAGTATAAGTACTTCACAACTGAAATTAATAACAATGAATACCTCGAAAACGGTAAGCTCCACGAAAAAAAAATGTATATGACGTAAATTGTGTATTAACAAGGCCCACATTTTTTGTATAATAAGTTTTTGTCTCTCTCTTACGGTTTATTATTTATGCTAAATTAAGCCAAATTCATCCAGAATAAACAGGTCTTCAGAAGCTATTCCCAGAAAATTCAAGATATACATTTTATTTGTCAGGTAAATATCTTTAATATACAATATTTTAATCAAAATCGTTAGAGCCATTTTTAAGGAAATCATCAAAATTTTCGATAAAAGTTCCATATAAAGGATAGTTTAGGGTGGGGGGGATTTTTCTCAAAATTTTCGTGAAGCATTCCAGGAAGATACTGAACTTTAATACCAAGTTTGGTATTTTAACTACTTTTCGTTTTTGAGTTATCGTGTTCACAGACACACACACAGACCTTTTTCTGGAAATGCTTTTTTTGGATTCAGGGGGTCCTAAAACATATATTTCCAGTGAAATCTGCACATTGAATTTTTGGGTGGAATGCAATACTTCTCTATCCCTATGTACATTGTACATACAGGGCTAGAGAAAGTAAAAATTGGGGTATGGTGTGCAATAAATGGATACAGAATAAGGCCAATTTTTATTGAGTAGCATAAATGCAGAAAGACACAGAAATACTATACTGGCACCATGTTTAGAACAGCTGAGCGACGTTGAATGTCTGTCTGGATACTTCCAGCAGGATTCTACACCATGTATACAGCTGATGAATCATAGTTTATTGCGGAAATTTTTAAGGATAGAATTATTACTAGTTAGGGTTTATGGGCCACTCGGTCCCCTTATCTTACAGCATGCGAGTTATATTTATAGGGGACAACTTAAAAAATTAAGTATACAAAACTAATCCCTTCACATTGTAGGAATTAAAACAAAATATCAGGACAGAAATTGTTATTTTGGAAGCTAAGCAAACGCATGTGAATGAAAATTTCCTCATAAGATGCCATAGATGTACTGATGGAGATAGACAGTATTTCCAATATCTTCTGTGATAAGGTATGTTTTGTGTTTATTCTGATAATTGTTAATGTGATTTTATTTGACGTCCAAGCATGTGAGATTGGGTGATGGGCTGTACAACTGTCAGCCAAGTGTACAGTACGTGACCGAGAGATGGACCATGTGCCTGAAGGCAAAGTTTTGTAGCATACTGTATAGGAATATATATACAAATTCTTTAAGATGATGTATGCTGCAAAATGGAAAATAACATGAAGTACCTACAGCAGGTTCTGTATCCAGAGTTTGTTGGGATCGTCGTGTCCAGGCATTTTCTTTGGGTAGAGGAGCTGGTTCAACTCTCAGTGGAGCTGCAAGTTTATCACTTGGTCCTTCATCATCACGATCTCCATAATCACTACCACTTTTAGATCTGCACATAAACATTAAGATTAATTAATATTTCAAGAGCATATAGATAAAAAACACTTGACATATCAAAATCTCTACTTTGTAATAGGATTCTAAAGAGTATTACAAATCCTTAGAAAACAGGAAAAGGAAACAAACAAGCAGGAAAGCTAGGATATTTAGAGCCAATGGTTGCAATTAAATGCACATGCATGATTACATCAGAAAACTTACAATGATAATACATTCTTTCCTTTACTTCTTTTTCCAAGGAATACTCAAATGTTAACACAAAAGCCAATCTTATAGTAAAATTGCCATTACAACATTCTAAACAATAAAATATATACACTACGAGAGGGGAAATACTTAGGCAAGAAACCACAAAATTTACACATGCATTATAAAAATCTTAGGAAAACTTGGAACATAAAAAATTTGTTTATTTGCAGGCAACAATATTTTTTCCTATGATGTAAATACAATATTGCTTAGCAGAATATCTAACAAATACATTTAATTTCTTGGGAAAATGCATTTATTGAAACAGCAGGATTCTTGGGTAAGACAGTGAAGTTTATATATGTCGACATAATGGGGAAAAAACATATTTCCCAAATTGAAGGCATGTTTTTTTTTTCAAATCCTACAGGTTGTCTTGAATTTGTAATATAAACTTTCTGAATAACACACTAAAAAGACTTCAAATACATATGATAATATCTGGAACATATTAAATCATCCTTTGAAAGATAACACACCAAAAATTAAACAACTGGAGTTGCAACAACATTTATATTGGCAACAAAAAAGAGAAATTTGGAAACTAGTATGAAAGAACACTTCAGATGCATTAGGGTACAAGCACATAGACAAATCTGCAGTAGCACATCACTTTAGATCTGAAATTCATAGCATAAAATAAAATAAAAAAATCAATGAGAGAGATATAGAGAGAAGAAGAAGTTTCAAGTTTCCACCATGGAAGATATCATCCTATTGACAAGAAGAGTAAAGGGCAGCACAACACAGAGGCCACAACCACCTGCTGTAGAATCAGTCAAACACGGAATTGAAGATAGGGTTATGGTACCCTGAAACCATTCTTCCTAATCAAATGGGAAATGGAAAGTGCTTTAAAGGTTGGAGTAAAGACAGGTTAACAACTACTATGAACGGTAACAAGAAAAACAACATACTTTAAAGAAGCATTCCTAATTGACAAAAATTTCGCAGGACCAAGTAACTGGACAAAATTACTTGGCCAAGGTTTAACCTTATCTTTCTTGGGCATGGCATATTTGATAAATACTGTGCACATTAAACTCTTTGAAAAGATTCTAAGCAGCTGACATGAAACAACCACTAGAGCTCACTCTTGTCACAATTCTTTCAAATTCTGATGCTGGCTAACCATTATTTTGGCTGAATTGACAATGTAAAATTACATTTTATGTAATGTTTCATTCTGTTGAAAGAGAGATTTTTTTTTTTTTAAATCCTGTTTTGCAAGTCTCTCAAAAATGTTTCCGATTAAGTGACTAAATTGTGATGGCATTGTTCAGTATATACTTTTAAGTTATCCTTCCAAATTTACTAACAGAGAGCCTACAATCTCTTATTAGAAATTGCACTGGCAGTAGGAATAACAGTAGAAGAAATACATGACATTAACTTAGGAATAGAACAAATGCCTTCACTTTCAATGGAGAATATTATAAACAAAATTCTGGTTTAGCTTTGGATAGCTCACTATCATTATTAGCAGTCCTTTTCAGGAGCAATTTGGAAACCAGTCACACAGGCATTCCCCTGGATATTCAAATTATGCTATCACTTTGTGGAAAATATTTTTGCAGTAGTCCCAGAAAATCACTTGGAAGATGCATTAAAACTACTAAATCTGCAAAAAGTATACAACACACATAATGGGCAGTATGAATAAAACCCGAGTAGTTATTCATAGTTTATTTTCACGAGTATGAGAACATTTTGCAATTATATACTCAACCTGGTGAGAACATTCTTATTTTCATATGAATAAAAAGATTCTACCGTACACGATTATATACTCATCTCCACAGCCTTGTAATGCGAGTATATACTCAGGCAAGCCTCTCATTATGCCCTCATCCTTGATACATGCACTTGATTCTTGTGGCTTGAGCTTTTGCATAGCTGTTGGCACCATATTGGTCGTTTAATTTATTTCTTGCTGAGATACCTACGAATTGAAAATGGATTTGCCCTAGATAATGTTTGCAAATTTGCTCAGAGAATATCCTGTGAATTCAGCAAATCACAGCTTCCAATGATAAGAAGAGTAAAAGCGTAGAAAGATGAAAATAAAAATTGAGACTGTGTGTGGCAAAACTGTGGATGACCGTGCAATTATAAAAAAAATAAACATAAAATGAGAGTGAAACAAAAGTGTGATATACGTAAAACCGGGAATAAAATAATCGTCAAAAAGATCGAGATGCTCAACAGAGACTTGAATCTGACAATTTCTGGAATGCCAAGTAAGTCCTTTTTGTCTGTAAATTGAATATGTACATGAGTAAATTGCTTTACTTGAGTTTTTTGGAGCGCAGTTAGCCAAATATAAGCTTAGGGCCATAAGCTACAAAGCGACAAGTATCGGAGAATACTCAATTCTTTTTTTTTTTAAATGCTGCATGGAGTTAGCTTAGATTTAGCTCCCGGCATAAATGCAAAATTTTCGAGGCTTGGGTTCCGACATTTTAAGCAGGATTACTCAAATATGGGTAAGCTTGTTTGCCCTAATAGCTCCAATCTAAAATTAGATTTTTAAAAAATGAAAATTTTCATTTTAACTGAATCAGGCCCTCCTAGGTGGTGTATTTTCATTTGATTCAATTAGCAAATTAATACCACTATTTGTTTTAAGTATTCCAGGAGAATGCAGTTATGGTGTTGAGGACTGGTGTGTTATAGTGTCAATGGAGGACAATATGCAACATTGGACAGTGGGGAGCTAATTTTGAGATGCAGGAGGATAGATGCCTTCCAGACCAATCTCAAGGAACTTCAGAAGAATTACCCTCCAGCCTCCACTGCTGGTCCATAAGAGTAGGGCCCCCACTATGTACAACCCAGCTTTATAACCCTACCATAGGTGTAACTACCCTTGGTCTCCCATGATGACTCACCTTCATTGGAATATTAACCCTTGCCAGGCTCCCAGGGAAGCTATGTGGTAAATGAAGTACACGTCGGAGTGGAGGGCTCTGCACCTTTGGCTTTCACATAAGGAAGCTGCACTGGAAATCGTGGGATAGGAATAACAAAGATACAAAAAGATCCTTGGTGAGGCAGGATGAATAAAGCTAAGCTCTTAAAACTAATATAAACAAGCCTAAGAGGAGGAACAAGATGCATGCACATATGCAAAATACACAGATGCTTGTAGATATGGCATGGCCCAGTGGGGAAAGTGAGATGATGGTGCATTGACTCAGGACCCCAGGTGCACCAAATTCGTACCTACCACAATATGCCTCTGGAGGGAGGGTTCTTGTGGATAAACATCTCTACCATTCCATTTTGAGCATCCGGAATACATCTAATTGGTCCAGGATGTCATTTAGTAGAACAATCCAAAACATGTTTCTAAGTTGTGCAAGAACTATTTGCAGAAGAAACAAGAGCAAGAAGAGTTGAAGGTAATGGAATGGCTTCCATAATCACCTGATCTGAATGCATAGAACTTGTGAGCAGAACTTAAGAGAACTTCAAAAAGTATCTGCATGGGAAATCCTTCAGATATCACAAATTTTGAAAACATCGAGTGAAAAACTTGTTAGCAGAATGTACAGAATTACAAAAGATGGATTTTTTACAACCCCGCCAAAAGACGAACCCATTTTTCATGGTTCAATTAATATGAATTATTGCTATGCAATACATGTTAATATTATAGAATAATATATCTGGTATAAAAATGAATTGTTTCTCACCTAACTCATTTGGTTCATTTGTTTTAATTATTCCTTCATTTGCTTAAAAACAGCTTAGTGTCCAAAAAACTTTACAAACCCCTATCTAAGGAAAATATTTTAATTTCCCCCAAGATTCATTTAATAGGGGAAATTACATTTTTTTTTACCTGAGAGAGGAGTCTTCCTTAAAAGGGGGCTTAGTTTAAGGTTAAGCACATTCAATTGCCAGAAATAATATGCAAATTGTGTTCTTAGGTAGCTTAACAGTAAAACTTGTTTATTTTTAGAAATTTTAAATTATGCACACATGTAATAGGAATTTAAAGAATAAAATGAACAAAACAAAGATGTTTCATGCTCAGCCATTTGAGCTTAACCTGCAACAACCAAAGTGGATATCAGATTTACATACTTCATTTGATATGAATTCAGGCTGATTCTTCAGTATTACTGGTAAAGAAACAAGACATTAAAGTTAACCATCATCAGCGAATCTTAATTTCTATTTAATATGCCAATTCTTTCATTATATTTGTTACTTCAAATCTGTTTCTATTGGGTATATTGCATTTGAGTAGGAATATTTAACATGAACAATATATCTGAATTTAAAATGCAGCATAGATTTAAATCTCCTTTTGACAGAAGAATTGGAGTGTTTGTTTACTTTAGTGATGTATTGTAGTGAAGGTAATCAAGCTCAAGCTAGATAGGCGAGAGCAAAAGCAAAGCGAAGAGGGGAAATTTTTATTCATACCAAACAGCAAGCAGATGCTGGTTGTTATTTATACCACCCATTGTCCACAGATGCTTCTGATGTTAGCACACCATCATCACAACTTGCAAACTCTTCAAAGATTATGCCTATGCCCTTCTGTAACATCTCCCACTCTTCCTATATAGAAATTTCTTCTGTATTATTGTCCTTGTTTAAGATATCAGTGCAAGAGCCAAACCTAGCTTTCCTAAAGCAATGGTGTCTAGTGCAAGTAGCTGCCATGCAGCCACAACATATGAATAGCCTGAAGTGTATTTAAACGTGTATCTTGCTTTTTTTTCTAAGAAAGCGCTTGTTGCACCAGGGTTTTCCTGCACTTTGCTTTAACAGAATGAATAATTCTCAAGTCTTAAAGGCTGCAGACAGTTGGTGCGGTCTGCCATAAAAAGATCACCTTAAAATCCATAAGAGTAATATCTCAGACTGAAGAATGATGGATACCGATTACCAGAGCAATATTTCTAACCCGATATTCCATTTTGGCACCCAGGCTTTGTAGATATTTAATAAATATTTCCTAAGTCATTCATGAATTTTGCTGGAAATCTTATTTGCATGGAAGTGTATGAATATCTTTCAAACACCTCAGATTTTTTAATTTTCCTCTGAATAGCAGAGGTAACTTTTCAGTTCTGTTATTATTTGCATACAGCAGAGCTGAGAACTTTTCTTTGCTTCCTTCACCTACCATGACATTTTTTCACCACAAACTGAACAGTCCTCTAGGGTAGCAAGTTGAAGGCCACTCCTATTTTGCCAGCACTGAAAACGTTATTTGCATTGTAATTGCACAGGAGGTTAGGCAAGGTCTCCTTTTTCCAAAACTTACTGGAGTCATCTTCAACATCTGCACTTTTACAGCAAAATTTCTTTCCCATGAAAGGTTATGCCCCTTCTGGAAACGATCAAGCTAACAATTTGAAGTACAAAAGTTCTCCACACGTAAAATTAGCAGTTTAGTGAGCTTTTTCTTTTAGGATGGTTCCATCATTAGGAACATGGTCAATCTGTCTTCAAACCATTTATAAAAATGCTTTCAATTTCTTCAAAAGCAAAGCTACAAAAATTCTCCCACTCCTTCACTAAGGATCTGTAGGTACTTCTGCAGTCAGATCATATTTCTTCCCCAAATCGATAAAGCAAGCTGCATTGTTGTTTGCAACATTTTGAACTATTGTAATTTTGTAGTGGATGAAGAGCTTCCATTACCAGCCATTTTTTGGGAACAAGAAATACATATGTATAAATGACTCTCACAAAAACAACACAACTTAACAAGCCACAAGCAGAAATAAACACAACTTGAAAGCGAAAGATATGGAAGCTAACAGGTTTGAAAATGTGACTGCAGAGCTACTTTTGCAGTTGACATAATGTGAATTAAAACCTGATCATGTGAACACAAAGCAGCACGCAGAGGCTAATTATGTATTAAAAGCATCGAAAGAGGCATTAAAATCTAGAAATGCATAGGTAGCAGTTAACTGCACTCTGAAAATCTTAATGCATTACTATGCAGAAGTTGCACAATCAAGTCAAGAAAAATATTTTCATTAATGCAGGATTCATAAAAAGCAGTTTTAAATAACATTACACTTATGGGTACATTAGTTAAAAATGGAATTTATTTGAAACATGGACTTGTTTAACCAGTACTCTACTGTGTATAACATTAACAACACTATCAAGCATAACAAATATAAATAGAAACAAATATGTAGTTTCCAAAGAATAGCTCTATACAAGCTAGAATTAAGAAACTGAACCATGTGGAATAATCAAATTTGGAGCTTTCAGTTCCATTTGTGTGATCGGAACATTCCATTATCATGGTCTAAAGTATTAGGCTTTCATTTTTTTTACACAAGCATACCAACTTGACCGATAGCTGTCAAGTGCAAAGATTAAGCAACAGAGGTATAGTATATTCTGGCACACTCAAAACAGTTATCACATTTAAGATGAGAAAACATGTGCTTCTGAAGAGTAAAAATGTGCATCAATACACAAGAGAGAATGCATGCATATAGCAAACACAAACAGGGAACACAAGTATGGGTATAGACAACGCACCTGTCATGTGACTGTGAGGACATTAGCCGGACATGATCATCCCGCCTGTCAGAGCAATTAATTTTAATTAGCAATTTTATCCTTTGTAATTGTAAATAAGCAAAAATAATAATAAAAAAAAGTATCATACCATTCGGTATTAAAATTGCCACTAAATTGAATGTGTAGATAAAGTGTACAATTTGAATAGTTTCAGTTATTTCTATACTTAAGATTTGCTGAAACATTTAAACAGAAACTGGGACAGGGACACTGCATTTATTATTGACAGTTTAGGAGAAGTCACCAAAATATCTCATCATTTCAGTAAGTATATCACAAAAACAGTTAATGTAACAAATATATACAAAGAATGGTAAAATACCTGCTATCATCAGAACGATTGTCTCTGGGAGGTGGGCGGGGGATGTCACCCTTTTCCTTTGCTAGCCTTTCTTCTATTTCCTTTTCTCTTGCTGATGTGTCAACAGGTTTTGCTCCACCAAAAATGGATGACTGAGCAGCAGGGGCAGGAGCAGCTGGTTCTTCTGGGCGAGTGCGTGGCTTCAGATTTAATCTTGGTCTTTCCCTTGGTTCCACTGCAGAACAGAACACTCAACTACTAGATAAAGGAATTTATTGTAACTCAATGCTAATTTCCAAAATTGTTCTAAATTTAAAATGAAACAATGTGGAAGAATCAGTCAGTTCAACTAATCTTACAAGTGGTTTATTTAATAAAATTTGGAGAGAAGCAATAAGTTCTCTCAACATTAATCACACTAAACATGATGGTAAGTGAAATTTCAACCTTTTGATTCTTTGTTATAACATGAAATAATTCTCAAGTTTAATCGTTGTCATATATCTAGCTTGTATTTCAATTTCAATTTTATTATTAATCCTTTAAAATCAATTTTGTACATTGTACTCTGATACAGGAAACGTCAATGATTAGATTTATATTACAACAGTTACAGCAAGTTAAATATGTACATCTGCAAATAGTACTATGTTCTGAGCTTGTATGCCGTTTGTTACGTCATTTATATATAATATAAATAGAAATGGACCTAAAATTGAGCCTTGCGGTACTCCATAAGCTACATTTAGTATGTCAGAACGAACTGCAGAAAGAGTATTAGTGTTAGTGTTTGTATATGTAATCTCTGATTTGTTTCCGGTTTGTTAGATAAGATTGAAACCAAGTGTAAGCTGGCCCTCTTATGCCAAGATCAAACAGTTTCGTTAGCAACATCTGGTGGTTAACAGTATCAAAAGCTTTACTTAAATCTAAGAATATGCCAATGGCTTTATCTTTATTATCTAGGGCAGTTATAACACTGTTTATGAATGAATATATTGCAGTCTCAGTTGATTTTTTGTGTCGAAATCCATGCTGTGAATTATTAATTATACTATTTTTTTCAATAAATGAAAGAAGTTTGCTATACATTACTTTTGCCAGTATCTTTGAAAATATGGAAGGAATAGAAATTCGACGATAATTTGAAGCCTTAGTTTTTCCCCTTCTTTGTGCAGTGGTATGACCTTAGATGTTTTTAATATGTCAGGGAAGTTTCCACTAGTAATGGATGCATTACACAGATGAACAAGAGGTTCAATTAAATGCTCACTACATTTTTTAATGATGATATCTGGGATGTCATCAATACCTGATGAATATGTGTTATTTAATTTGTTTATTATGCTAAGCATTTCTTCAGTTGTGACCTCATAAAGGTAGATAGAGTTTACAATGCTGGTAGTACTGGTCCTCATTGGGGTATTAAAGTCCATTGTTATTTTGAACCTATTTTTTAATTATTTCCGTAAAATAAGAGTTAAAACACATGGCAACTTGACCTGCATTTGTAATCTTTCTATTATTATGGTCAAGTTCTATATTGTCTTTTGTATAACTCATTCTGTTAGTTGTCTGATTTACTATTTGCTATATAGTTTTAGTTGTATTATTAGAATTTTTAATATGATTAACATTACTATTTATTTTTGCTTGTCTTATTACTTTATTTAGTATGCGTTTATAATTCTTAAAATAATTATCAAATTCTAATGTTTTAATAATCTTACTTAATTCATATAATAATTTTTTTCATTCACATGATTTCCTTATACCCTGAGTTATCCAACTTTTACTTGTTTTTCCATTGCATGTTCTTACCATTTTGTGAGGAAACGCAGTGTTAAAGTAGTACATAAAATTACTAACAAACAATTTAAATTTCTCATTAGTATCTAACGCATCATACACATCATGCCAGTCTTCTCTGCTCAAAAGATAATTCATATACAGAATATTGTCTACACTAAATATTCGTTTTTTAATCTGTGTTGATTTAAATGTTACAGCTTTGTTAGTGTATTTGAATTATTTGTGCCTCATGATCACTAAATCCTGTGTTTAGTACCTGCACTTTGTACTTACAGTTTTCATTAATTATAATTTGATCTAGCGCTGTTTCTGAGTGGTTAGTTATTCTTGTTGGGGATTTTACAACATGGATTAAATTATAGCTTTTTAGAAGGTGTAGAAGATCTTGTTTCTCTTTACGGTCGTTAAGAAAGTCAATATTGAAATCACCGCATAGTATAACTTTTTTATTAGTTTTTACGAGTATGTTCAACATTTTCTCTAGGTTTTTTAGAAAATTATTACTATTTGGAGCACAGTATAGAGCAATTGCAGTAATGCCTAGTTCTTTCAAATCCACTGCTGCAATTTCGAAGTCACCTTCTCGACATAATGTTTGGCATGTACTTATATTTATGAAGTGAATACCCATTTTAACAAATATGCATACTCCCCCTCCAATTTTATTAGTTCTGCAATAAGCACTAGCTAATGTATAATTTGGTAACTGTATGCAATCAATTTCATAATGTTTTAACCAGCGTTCTGAGATACACATTATACCAACCTCTTTCAAATCTGTATCTAGTAAAGTTTCCATATAGTTTAATTTATTTTGAATAGACTGTACATTTTGATGTAAAATTGTTAGATAGGGTGATCCTTTAGGCTTCCTTGCAGTAACACTTACCTCCAACTGTTTTGCTTGTTCTATACTATCTGTATAATTGATGTATGTCGTCATTGGAGCTGTTGAAATAACGTCTTCATCTCTCTTCAGTAGATGGCCAGATTCCAGCTCTTCATTGTGTTGATCTTCAGAATATTTCACTCTTACAACCCTAGTGTGTGGTCTATTAAACACTTTTACACTTTTATTAACAGTCACTGAAATATCATCCACCACTTTATCAGTTTCCTTTTATCACAGAATTAATGACGTCACACAGCAGCACTCCAAATGTCAATTCCTCTGCGGTTGAAATGAACCCCATCTCATCCAAACTCCTTATCATCTAGCCAAAAGTTTCCGTCGTTTGTGGAACACATCCAGTTTAGTTCTTTATTTATTCTCATTACCTTTCTTTTAGTGGTATCACGTCGTCTTAAAATGCTACTGATAATTATCTTGACTCTAGGTACCTCGGATTGTATATAGTTAATATCCATGGTATCTCCCTTGATTTCTTCAGCACATACACTTGGTCTTATATTGTTGGATCCTGCATGCACAATCATGACGTCGGGCTTGCATTCCTTTAGATTAAGTCCTTTAATTTGATGTTTAAGTTCGTTTAGTTTAATCCCTGGAAAGCATCTCACATCAGGTCCATGGCTTTTGCACATCTGCCCTGCAAACTTTATCATGGAATCTCCTAGTACTAGAACGTCCAGTGATTTGTTTCTTTCGGCTCTTAATTTCGGGGATCGCACTGTTTTCTGTACTGGCTGAACTCTGTTGTCTACCAGCACCTCAAATCTGTTTTTCACTGCTACTCCTTTGGCACTCGATTGCTTTGAGTTGGCTCCGAGCACCTCCTGTCTCTTTTGTGTAGCACTTCGGTATATCCGTTATTCGTACTTTTAATTTTCGCTTGTAAAATTGCGTTCGCCCCTTTTACTTCTGTAATTTCTTTTTCTAGTGCTTCTATTTATTTTTTCTCAAGGTATCAGTTTGTGCTTTATTCTTGTTTAACATTTCATACTCTATTTTCAGAGCATTAGTCTCGTTTTGGAGTCCTGTTATTTCCTTCTGTGCGTCTCTCAAGTCTTTATTCAAGATAATGACAATTGTATGTAGCGATGACGCCATTTCCTTTTCGCGCGTACCTTTGTTTGCCGGTTCACTTATACGCAGATTAGTTGTTTGTTTCTCCGAAATGTCTTGATCCCTCGTGTTCCCTACATTTTCACACCTTCCTTTACAAATAAGGCTTGATTTAACATTACCTCCACAAACTATATCGCTGTATTTACCACTGTTATCGATGCTTTTAAGCTGCATGCTTCGGGTTACTACACCACTCGCCGCCATCTTTCATTTCTTAGCCATTCTTTGTAAAGCATATTTGTTTTCTTTGATATACAAGGGATGATCAGAAACCAAGATTACAAAGCCTGCCGTGAAACGAGTATATTTTATTTCATACAACCAATACAGCCATCTGATAGTACACACATGAGGTCATTTTTCCACATATAGGCATATCAATTGCTTTGTGGGATGAGTTAGAATATTCCCTCCAGCTAAAAATCCTGTCCTTTCGTGTACAACCATGGTGCAAAGTGTTACACCTCATCTTAAGCAAATCCTTGGCCTCCTAGGTGTTCAAGTGAGAAAAAAGGTGAAAGTCACTTGGAGCAAGATCCAAGCTTAGGGAAGGTGGTGGATGTTATCCCAGTGAAGCTGCTCCTACACTGTGGTGGCCTACTGGGCTGTATGAGATTATGAAGGAAGATGACATTTGTTGAGGAGTCCTGGCCATTTCCTCCTAATTGCTTTATGCAATGTAATGGTCTTGCAGTGTCCATCAGCGATCATTGTGTCCTCTTTCCAAAACTCCACAAATAAGACACCCATATTGCCCAAAAACATTGCAGCCATCACCTTCCTGGTAAATGGCTTGACCTTTTACTTCCTTGTCTTTAGAGAAGAGGTTTGTTTCTAATCCTTGAAGACCAACTTACTGGTGGTGGATCCATGTTCCATCACACGTGAATGCTATGAACAAAACTGATCCCTTGCTAGGAAAATAGTTGTAAAAGTTGCAAGACTTCCATGTGCTTCTCATGTTGGTTGGAATTCATTGGAAACAAACTTTCCAGGACTGCAGAATCTCATGAACAATGCGATCAATGCTTCCAAAAGACATTCCCAGTCTCACCATGACATATGTCTAGGGACCCATCGCCCTCCGTGGTGTAATGGTTACCATGCTGACTTCATACGCCCAAGGTCGCGGGTTCAAACCTGGCGGAGGACGATGGATTTTTTCGGGTATAAAAATCCTTAGCATGGCTTCCTTCGGAAGGGAAGTCCCATGTCGTAGATTTACGGCACGTAAAAGAACCTCAAGCCTGATAGAGAGGCCTCTGAGCAAAATTAAGTGGCCTTTCACGCCCAGTATAGAATGGGACGCTGAGAACCACAGCAGTTAAAGAGCGTCCATAAATAACATGGCATTTACATTTTTTTGTCTAGGGACCCTAGAAAATGGTGAATAAAATTCAAGAAAATCGCTAAAAAAGAGGTGTATGATAAAAGTTGACATAAAAGGCTTATACATGTCGAATGCAGTAGATAATCTTTTAAGACATGAAATACCATAAATATTAAGACTGCCTCAAATTATTAACAATTTTAACACTAAATAAAGCTAAACTATAATACAATAATGCATACAGTGAAATGCTCTCTTAACATTTGTATTATAATGTGATTTTTTCTTACTTTTCAAAGTATTTCTCCATCATTATTTCCACAATTTGTGGCTTTAAATTAGTACATAAATCTGATAATACATTTCCATAGTGGGAAAAGGCATGCTCAGCATCAACATTGGATGGTGGAATCGATAGTGTCTGCATACTTTTCTCAACAAATGTTGGGTATTCATTCCTCATTGCCAGCAATATTGTCACAATATTAATTTGGTCCCTATTTACAGCAGCATTCTTAACATTGGCCTTGAAAGCACTATATGCTTCAGCTGGTTCATGAAGCAATAAATCTTTCATCACAGGCATGCCAGCAATGACAATGCAGATTTGGACCAACAGAATTTGTTAATATATTTTGTTCACCAAATAATTTCCCCATATTGCTGATGAACTCTCACCCTTTATCCTCACATTGTAGCAGTGATAGTTGTGTGACTTTTGTGTCCTAAATTCTGGAATGTTTGTTTAATGCTGTAATTCTCATGAACTAAAGTAACAAGTTTTTGTGTTTCTTCACCCAGTACACCACTACCTACAACCTCAAATGTGCCGAGTATGCTCGATCTTTGACGTTAAGTTTGTGCACATAATTTACCTTCAAGAACCTGGATTAGATCGATAACTGATTACCAATGTTCTAAAAGAAAGGATGCTGAGGCCACTATCACATTCACATTATTTTACACAAGGTTTCTGAAATATGTGACTACAGCTTTTCTCTTGCAGTGATGAAGAAAATTCCTTAGTATCTTTAACATGTTCCTTAAGGTATTCTGTAGATTAGAACCTGAATTCAAAGTGAGTTAATACAGGTACTGGAAACAGTACATTGCTCTCATCATTTACATATTTCTGCCTTAGAAAGAAAAGAAAGCAGTGTTTTCTCTTCCTTGTGTTCATAAACATTGCCTTTGACTTGGCAACTCAGGTATTAAACTCAGGAAGAATCGCATACTGGCTATAATATTCAATTTGTGTGCCAAATATTGAATGTGCACCATACAGCCTGAAAATTGTGAATCCACACAGGCACCCATATACCGCATTGAGTCTGAAACAACTATTACAACTTTATCAAATTCAATACCGCAAGTCATTGCACTTAATATGGCACGAGAACATTCTGCCGCTGTTGCATTTTCCAGGACTTTGACCCCACCCACAAATGTTCTAGTGGTTTCAGCACAAATAAGTGGATTTAGCAGAACTACAAAAATGACTGTAGTCTCATTGCTCACGATCACCAGTGGCTTGTCCTTCACTGCCTCCTTTACAGCCCGTAAACTTTCCTCTCCAAGAACAGAACAGGAACATACTTGGAGTGCAATTTATCAGCATGAGGAAGATCCCCAGCACCTAAGAAATAAAGAGTCTCAGTAAATTCCTTGGATAGCAGCAATTTCAGTGAGGGGGAAGTAAGACTGACCAAAAAAAATTCTTTTCAAACAGCAGCAATTTCAGTGAGGGGGAAGTAAGACTGACCAAAAAAATTTCTTTTCAAACCCACTTATTTACCAGAATTAATTCAGTATTCCCCTCTCACAATGGAGAGGTGGTGTAAACAGGGGGAAAGGGTAAATCACCTCCAGAAAGTATCCTAAAATGCAGTTAGGTTGCAACATTTCCCATGCAAGAAGTAACCTTTTTTCTGTGCTGAAAGCTGAGAGTAGGCACAATTCAGGTAGAATTCTGCTTTCCAGGAATTTCCAATTAAGTACACTGCGTCCAGGAATGAGACTTTAAAAGAGGAGTTTTTTTTTAAAACTTCATGTTTTATCCTTGAAAGAACTTTAACATCATGATGCGAGAGCCTGAGGAGAGCCATAGCCTGCCATTAGGTGCCCCACCTCTACCCCCCCCCCCCACTACAGATGTCATGAACGGGGTGGAGTATTGGAGGGTGGGACATGGTAGCACCCCGCTCCCTCTCACTAGTTAATGCAGCCTTCCCAACCTTGAACTGCTACTTTCATTCAAGTAGCTCCTCAGGGACCTAACAAGGCTGAGTGAGCCTTATGCCAGGTCTCTCAGAAGGAAAAATAAAAAAATTTAAATCGAGCTTTATTTATGAGCACTCTTTAACTGCTGTGATATTTAGCATCGCATTCTATGTTGGGTGTTAAAGATTGCTTAATTTTGCTCAGAGGCCTATTCTTTCAGGCTTGAGGTTCTTTTATGTGCTGTAAATCTACATGGGACCCCCAGCTTCACTTCCCTTCCGAAGTAACCATACTAAGGATTTTTACACCAGAAAAAAATATATCATCCTCTGCAAGGGTTGAACCTGCGACCTTGGGTATATGAGGCTAGCATGTTAACCACTATACCACGGAGGGTGACACTCAGGAGAAAATCCTCACACTGGTACTGGAAATCGAACCCCAGTCTCCAGCTTCATAAATGCAGTCACATTACCACTGCACTAAGGAGACAACCATCCTAGAAAGATACTGAACTTATACCTACCATCCTAGAAAGATACTGAACTTATACCTAATTCTTCAATAAATTTTATGATAAATTCAATAAATTTAATATGTTTTATTTAGTAAAAACATGTATTTCCGATAATCTCTCTATTTAATTTTTAGGTCGAATACAGTACCTTCTCTACAGGAAGTAAAAATAGGCAATAAGTCTCATCCAAGATGAAAATGTCCCTCGGTTCATATCTCAAATCCAGCTGCTGTATTCTTCCACTGTTTTACCACTAACAATAGATACTCTACATAATTTTGTTATATATCTTTCCGATTCGATTAACCTTTACAATGGATGAGCTAAAATTTTGAATGCCAAGATACCAAACCCCCCCCCCCCCCCACAGATATTGACCTTTGGCATGGTCACCATTTGCCCATTGGATAATTGATAACTTGCTGGATGGACATTACAAACATATAACATGCCCAAAGCGAGTTTCGAACCCATGACCCTTTCATGGCAGAGCGTTGATGTCAAATGTCAACAAGACCCTGGCTAATGGGGCCGGTCAAATCCCAAGAATGTTGGCCACCTAAAAAATTGGGATTACGATAACTTTATATAACAGAAAGTCTAACACATTGGATTAAATGATACTTGCTTTGAAGGTAATGAGAGTTTACGAATGCCAAATTTCTTCCCGTTGATAATTTTGATGTTAAATGGTAATTAGAGCCAATTATAAGGAGCAGCATGATAAAACCTGCTAATCGTGAGTCATTTCTTTTACGTTAATTCAACATTTCTGAACTTCAAGTACCACCATGTTTAAGTTTGTCGTAATCCCAGCTTAAGTGCCCTTCTGCATGCCATCAACTGGCTTAGCCTTTTGCTCGAAGCTTTGAACCAGTTTCAAATTTATTTGTAATGTGAATATTGCAAATTTTAAATTTTTGGATGTTGGGCTGCATCCTGAAGCACTGGATCTAGTGCTTTCTCTGCTTTTGACCACTGAAATCTATGTGGACACAGAAATTAGAAACTCACGTGAGTAATATGGATGCTCTGTGTTCTCATTCATGGTGAACACACAATGCTGACAGCATTTTATTACACAATAACTAAAAAGAATTAATAGATATACGAAAAAGCAACAGCAATTTACGAAAATGACTTTAGCCATCGAACTTGGATAAAAAGAACAGTGTCAAAAGAAAGGCGTAATAAATAAATCAATTGCAAATGTAAATGAATCGACAAGAATGACCCCAACTGCGACAAAAGCATGCCTAAAACAGTTCTCAGCCAAAAAAGGAAACCTTCTACTAGACAAACTTCATAGTTTTAGTTACATTACACCAATGTGGCTTCAAAATGAAGTGTAATGTGCCCATGCATAATCACATGCGAGGGATAAGGGTCAATAGCATGGTTGCTTGATTTGATCATCGCATTATCTTCTTGGTTGGCAGCAACACCATTTAACTTCAATACCGCCTCCCCCACCCCTTCTAATGGCTTGCGTATTATGTGGCGTGGAGCAAAGCATAACATTTCATAAACTTTTAACACGCTGTTATCATACAGAGGGACCAGCAAATGGGGTTGCAAACAATGGGATTGTAAATGCGGGATAATACTGTAATTAATTGAAAAATAAAAAAAAAAATTGTATTTGAACTTACCTAGAATGTACTTGTACTCCTAAGATTTGCATTCTCCAATTTTTCAAGTGGAATATTTGCAACAAGGAATGCTTCTGTCTTCTTTTGCTAATTCTTCTTTTTCTTGTTTATGACACTTGTTTGGATTTCCAAGTAGTGTAGCATTTAACGTCTGACACTTTGCTTGTCCTCCTTTTAGGATTCTGCTTTCTTTGCCATGTGACTTTGTTGCCACAGTTTCCTGCAGCTATCCAGTCTATTCCAATCTACAATGGAGTTGCAGTATTTGCACATGGAAATCCATCTTGTCAAAACTCAGCTACGCGACTCTGCACAGTCACAACTTTCAACATTTTGGAAAAAGAAATCGCACTCGCATACTTTTATTTCCCTGTCAATCTCAAAGAAATTCGTGTCTTGCACCTTATCAACTATTTCACGTAAACAATAACACCAACCTACAATTCAAGAAGAAACACAACTTCTCACACACTTGGTAATAGCATCAGTGGCAACACCAATTGCACTTTGAATTCATTATTGAACTAAAAGAAAAGAAAGCAATTGGATGTAGGAAAATAGGTGCTTCTTTTTCCACAGATGGAATCGTGATTGTCTCTTGTGATCATTATGCATTACTACAGCCATTATTAACGTTCAAAAACAATGAAAAGTAGAATAGCAGATTACAAATGAGTGTTTATTAATTTTTTTTTGCGATCGTCTGAAATGGTGACCAATTTCAGGGAAATATTGTGAATTGTGGGCTAATTCAAGGAATAAACCTGCAACAATAAAACTGTGAAATGTTGCGAGTTTAAAACTGCATCAAATTATGCAACAAACATAACTATATTTTAATTTTGCCTGTATATTTCGTTTTGTCAAAATTTGTGAAAAAATGTTTTGCAAAAATCAAGGGTCCCTATATATGTGATCCTCCTGTTGTCCTCAATCAGCTCCTACTCATGAGCTGTGTTCAAATTTGTGCATGCTGTGCTGGGTCAGCCACTGTAGTCCTCAGTGACATTTTCTCTACTGGCTGGTCTCTTTCTGACAATTTTGTACCATGCTGGTAAGACATCACAGTCTCTCTATAAACCTCTACCAACTGTTGTTGAATGTCAGCATTGTTTTGCACACAGAAATTTGTGTTTACCTTACAGTAACACTGTAGGTGGCACTTGGCTGAAACTCTGCAGTTGCCAACCACATGTATTAGAATTACGCACACTACTAAGTTTGCTTTGAAAGACCAAGAATATGACCTTGTAGCCTTATCATTCCCATAATCAAGATTATGATTTATTAAAATTATAAGTGGATTAATGATATTTTAGTTCTAATTATTGTTTATGGTCCCTTCAAACATCCTAGCTTGCGAGATTGATTTTTTTCCCTACATTGTATGCACTCCCTTTGCTGATCAGATTTGAAGTCTATGTTAATGGAATCTCAAGTCATACTACTGTTATGGATGCAAGCATTATTCAAAGTGGTAATGCTATAGTATGCCATCAGAAAAATTGTTTACCATATCATGGATTTGCGAACTAGTATGATACAAGTGGATGCATAAGGTCAATTCACTATTAGCTTTGCATCATAGTTGAGAAAAGCTTAGTTTGAAAAATAAGTTGCTACCCCAAATGTTGGTAAAAGCTCACCTGCCTTAGAAATCAGACTTCAAAGCTATAAAACAATTAGTATCTTAAAATAAAATTTAAAAACATAACATTTTAAAAATAACATCAATAATAAAAGTATTGTTCTCCAGTCTACAGCTATTCATAACACAACAAAAGTGCATTTGAGGATTCTTTACATGTAACATAAGGTTGTGAGAAAATGCTCCACATCTGAAGGTTTGGCAAAGTGCATGCGCAAGCAGACAGAACTAACCAAAGACTCTCGCATAGCAACCTGCACATCATTTCCAAGAATTGTAGCTAACCTATGCAAAAAAATTCCTAGACACATTGACAATAAACTGTGAAGCACCATCCGGAAGTGATTAACACCAGTCATTTTAGTAAAGTCCTGACATGTTTTATCTTGAGTTTTGTTGCTTTTGCAAACATGGGGATGTGATTGAACAGAACATACTATAGCACGAGAAGGGAAGGTTATATGTTACTGGCAATATTCTTACAGATTCTAATACATTTAGAAATGGCTCCTCCAATTAATAGGGCTGATCTGGCAGTTTAACTTAACGATTCAGAGGCCTATCTTCAATTATTTGCATGGGTCTGCTGAGAACGTGTTCTGAATGCAATACAGTCTTCTTGCAACCTGTCCAGAGTTTTGCTGCAGCTAAGAGAATTGTTAAAATAGAGCCCTACTCTTGTGATTTTTGTTATTCATAGTATGTAGTAAGTACATTATTATTAAAATTTGAGTTTAGAACTGGACATGAATAAGTCACTCCGTCTATGTGCAAAGGATAAAGCTATTGCTTGGACAAATTCTTTTCCTCAGATTTGCATACAAGCAGTCATATGAGGTGACAATAATGGAGTGTTTGGTTGGAGACCAATGTGCGAGTTTGCAGACAGAGTATGATTTGGTTTGGTTACTGCCGCAAAGTGTGCATGCTCTGTAACAATACCAAATTCACTTGAAGGAAAATTGGAGGTCCTAGCCATGTGGTTCAAATCGACAAACATAAAATAGAAAGATGGAAATTCCATCAGGGGTGCATTGTAGAAAGCAACTGGGTCCTTAAGATGATAGATGTGGAAACAAATGAAGTGTGGATGACAATATGTCCAAATAATAATAGGGATGCAAACATGCTCTACAATTTAATTGTAGAGCAAAATACATACAGATGCCTGGAGCATTGTTTAGCACACCCTCTTCAGGAACTTTAAGACATTAGGCAGAGTATCCTGTGGTGTAGAGATTAGATTTAGTCTATAACCCCCACCGCTGAATCCTTGCACTTGACAGTTTGGTTGGTTTTGCTTAAGGTTGGCCTGCCAACTTTGCGGCATTACCAGAATAACTAGTCAACAACAGCTGATTGCAAATGTCTCTATCGTGTGTAAAGACGAATATAAAGTGTACACAGTAAATGAATGCCAATGAATAATGAAAGCAATTCGTCAGTATTGACATTAAAGAAAATAACATTGATATTATAACGTATGTAGCATACATCACTTATTTACGACAATATAGAACAAATTAACACAAAATTGCTTGTTACAATCAGGGAACAGTATGTGATTTTCACCAGTTTAGAATTTTAACGGTTCAATGCTATCCAAGTCTCCATTGTCATCATTCTTGGAAGCATCATCATCATTGTCGTCACCAAAACATATCATTAGTGTAAATGTAAAAAGAAGCTAGTAACAGAAGTAATAAGACAAATATTAATATAAAAATAATAGTTGCTACACTTATCTTTGGAATCTTTGCTTTGGACTAGTTTTGCAATGAACTCATTGCATTACCAACATAAATAAGGAAATTTAGGTTGATAATGCAATGAATTCATTGCGAAACTAGTCCAAAGCAAGGATTCCAAAGATAAGTGAAGATTTGTAGCAACTGTTGTTTTTATATTAATATTTATATCATTAGTGGTTCACATTCACCGATAATTCCGTCTAATTCTTGTGCTTTTCGTATTTTGTGCACATGATTCACTTTCTTTTTCCATTAAGCCGTGTCCACCCTCGCCACATCTTCCCGCAAAAGTCTATCCACTATAATTTGAAGGTCTTATTATGTTCCCTTACGTACAAACACCAACAACAATAACAACGAATAATACGCAAGTTGTACAGAACATCTCAACGGATATGTTAGGAGTTTGCAAACTGAGCACGTGATTGGAAATAGCCAGATACTGCAATGCTGCGGCAACTAGATCTGTTTCTGTTCTCTGACCAACCGACTGGAATACTGCCTTGTGATTGGTTCAGAAAGTCAAATGGGTAAAGCTTTTTTTTTTCTTTTTTGTTGTTGTTTTGTTATTTACGGGTGTACCAACTTAACTCCTGTCAAGTGCAAGGATTCAGCAGTGGGGGTACATGCTTAGATAATGGGCAAGTTAAGTGCTTAGCACACACAGAAATTTAGGGACAAACAGTCCAGATTTGGTTTAGGCTACAATTACTTAACAAGCGTGTTAAGTGCTTAGTGTACATAGCTATTAATTTCAGGTCAAACAGTGTACATGGTTATACAGTTAGTGCAATAGAAAGTCATTGTAATTTGGTGACTGTATAACTAGTGTAATTTACTGATGATAAGACTTGGTTCCTTGTGTTATGTGACTCAAAATGGATGACCTGGCTGCACTGCATTCTTTAGAATGGCTACCAGCACTTTTCAGTAAATAAAGAATTATAAACCTTATGTTACGAAAATGTTTTCTGGCATCATAGTAAAAAGTGATTTTAAAGCCATATTACATAAGCTGTACTTCGAAAAAATATTACACTCACATTAAATTCCTGCATAATATATTGGAAAGAACAGATGTGCACTTGTGTTACTGTTTACAGAAATGTTGAATTAGAAAATGTGTGTGTTCAATGTTTCCAAGGGTAATTTAAATCTCTACTTAAAAGACACACACAGATATATATATATATATATATATATATATATATATATATATATATATATATATATATATATATATATATATGCATATATATGTATGTATATATACACAAACATACAAACCTGAAAAAAAATTGACAAAACTAAAATAGCATAAATCCTTATAAGCTGTTTACATAAGTCAATACCTCGTTCTGGGGGAACATCTTCCCTCCCTCTTTCATAATCAGAGCCAGATCCATACGGCCGCCTAGGTGGACCAAAACCACTCCGTCCACCACCATAATCTCGGTCTCTATCTCTGTCTCCACCACGACGACTGCCAAATCTATCCCGATCCCTTTCACCATATCCATCCCTATCACTGCCATACCTTCCACCAAAACCATCTCTGTTGTCATAACCACGGTCTCTGTCATAGCTGTCTCGAAAACCACGATCTCCATCTCTGAAACCTCCACTTCCAAATTCTCGACGACCTCCACCTCTTCGGTCATACCCACCTAGAGCATTATCAAACAATTTTACGCCACAGTTTAAGATATATATACAGAGAGAGAGAGAGAGAGAGAGAGAGAGAGAGAGAGAGAGAGAGAGAGAGTTTTGTATAAATGCTACTAATTGACAAAATAAAAATCACAATAATTGTTATCTGATGTAAAATAGTTTTTTTGTAGCATCAATGAATACATCTTTTAAATTTAAAGTGACTATTTCGTCCATGACACATGATCATAGGAAGTTGCCAATCCAGTACATTGGTGTGTAAAATTCCAATCAATTGGAATATTATCTCTACCTTTTAATCTTTTTTTTTTTTTTTATCACAACTACGCGCATTTGTTTTCTCTCTGAATATGAGTGTGCAGTGATATTCCCATACATAATGGCAGAAATAACAATAGACATTAATTGCAATCATGCTTTACTTAGCCAAAATAATAGAATGTAACAATAAGAGAGATCTGAAATTTATGATATGGACATCAAATTGCAGCGACGTTGGTACGTCAAGACAAATGGGATTTTAGTAATATTCCTTGTCCATAAAGGCTAAGCATTGTTATTTTGTTCACAAAATAGTCTTGTTAAATACAACTCGAGGTACAGCTTTTCTCTACTTAATTTGCTTGCAACAAGTTGCTTGCAAAATTTATCCATAAAAGTTGGATTCACTTGTGAAAAAGTTATACCACTTAAAGAAGTCGTTGAAAGCAAGGATTTGGGTGACATGGGAGGCACATTTGGTGCCTTAATTCTCCATCCCTTCTTCGCTCAGTAAATTATTATTAAAGCATCATTTTACTGGCAATGAAATGCAAGAGCAACTTTTCACTTTTCAAGAAAATAATCCAGAATTTTTACTTCCTAAACTTGCATCTGGTACACCAGTTACAGGAAGGAAAAAGAAAAGGGGAGAGAAAGAAAACAATTATTTTAGCATCTGGTGTCTGATTTGTTTTAAATATATTTTAATGGAGACTAACAAATATGCTTTCGGTAACTGTTGCAGAAAAGCTTAATTTGGCCATAATATAGATTTAAAAGCACAAATATTACATTCCCAACATTAAGAACATTTTGGAAGACAAAAAACAATCCCAACACTATGCATTCGAACTTGCCCAAGATTTATTATTCTCAAATTCAATATATTTGGTATTAAGATCATACTCTCATTCTAATATAAGTTCTCTGGTCCTTCGTTCAGCACTTTATCCAAATAACTGTAGTGTAATAAATTAAATTTGCATATCAAAGTTGCTGTTAATGCACCATCAAGATTCTATCAATATACCAACTGTGAATGCAATTCCACATGCCAATGCAGCAATTAACACAATAATCCTAATTTTTAACTCACTTGTACACCACTTTGGTATAACATACTTTGACCACAATAGTTTTATCAACCATATACCTTAAACCAGTGATAACGGCATATTTAACCTGAGCCTTAAACTCATGTCTATATGATATAAGCAATAAAGGTGAAAACAACAAATGAATATGTTTACCTTAAAACTTTAAATCCAAGAGGAGTTCTAAAGGTTTGCCATGGTAGTGGAAAATCTGCCACTTTTTGCTGATTTGTTTCAGCCTTACTGCACCTTTCTCTTCTTGGTTTAAGATTTTACACAACAAAAAGTTTCTACTGATGGGTTATTCTTTTGCCCACAATTATCAGAAGTAACCATTTCAAAAACCAAGCATCTTGCAAAAAAGATTTTATGGACCTAACTGAAATCGTAAGGTGAATATAGAAATCCAAATTAAGTCGGATATTGTGACAACAGTTGAAAAGGATTCAAAGTCAATCAGCATGGACCATCACATTCCTTTAGTGGACACCAGAATTACTCTCAGAAGCAAAAGTAAAATCTGACACCCAGATTTCAAAGTCTTAGTGTGCCATGTATATATCATTTAGAAAAATGTGTGCACATAACTCGCACAAAATTCAGTAAAATACCAAACTGGATATAAAGTTCAACATCTTCTAAAGGACAAAACATTAAATTTTCAAGAAAATCCCCCACACTAAACCTTTATGCAGGAAATATTTTGAAACCGATTTTCTCAAAAATGACTCCCAACAAATTTGATTAACATACTGTATATTAAGATGACAAACATGACAAGACAAAAATAAATAATAATAAATAACTAAACAATAAGAAACCAATCCTAAACCATCCCATCCTAATAAAACTAACTTTCTGAGAAGAGCCTCTGAATTCCTTATTCCGAATGACTTTTGCATAACTGATAAACTATGACACAGCAATACTGAAATGTTAATGTAATTAAGAAACCTTGTACATATTTTGAATATTTGTAAACAAATTTCCTTTAAATATTACATTTTGTTATAGAATGCCAAGATATATTTTACATGACACTTGCATGTTAAAATTGTCAGCTATTATGGCTCTATATTCTCATTTCATTCTACTGCTTTATGCTGATGTAGCCATAAAAATCACCTTTCAAGAAATCCATGCTAACATGTCCTATATCATAGTTCAGATGCTCTATGTATATTTTAAGGCATGAATAAACTGTATATGTAAGAGATAAACTTACAACACAAAAAATGTAGATTTTGAAAAATACAATTTTTCATATACACACACTAGATTTAACAATTTCTAAGATATTCCCCATTATTGGTTTCAATTTTAAAATACTTATGCTTTAGTCTAGTGCAGTGCCCTATTTCCTTTCTACTTAAGGAAGCCCGTAATAACACCATTTCTCTAATTTTATCTGGATTAGCAAAAAGTAAATATAAGAATCTTTTCTAACAACAGTTTGCAGAACAAGTAGAAGGGCATGTGAATGGAACAAAATCAGATTTTAAAAAGTTTTGTTGTATTTCCCGAAACTATGCTTTTATCCTAAAGATATGGCCCAAAATGTCATTAGGGTTAGTTAGCAATTATTAAAATGGATTCAAACAAATCAGTTACTGGGTACTAAATAAATCCTGAAATACTTTCTAATTATACAGAAGTATAAAGTTTCAAACAGTTACATACCAAATATTTAAACTTGCTGTATTCTGCTGTATGACATTTTAAATTCTCTATATATATTCAATAATAGAGAATTAATCCCATGTCACTTAATATTGCACATTTTTTCGAGTTAACAGCTTATTGCAAAACTGTAACCTGAACAATGTGCCTTAAGTTAATTTCAACTGCATAGGTGTGTAGTACTTACATCACTGATGAATCTAATTTGCTTACCACATGTTGCATATTATTCATTGCATTTGTCATGAATTTTGTTACTGAATTTATATTTTTTTGTTCCTTATTGATCTATTTTTTAATTTAAATATTTGAGAAGGAAATGAAATGGTTAAATTAATTAGGGATTAGAAAGGTACATGGCTAACTGTAATGTAACACAGAATTTCTAAAGAAGGAACTGTATTTTGTTTCTAGTCATATGGAACAATAACTAGAATAGTTATTGAAAATTCTTGAGATGGTTAAAAAAAAAAAAAAATAGATATATATATATATATATATGTGTGTGTGTATATATCAATAAACTGTTCATAATTCATCTTACAGAACTAGTAAAAGGTAAATGTCAATCCTGGGTCATGAGAACATTATCTAGATACAGACACAATGTAGAAAAAATTGGACATAAAAATAATTTTGCTCAGAGGCCTCTTATCAGGCTTGAGGTTCTTCTATGCGCAGTAAAGCTATGACACATGACAACCATTTTTACTTCTCTTCCAAAGACCACGGCTGGGTTTGAACCTGTGACTGGAGGCCTAGCATGTTACCTCTATACCACACAGGACAATTTAGAAAGATAACTCATTTAAACATTGTGCCTTAAAATAAAATTTGGTAATAAGGAGAATAAGATCATTTATAAACTACTTTTTTAAATTGTTTGCTGGAGGTGCTCTCCCCAATTAGGCAGCTTGCAATTACAGGGAGCTGTTATTGTTTTTTTCAACGCTGAACATTTTTTCATCACTGCCACATCTTGAGGAAGGAAGAAAATATAAGATCTCATATCTCATGCAACAATTCTACATCTATAATTAAAATTACCCAGGTATTAACATAACATCTAATAAGAATTCCTTTTAATGCAACAAAATGGTTGACAAGATACCACACACAAGAGTGTACAAAACCCGGCCAATGCTGTCACCATCTTTACCTGCATCCCAAGCATTATGATTTATCCATTTTGTGCCCAAAATGACAAAGCAGCACATGTTTGCATTTCAATTTCTCTTATTCACATTTTCCACATATTCAACTTTGATCCAGAATCAAAGTTCAAATGCTGCCATAGATATAAATTGCTAAAATTAAAATTTCAAGTTTTAACTTTGCTGGGAATTTAAATATTTAATTTCATGTCCTAATATAGGTTAACTTATTGCCTAATCAGGTTTGAGCAAGCTTTATCAGGGCGAAGATGTGAATGAGTGGGTCTGTTCTTCTCTTGTCTAGACATCTGGGTTTAACCCCAGTGGACACATGTGAGACTTGTGGTGGACAAAGCGTCATCTGTTCAGGTTTTCTTCAGTTTCCCCTGCCATCCAATCCAGCTATTGCTCCATCTTCACCTTTCCAATCATTCATTGCAGTTCATTTCATATCTACTTCAACCACGGTTATGCCTGGCTTCGGGCCACTCCCTTGTTCCAAATTCTTTATTTTATGATTAAATGTTTGTTGGCTCAACAGGCTTCTGACAGTATGCACCCACACTATATATATCTATCCTGCACGAGGAGGGTAATCTATGAAATAATATTCAGGTTGTACTTTACATGTTTGCAACTTTTCCCTACAATTATGCAATTATATACCTTTTATCTTCTTTACCACCTACACATTGGTAGAGAAGGTATTGCATTCCACCCAAAGAGATTTAATTGGGAATGTTTTGAGGTCCCCAGAAATGGAATAAAAATTATTTTCAGAAAAATCTCAATGTGTGTGTGAACAGCATAATTCAAACACAAAAAATTGTATTCTTTACAATGATATAACTATATATTTTTTAGTTTATCACCTATATAGTGGTAGAGAAGGTACTGCATGGCATGCAAAAACTTTCTAGACATTTAATTGTAATACATATTGATATACATGCTTTGATGTACCCTGACAACAGCAAACCATTTTAAGAAAAAAGGTATGTGCATATGTGAAAAGCATAACTCGAAAATAAAAAGTCATTACATGCAAAACATATTTAAGTTCAGCATCTTCCAAGGACACACATTTTTCAAGATTCCCTACCGTAAACTACATCAATTGTATATTTTATATTTTTTTTAAAAAATGGCAAACAATTTTGATTAAGATACTATAAGTTTACAATATTTAATGAAAAATGCATATCTTGAATTTTCTAGGAATAGCCTCTAAATCATCCTCTGAATGACTTTTGCATAACTGGTAACTACAACACTGAACAAAAATCTTATTATGTAAAATATATAAATATCTAGCTGGGTGGCTTGGGCAGTACTTTTGTGGTCTGCATTTTGGAGGTCTTGGATTCAAATTCGGTGGCCAGATAAATCCATTTTTTACTTTCTCTATACGCACTATGTACATAGTGTATAAAGAAGGTATTGTAATGCACCAAAAAATTTGATATCAAGATTTCACCAGAAATACATGTTTTAAGACACCCTGAATACAATAAAGCATTTTTAGAAGTGTGTGTGTGTGTGTGTGTGTGTGTGTGTGTGTGTGTGTGTGTGTGTGTGTGTGTGCATAACTCAAAAACGGAAACACCATTAAATACCAAACTTGGTATTTAAGTTCAGTATCTTCCAAGGATGTGACACAAGGTTTTCAAGAAAATCCCTCCACCCCAAACTAACCTTCACATGGAAAAATTTTCAAAATTTTTGATTTTCTAAAAAATGGCTAATGATTTTGATTAAAATATTATATATTAAAGATATATACCTGACAAATAATATGTATATCTTGAATTTTCTGGGAATAGCCTCTGAAGGCTACTTTATTCTGAATGAATTTTACGGAATGATGTGTAACTGGTGAACTATAAGAAATAGACAAAAACTTACCACACAAAAATTGTAGAGCACATTAAAACACACAGTTTATGTCAAATTTTTTTCATGGAGTTTATCTCTCTCTCTCTCTCTTTTTTTTTTTTTTTTTTTTTTTTTTTTTTTTTTTTTTTTTTTTTTTTTTTTTTTTTTTTTTTTTGGTTTCAGCTTTGAAAAACTCATACTTTTCTCATACAAGAATCTATGGTATTCCCTCATTTCGCTTTATTTACAAGGAAGTAAGTAATAAGACTATTTCTGCTAATTGTTTCTCGATGAGCATGAATTAAATAGAAGCATAAGCTTTTTAACAATAATTTGTTGCAGAGATGTAGAGAAAGTCATGTGAATGGAGCACATAAGATTTTTTTGAGATGTTTTCCCTCAGGTTCCAAAGTACTAGATTGCATATTTAATATGGCTGGAGTTCCACCTTCAGTCTAAAACAATAGTACATATGAAAATAATGGCAATAGCAAATGTGCTGCCAGCTGCAGATAGGAAAAGCAGACTGGATGGCACCGTAACACCATTTGTGGGCATATGTATAAACAAAGATACAGCTACCTGGGACTAAGGTGTCTGACATGCATGGAACACCCATCTGTAAAGAAGGGTTTAAGTTGCCTATTGCTATTTCTGTGAATCAGTGACAAACCAAGATGGTTAGACACAGGAAAGACTCTAGTAAATACCAAGCCAGAAGACAATCTCCCACAGATTTGTTGCTATATGATCAAACTGTTAAAAGTAACAAAATGTTTTTTTAAAAAACAGGATCTCATTAAGCATACACCATTTCTGGTACATTCCTTGGTACCCACTCACACACATGCACACTCTGCAGCAACTTATGCTACAAAATCTGAGAGCCCATTCTTCCTTAAATGTCCAAACTATTGGGCAATGCTTATTGCAATTGCATACATTAAAGACCGCTTGTGTGCTACAAACAGCAAATGAGAAGGGGAGGGGTGGTCATGATCCACAGCATCAAAAATACCGAAGCCTGACCTACAAGTGAAAACCTATAACAGCATATCTTACCATCTCTATCCCTGCCATAACCACCTGTATCCCTATCACTATCTGGAACAGGATCACTCCTGGGGCCTGATCGCCAATCTCCCATGGTTCTGTCTGGACCATCCGTTCGGTCTCTACCCATTTCACCTCTGTCACGCATACCTCCTCTACGACGATCATTATCTGAACTGTCTGCAACTTCAATACGCACACGTCTATTCTTCATAGTCTGAAATTAAAACAGATATTTTCAGGAATTAAAATGAGCACACATCATTTAAGCTTATTAATAGTAAATATTAATGAAACAACACAAACTACATTCCATGGAAAAGAACCCTGTGGTGACACCCGTGGTATGCCTAAGAGATTTGCAAATAAAACAAGCCTTCAACCCAGAATATATCCTATCACTTATCTTTTTACTGGCCACTGAACTTTCCTAATATTTTACTGTTAGAATCAGAGCATTATAACATTTTTCTGTCAAGATTCTAAATGTGAGGCACTTTACAATTGAAGGGCTGAGAACCTTAGTGGGCCATCTCCATGTGAGGTCAAAATTGAGCTGTTGCCATCTGTCGGTATAGTTTATAGTTATACAGTGTATATTGTCCATGGGCCATGTCCAGTATTTCCCGTTTACAAACAGAGCATCAAAATATCAGTCTAAATGAAATTACAAATTCTGTTAACAGTCAGAGTGGCCCAAATCCATGCAGCAAATCATGCTACTGCATGTGATCATCGTATGTCAATGCTACCATTTATTCCTCCAGTGAATATTGATTTTTACAAGAGTTTGCGTGTGCAAGTCAATAATGATGATCAGCAGGACATTGATTAGATGTATGGAAATGGCCCAGTTACATTTCTTTAGGCTGGGCCAAATCCCAGCAAAGGAAAATAGCTCCCAATATATAACTGTAAAACCTAATTTTGCATGAAGCCACATTAATGTTGTACTAATATATGATAGAAAATATATTCTAGATTACTGTAGCATTTAGTTATGTGTAACTTGGCTCAATAAATTATGATATTAAAAAAACACTGACCTTCTATTTCTTCATTTTTAAAAAATGGTGCTTGGCCCACTATGGTTCTCAGCTCTTCAATTACACTCTTTTGTTGCATCTGCATTTCAAGCAATTATAAAAAACTATTTGTTTAAAAACAAAGGGTAAGTATGGAAAATTTAAAGCGTTAGCTCATCTATCATTGATTAAAAATCAGAACATGAAATGTAATGCCTTTTTATTACATAATTTATTTCATCTTATCAAGTTACAAACTTCATGAATATATAGTTACTTTCCTGAAGTTGTTGGATTTGGTGTCATATAAAGATAATACCCTGGTTATTTATATGAATCTTTCCCTCTATTTGTACATTTTTATACTCTACCAACTAAATCCATTTACCTATCAACATACATTCAATCTCATGTACTCATAATAGCAATGTAAGTGACAGTGTTAAAAAACCAACTCCACAAATTAATAAAACATACATTCAATCCTTCAAATGATGTGTATTTTTACCCGGTTAACAACTGGTATACCTCACTTTAGACATAACACCTGAATGTCTTACATATATTAAGACTTGCTATCCAGGTAATTTACAAACTACATGCATTTTTCAGCTGATTTTAATAAGACATTGGTAGGGCATTAATATCACCAAAATAACACTTTCTCTCTCCTGAAAAAATTGAAAGATCTGCAAACAAAATTGTTTCAGCTGTGCACATAACTATTAACATGAGATTTTTTCAACCTCACTTCAGGAGCCTGCTGACAAAAAGTATGAAGTGATATTTCACGTCTTTCTTTAAAGAATTATTTGGTTCCCTTGAATCATATACACACATACCATGGTGTAATAAGTACATACCTAGACCTAATATTGATACTACAATATAAAAATTTTAAGGCAGAATGAAGTATTAGTTTTGAAGATTATTTGTAACCAGGCACATTGTGAGTTCAGCTGCAGAAGACAAAGCATCCTTTACACAAAAATTTTGACATCTAGTGGAGTGGTGAGGAGAGACTTTATGAAGTTTGAAAATCAGCTTCAAAGAACTTTATAACCCTTAAAAAACTTAATATCAATTAAAAATTTCACACAATGTAGGAACACAAAGTTATTTAAGTATATTTGTCTTCTAAGCATAAGAGGAAAGGTTTACATGAATAATCCGAAGCAAGAATAAAACTAACTTCTGTTTCTGAGGGGTGTGCTATGTAAAAAGCTTTGCAAGCAAATTTAAATATTTTTGAAATGTATAAAAAATGCATTTAAATGCTTTCAATAATATTGACCAGTGTTGATGAGTAAAGGTAGAAGCTCAAAAAAAAATGTAATTTTTCAGTAAGCAATTTAAGATTCTCACAAATAAACTTCCACATTTCAGTAATTTTATTAGGTTAACTATCTCTGTAATCATTGAAATATGTCCATAATCAAGATTGGACTAGCACAGCAAAGTGTTCAAACTTGATTCCCTACTCATTTTTTCACTATTATCCCTCCTGAACTTTTTTCCAGTGCTGTTGCTAAATTTCTTCATTTACTATCAAACTATACTGGCTTATGAGCTCAATAATGTAAAAAAAGAAATAAAAAAAAAACTTACCGTATCACCCATTGAAAGGGCACTAATAAGGCTCTTGCGGTTGGTAAACTCAACATAACCAAATCCTTTAGTTTTCTGAGAGTTATCCCTTGGTAATCTGATACCTGAAATCTGTAACAACAACATTTAGCACACTCATTCAAAAAAATGCATTATTGAATTAGTAATTCACATGAATAATGAATGCTTACCTCCAAATCACGAAAAAACTCTGCAATGTCATCAGTATCAACATCATAAGATAAATTAGAAATATATGCCAAGAAGGGTGGTTCTTTGGGCACTTTCTCATCATCAATCTCTGGACTCCTAGTGGCTCTGGGAGCTGTTGGAAGAATAACTTTTTCCTTTCGGCTGAAGTCAAAGAAATCTGAGGAAAAAATTTAGGTGCATAAAAGATTAACTTCCCATTTTTTAAAAGTGGAGGAAGGCAAGATATTAAATAATTTAAGAGATACAATTTCTTTAACTATTTGGAGTACTAACTCTATTCAGGTATACATGATTTGAGGTTCAAGTAGGATAACCATGAACAGAGCTACAGTGTGACATAACTGAGCACATTTTTCTTCACACGTAAATGACAGTTAAAAACATACAGGAAACGTATATATAACAAGTTCAATAAAACGTGGTATACAATGAATGGCTGGCAAAGGTCCACAAATAATCCTCAAAGCCTTTGGTAAAGTTAAGTAATTTATGGACGTAAATATAGTTGCCCAACAGCAAGAATCCATAGATGACTAAATATGGTTGTAATATACTGCTGATTAAGATTTTTTGTCAAAATGTGCAACATCAATAGCCCTGTAGATACTTTATTAATGATATAATCTATGTGATTTTGAACCCAAATTGCTAACGAAATACCAAAAAATCTAGGTTACATACCAATATGATTTAGATCACATTTTAAATTGCACTGAATGTAAATTGTTTTATTTTTACTTATACTTAATTTATTAGTATCACAAGTTTTTATTCTCAAATAGGCACCATTCTCATTCTCATTATTATTATTATTATTATAATAATATCATTTTAAAGCATTTATTCACAGCTAAATCTTAGCAAATAAAAGTCTAAAGTATGCCCTGCAACTGTAATTGCCAAATGTGCTTGAATAGCTGATTGCTGGTACACATCATTACACTTGTATTAGCGGACACTTGTGCTGTAGCATGTTCTTTTTACATGGCAGCTGTGATTGTTACACCTGTGTGTGTGTGTTGGGGGGGGGGGAACACATGTTTTGTCGGAAGATTCTTTGACATTGAAGCAGTGCATGGTTAGGCCCAAGCAAGTTTTGCAACAGCTGCAGCATATGCACTGAAGTTTGCTGCACATAAAATAAATTTACATAAAGGAGTCACTGTTACATTTTCATAAGGCAAATTTAAACTTTCTGTTGCTTAGTGTATGTAAGAGGATATAATGTAAAATTGAGTCAAAAGGTGTTTTCCAAGATAAAAAATGCTTCCAAGTCATTAAAGTTTAATTTTATAAATACTGCATCAACACTGACCAGCTACTAACCCAAAGTAATTTGTTTAAAACAGAATTATCTTCAAAGTATTTAATTATTTTCATATTTAGTAATGCTTCAAAAGCCTTGGACACTACTGGCAATACACTGATTGGCCTATATAGAGAAATCTGATTTGCATCCTGTTTTGCACATATAAACAATTGAGGAAGAGTACCACTGTCAATGCATTTATTATAAACATGAGTCAGGTTCACAAGTGTGTATTTTTACAATAATAGCATCCAAATCATAGTGATAATGAATTTATACTTTCTATTAGGCTTAGTTGAGACTCATTCTTTTGGTTTTTAACATACTGTTAACACTATCTTCCAGTTGAGTAATCAAAATAAGTTTCAATGCCTCAGGGTCTAATTTGATTTGAGGATACATATTTTACCATTATCAATACTAATAGAAATTACAAACCTTTCAAACTATCATTGAAATTAGAGAAGTTCAGGAAAAAAGGTTTTTATATTCATGGTTAAGCTTATTAAAATCGTTATATGCAGCATTTTGGTAGAGAGTATACAAATTCCACGTTTCCATTTAGGGCATGGAGTTCCCCACTGTACCATCATTTGTTTAAATTTTTGTCCATGTTGAATGTATTTGAATGGGAAAACTTTATCAGTAATAACGATAGGCATGTATTGCAACATAATGTACAAATCTACAGTTGTACAAAACAAATTTAAACTTACCTTACTAATGTATATGTGCATAACATTCAGCAACAAACTCTCTTTTTAGAATCTTAAGATTCAAATTTGGGGGGGGGGGGCAAATAAGATTCAATGGCATAAGAGGAGCATTCAATTAGTCCTTCGAAAATCCGAGAAATTACATCCATAGCATTGAAAAAAAGTTTGTATTCAGCAACAGTTTTATCTTACTAGGTGGCAGTTAAAGTTTTAGATATATCCATCACGTGGTTTCCATGTCATAAGTGATTGAATCAACAATCTTGTGCTTACTTAGAAAGGTGGAAAAACAAGTTTTATGTGGTGATTAAACACTTCTATTTAAAAGGCTTAACACTGAAAGAGATAAGAGCAGCATTGGACGCAGTTCACTGCACATCTGCTCCTGCGTTTGCAACAATTTACAATTGCATAAATGAATTTAAACATAGCTGTACTTCCAGAAAGTAGTTTTGTGTGGTCAATGAATCACAGTTTGCGAAATAGATGCCACAGGCATATCACAAGGTTCAATATTCTCAAATTTGTACAAGAAATTAGGCCTTACAAAGGTCTTGGCCAGATGGGTGCTGCATTTGCTCTCAATGGAGAATAACAGCAATTGTGTGATTGATTTGGAAGGTGGTTTGGCACTTTTCCATCACAATCCTGAGTTTCTGCGTCGATATATAACTGTGGATGATACATGAATACACTACATTTCCAGAGATAAAAGTAACAGTCAAAACATTGGGGGTTTAACACATAGGAGCCGTGCGAAATGTTCATGAGGGGTATGTATTTTTAACGCTTTTAATGCAATTCCACGACCTTAATTCGGTCTTTGGCTATGCGGAAAATAACATACATCAGTTATCGTTTAGTTGTCTGATGTGTACTGCCATCTGTCCTTGCTTTAGTCAACTATTAGGAATTTTAGATTTAGTAATATTGGCTGCTCTCAGGTGCATTTTCTTTGAAGGTGGTGATCTGTTTGTTACGTTCGTGCTCTTAAATGTTAAAATTCTGCATTTTCCTCGATTTCTGTGAACTGAATCTGAAATTCAGGATACATGTGAAGCTGTGGAAAATTCTGATTCCAAGGGAGAATTTTTTAACTTTGAATTGGAGTGTAAGCAGCTTTACGCAGATTTTTTTAAACTCATCTTTGATACTTGTAAACTTAAAATAAAATATTAATACAGAAGTTATGACTTTTGTCTTACTTGTTGAGAAATCCTTGAATACCATACTTTTAGATTGTCCCAATACCTTTTGGCAGATTTAATTGATATACTGTAAATAATAACTCAAAGTAGGCGTAAAAACCCTGGGTTTCTTGGCACTTCAACTACTGAAATGCCCAGGCTTTAATGTGTTAAGGCAAATCGGCTCAAAATAAGGTGAAGGTGACGAAATCTGTAGACAAGGTGGCCTCTTTTTTTTTGGGATATATGCAAATTCATCTATATTGAGTACCTGAAGAAATGAAGCATGATAAATGGAAAGCATTATGTATTGCTAATGCACCGGTTGAACAGCAAAATCAAGTAAAAACGCCCTCATCTGGCAAATAAAAAGGTTCTGTTCCATCAAGACAATACAAGGGTGCAATGACGAAAATTGTAGAATTAAGGCTCCAATTATATCCGCCATACTCACCAGATTTGGTTCCCAGTGATTTTTATTTCCAAACTTGAAAAAGTGGCTTGGCAGAAAATGATCCATGTCTCTCCCAAACAGTTGCCTATTTTGAGGACACACTGAAACCCTACTTTTTGGAAGGCTTAAAATAAATTCAAGAAATATTGGGAAAAGTGTATCGAGCTAAAAGGAGATTATGCTGAGAAAAAAAAAAAAAAAAATCTTCAAAAAATAATTTGTTTTTATCTTTATCTAAGGACTTATTGAACATCCCTTGTATTACAGCAGTGTCAAGTTTAAATGCAGTTCAGTATACAACTGGGCTAAGGACTTATAATGATATAATTATTGAAAAACACACTATTGGCACTTAGGGAAACCATTGTTGCCATATCAAAATGGTTCACTCAGTGGTGATGCAACGTAAGCAGTCAGAGCATATTCATTTTCCCATATCATTTGATTATGTTTGAAGTCTGGAAAGTGTGAATGTTCTTGCATGTGCAATGAACATTTAGAGCATTTCATGCAAATATCTTATAAGTCTTCAAATGTGCTTAAATTAAACAAGTCTCTTGAGGGGCTTATATTCAACACTTGCTACTGTGTTCTGCTAGTTTGGATAGTTCAAGAGGGGACAGCAATTAGTTAAAGATGAAGAGAAGATTGGCAGACTACCAACAGACTGACTGAAAAAAAATCACCACCATTATGGAAACAGTGATTAGGGAGATGCAAGACTAACCTACAAGGACGTAGTGCACATTAGCAATTAGTTTGCAGCGTGTTTCAGCCATCCTTTATGAACACCTTCGTGAAAAAATTAAGATGGGTTGCATATAACCTCTAAGCACAGAGCCACTATAGGGTGAAATGATGCCAAGAAATGCTGCAAAGATTTTACTGTGGAAAGTCTAGCCTTGTTTCAGAATTATTACAGGTGATGAAATCAAGACATATCTGTTTGACCCAGATACAAAACTTCAGTCCTTCATTTGGACATTCCCAGATGACAACCACCCTCAAGGTCCAAAAGGAAATGAGTGCAGGAAAGAAAATGGTTGCTTCTTTCTTCTCCCCGAGTGGTCACTTGGCAACATTGTGCTCGAAAATCAGAAAACTGCTACTGCAAATGGTACAGACATATTCTGAACGTGTTTTAAAAAATCTAAGAAAAGTGTCAAAAATAATACCTAATGGGCATTTTATTGCAATGACAATGCATCAGATCATACCAGATAATGTAGCTGTTGAATTTCTGCAAGGAAGCAAGGCAAAACAATTGACTCATCCACCTAGTCACAATCTAGCACATGCAAGTTCTTGCTGTTCCCTTCATAGAAGAACCGACTTTGAGACAACTGACTTTCTAGTCCTGAAGAAGCTGTTGCAGCACATAAGTTTAAAGCAAAAATAAACAGGGTATTGTCATTAAATGAAGTTAGTAGCAGCGGAATAGTAAATAGAGCTGTCGAACAGAAAGTGTTAAGCTAATGATTCCCAAGTAGGAGAATGTACACATCTGAATGCTATCCAAGGCAATCTATTCTAGTGCTACCGAATTTCCTTCATATCTCCACGTGGTGATGTGCCATGTGCTTGGCAGAGACACATTTTGAGTCTATTGTGAAAAAATAAATGTACTGATATTTCATACTTAGTGCAAAACAAACACTGCTGCATAACAGTAGCCCAATGATTATTTGCTGCAAATGGTGGATTCTGAACTTATCCTTGGACTAGTGAATTTATCAACAAAAATTTACTACAAGAATAGTATTTCACATGTAATTTAGAAACTAATCCCATTCACTCACACTAGTATTGAAATCTGAAACCGCATTTAAGTAAATTAAGATTAGTACCCCATGTATTTGATACATCAATACACTATCTGATATCACTTTCTCCCTACAGTGTTAACAGCATACAGTGGCAACTTACTGTTACTAGTAGTTGCTTTCTCAATTTCATTCAATTTCTCAAAATTTCCCTTCAGTACAGCATCTTTCTTTCACATCAACAATCTCGTCATATTCAAGAATAAAACTCACTTTATTTATCAAAGCACTTGCTCTACTAGCTAAAACCCTCTTAGAAGGCTGCTTCTCACTTGTTTTTTTCACTTTTTCAAGAATCGTGCAAAATTCTCAAAAACCAATTGCTAATAAATGTATAATAAGCTCTGCAATTTCCCAGTAACTTAATAACCTGTACCTAAAATCATCTATTAGTATTACAATTTATTAATATTCTATATTTTATCTCATATATAACTTGTTATATACTTAGCTTGTATTTAAAAAAAAGTGCATTAACACTTTCTTTGAAGCAAACTAAAAGAAAATGCCCACAAAGCAAAAAGGTTTTCACTGCATGGTCAAAATAAACTTTACCTCTATTCATAGCAAGCAAACTAACGATTTTTGGCAACTGATGTGGCTCGTACTACAGCCAGTGTAGCATATTTACATCAAATCTACATTTAAATACAGTGGAGTTTCAGCCAGGCAAAAAAACAAACACCTCCGGGCATTTAAATTGACATACCCTTATGCACAGTCATTTATACATCTACATTTAAAGGGTATGAATGTGTAAACAAATAGAGGGAAATCAAAGCCAAAGGTTTAAACTTAATTTCATAAATATATATAATTAAGTTTAAACCTTTGGCTTTGATCCAAACATACAAATTTGGCCATTTTTCACTTTTTTTAATTAGTGTTTAATGCCCGCTTTAACTACTTGTGGCACCATTGGCGATGATACTGATGATACATGAATCAAGATGGAGCACTGGTGAAATTTGATGGTGGGGGAAACCGGAGTAAACCTACCCCTGCATGCTTTGTCCACCAGAAATCCCACATGCGCCCGCTTGGCATCAAACCAGGGCCAACATTTTTCACTGATGGGTTATTTAAACCTCTTGTTCTTGTTGAAATCAGTTGCCTTTTACAGCCATAGAAGTGATATGAGGTTCTGAGAGAACTGAATTCCAACTTTTATAACAGTGTGATAAATTAGCAGATTTTGCGAATGTTTTGACTATGTTTATAACATTTATAGCTGCTGATGGGAAAAGAGATGGCAGAAAGTGATGATGTGCATAGATACTTTAGTCATGAATGTGAATCTCGCACAGTTAAAAGATTCTAAAATGTGTGAAGTCTAATTATTCTAATATTTGAAGAACCTGGGGAAGAAACCTCCCAATAGAGAATCCATGAAGACCATGATGAATTCATTTTATGTTGTAGGGATTAGAAATTATGCTGTTTTCTATCTCTCTCACTTCTGTTTCTAATTCTTTTTTTACTTTTTCTAGCCAGTACATACAGTACTTAATGTTGAGATTTCACTGGAAATATGCTTTGAGCTCCCCTGAGTCCAAAAAAAAATTTAGAAAAAGGTCTCTGTGTGTCTGATAACAGTAAAGCTCAAAAATGAAGACTTAAAATACCAAACTTGGTATTTATCTTTAGTACCTTCCAAGGATGTGACACAAAGGTTTTCAAGAAAATTTCACAACCACAAACTACACTTTACATGGAAAACTTCTTGAAAATTCTCTCTCTAAAAATGGCTTTAATGGTTTTGATTAAAATACCATATATTAAAAATATTTACAATCCAAATAAAATGTTCCTGGGAATAGTCTCTGAAGACCTCTTTATTCTGAAACAGGTTATGCAAAATTTTGCACTATGGTTAAACTGTAAGAGATAAACAAAATCTTGCTGCACAAAAAATATAGATCTTGTTAAAACCCATAATTTATGTTATATACAATTTTTATGTGGAAGTTACCATTTGAGATATTTCTGGTTACAATTTTGTTACTTTTCTCAAACCAGAAGTGACGTTTTGTTTATCTCTCGTTTTACTGCAAGCCATGCAAAGTGAACCAAATATCTATTGTTTCACTTAGAAGCAGCTTTTAAAATGTCTATTGATTTAGCCTACTGTATTCCCTTATGTCCCTTATACTTACAAGGAAGCAAATAACACAAGTTCTGCTAAAGTTTACCTGGATTAGCATGTTGTATATACCTTCTCTCATACTTTGTCCAAGACCTACGTAATTTAGGAACCTACCTTTCTCTTTGGTCAGCTCTGTACAGGTTTTATGAACAATTAAAAACTTTGCAACTTTTATGTGCCCTTCTTCCCTTTATGTTTACTGTCTCACTGCAAGTCCCACCCTCCTTCCTACTTCAGTTATTTCTTATTCTTTATCAACTTTGCTCTTATAATTCCTATCCTAGCCATATTTAAATCTGACTATCACTTTCTCCCCTTTTAACTTTTCTTGCCGCTAATCATTTATCAGCATCTTCCCTTTTCATCATCTTATTCATGCTGCACTTCCCTTCAATAACCCCCAATTTACTTAACTTTGCTCTGCCTTTTAACTTTCCTACTCCATCTGTGTCACATCTTTTGCTGTCTGCTCCTGGCTCTTGTGCCTGATTCAGCATTTCTCTTGTTCTTGTGCAAACACCTCCTTCAACCCAATTTATGTGCCACCTGCCTGACACTTTGTCCTTCCACACCCGATCCCTATCACTTCCCTCCCACTTCTTTCCACCCTACACTCTCAATCATGTTTATTTATTCACCCCATTTATAAATCAATATTTAATTATTCATCTGTCTTTTTTCAATTTCCTTTGCCTTGCTCCTTTTCACTTTCACTTGCTGTTGTTTCAGTTGTCTTCTCTGTCCATATTTTTTACCACATATTGGTTGCTGCTTCACCTCCTAGGTCATGGCTCTTTTGTATTTTTGTCTTTGTCATCATTACTACTTCACTGCTTGCATATGGGTTTCTTCTATCATTTTACCCAAAGTTTGATATAAGCCACTTTTCCTCATCTATGAGCCTCTCTTCTTTTTTGCTATTGATCTTTTTAGTTGTTCCCTCTGAAAGTCATATTTCTTTTTATGTATATGGCATTCCTTTTAATGTGTTTAATTTATCATGTCCCTCACCAGTTATGCACTTATGTATTCCACCATTATGTTTCTCTTCCCAAATCTAAATACATCACATTTCAAAGCTGGTCACCTCCATTCCCAATCTTCTGCTAAATAATTCTCATCTCTCCCCGTGCATCACCCAATACAGAGGTGTAAAATTTATTATCCAAAGCAAAGTTTCCAGCCTATGTATCCAAGATTTTGAAGCTTCAGTATGATGAGGTAAAGAGAATTTTCTATCAATCAGAATTAGAGCACTCTCTTGAAATGAAAAAGAATAACAACACTCCAGTCTAAATTTACCTTTTATTTTCTTCTTCTTCCTCCACTCGTTTTACAGTTTTTATCTTGGCAGAATTATCTTTAAACTTTATATGCACATTCATACCTCCAGAGACTGGGGAGTAATCTTGGCTAGAGAAAAATTCCCCACATCCAGCTAGGAATCAAACATGGGACCCTTCTCAAAGCAAGCAGATGCTCTAAAGACTGAACTACGAGGCCAGTCATAATGTTTACCTAATGTATTACTAAATGCATGGAAATATTTTTTTCTTCTAGTTTGCCAAAATGATTCTTAGAGGACTGTTCTCAGGTATTCTTCCCTTTGTATTATTTGTGAAAATTTAAGATATTATCTGGAAATTAAATGCAAGATATGTTTTATGTGTACTTTTGGTTCTATATAGAGAATTCAAAATATGTACTTAAAAAAATTACTCAATTCAATAATCTTCTCCCCAAAACTGCAGAAATTATTAATCCATTTACAATGTAAAATTTTAATATGCGGTTCATTCCATTACAAGTGATCCAATTTTTAATTAAAAATTTACCTTACGTTTTAGATTTTGATGTAATTTGGCATATCAAGTCTGATATAAACTGTGTTAACCTCAAATGTCACAATTTTCATTCATCCCAATTTCAATGTGGTTAGAAATTTTTAAAAATGTCCGATTTTCGTCATGTACATAAACACAAGCATGGAGATATTTGATTGATGTTTGGAGAAATTTAGTAACAGTGACGGTCAAATTATGTATGTTTAATTTGTTAAGTTGGTTTTTTAACACTATGTCACTTACATCGTTATTATGAGGGACTAGTTTCGAAAGCCTATGCTTTCATTTTCAACCTCACAGGTACAACTGCCGTTGCTGGCTGCATTTGCTTGTGCTCTCTTCTCTGGTGGCGAAATGATGAACTTCTTAACTAAGCTGTCTACTGGCAGGATTTCAAAGTTTATTAGGCAATCATTGTTTTTCCATATGAGGATGTTTTCCCAGGTTGTGAGTTCATTGCGGCCTGACATGATTTTTAGCAATTTTGGATTTGAATCTAGATTGTGGTTTTCTTTCCAAAAGTGAAATGCTACTGCCAATCTATCTTCTTGTTTCAATTTTAGGTTTCTAAAGTGCTCTTTGGATCTGGTTTTTAAACTTATTTTGGTTTGTCCTATGGAGAACTTTTCACAATTTGTGCATTTAATTTGATATATTCCTGACCTATTTTCTGGTGGAATCTTTTATTTTTGAATCAAGTAACTTTATGACAGAAAATTTGTTTATTGGAGCCAGGGTGATGTTTTGTTCTTTGAAGATTTTTTTGAATTTTCTAAATGCTCGGGGGTGGTAAGTGAATTTTTTGAATGTGTTGATATTGTTTTTTCTTGCTGTTAGGGTAGTCATTTCTTTTATGATATTTTTCAGCTTTGCTTTGTTTAGTTTCTTGTATACAAGGTTCTTACTGTATCCATTTTGTTCTGCTGTTTGAATTATGGTTTTTAACTCTTTGTTGAATTCGGTTGTGCTCATGGGTACATTTACTAATCCATGTGTGAGGCTGTTTATTATTGCTTGTTTTGTGATAATGGGTTGTAGCTTTCATTTTTAATGGAATTTTCTGATTGAGTTAGTTTTCTGTAGGTTCCAAAGTTTACTTTTGTGCCGTTACAGCACTCCATATACCAATTTTTTCATCATGTACAGGAACCCTTTTAATTAAGTGTGGATTTTCAGTACACAATACCTATTGTTTTGTGAAGCAACATGGACAGTCAAATGAAACTTTACCTCATCTGAGAAAATTATTAAATGGGTCAACAGTACCGCCAGCAGTATTTTGTTTTGCAACATCCAGTTACAGAACTTTATGCTGGCTTCATCACAAGTCATAATTGATGGACAATAGTCACACTATATGACTTTAATTTCAACAGACCTATGTACTGAGGTTTTTGAAACACTTCCGTGTTATGCTACACGTTGTAAAGATTTATTCGGAGACCGTTAAAATGCTTCGCCAATTTCATCAAGTTTTTCATCCATTAGATCCGTTTGTTTCTTTTTACAACATTAAGTTCTCTTCACCTTATTCACTAGATATCTGTTTCTGTACTTGGAACTGGACCACCAGAAAATTTATCGTGAAATTGCCTACAGACCTGTCTACACGAGTAACACAAGGTGCAATAATAGCTGACTCAAGCCCACTGCCACAAATCTGAGAAGTGGAACGAGCCCGTAGCTTTGAGTGCACAAGCAAGTCCTGGCCAGAGCGCTGAGGGACCGCTCTGTAAATAGTTTATAGAGAAAGTATTGTTTTGCACCCAAAACTTTCATACCAAGATATCATTGGAAATACATGTTTTGAGACCCTCTGAATTCAAATAAAAATATCTTTTTAGAAAAATGTAAGATATTTACATGCCATATAAAATGTTATCTTGAATTTTCTAGGAATAGTCTTTGAAGACATCTTCATTCTGGATGAATTTTGCGAAATCTTGTATACGTGGTAAACTGTAAGAGATCGGCTCGTTAAAACATACAATTTATGTTAAATACATTTTTATTTTTTCATGGAGTTGGCCTTTTTTGAGATATCCATTGTTATTGGTTTCAGTTTTAAAATACTTATACTTTCCTCATACATGAATTAGAAAACTCCTAGCCAAAAACGGTACTTCAATCCCATAGCAACCAGCTTTTAAAAGGTTTTACTATTGGTTTAGCTTAGTGCATTTGCTTATTTCCGTTCTACTTATCAAGAAGCAAGTAATAAGATCACTTCTGGTAATTTTTTCTCGAGTAGCATGAAGTAAATAGAAGAATAAACTTTTTTAACAATAATTTGTTGCAGAGATATAGAGAAGGTCATGTGAATGGAACACTTCAGATTTTTTCATTAGGTTATAGTTATTTAGCCTAGAAGAATGAAAATATCTGATTGAGATCTTTTCAAAATTTATAGGAATGTTATTAAGACACAAAAGAATTTTCTTTTATTTATATATATTTATACATGGAAATGTTTAGTAATGTTTTCTGGATATCAAATTTTTAATTTTTAGACCAACTCTAAAATGTAAGCTTTTATAAATCTAATCATGTTACATTTCAAATGAAAGCCTGTAAAAACTGAGTAAATGATTTTATTTCTGAGAAATATCTCCATATGTGTTAATGGGCCCCATATTTTACAATACTTAAATTGTGATATGTACTGCAGAAATATCCTTGTGCCATTTTTTGCCATGACAGAAAAACAGAGGGAATATGGCTATTTTCAAAAAGATTCTGCCACAGCTCATAATGCTGCGGCTTCCTTGGAGCACATCAAGAATGTTTCTGATGACACAATAATCTCTATAGGGTTATGGCTGGTTCGATTGCCTGATCGAAATGTCTGTGACTTTTATCTGTGGGGAACTCTCAAAAATAAAGAGTGTATAGGAATAATCCCCGCACCATAGATGATCTTAAAAACAATATAAGACCAGAAATTATGGAGATTACGCAACCAGAACTGATGAGTGTGAATGGCAATTTCATCAGAAGCTGCCAAGAATGTTTATCTGCCGAAGGAAACCACTTTCAACACAGACTTTGAAAAAGGTTAGTACTGCTAAAATAAAACAATTATGTTTGTTCAATAGATTATCAATATATCTTAATCATCCACAAAATCAGTAATACAGTATCAATAATGAGAATAATAAAGATACACAGAATATAGCATACAGAACACTCATTGGGACTACTGGCCAGATAGCTGGGCAGCGCGTGCAGAACACGCATAGCGACTACTGGCCAGAGAGATGAGGTACACATCGTACATAGTATATGTAGAGAAAGTAAAAATATATTAACAGTAATGTATGAAAAATACATTTTCTTTTATTTTTCATGTATTATAGTTAAATATATTTAAACAAACAGAAATAATTCTATTTATTACATTTTCAATGTTGGCAATAGCAATTTATTTCACTTTTCAGTGCTCTAATATGGTAGAACTTCTATGTTCATTTGCATGTCTGAACACATTTGAATCTGAAGTAGATCTGTTGTTCACTTTGTGTAGTCTGCATTAAGCTCTTGTGTGAGATAGTGACAATTTCAAGTAAACAAATGTGAAACTGATCTGCATATGAAGTACTGATATATGAGAAGGCTGGTATTTTTTTTATTTAATTTTTTTTTAAGTCATAAAAACTGAACAATTTGTTATTAAATTCCAACATAAACCATTAATACAGAACAAAGTTTAAGTATAATGTCTTTTAATATATACTGTTGTAATCCCTTTGACAAACTAAAATAACTAAAACTATTACAAATTTAAGGACAGTTCAAAATAGAAAAAAACATTTATATTAAACCAGTATTGAAGATAGATGACAGCTGCAGAAAATAGCAAAAGAAAATGAAACTACCAATGGAAAAGATTGAAGATTGTAAAGAAGGTACTTCGGCAGATAGTTGATCTATTGAATACTTAAATAAATCCCTTCAGTGTATTGATGCATCACCTATTACAAAAATGCAAATATCTAGTTCTGAATACTAATCAAGAAAATTACAAAAAGTGTTAGTTACAAAAATGGCAAATGAAGCTGTTAGTTAGAAAGTGAAGATTATAAACCAGATCCAGAAATATTTCTGCAATTGAAGCAAAAGTCAGGCAAATGCAAAGAACAACAAAATTTCAAATTGTGACTGTTCTTCCAAAATGTTGCTCTTGTAAAAAAAGGTAAATGAATTCGACATTTTCAACAAAATGACTAGAAAAACAAAATCCTTAGTGAAAGAAAATAGAATTTTGTCCACCCTCGATCCAAAATGAGAAAAAATGTTAGATGACTCAGTCACACAAAAAGTAATCCCCCCCCCCCTCCATAATAGTGATGAGACCAGTCATGCCAGGTAAAAAAGATTTTGTCTGTGAAAACAAATTATAACACTTGTGATCATGTTCAGAAAAGACTAATTCTGAGTAACCTAAAAGAAACACATGAATAGTTCAAAAACAAGTACCCTAAAAAGAAAATTGAATTCTCTAAATTAGCTGAATTATGCCCTAAAATTGTGTCTTGGCAGGTATATAGTGATCATCAAAATGTTTAATGATAATTGGAGCAAAATTTATTGTATGGTATTGAATGATGAATCAATGAACGACTATAAACTATTTCTATTAAAAATAATGTGCATGCCTCCAACTCCAAAGTGTATTAAAATGAATGCAACAGTTGTCCAGGGAATGTTCAATTACAGGAACAATTAATGAACAAATAGGAAGAAGAAACGATAGAAAGTGGTGTATATAGACAATGGGCATCAATTGGCAGATATAGTTTTGAGACAGTTGTGAAAAGTTTTGAATATTTTGCTGATAGTTTCTGTGAACAGCTTTTAACATTGAAAAAACACTCCTATATAGCTCAACAACAAAAAAGTAAATGTTGCCATAATCAGTTTAGATTTCTCTAAAAACTACTCCTTTGTACTGCAGGATGAGGCTCAATCTTAACATTGGAGTACTAATCAAGCAACAATACATCCCTGTGCAGTTTATTATAGAGATCAAGATGAAACCGGGTACAAAAGTTTATTTGAGTGTTTGACACACATCTAAGTAGCTGTATACTTACAATGAAAACTGATTTCCTTCCTACAAAACAAAATATTGCCTACGTTGCAATTGGTAATCTTGCACACCAGGTTACCCTGTCATGGCAGGTACCATGCAACGCCAGGCAGGCAACCTCACTTTACAACATAACCCCAAAAAACACAGAGATCACTAAGGTCCTTAGCAAATAGTTTTCAATGTTTAGAGGCTGTTTCTTAGCTCTTAGTGACGTTATTTGGTGCAATGTATTTCTTCCGGATGTGTGTGATGTCATTTGGCGTGGCGCGAAATATAATATGTTTTGTAATGCATTACATTTAAAGATGCAAGAAAAGTAGATTTGGAAATTATATAAATCACATATTTTAGGCCTTAAAAACCAACAATTGACTTGTAAATTACATATAATACTCCAGCGCCATATAAAGTGAGAATGCACGAGTTAAAAATCATGTCCACATAAGATAAAATAAAACTTTGTTTACTACTTCAGGTGATTGTGTTTACTTGCACACATTTTCCTTTGTTTCGTGGATAGGTGTATAAGGCATTCTTTTATGTTGCATTTATTTACTGCTTGACAGTGATTTAACCTTAAAATAAACAAATAGACCGAAATCAGAACTATTATTGTTTTTGGTTGGCATAATAAACAGAGCGAGTGCCATCTGAAGAGACAATATATATTTAAAATAGTCAGGAAATGGGAAAGCTATGCTATTAGTTTAGTCAGTTTGGGTGAAAATATTTATTTTAGTTAAACATTTCCTTTTTGTATATTATGAATCATTTCTCTTGTATTTGTTGTTATTACCCTTCCTATAGCTATGTTCCTGCACTTTTGTTTTGACTCATTTATTACACTGCAGATATTTTATAACTACTTCAAAGAGAATGTATATTTAAAATCGACTGGTTTTGAGGTTATTATTTCCCTTTGGTTTTGAGGTTATTATTTCCCTTTTGTTTCGACTCATTTATTACATTGCAGACATTTTATAACTACTTCCACGTATACCAATGACTGTGTTTTGACCTATTCAGTAAATTGAGCATACCAACTACTTGCTAATGTTGCATAAAAGTAGTGATTTTTAAATGTGCATGTTGGCATACCACATTGCACATTGTCAGTGTCCACCATGACAGGGTAACATGGTATGCAAGACTACCCATTTTTTTACTTTTCTGATGGGTCAACTGCACAATGTAAGAACAAAAAACACTTCAACTTTTGCCACCATAAGCAAGATTTTGGAGTGGATGCAGAGATGTATTTCTGTGCCACAGCTCATGACAAAGGGGTCTGTTATGGCTTGGGAGGGACATCAAATGTCTTGCAGCCAGGTCAAGCCTTCAGAAACCTTATGAATATCAAATGACACCTCTCCAACTTTTCAGCTGGAGCAATTTAAACATTCAGTTTTTGCACAAATAAAGAACATGCCTGAAATCTCGCTTTTCGGAAGCAAAAATATTTCAGGGAACAGATTTCACTCCATCTTCATTCCATGATGTCAAAGTGAAATTGTTACAAAGATGTACTAACTTGAGTAATAAAACTTATGTACATAGAACTGGAGGCTCAAAAACTATATCAATTGATGAAATGACTTTTTGTGGCATGTGAATATGATCAAAGGTGGTGACTGGCTGGTATACTTTCCCCAAGACTTTTGATATGAAGTAGCAATCACTATCTTAGAACCTCCAAGACCAGCACACTCATTTGTGTAACCCAGTTAAGAACATATATTGAAAATGAAAAGAAGCCAAATTTTAAGGGAGAACTTGCATCTTAACCCAAACTGAGATGAGTGCTGCAACCACAATGCTGGAAACTAGATCAGCTATTGATGGTCTTCTGGAGATAAACTCTAAAAACAAACTATGGACTAAATAACAGTAAGTCTTAAAATTTTAACTAGGATTATATTTTTCTGGTTTTTGTTTGCAATAGTTAATATTGACTAATCTGGTGCAAAATATTTCATCATAATTTTTTTTTACATATTTTGGGTTATTTTAATATATCAATAATAAACAATTCTATACATAATGAAAGAGGAACATAAAAAGAAAAATAGACATTAAGTTTATTAGTAGAGAAATACACAAGAATTTCTTAATCTGTAAAAATCCAAAAAACAGAACATCTCATTGAGGCCCCAAATTTAAAATTTGTAAGAGTGTTTTTGAAAATGTTGTCATGTTTTTTTTTTTTTTTGTTTTTTTTTATGGAAACCAGATTTTGAATTTTGGGGTCAATAATTTAAAATGTAAACTTTCACAAATCTATTCATGTTACACATCAAATGAACGTCTGTGAATTTTGAGCAAAATGGTTTTTATTTTATTTCAATATCTTAATTACAGCCTGAGAAAATAAATATGTACTATTGCAAATTACAAAATTCGAATTTTTCTTTTTAGTTTTTGACCTCTTTATTATGCAAAAATTAGAATCAAGAAAAATATAAAATTTTATTTTTGAGGCCCTGTCATAGAGTACTAAACATGTGAACATCAAATAAAAAGAAAAAAACTTAAATTGCAATGGATCACTTAACATGGAATGACCCATACAGTATTTTGATCAAAATCTTAGCCATTTTTGAGAAAAACATTTTCAAAAATTTTACCATGAAAAGGGTAGTTTTGTCGTGGGGGATTTTCTTGAAAATCTTCATTGGAAGATACTAAACCTAAGTGCTAGTTTGGTATTTAATATTCTTTTTATTTTTGAGCTATGTTGCCCACAAACACACCCTTTTCTAAAAATAGTTTTTTTTTTTGGTCTCAGGGGACTTCACAATATATATTTCCAGTGAAATCTGTGCATTCAATTTTTGGGTGGAATACAATACCTTCTCTAGCTACTATGCAGATTGTATGTACATATGTGCTAGACTAAGTATAAAGACTGGTTTCTCCAAATATTATATGCAAGACATTGCTTTGAATGTTTTCCTTAATAAATGTTTTCCATTTTTGAGATGATTACTTTTTTAATTTGCATAATACTGCATCACAGCATATTCAAAAAGCTCAATTCACATTAAAGAGATTAACTTTTTAATTCAACTTCTGCTGCTATGGCAACAAACAAATAACCACTTTTGATATGCAAATAAACAGAAAACCATACATGATTTTAACATAATCTAAATATTAAAGTTGAAACTCGCTTGTACATTACTCACTCATATATGCTAAAATTTTAGGGACCAGTCGTTCTCCATTAAAATTTTGCTCAATTATACGGTTTTGGTAATATGTTTTCTCTCAGTTATGTATCACTTTTTCTCATCCCCATACACAAAATGTACCCATTTGTACATTTTTAAAAAAACATATGGGGTATGCTTGCTGTGTACAGCCTTGGAATTGCCTGGTTTGTGGTTTTCATTGACTTATTTCATTGTCACATCGTTCCAACAATCTATTAACCTTGGTTCCAACAGTCACTTCTCTGCTTAAGTCGAGTACTGCTAGTGTGCTGTTTTCATTGTCGTCATATCGTTCCAACAATCACTTACCTTTTTTATGTGGAGTTTTAAGTTATAAACAGGAGAAGAAACATGAGTGAATATCAACCAGCAAGGAAGAAAACCTGTAACTCTTGGTGAAAAATTAAAAATTCTGGATGAGTTCCATACCAGAAGAGAAAATGAATTGCATGTTTTCTCATTTATACAGAATTTAGTAGTTTCCCTTGAAAAATGTATAAGTGAGGTTCCACTGTATATGGAATGAAGAAGCATTTGTAACATTATGCAAATTATTAATAGGAACAGTTGTTACTCTGTGAATAGCAGACAATAGGAAGACCTCTGAAAATCAATGAGAACTACTTATAATATGCTCAAAACAGTCCAATGGGATATACTGATAATGTTAGTTATAACAAGGTCGCTGCTTCAAGATCTTCTGTCACCATGCCAAGAACTTCTCCTTGTGCAACATTTCTTTGGCCAGCTCCAACATGAGAAAGGCTTCTTCTAGAACTCTTCAATAGATGAAAAATGTTGTATGATATGTGCATCTATTAGGAAATTGTTCAATAAATGTTTGTGACAACTGATGCACTAGCATGTTTCACCGAAAACCAATAGTACTCCAAGATATTAAGCACAGTAAAGTGAGCAATTTTGTAACTAATAATCTGTTTCAAAAATAAGCCATATATGCATTTCAATCTGGGGGATAACGTAATCCGTCTCAACGTGTGCGCCCTGGGTAATGCAAAAATGCTGGCATGCTTACCAAGAAAAGCCTCAAATAGATCAGCACTTGAGTGTTATGCCAGAGGTATGAGCCAAAGTAAAAAGACAATCACACACAAGATTATCTGTGGAGCGAGATATTAATATGTGGAAGCCAAGCATTTTCATATCAAGCGTTCATTTTATGTTAATGGAAGGAGATTGATGCCATATAAATTTATTATGTGGTCAAGAAAAAATTAGTTACTGAAAGCAATTAACGTGTAAGTGTTCTGTGAATATCAGAATATTGAATGTAATGTGTATTTTAAGTATTATTTCATTTGTGATCAAAAATCACTATTTTAAAAAATCCAACAATGATCATTGCATTGCTATGTGCTTGAAAAAAGAAGTTCTTTCCAGTATACCACTTCCCCAAGTGTTGTACACCCATATTTAAATTTTCATTAAGTGTAAATAGCTTATAAAATAAATATATGTATCAAAAGTAATTTATTAATAAATAAAATGAAGTCTATATTATATACTTCCTCAAAGAATGTTTAATAAGGAAAAACATAAAATAAGTTTCGAGCCTATATATGAGCTGAATAGATGCTCAACTGTGTGCATTCGTTATTGATCAGTATTTGTGTGTGCACCATTTCTCGGCACCAGGGTAGCTTGCTATGGGAACGGATGCTGTAGAATATAATCCTCATTTACCTGTAAAATCCTGCAGTTTTAATAATTATTGTATCAAGTAATATCTAAGAATATACAAGAACATCTTACCAGTGAAACCAGTGTATTATTTATAAATATTATATTACCTGGAATGAATTATTTCCCTCAAGGCCACAACCTGAGAAGTAATAATACTATGTATTACCGTGAGTAATACTAAAGAAGAAAGAATCTCAAATAACTCGACTAAATGTTGTTATACATTGGATAATATATATGCATAACAAATTATCACACAACAGAGTAATTATAATTTGTTACAGAAGACATGTTCATCATAGTAGAATAAACATAAGACCATGAAAGGGAAAATTTTTTATGAATTTAAGAATTATAATGTAAATATTTTATGAAAAACAGACAAACAACAGTGGTATACTTGTTGACATCAATCAAAACTTTAATGCAAAATTTGAAATTGTGAAAGAAATAACACAAATGACTCTTTAGAAATGAAATAATATAATAACGTATACAGTATTTATGGCCCCTCAAATAATAACAATCTAAACTTAGATATTTTAAAAATTGGCATGAATACCATCATAATAGACCTAAATGGGCACTCTTCAAGATGGGCTTATAGCAATAAAAAGTTGGTAAAATTACTGAAGATTTTGAAGCTACAAACACACTTAACATTGTAAGTGTGACGACCCAAACATTATTTAAACTATAAAGGACAATCAACAAACCCAGACATAGTAATTGTATCAAGACAGAAAATGTGTCAAAATCGTAATCAAAGTGATCATAGAGCCATTACAATAAAAATAGACACAACAATGATGAGAAAGAAAAACCTGAAAACAAGGTGGAACTTACTGGAAGCATTATAAAAACGAAACAAATCAACAGCTCAAAAACATTAATCTATAACAAAATAGTGAAACAATTAAATGAAGCAATAATCAAAGCAGCTAAACGGTGTGTCCTAAGAGGAAAAACACAAACTTACAAGCCTTTTTGGAATGAAGCTCAAAACAGATGAAACTAGACTAAAAGCTGAAAGAACAAAAATGTTATTGAGTGGAAGAAGGCAAGTGCAAAATTAAAACAAAACTGCCAAAAAGAATAATTTTGAAGACTTTGACACAACTGGACAACAGTACAAATGGTAACAAGGTATATAACCATATAAAACAAATAGTGACAACCCACAGAAGCAACCAATGACAGTAAATAACAAAGAAATATATGATGATACATCTTACACAGACTTGAAACTTATTATAAAAATGCAATTAACTGAAACTAGAGAATAATATATATAAAAGGATACAAAATCAAAATATACAAAGCACCCAAAATACTTTCAAAGAACCATTTTTGTTTGTAGAAATGAATGATATATACACTGAATTTCTATTAAAAAAAAAAAATTAAAAAAAAAAAATAAAAAAAAAAATTTGGGAGATATAACGCAATACTAAAATAAATAGATATAACACAACAATACCAAAATAATAGAAAACAGCTTACCAGCAATTTGGAAACAAATCATAATTTAAAAGAGAGATAACTATCTATATGTAATAATAGACCAATATCTCTAACATCAATTATTACAGTTAAGCTTCTAAAGAGAATGATAGCAGCAAGATTTATTATTTAAAATCTCAAAAATTAATAACTATGAATAAGCAGGTTTTCGGAAAGAAAACCAACAATAAGTAAAAGAAAATTTTAAATGAATCAAACCACATTAGCCCTATTTGTGGATTTTAAAGGAGCTTGGGGAAGAGAAGTTGATTTATAAAATGAAATGTATGGGCACAAATTGACATATGTTGAACTGGATACAAGATTTTATATTCCAAAGATGGATTGCAGTAAGATATAAAAGAAGCCATGTCAAAATAGACACAAGCAAGAATCAGTCTCTCACAAGGTGCAGTACTGAGCACAGTATTCTTTAAAATATATATATTAACAACTTAGCAGAAGAACTAAAGAAATGTGACACAATTCAGGTAGGCATGATTACTGACACAGTGGTCAGTAAAATATACTGCCAATATAAAAAACATTACCCAGCACTGGAAACAACTTTACGAACTACAGTAACAGCATTACAGAAATAGTTACAAGAAAACTACATCAAAATTAATACAGATAAAACATAATACCAGATATTTACAAAACAGAATAAAACAGAAAAAAATTAAACTATAAATAACAATCCAAGAAGCTAACACAACAACGCAATTGGGAATGGTACTGGATAGGAAACTTACTATGAAAGATCATGTAAATAACAATGCATAAAATCAATGCACAGAACATCCTAAAACGATTAGCCAGGGCGAAGTGGGATGGAAACATGGATATTCTAAATAAGACAAAAACTGATTATTGTTTAAAGGAATTTAATAACAATGATGGTCAAATTATATGCGGTATTAATTTGTTGAGTCAGTATTTTTAACACTACGCCACTTACATTTTCATTACGCGGGACTAGTTTCTGAAGCCTATGCTACCATTTTCAACCTCATGGGCCCAACTTGGCCACCCAACAAATTAATACCACATTTAAAACATTATATGGAGGCGAAATAATGACCACAATGAACAAGACCTAAAAAGATAAAAATTGAAAATGCACAAAATAATTAAGAATTATTACTGGAGCTGTAAAAACAACACCAATTGTAGCACTACAAAGTTTTACAAAAAAATATCCCAATTGAAACAGAACATGAAAAAAATGCAACCATCCTAGCCCATAAATTACAAAGTAATAAAAACAAACTCATTGGTATCATAACTCCACCAACAAACAAAGATTGAAAACACAAACTAGCTTCAAATCATACATTCTAAATTCCAGATTCCACTGATAGCAATTAAAATGTCAGTACAAAATATTCTATATAGGCCATACATTAAACAGAAAATTGTAATTCTCTTGAAGTCAAAACCAGCAATAGAGGCTATTGCAAACTACAGTAACAAAAACACATGAAATAAGCTTAATAAAACAACAAAACTAACGAATAAAGAAGTGACAATAAAACATCAGATTATGCTAAACAAGAAATCATGCAGAAGGAATAGTTGAGACAAATATACCAAAACATCATGGATAGGACAGACTTGCACAATACGCCTAGGAAAACTACAGTGGCCCTATTAAGGATGGTAACTAACCACAAAGATAAACTGCCTGCCTTCTGCTAACTGTGGATCATGTGATGATGAAATGAATAGAAGCCATCTTGTAGCCTGTAAAGGCTAACAAATAGTGACATAGCAGCATTGTAATGGGAAGCTAGGGGGAAAATGAACATCAATTAATCCCCCAATATCATTGGAATTCTTACATTATTATTATTGTGTGTTATCTTTGTTTAATTTACTCAATTTATACAAATTTTGAAAGCTTATAATAAAAGTAAGACCACAAATTGTTTTAAATCAAAAGATATTAGAACAGCACAAAAAATGTTATCTTTCAAAAATTTTAAATTTGGTAAAATCTTCAGTTAATATTAAGAAACTTTCACTGTTTTCTTATATGAAAAAAATGCTTTACAAAACAGCAACACTGCACCTAAGATTTTTTTACTCATCATTACAGAGTCATATTGATACATGAATAATTGCATAAGAGTAGAGAATGCCATGTGAATTCATATAAAGTTCAATATATTTATTTTATGTATATATTAAACATTAAATGCTTAAATAAAAATTCATTAAAAGCCATTTCCAGTAAAATGAATATCTCTGGTCTCCCTCCACCCACCCACAAATATCTAAAAATCCTATTGTTTTATCTAGGGAGTCTCAAATCACACATTTCCATGAAATAACCTAAAATTTTGCTTTACTCACTCTGCTACTTTATTATGTGTTCACTCTTAGGTGATCCCTGTCCCAACACACCCATGTGACCTGTGCACCATGGTGCAAGATAGTAATGTGCACAGTGCACAGTGAAGTAATCTGCTAATAATCTAAATTTCAAAATGAATTTATTCTTAAACGAAATATTGTATACAACTATCTTAGCAGTTTAACAGAAGGCGATTTATGCCATTAGACCACAAGTCCCAACATGCAATTTGTACATTGTATGAGCTTGGTATTTGGAATATTATTTACATAGTTATGCTTGTTGCTGTTTAGAATTGCTTTATTATTTACACAGAATATCCCAATGGTCATATTGCTTTAGTAGAGACTTGCACTTCAGCACCAAAAAAAAAAGTGATAAGCCTTAATTATAAAATATAAGCCTTAATTATGACGCATGGCTGCCATGAATTTGGTCTTACATCTTTGTAGAGTTATTTAAAGCATAACAAAGCTTATAATGAAAAAGTTAAATGGAAAGTCACACCTTGGAAAAAAAGGAAAGTGTGTGAAAAATATGATGCAAGAATGTGATGAATTTGTGAAGAATGCAATTTGCTAAGTAGTGTTTCCTTTATTAAAAACTGAGCTGCCAACAGTTGATCAAGTGCTAGAGCAAATTAATGCTCATTCAGATTGCCCAATTTTAAAAGAACCACATTTTATGAAGTTCTGTGTGAAATTGGGGTTGAATTTGTTAAGAGAGGTCGAAAAAGTGCTATAATTGCTGGGGAAGATATTACTTTTGTTGCTTTTTTTAGAATCATACATACACCCATTTATTTTGTTAACTCAATATTATGAGCTTTATGCAGCAACAGAATATAAGTTAAGTTGCCAAAAAACGTTATCTATGGTTTTTGCATTACATGCTGCATGTACTTGCCACATGGTTATGAAAATATTATAGTATTTCTGGCATGAATGGTAGAATGCTACATTTTAACAGTACTCTGGCTCACTGGGTTGTTTTGGCATGGATCAACTTAATGGTGAACAGATGAGATACACCCTCTGCTATTAAGACTGCATCATGCATTGTCTGCCTTTTTATTTCAGTAAACACAATGTTTTGGCGATTCTACCTAGGATCCCTCAGAATGTGCTTCAGAACTAAAATAGGTCAGATACAGATTAGTCTGAATTGAGTTTTGAACCAATAATGCTGATTCAACTTGCATATCGTGCTCAAATAGCCAGTCACAGGGGATTCCAATGGAGTATATGGCATTGTCTCCACCACTGGTATCCCAGACAGTCATAAACCCCTGCACATTTTCTAGTCCCACTGCACTGTATTAACCAGCCACTCTGCTAGAGTGTAAGATGACTCAGTACTCAGACCTTCCCGAGGCAGCATTGAGTAACATGTACTCTGTATGTGAGCCCCAAGTGCAAGTTTGCATCTGATCCTTCATTCCTTAGCACATAAAATCATCACTGGGAATGCTGACCATTTCAAGTTCAAGTTATTCTATGTGGCTAATCTGCTCTCCAGCACACTTTTCTTAGCCTTCTTTATAAAATTTATAAAAATCTAATATGTTACATTCATGTGATTTTCCCTAACCAGTTTTACATACTACTCTAAAACAGGCTATTCTTCTATTTCTTGTCCACAGATTTGTATAATTAGTTTTATTATTCATTTCATTATGGACAAAAGGGGAATACAGTAGGCTTTAGCAAAGTAAAATATTCCAAATGCAAGTCACTATTGCGAGTTTGTGTGCTTATTATGCTTATGTTTTTCTTTAAACTATCTCATGTACTTTATACTTACAAGATTCATTTGTGTATCCACTGTAAAGATTCACAGTAAATTCTAATTCTAAATGTAGTCACGGTAGTTTTCAGTTGTCTATTGCATATCTGTATTCATGAATGACAAAACAAAATTGATCTTGAAATACTGTTTCTAAAACCAGATCCATCAGCTTATTTGTAAACCTTTTCTTCATAATTAACTTTTCCATCAACTTCATGTATTTTTGTATAATTCATCCTCACAAAAAATTTCCCATTTTTAAATATGACTGAACAAATTGGTAATTTGTATACATTAAAGAAACAGCCCTTAAAAGTTAACTTCAAAGTTGATTAATATTGAACTTGCCTTAAATTTACTTGCTTTGTACATATAAATTGCTATTTAGCAGTCTAATTTATTTTCAAACCATAAATTAATATTCCACTACTTAAATGTTTTAATAAAGCATAACCAGGGGAAATGATTTAACATGTGCCTTCTGCTGTATAAGCTAAGTTGGTTGTGTAAAACTTCCATGGCAATCTGGATTTGAAAGAGTTTAAAATATTAACATGTCCAGATTTGAAATTCACTAGATAGCCATGGTTTAAACTTCTTGAAATCATTGGGATTTTGGCTTCACAAATTCCTCTGCTGCACCCTGTTGCTGCAATTGACATTGTTCATTACTCTACTTGCTTCTGTTATCAATTTCATTACTCCTTATTGCAGCTGTCTGTGGAAGAAATTTCTGCATAAGGTCTTCGAGAAATAAGGTTTTCCTTTCTATCACATGTCATGCTTGAGTGTAAATTTTGCTCTCTTAGATCCCATATGTAACTGCAATATCTTTGCTTTGAAGTCTCTCTAGTGTTTCCAGAAAACAAAATTCATTTACTATCTGACTGCCTCTAGTGTATATCGTGAACTTTTTTCTATTCAGCTCTTTTTTGTTCGGTCCCACAAGCAATGCTCATGGACATTGAACGTGTCATACAATAAGATAAGCAGCATAGCTACTTACACCAAGATTCCTAAAAAATTCCTCTTTAGTATATGGAAACTAGCATGTAGCAATCATTTTAATCTTTCTTGAAAATGTTTATGTTGATTAGGATTGCATAATAGTTTTAGGTAAAATGAAAAGTTAAAGATTTTTGTTTAAGTTTTAGGCTATTTACTGGTCTATGTAATCTCCTGCATGCCTTATATTGTCATGGATAGCAAGTTTTGTCGCAAAATTACGGTAATTATTCTGCCAGATAGATAAACACAAAATGTATGTTCACCAGCAAGAGCAAAAATTGTTTGGTTGTTAAATAAGGACCTACATGAATGACAGAGCCAATGCTACTGATGTGTATAGCCTGTTCTTGTTTAACACACTTGCCGTGTGCAAAATTACATGAAGATTATTCCATATTACAAATTGGAGTAAAGGAGTGTGCTGATCTTAAGGCAGTTTGGCAGATTGTCATACTTTCATGACCATGTGGCTTGTACAACATTTGTAATGTAAAACAAACAGATCCCTTATTCTGAAAACTTAAACAATGACTAAAATATTCTGATAGTCATAACAAAATAAATGGAAGCACAGGTAATAATTAGCTCTCAAAAACCTGAGGAGGGAGGGGGGAGTATGTGATGATTAACTTACACTTGCTCTGAAAGCAATATTCCCTTTAGATCAGAAACATCATCTGAGCTGTTAGTGTTGCTGCTTTTCAGTTCAAGGGTAATCAACAATGGTGTCACCTAAACTATCCATTTTCCAAAACAATGCTTTTCATTACAGGGAGCACTTAACGGTTTGAAATTGTGCACTATTACACAAATTGCATTCTTCACAAAATTGCCACATTCTTGCATCGCATATTTAACACATCTTTCTTTTTTTTCCCCGCATGTAACCTCTTTTTCAGTTTCAGTTTTTTCTTTGCGAGCACCATTTACATTGTAGCCAAAACACCGGTGAATTCAGATGTTAATTTCTCCACTTCTTTTATGGGAGGTGTTGCATATTTCTCACAAAACTCACCATAACACTTGTGTATTATATAACTCAAAGATGCAAGAGCAAATTCACAGCAACTGTCCTCCATGATTGTAAACAGCAACAACCAGTAACCATTACAGTGTAAATAATATGAAAATCAGGTGACTCTGCAAATTGCATGTTGAGACTTGTTCTGTTTAACACAAATGGGTGTCAATATAACTATTAGGTATTTGCATAGAATATTATACCACTTAAGAATAAATTATTCTGTAATTTAGATTGTTAGAATGGTTTTATGTTCACACTACTGTGTTGCACCACAGTGCATATATTTAGAGAAAATTTGCTTTAAGAATTAAGCAAGATTAGATTAGTTTAGATTACATTTTGTAACAGATTGTATGCAATAGTAAATTATGTATTTAATGTTCCATTGATGAAATATGACAAATACATCTCAAATGCCAGAAAAAGAAAAATGAAAGTTGGATTGGTTTTTACTCCATGACAGTCAATGTGTATGTGGATTGGAAAGTTTGATGCAAGAAGTTGTGCAAAGCAGGCATGAAATATTCCTCTGTATGAGTACACTTTTAAGATGGAAATTCGTAGAATATTTCGTAAAAAATTAACCTTAATTACAGGACAGACATGATTTTTTGGATGCACAGCATCATCTTACCATTAATGTAGCATAGGTCTATTTGAATTAGTTTATGAAGTGTTTGGTTTTTATGGTAATAATTGTAAGCTTTTATTAATCTTACTTATAAAAATTTCTGTCTCTTACAAGGTAAACCCATGTATTCCAATGGTAACCCATGTATTCCAATGGTCCAGAAGGAATGAACTGTCAATTTTTCTACCCAATGGTGTAAGCCAATGTGGGTAACGATATTTGAGAATTTGTTCACATGTAATTATCCTACAATATTACAAGTTGGTTAACTTAATTATCTTACAATATTTTGAATTGGTTTAACAGCTGTGTACTGTAAAAGAAATCAGAATGTGCTCCAACAGACATATGTAAATGTGAATAGACATTTGTAAAAGCAGCTGCTGCATTGTATCTGCCAAAATATTAAGATAACTGAAATTGAATGAACCTTTGGAAAATGAGCACGAGTTGAGCAAAGGCAGTCAGCCATAGTGAGACACAGCAAATGACAGGGTCTTCTGGTTTCATGATTTTGGCAAAATTAGTTTCAGTTTAGTGTGCATTTCAGTTAGATTGAAATAAGGGGTAAAAATGAACTAAAAACAATTTTTGAAGAAAAGCAATGTAAATTAAGGGTTATTTCGGAGGGAGTGTGTGAAATTAATTCTATAGTCAAAATAAACTTTTAACTGTATTTCTTTTTCAGAGATCTTTAACAAAACTTCACAGCAATTAACTTCTAAACTTTTGAGTACAAAAGTACACCTTGTGCTGCACTTTGGTGTATCCTCAGAGTATGTTTCAAGAGGAATTGGCTCAGCCAGGAACAGATTAGTCTGAATTGAGTTTTGGACAAACAATACCTTGTCCAACTTGCATATTGCACTCAAAAAGCTAGCTATGGGGGATTCCAATAGAGTTAAACAGCACAGTCTCCACCATAATGGTATCCCTGACTTGGCCGTGAAGCTCTCAACACATTTCTAGTCCCACACACCAGATTATCCAGTCATCCTGCTAAAATGTAGGTCAACTCTGCACTCAGACCTTCCCAGGATCAAATGAGTAACAAGTACCCTGCTGGTGGACCCTTGTGCAAGTTTGCCCCTGGCTAAACCTACTTGAACATTATATTCATCATTGGATACATATTTGCAGCTCCATTTATAAAGCAATTTGTAATCCATTCTCTATTTCAGAATATAGGCATTACTTTCATGTGCAATCCAGATTTGTACTTTTGTTATTCTCCATTTGAACAGCTTTGTAGTTACTTATTGGTCTGCTATTGGGAGACATAGCTGAGGGATCTGTGAAGCTAAAACCCTAGTGACTAAGAAGTCAAAAACTTGGCAATCTAGCAACTTCAAATCTGAACATACTAAGGTTTTCCAGATTTTAAAAGTTGGATCACATGTGGCAGTTCTACCTAGAACATAAATTGACTCATTCTATATATATATATATATATATATATATATATATATATAAAAATAATAATAATAATAATAATAATAATAATAATAATAATAATAATAATAATAATAATAATATGTTTCCATTTATATCAATGTACAGAAATAAACAATCTTCACATAATTGATTTCCTACAATGTTGGAACAACTACTATGCATTATGGGTAATATTTGTGTAATTCTGTGGTATGACAATTTGGCAAACACTAAATCAAGCATTAACTCCAGAAGAGAGTATTTGTTTGGGCGTGCATGTGTGTCTCAACACTCAAAAAAACATACTGAACTTGGTATTTAAGCAGTGTATTCCAAAAATGTGACTTTTACAAAGATTTGAGAATATTACTCCATTACCCTTCTATGAAGTAATTTGCGATATTTATGAAATTTCCCAATTTAACGCTTTCCCAAACATTTCGTGGATATTTATTCTGCAGCTTAGATATGCTTTACTTTAAACATTACTTATGTTTTTGTTTGTTGGTATCACTGTTGCATTTCTGTGTTTTTGCACATAATCTGCACATATTTAATAGCCATCTTTGTACCATTTCAGATACATATCCACTCATAAGGACACATCCTTGTTAATGTCTACTCTCCTTTGAAGTTGTTACATTTGGTGCTCACCAGAATAGAAGCTGTGTAGAATTATTTGCATTGCTATTGAACTCCTTTTCTAATTATGGGCTTGGACCATCAAGCCAGTTTCCAAACAAGGGAATTCATCAATCCATTGGGATATTGGTTTTCCTATTACCATGTTTCCATATGGAATTCATCAATTTGAGTACTTACCGTATTGAATACTGCATCAAATCACATTGAATTTAGATCTGATCCTCTTAAAAAGTGAAATTACAATGAGATTGGATAAAAATATGTTGCATTGAAACACCTCCGCATTCCAACAATTTTCGGTACGGTAAACAAACTCTTCTTCTGCTATATTTGTTGCACGCGATATTCATGTAAACGTTTGTTTATTTCTCTGTTGGATTACAACAGAGCCACTTATATGGTGTCTATAGTTTGCTATGTATTCTCAAATATAATTATTTAAAATAAGAACTGAAGCTTTCCTGGCGACGTGTTAATTCAAAATCTTCTCGGGCTTCTAGCCAGGTGGCTAGAAGCCCGAGAAGATTTTGAAATAATTATTTAACTTCAACACCTGCTAATAAAAATTGGCTAATTAAATATATGTTTAGAAGGTTCACACCAATGCAATTCCAAGTTGACAGACACAAAAGAATGGGTAATCTTGCATACCAGGTTACCCTGTCATGGCGGATGCTGTCAATGCTAATAACAAATATAGGAGAAATTATTCATGTACGAAAAGGAAATGTTTAACTACAATAAATATAATCGTCCAAACAAACCAAACAAATAGCATAGCTTCCCCATGTCTTGCCGATTTTAAATATACATTTTCTCTGAAGTAGTTTTAAAATATCTGCAATGTAATAAATGAGTCAAAACAAAAGTGTGGGAAATAATAACCTCAAAATCAAAGGGAACATATAGCTATAGGAAGGGTAATAATAATAAGAAATGATTCATAATATACGAAAAGGAAAAGTTTAACTATAATAAATATAATCACCCAAACTGACGAAACAAATAGCATAGCTTCCCCATTTCCTGACGATTTTAAATATATATTCTCTTCAAATGACGCTGGCTCCATTTATTATGCCAACCAAAAACAGTAATAGTTCTGATTTTAGTCTATTTGTTTATTTTAAGGTTAAATCACTGCCAAGCAATAAACAAATGCAACATAAAAGAATGCTTTATACACCTATCCATGAAAAAGAAAGGAAAATGTCATACAAGTAAACATTATCACCTGAAGTAGTAAACAAAGTTTATTTTCCCTTATGCAGACATGATTTTTAACTCGCACATTCCCACTTTACATATGGCGCTGGAGTACTACACGTAATTTGCAAGTCAATTGGTTTTTAAGGCCTAAAAATACATAATTTACATCATTTGCAAAACTACTCTTTTCTAGCATCTTTAAATGCATTACAAAACATATTATGATTTGCGCCATGCCAAATGACATCACCGGAAGAAATATATCGTGCCAAATGATGTCACGAAAGCTTAAGTAACAACCTCTAAGCATTGAAAACTATTTACTAATGACCTTGGCGATTTCTCTGTGTTTTTTGGGGTTATGTTGTAAAGTAAGGTTGCCTTCCTGGCATTGCGCTGTAACCGCCCTGACAGGGTAACCTGGTGTGCAAGATTACCAAAGAATGATTAATTTATTTTCAAAGCTTACATATTCAATGTGAAATGCAGATTGTATCGAGATGGAATTGGACTCTAATCGATTTCAATTAAGCATGGAAACATGGTATATGCTTCAAAGTACTTTGGTCAATTAAAATGACTGAAATAATTTCTTTTGTTGTTCAATAATTTCTAATTAATCATGTTATCAACAATATTAAATGTACAGCAGGTGAAAGTCTAAGCTATTATATTCCTCTAACAACTTAGCTCTTCAATTACATATTTGAAACGCCGACAATAACTAAATGACATTTTCTCAAATACCTACTGTTTCTCCATTAAAAAGCGTTGTGTGCATTAATTAAAATCATAATTACCATCTTCATTTTCAACATCGTCCGCCCAGTTTGCAGACTTCCTCGGAATTACGGTTTGTACAGCACCGGGACCAGTAGCACTATCAGCTAAAAATTCTGTCAGCCCTAAGGTTTTGCCTTTTATTTTCTTTCCCTTTTTACCTGTGGAGAAAATTTTCTCGATAATTTGCAAATTCTTTGCACTACAAAATTGTGGCACGTGGAGACCTGCACATTCACCTACATTAAATTAGAAATTATTCATTCCCATTAACCAAATTTTGGAATTTGATTCCATTATATGAAAATATACTTTCGTTAAGCGATTTATCTAATAACGTTATGGCCACGAGGTGACTCATGGGCAGAACGCTCCAGGTGGCACAAGTTTATCCCGATTTGTTTCTTTCCAGTATGTAAGAAAACATTATTTATTATAAGAGTAGCTTATCAGCATGCTTCTAATCACATTAAATGAAGTATATACTCATTCATGCTTTAGAAAAACACAATATTCAATTCACGTGACAAACATCAACCGCACTAACCTGACGAAGCCATCTTGAAGGATCGTTAACAGTGTAGACAACATGTAAAATACGAATCTTTCACCAATTTAGCGTTATTAAAATACGTTTGTGCTGCCATGTTAAAACTATTAAATTTAATCCCTCTTAAAGCTCATATTCTTGAATAGTATGTCCTGAAAATAATCTCCCCACGCTATAACTTGACTGTACAGCTGAATTCTAGTCATTCTAAGGCCGATTTAAACTGAATGAAAGCTAACAATGATTTAGTCTCTTGGGCTCTACCACATACAATTTGCAGTTGGCGATTCTAAACAACGACATCAACCGAAAGATCTGTGAAACAGTTAAAAATTAGAACAGCGCCAGGAAACAAGGCGGGGTTTGGAAAGAACAATAGTGCATTGGAGGGGATTAAAGAGGAAAAATTGATTATCTGTTCCGTCAGTCCTAAGACAAATAAATAATAATAGAAGTATATGTTTGCAGCCGATTTTCACGATGGTTATTAATAATATATATGAGTTAACAATGGTATAAGTGCATTTGTATGTAATTCTTATTATAAATATTTCATATTTATTACAGAGCAAGTTGGGTCTGAATGATCATCATCAGACAGTAATTTTGAATTACATGAAATTTGCAAGATATCAACGAACACAAAACTTAAAAGCCATTGACTACGCTTTCCAAGATGTTCTGGACTCAAGGTATTGCCCTGCTTTCCAGCACACAATGCTTCATGCACTGCCTGCTTTCCAGTGTCTCCTGCTTATAATATAGGATTTCCTCTACCAAATGTGTAAGTTGTTTTAGCAAATACGAATTCTTTCAGCTTGTTCACATTGTATCATTAGTCAGAATGTTTGTGGTTTGAATAGAGAGCTATACTATGAGCGATTAAATATGCATATAGTATACGGTACAGTATCAGAAATACACACTAAATAATGAGGCAAAAATTTGTATTTTTAGGTGGTTAGGAAGCCCATTGTATTCTTGTACTGAAGAATAATAGTACAGTCTGAGCATTAGAAAAACCGCTTAGAGAATGTATAAATAATTTATATCTGACACTAGGTATATCCAAGTACTGAAAAATTGAAGGCATGTGCATAAAAACAGTTTAAGTTTTCAAAACTTGGAAAAATAGTTTTGTATACACAAAAAAAAAAATCTAATGTGTTCAATTCACATTACTTTCTCTACATCTCTGCAATAAATTATTGTTAAAAAGCTTATGCTTCTTTTTACTTCATGCTAATTGAGAAAAAAATAGCAGAAATAGTCTTATTACTTGCTTCCATGTAAGTAGAAGGGAAATAAGCGAGTAGCATAGTCAAAAGTTGGTTGCTAAGTGACTGAATTTCCTTTGTTTGAATGGCCAGGAGTTGAGAAAAGTGTAGGTAAGTATTTTAAAGCTAAAACCAATAACAAGAAATATCTCAAAAACAATCTGCTCCACGAAGAAAATGTATATAACATAAATAGTGTGCTTTAACGAGCTTTACATTTTCTGTTAAGTAAGTTATTTATATCTCTTACGGTTTACCAGTTATGCAAAATTCCGAAAAATTCATCCAGAATAAAGTAGTCTTCAAAGACTATTCCCAGAAAATTCAAGATATACATTTAATTGTCAGGTAAATATCTTTAATATACAATATTTTAATCACGTTAGAGAGCCATTTTTGAGAAAATCTAAAATGTTTCCATAAAAAATGTAAATGGCAAGTTATTTATGATGCTCTTTAACTACGGTGGTTCTCAGCGTCCCATTCTATATTGGGTGTAAAGGATTGCTTAATTTTTCTCTATCAGGCTTGAGGTTCTTTTACGTGCCGTAAATCTACGATACGGGACCAACTGCTTTACTTCCCTTCTGAAGGAAGCCATGCTGAGGATTTTTACACCCGAAAAAATCCATCGTCCTCTGCCGGGTTTGAACCCACGACCTTGGGTATATGAAGTTAGCATGGTAACCATTACACCACGGAGGGCGATAACATTTTTCCATGTAAAGGGTAGCTGGGGGGGGGGGATTTTCTTGAAAATCTTTGTATCGCATCCTTGGAAGATACTGAACTTTGGTATTTAACAGAATTTTCGTTTTTTAGCTATGCTGTCCCCCCCCCCCCTCACACACACACATACACACGCACGCATGTACACTCTTCCAAAAATGCTGTTTTTGTATTCAGAGGGACCCAAAACATGTACTTCTGGTGAAATCTCGGTATCAAATTTTTGGGTGCATTATGATACCTTCTCTGTACTATGTACATAGTACATGTAGGGAAAGTAAAGAAAAAGGATACCTAAACTCCCAATCCAAGAACCATTCAAAATCATTATAACCATCGCACACTTTAATTAAATCTTGGGCATGCTCACTAAGAACCCTTTCTCAGTAATATATTTACTGTTTCAATACATATAAAACACCACTTTTATCACTTCTGAGTTGCTCTGTTGCTCAAACACAATGGACATAAACAATGTCCCAACTGAGGTATCATGGGAACATTATTTCTTCTGTCATTCTCTCTCTGTGTGTTGCAAAATTCACAATCTGAACATAGTGGAAGAAGCTACATAGTATAGCCAATGGTAGAGGACCCTAAGCCTCAAAGTGTGGCCGTGGAATTGAGGTTCCTAAGCTGCAAGAGGGATGTTTTTTAGGGAGAGTGCAGCAAATTTAGCCCGAGACCATGGCTGTGGAACAATGAGATGGCATAGCCAAGGCATCTGTGAGGCCTAAACCCAACAAAATTACCACAAATAGCAGATTTTCATTTTAGCAAAATTTTCATAGGTCGGCAACATGATTTACTGCTATTTTTTACTTTCTCGGCATGCAATTTATAATGACATCACTTCCCATATATAAATAAGGCCACAAAGAACTGTTGGGGGTGAGCAATATCACTTCGTTGGGTAACACCTTCAGCTTCATAATTTATTTTATTAGAGTTAGAGTAAAGCATATTTTTTTTATTGTACTTATGAAAGAAAACTTAACATTAGTATTCCATATTCTGAATGAACCATAACTTAGGCTACATATCCTTTAATTATTATTAACAAATAACACACTTGTAAATTAAATTAAGATTATTACATTAGTACTTTCGAGAAATTAATTACAAAATCTTCTCTTGAGCATTTATGGGCCTAGTTGACCTATTTCAGACACTCAATTAAAATCAGATAAGTCAAACAGTGGCTCTTCTTCATGAGCACTATTACTTCACCAGATACAGATGAAAAACGTCTATAATACTCACGAAACATTGGAAGTACAAAATTGAGTAGTTCAATATGTGCGCACATTTTCTTGAGCATTAGATTTACAGGGAATAAGGGCTGGGGAGAAGAGAGAGTTACCTGCCTGTCTTTCCACAGTGTTGTCAATTTCAGACCCTCAGCTATTATGGTGAATAGGTTACCAATTTGTTGCCAACTATCTGAATTATTAAACAAAACATAGTGCATGTGCACCTGCATGAACTTGGGATCTACAGACAGAATGAAACCTTAGCATTGAATGTACTAAATGCCAGGGTGTATAGTGTACTTCATGTCTCAATGTTGTTGCTTTGCTCTGCATCCAAAATTGCATAAAACCTATTTAACGAAAATTAGGGAGCTGAGCACCCAAGAAAAGGTGTGCAAATCTTTGAATGTGGAGCTATGGGCCTTGTATTTTCATACTTATGGTAAGGATACATGACCACAAGAAAGAAAAGTCAAGGGTGATTCAAATATAAATAGTAATTGAGCCAGAGTACTGCAGAGGCAGGTCCAAGCAGGATGATGGAAGAGAAATTGGGGGTCAGTGTGTTAAGGAGGGAAAACCTGCTTTGTTAGGTTTTGGCGTCAGTACAGCCATCAGTGAGCAACCATAGATGAAGTTCCTTTGCCTATTTTGCAATGCATTATTATAAAGTTTTTAACCAATGAAGGGAATAAACCCTTGGAGATTTCAACTTGTTTGAAGCCACATTGTTGGGATGCTACACTGTTTAGAATTGAGTGTTTACCTGGGCCAGACAATTTAAGGTCAGCCAAGGAAGGGCACAAAGCAAAGCTCATGCTCAGCACCCAAGATCAAGCTTCACAGATGACAACATCCTTGCTGTTTGTGAGCTTATTGAAGGTGATTGCAGCTGCACTGCTGAAGAAATTGCATCAAAAGTGAGTGTCAATATTGGGAGTACTCATACTATTAGCAGGGATTTAAAAAAAATTAGTGCCCGATGGGTTCCAAAGTTGTTAACCAAGTAGCAAAAGCAGGTCAGGCTTGAGATTTGTGAATGACTTCTGAATCGAATCTGGCAAGAAGGGAAAGAAGTGCATCATTGCATATAATAAGACATGGGTTTATCCTTTCACTCCAGAATCCAAGATGGTGAGCAAGGAGTGACAAAGAAAGGATGAAGTCTGCCCAGTAAAGGCCAAAATCCACCTCATAGCCAGAAAAGTTCTTACGACAGTGTTTTTTTACTACAGAGGAGCTTATTCATTGATTTTCTTCAAGATTGATGTATGCTGAATGCAGTTTGCTGTTACCTATTCTTAAGGTAAGCAAAAGCTGCCTACCAAAACAAAAGATGGTGTGTGCCCATCAGAGTTGTCATTCCTATTCAAGACAACACCAAGCCTCATACTCTGTATTTGAATAGGGACAGATTGGAGAACATGTGCTAGGAAATCCTGTTTAGAAATTATACTTTCTCATAAAACGAGGATGAATATAATAACTGCAATAAATGAAATTAAATATTTAATTTATGTTATGTAGATTGATTATTATATAAGTATAAAGGATTGGGTAAATATTTTGCTCACCTGTTTATTAAAAAACACCCTCTCTAGATTTTCTCCCCCGGACTATTTTTTGTTTGGACCCATGAAAGAATCACTTGGAGGGGAACGATTCAAAATCAATGAAGACTTTAAGGAACATATGTGCAATTGGTTGACGACTCAACCTAAACCATTTTTGAACAAGAAATATTCAAGTTTCCAAATCATTGGCAAAAATCTGTATGAAGGAGGCTATGTAGAGAAGGTATCACTTGTGTATGTGTTTAATCAATAAATATATTTTAAAAATTACCATTTATGTTTGAATCGCCCTCTTATTTACTCATAATCACTTTCTTGACAACATATAATTCTATATTTTCTTCGCCTTCTAGCCAGCTAAATATATGGATTGATTCCAGTGTTTCAAAGATGTACATCAGGGGGTAAACTGATGACTTGATCACCAGAATGAAGCTAGCATCTGATTGGTTTGCATGATTTTTTTTTTTTTTGTGTGAGTGGAGGGGGAAAATCCACCTTAAGGACTAACCCAGGGTGTCGGGGTCTCCCAGAGTGGGCATACAGACTAGTGACTGGTGAGGATACTGCGGCACCACTGTTGCACCCATGCAGTCTAAGGTAAAGGTGAACTGGCCCACTGTGCAGATGTCAGGGGGAGAAGGTTTGTGCTAGTTGACCGGCTTAACTGAGGCCCAGCCGGCTCCCATAGCAAAGTTTAGGCGAGGAATTGTTAAGAGGAAGTTAGGTTTAGGGTTTTGAAATTTAGTGGTGATAGTGGGATTGGAAGTACACGGATAGCTGCCACTGTCTCCCTGTGATGAAGTTCCAGAGTTACTTGTGCTGTTTCCTGTTTCTATTGCTGATCGGTGGTGGAGGCAACGTTACATGTTGCTCCGTGAAGTTCTTGATGAGTATGTGGCCTTGCTGAAGATGTTGCATGATGCTGTTATTGGCTGCTTGCTGCAGCTTTCGAATCCCCGGGACCGAAGCCTCGAGAGACCCTAGCCATGTAGACCGTTTGTCGCTGCAGTCTTGGGCAATTGGATCGGTGAGACGACTCAATGCGTGCCAGCTTATGCTGGACAGACGCAAGAACTCCGCCTGGGAAGGTAGCCTGGCCTCCATTGCCTCGAGTCGCTCGTTGATTTCCCACCGAAACTCCTCGAGGCTAAGGCCCAATTGATGTGTTGCCGCCTGAATAGAGGCAATGCTGCTCTGTAGTTCCTGCAGCTAGGGGGTGTCCGGCGATGAAGTAGGAGGTGAGGGTTGATGCTGCTGTGGTGGTTGTGTGTTCATGGGATACAGGGGGCACCTGGTTTTACCCTGTAAAATGTGTGCTCCCGGAGCATGTGGCGCAATAGTGGCGTCGGCGGCGAAGATCATGGTTGATGCAAGCTACCATGAGCGAGCTTGTCAGGCAGTAGCGGCACCTTGGGGGTGCCATGGCACTCCTCCGCTCGATGTCCGTAGGCGCAGCAGCGTCGGCAGGGGACCGGACATTCACTTCTGCTGGCCTCGACACGCAACTACTGCCCTAACAAGGGCAAGCATACTGTCAAGGCAGCTTCGGCTTCAGACGTGGACCACCGGTGTGGGACCTCGAGATGATGAGATGCTGTTGGCCCTCAAAGCAGAGGACCAAACGCGGCATGCAGCATCCAGCACGAAGCGAGCTGGAAGGTCTCTAGTAACCCCACAGATGACCACTGCGTGATGGTCATCCAGTTGCATCTATGTTGTCATGTTGTCCAGCTCTAGTGGAGCAGCAGGCGAATCCTCTGTGCTAGCTGGGCTTCAAATTCTTCTCTGCTGAGAGCTCAGTGCTGGCTGAAGCCGAAGCTGAATCTGGCGTTGAAGGCTGTCTTGAGAATCGGATCCATGATGCATAGTCTCGAAGCCCTGCCATGAAGCAACTGATATTTAATGTCACTGGGGCATGGACACGAACCTTGTAGAAAACTATATGTGACAGTTATACACCTAGTGTTTTGAATTTGAGCACAGACTTGTTGGAAAACATTTTATTGCACATGCATTTTTAAGCACGATCTGTTGTATAAAAATACCATGAAGTATTCCAGAAAAATTGCCTGTATATGGTATGTAGTCTATAGCGGCTGGCTTATCTTTCCCTTGAGTGTCCTAGTTGGGGTTCCTTTATTGTCCGGCTCTTTTTAAAGCAGCAGTAATATCCTTGGCAGAATATCCATTCTGTTGGAGTGTGATATTTAGTTGTTGAAATTCAGTTTGAAGATTATCTGAATCTGATACAGAAACTGCTCTATATGCCAATGTGTTAAGAATACTCATTCATTGCAATTTATGGTGGAAACTGCATTGAGGTACAGATTGGTGTGTATAGGTTTGTGGTAGACGGCATGACCTAAGAGTCCCATCTTCTTTTGTGGAAACCAGAATGTCCAGGAAAGAAACATCTCTATTTCCATAGGAATTGTATTTATGATCAGAGGCTATTTAATTGTAAAAGAAAGTCTGGAAGAGTGTGGAGTCCATGTGCCCGGATCACAAATGTGTCATCTACATATCTAAAAAAATGTGTAAGTATTAATGGGGCTATGTGAAGTATTTTATACTCCTGAAACTCCATGTAGAAATTGGCAATAACTGGTGAGGGTGGAGAGCGCATGGCAACACCATATGTATGTTCATAGTAAATGTTGTTTTACAGAAAATAAGAGGTAAATGTGTTCTTAACAGCTCAGTAACTTCAGGAGAAAAGTGGTCTGAGAGTAGCTGCTAGGGGGAAAATGAAATGGCGTTTTATTTATGGACACCTTAACTGCTGTGGTTCTCAGCGTCCCATTCTATATTGGGCGTGAAAGATTGCTTAATTTTGCTTAGAGGCCTGTCTCTCAGAAGCTTGAGGTTCTTTTATGTGCCATAAATCTAGGGGGACTCTGATGAGAGATATGACATCGAAACTGACTAGACATCTGATGGTTTCACTTTGATGCTGTCCAGAATTTCAACTAAGTGTATTAAGTTTTTCACATGGTGTGCACACATATCTACTGATGGTTAGCAGCCCTTCATATTGCCTTGCTCGTCACCTGTAAATCTGATTCATTCATCTAATAATTCTGTCTGGTTGCTTGCCGTCTCTCTGGTTTTAAAGTTTTTATAAAAAGTATTAAATATTAGGTCTAGTATGAATAAAAAGCTGAACGAGTCTTTATTTTTCAAAGGGTTTGTTGCTTGGACATTGGCATGAATATTGATGTACCTTTCCTGGTTTATCTGGCATCAACTCTTAAAATTGTTTCTCTTCATCAAGTAGGTATGCCTTTTAAGGGAAAAGATACAATTCTTTTGCTAGCTTTAATAATCCTTTCTGTCTTTCATGGTTCAGTCCTAGCTTTCCTCCTTTACAAATCTACTTATTTTGATCCCTTTTAAATTTGAGGGCGCACTTGGACCTACTTGGCAATTGCTGTATTGTAATTTAACAGTATTTGCACACAGAACCTTTACTTCCTGATGATGCCAAATTAGATGTACCAGATAACCAATATATTTTATTAGTAGTTTATTATTTTCAAATTCATGTTCATAATTTCCCATGTTATATTTTTACTTTCTCTAGCAGTGTACATAGTAGGTAATGAAGGTACTGTATTCCACACAAAAATTCAATACTGAGATTTCACTAGAAATATGTGTTCTAAGACTCAAGCATTTTTAGAAGCACTCTGTGTGTGTTCAGTTTCGATACAAATTGAGCACCTTTTACATTTTTTGCTCCACTGAATTGATAAAATAATCAAAGAAATCAATGGAACTGCAAATTTGAGAAAACATCATCACCAATAAGAAGATACTCTTGTGAATTTTGAGGTTCCTGCCATGGATGATATCCTATTGACAAAGATAGAGGGAGCACAACTCTGAGTTGAACAAAACCACATGTTTTAGCATATATATTTTAATATACATTTACTTCCAAAAACAAGACAAATAGTAAGTGGAATATTAGTAGGAGTTAAAAGTACCTTAACATCGACTTCAACATAAATAAATGGAAGTAAATGATAAAAATGAAATAGCTAAAGTTGATACATGGAAAAATAATGAGCACTGTACAGTGTGTAACTTGTACTACCCCCCAAAAATATACCGAATCTGAAAAATTTCAGATCAGAAAACAATAATTGTTGGTGACTAATGGACATTCAAAATTATGGGGATACTCTAAAACTAATAGCAGTGGAAAAAGTATTGAAGAATTTTTAAATACAAATGCAGTATAATTAATATTTAATAATGACATGCCAACATATCTTCATCACACAGTAACTATTACAAATCCTGATTTAGCATTTGTGTCGTCTGATATTGCTGAAAAAACAAATAGACAAGTCAGTGGTGATTTTGGTACAAGTCATAGAGCTGTAATTTTAAACATTGATATTTCATTGCATCAAACTAAACCCCAAATTGAAAAAAACTACATAGAATTTTAAAAAAGGAAACTGGAGAGAAATATTAGAAGATAAATTACCAAATAAAATTACAACAGAATCATCAAATCACTTAAACAAATGACTTTGCATAATTTTAATAAATACAGCTCAGCGGTATATCACTAAAGACAAAATCAAAGTACATAAGCCTTTCTGGAATAAAGAAATAGATATACTAAGGAAAGATCGTGATGAAGTTAGAAAAAAAGCAGAAATTTCTCAAGAAAGATAAAGAAAACCTGATAAACTGGATGAAGATATATGCTATTTTTAAAAAGCATATTTTTGAATCAAAAAGAAAAACATATAATAACTTTGCAGAATAGCTTGATTATAGAAAATGTAAATGGCATGTTATTTATGGACGCTCTTTAACTGCTGTGGTTCTCAGCGTCCCATTCTAAATTGGGTATGAAAGACCGCTTAATTTTGCTCAGAGGCCTCTCTATCAGGCTTGAGGTTCTTTTACGTGCCGTAAATCTAAGATACGGGACCCACGGCTTTACTTCCCTTCCGAAGGAAGCCATGCTAAAGATTTTTACACCCGAAAAAATCCATCGTCCTCCACCGGGTTTGAACCCGTGATCTTGGGTATATGAAGTCAGCATGGTAACCATTACACCACGGAGGGCAACTTGATTATAGAGAAGACATAACTAAAGCTTATAGGTATATTTCAGGACTACAGAAAAAGGATAGTAAGAAGCAACCCATTATTCATGACTAAAAGATCACAGATGATTGCAAAATAGCATCAGTTTTTAATACTCAATATACAGCATCAAGAGTTCCTAGTATTTATAAAAAAAGACAAAAAACAATTAAATCAAGTATAAAAGTTCTAAATCAAACTGAAAACTCTTTGCCAACATCAACTGAAAATATCTTCTGTAATTTTCTCAGTTTAGCAGAACTCAATGCAGCACTCAAACATCTTAAAGCAAGGAAAACACCTGGGCCAGATAAAATTTACCCTGAATTTCTACATCTTGCCCCAAGCTAAAGAATACTTATTAAATTTCTTTAATTATGTATGGAAAACTTCTATTCACACAGACTGGAAAAAAGTGATTATCATTCCAATACTAAAACCAGGAAAAAATGTGCAGAAACTATAAATTTTAGGCCCATATCACAAATCAGTCCTATAGCAAAAGTCATGGAACGAATGATATTAGCAAGGTTTAACTGATACCTAGAATCCAAAAAACACAAGATATTAAGCAATTAGAAATAACAGTTCAATCATTTTTGGAAAAACGGTGTTCAACAAATCTCATGATGGAAAATACAGAGAAAACTTAGGTATTAATTATTCTCACTAGCCAGAAAACAGTTTGAATTAAACTTACAATATGATAGTACTATTTTAGAAAGAACAGGTGAAGAAAAATATCTTGGAGTATAGTTTTTGGTAAAAAAACTAGCTTAGAAAAAACATGTATATTATGTATGTGAAAAGGCCACAAAAAGATTTAAACTACTGAAAAGATTAGCAGGCTATAAATGGGGCAGTTCCTAGGAAACATTAAATACTACTTAATAAAAAGTTGTGGAGAAGTACTAATAACATCATCATCAAATAATAAAGGAAAACTAGAACACATACAAAATCAAGCACTTAACTGGGATAATTAAAATAACCCCAATAGAAGTGCTGCAGATTGCTACTTCTAACAAATCACTAAATTTAGAACTTGAAGCTCAAGCTATTTTACAGTATGAAAAATGATAAGATCTCCAAATTTCAATAAATGGAATAATAGTTCAAATGTATATAATTTAGAAACAAAATCTGGATTCATACAAGAAGTCAATAAATTAGAAAAAAAATTAAAAATGCCAATCAAAGAGAAAATCTCATCACTTGCTTCAATCCTACTGAGACTATTACAATTGAACACCAGTTAAATCTAAAATATGAACTCAACAAAAAAATATTAGTCCTGTTATAGCTAAAGCACTTACACTACACTAGAAACTTACCCTCAGGCTGCTATACAAACAATAGTAAGACTCCCTAAAATGGAAAAAATTGAAGAAATCCAAAAGATGATTCATCAGATTAATAAAATGGGATAAAAGGCTTTGTTACAATGGATTCCATCTCATTGTGGATTGGATGGTAATGAAAAAGCAGGTTTCTTGGCAAACAAAGGCACCCAAATTAAACAAAAAACTATGATAAAATTTCCTTATGAATCAATCAAATGCATTGTAAAAAGAAAAATAGATACAAATTATATAAATAAAATAACACAAGAAAATAAAAATTCAAAGTAGCTAAAAATTATACAAACTCCTAATTTAATTCTAAAATTACCAAGAAAATCAGCTGTTGCCAACTTTCATCTCTTAACTGGACATGACTGTCTGAATAACCATCTCTATAAGATTGGCCTTTCAACCTCATCAAACTGCCCAGTGAGTACCAAAGAAGAAATTATGAATAGAAACATCTAGAATCATGTCAAGCTTTAAAAATGTATCCTAACATTCTTAAGGAAAACTGTACAAGTTTTCAATCCACCTATCTCCATGATGTGATAAAAATGGAGGTACGTAACACTAAACAAATATTTTATTTATTGTTTATGAAAAATAAAGCTCCTGATGAGTTGCACAGGTCTTCAAATTAAGTAATTCATTATGACTAAATAATTCATAAAAGCTTAAAGTAAGAAATTACACATTCAGGATACAAAGCAAGGAAGCATGAAAAACACACATCATTTTACCATCAACTATAAGTTGGTGAAATGTAGAATAAAATAGAATGCAACTGATTTTTATAAGCAAGAATGCATGAATTAAGTAATACATATGCAAACCTCTACAGCATTACTTACCATTTATCATTAACAAAAATGTATGGCAAGAAATGGGCTCTAAGTTTGTTTCAATATAGAATTATGTCGGAGCTATATTTTTAGTATTATTAGGCCTATTGTATTGCAATTAAGTACACCATGTGATCTCAGTATTGTATTTGAATGACATAATTGTAACATTTAAACGTGAAAATGATCACTAATAGTAAGGTTAAGAGATAAAGGAATAATCACTAAAATGGTGGATATATTTGGTTACATAAGATAAAACTGCAATAAAGCAATTGGAAGATTTCGTTTCAAATAACATTTAAAAGAGAGATACAGTATATAATGTATCATTTGCTGAGCATCATAAACTGCAGATAATTCACTTTTAAGAATGGTATCCACAGCCATGCTCCATGTTGAACAAGGTTTGCCCCTTACAATTTTTTTTGGGGGGGGGGATTTATGGGGAAGTCCCATAACTATATCTAAACTTGACAGTTTCCTACACAGTTACCATGAACATTTTCCTTTTATGTGCTACAAGTAGTAGCCCTCCTGTTGAATTTAAGTAAATAAAATGTGTCACAAGTTTTAGGGGAAGTTTGAACCTAAGAACCCCCTTTTAAATACAGCCCTGATTGGAGGTACATATGAGTTGGTGTAAAAACAGTACTTTTTAGTTTAATATAATGCATTACGTAAAATGCTACAAAAATACTTATTGGTTTAGAACTTGAATTTGAAATTGCCAAAGCTGGAGCTAAACCAATGTTAAGGTGACGTCAAAGCTTGATTAGGATTCTGGAGTATGTTTAAAAGAATTCATAAAGATAATGAAATTGAAACAGAAGACAAATTTCAATATTTAATTCAAAGAACAAAGCCAGATAGTAGAGCCAGAGAACTGATCAACAGCTTCCCAGCCAGTGCAGAGAATTATCCAAAGGTAATAGAAGCATTAAAAACAGATTTGGACGTGATGATCTGATGATGAGTGTTATACTAGAGAGCTTATTAATTTAGTGATACAGAATATAACTCTTAAAATCTGATGTGTTTGTTATATTCACATGACACTACTTCTTTGTAACAAATTATTGTTGAAAAGCTTGTGCGTCTATTTACTTCATGCTAATCAAGTAAAAATTAGCAGAAATAGTCTTCATACTTGCTTCCTTGTAAGTAGAAGCGAAATAAAGGAGAACCATCGGTTAAAGTCGTAGTCAAAAGTTGGTTGCTGTCACTGAAGTTCCTTTATTTGTATGGACAGGAGTTGAGAAACTCCTGTATGAGAAAAGTACAAGTTTTTAAAGCTAAAACAAAAAACAGTCTACTCCACGAAAAAAATGTATATAATATAAATTGTGAGTTTTAACGTGCTCTACCTTTTTTGTGTGGTAAGTTTTTATCTATTTCTTACAGTTTAGCAGTCAAGCAAAATTCCCAAAAATTCACTCAGAATAAAGTAGTCTTCAGAGGCTATTCTCAGAAAATTCAAAATATACATTTTATTTGTCATCTTTAAGATACAATATTTTAATCAAAATCGTTAGAGCCATTTTTTAGAAAATCAAAATTCTCAAAAAAAGTTCTATGTAAAGGGTAGTTTGGGGTGGGGAGGATTTTTCTCAAAATCTTTGAGTCGCATCCCTGGAAGATACCAAACTTAAATATAAAGTTTGGTTTACCGACTTTTCGTTTTTGAGTTATCATGTTCACGGACACACACACACATGGACCTTTTTCTGAAAATACTTTTTTTGGATGCAGGAGTCCCTAAAACATATATTTCCGGTGAAATCTTGGTATCAAATTTTTTGGTGGAGTGCAATATCTTCTCTATACACTATGTACATAGTACTTGTAGAGAAAATAAAAATTACAAGTCAGGAATTTCTGTAATATATGATAAGCTAGAATGCCAGTTAAGAGCTTTGGAATCCATAGGTGTAACACACGATAAACTTGGATCTATGTTTTTACTCCTTTTTAATTATTTATTTCACTGTGCATTCCCATTAATGTTTTAATGTATCTATGTTATTTCCTTTGGTAGAATCATGTCTGCCAGAAGAAGTTTTAAGAGTGTGGCTTAGGAATCAATCATTCATGAATTCTGATCCATGAAGCTCAACTGGAAGCTCTTCTTGATTTCCTTAGGAAGGAAGTAGAGGGAGAAGACAGAAGAACCTTTGCACAAGGTGGATTTAATTTGTTCAACAAGAAAAAACAGGACAAATCCAAGGGAAGAGATTTTGAAAGTGAAAATGTACCCACCGCCAGTTCTCTCTTTGTTGGGAAGTCTGAAAGGAAAAAACTGTGCATTTTTTGTAACAAATTACACGACAGTTAGGAGTGTCATGCTGCCCAGCAGATGAACTTAGAAGAAAAGTGCAACAAGGTGGCAAAAGAAAAGTGCAACAAGGTGGCAAAAGAAAAGTGCTTATTCTCATGCTTAGGGTTAGGTCATCGAGCAAAGAATTGTAAAGCAAACCTGAAATGCCACATATGCAAAAGACAGCATACTGTTATTTTGTGCCCACAGCTAAATGCACAAGAAGTATCGAACCCAAGACCCAAGAGAAAACAAAAAGTAGTATATCCATGAACAAACATTATGTTTATGAAAAATAAAGCTCCTGATGTGTTGCACAGGTCTTCAAATTAAGTAATTCATTATGACTAAATAATTCATAAAAGCTTAAAGTAAGAAATTACACATTCAGGATACAAAGCAAGGAAGCAACTATAAGTTAGTGAAATATAGAATAAAATAGAATGCCACTGACTGGTGAAAGAGAAAAGATGTGAAGAATATGGAAATGTTTTCTAGGACTGGGAAAATGAAGGCATAATTGAGGAAGTATTGGAAGAAAAGGAGGAAGAATTTTGTTATTACTTAACTCACCGAGGGATCTTTAAGGAAAAGTCATCTACTAATGTGAGGCCAGTATTTGATGGATCGCCATAGCCAAAGGACAGCCCTTCACTAAACGAGTGTTTGGAGAAGGGGCCTAACTTTGCAACAAATTCCAGCATTGCTTTTTAGAAGAAACAAGATAGGTGTCATCTCAGACATAAGTAAAGTATTTCTGCAAATATTTTTCAAAGAAGAAGACAAGAATTATTTGCTGTTCCTCTGGTGGAAAGATGAAGAAAGAAGTCAGATGAAGACTTTACGTCATTGTCGAGTGGTGTTTGGTTTGAATTGCAGTCCATTTCTGCTTGAAGGGGTACTGGAATTTCACTTATAACGATGTAAAGACTGCCAAGAAACAGCCAAGAAGTTGAGGCATTCCTTTTATGTGGACAACTGTATTACTTCAGTAAGTACCGAGGAAGAATTATACACCTTCATAGAGGAAGCCACGGCATTATTAGCAAAGGCACAGTTGGAACTGCGAAAATGGGAATATACAGGACAAATTTCTTTTGATAGTAATTTATCAGAGATGACAGACTTAGTTGGAATAAGGCAGAAGATGTAATTTCATGTGAGAAAATTAATCTCACTGAAAAGGGTAAGAAAGGCACTAGGAGAAATGTCTTGGCAGCTGCCCAGAGAATTTTCGACCCTATAGGTTTTACCTGCTCTGTTTCTCTCCTTCCAAAATTACTGTCACAGGAGAGCTGGAGGGAAAAAATGAGCTGGGATGAGGACATGGAGAAGGATATGAAAGGAAAATTCGAAAGTTGGCAAGAAGAAATCGGAGTCTTAAGCGCAATAAAGATTCCAAGACAAATTGTGCCAAGTACTAGCGAAGAATCCTGGAGCCTTCACACATTTTGTGATGTCAGTCATTTAGCGTATGCAGCTGTAGTATTTCTTCATTCAGAAGAGGGTCAGAAAACACTTGTGACACTTCAAGCAAAGTCCCATGTGACACCTATCAAGAACACAATTATCCCAAGGCTGGAACTTCTTGTTTGTGTAATAGGAGCTAACTGGCTCATTCAGTAAAGGGGCATTTAGGAGTTGAGAACATACCATCCTTTTATTGGCCCGATTCAATGACTGCTCTATGTTGGATCAAAGGAAAAGGTGTTTCGGGAACATTCATGCAAAATAGATTGAAAGAAATTAAGCAGTTATCAGATCCTAGCAAATGGAACCTTGTATCAGGATTTTGTAATCCAGCTGTCTTACCTTCAAGAGGATGTTCTGCAACTAAGCTTCTATCATCAAAATGGTGGGAGGGACCACTGTGGCTCAGACTCCAAGAATCTGAATGGTCTAAAGAAAATGTTGAAGTTGACAAAGAAGAAATTAACCAAGAGAGAAAGAAAGGGATTTCCATGGTTTTGGTTTCTGCTATAACAGAAGAAAAATGGTACCTGAAATATTTTTCAGAGTACAATATAATCCTCAATGGTAGCTTGGATTTTAAGATTCATGCACAATGCTAAAGCTGCAGGAGAGAAAATTAACACAATGGAGCTAAATGTTGAAGAACTCCATAAAGCTGAAACAACTGTTCTGAAAATTGTCAAGCATGAGAGCTTCGATGGCAAAGAACACACATTTAAGTCTCTAAATGTCTTTGAAGATAGAAATGGATTACCTCTAGCGCATACCAGAATAATACAAAGAAAGGATGATGAAGAATTCCTTACACCGATTCTGCTTCCCTCTGATCATAAGTTCACATGATTATGGAGAGACATGTAGAATCATCACATGCTGGAGGTGCATCAGGTGCAAAAGATATCATTCAAAAGTTGCACCTTTGCCAGAAGACAGAGTGCGTGATGCTCCAGTTTTTGAAATAACAGGAGTGGACCTGGCAAGCCCATTGCATCTGCACAGAGGTGAAAAGGCATGGATTGTGTGATATACACATGTGCAGTGTTCAGAACCATGCACTTTGAGTTGGTTAAGACATTGTCCACACCAGGATTTCTTCAAGCATTGAGAAGTTATTGCTCGAAGAGGAAGACTGGTCACAATATACATTGACAATGGTACTAATTTTGTAGGCACAGATAATTATTTGGTCAGCTAGATTGGCCAACACTGAATAAGGAAACAATTAAGATGAGAGTTGTTTGGAAATTCAATCCCCCTACAGCAGCATGGTGGGGTGGATTTTGGGAGCCATAGTCCAAATGTTGAAGTTATTGTAACGAGTACTTGGGAATGCATCTTTGGATTATGAAGAGTATTGGCTGACTGTGAGACAACTATAAACTCACGACCATTGACATACCTGTCTGAAGATCCAGAAGACATGTTAACATTAACAACAGCTCTACAGGAAACCCCCAGGGTGGGAATGCCTGATATCGACGTAATAGATAAAACAATGTTCGGAAAAATATTTCCACACATGCAACTACTTAGAGAACAGTTGCGAAAAAGATTCAGGTCAGAATATCTTGGGATACTGAAATCTGGAAAAACCAAGAACAATTTACAAAAGGAGTTGAAAGTCAGAGATGTGGTCCTTGTTGGAAGCAGTAACACTCGGAGGATTGGGTGGCATTTGGGAAAGGTGGTTGACATGTATCCAGGAAAAGACAGCATCATCCAAGTGGTCCAGGTGAAGACAGCCTCTGGTGAACTGAGACGACCTGTCCAGACTATATATCCCTTAGAGGTGGATCCTGTTCCTGAAGAACAGCATGATATGGTTGGTGGAGAAATCCTCTGGTGTAAAAGTTCCACAAGTGGTTACCACCAAATTTGGAAGGAAGATAAGGCTTCCAACCCGCCTTAACCTGTAATGTTTATTTAATGTAAACCTTTAATGCTTATTTAATGTAAATTGTAATGTTTCAATCAGAAGTTACTTGAAAGGTGGGAGAATGTTGTGACAAGGACAGCAATGTTTAAGTTGGTTAACTTGTTAAAAGAAAAAAACAGAAGTAATTGTTGTTCTAAGGCATATGTGTGTATGTAACTTTCTCCACAAATAAAACGGTTGTATTTATGCTTACCTAAATCATTAAATTGATCAGTGATTTAGTCCCTTAACGCAACAGCACGCTTCAGTTATATGAACTTTCAAGTTTCTGATCAAGTGAATTACTCTGGAAAGTTTGGACGTTAGGTAATTAATGTGTGGTGTCCACGATAATTTATTATCAATTACTGAACCTAAAAATGTTAGGTTCTCAGAACTATTATTTAAAGGGGTTTCTCTTAAATTAAATAACATATTTTGTGTTTTATTCTCATTAAGTAAAAAACCATTGGCTCGCAACCATATATCAGCTTGCCTTAATGTATCTTTTGCTGCAGATTTTAGCACCTGCAAATGTGTTAATGTCAAGAAAATAGTATAGGACTGAGTAAGTGGGTACACAAGATGGGAGCTCATTTATCATTATTAAAAATAGTAATAATCCGAGAATTGATCCCTGTGGAAAGCAGCATTTGACTTCTACTTATGTCAGGTTTACTAGGTTGCTCACTGTGCACATTTCATTACATATCTGAAATACGGATGTGATCTCTTGAGAATCTACTTAAGTCAATTCACTAACTTGAAGTGCTACAAAACGCAACATAAAAATATTACAGGCCTTGACAAACAAACTTCAAGGAAATTTGGTAGAGGGAATTTTGAGCTGTGCAACCTTGACAGGTGGAAGGGGAGAAAGATGCAACCAATGGAGGGATTATATACTCTATTCCAAGATGCACACAAAGGTACTCACTTACTCAGACCTCTCTATGAATCAGCTTATGAGCAGTTGAGAAGGGTAGAAGAACAGAACACAGTGATATCTGCATATTTAAGTGTCTTGGCATTATAATTCCTATAAAATACTGTTTGATCTCCTGTTATTTTAATAACAAAATGAATAAAAAGCTGAATGATTTATAAGTGATGCATTTTAAACTTATCACTTAGAGAGAGAAAATGGAGCATTGTTCTTCTTATAATACAGGTTGCTAAGCAAGAAAAAAAAAAACAATGGTATAAGCAAAACATTCAACAAGAAAGTGTGTGCACATAGATTATAAATATTAATACCATTGGTATTACAGCAGATAGTTTCAATGAAAAGAAAGCAAGAATTTGTTCTGTTTGGTAGTTGAATCATAATACCCATAGCATTGTGCTTTCATTCTTATGAAATAGATTTGAATGAAATGGCTCTACTTTTTAACTAACTTGAAGGTATTTTCTGTTATATAATCAAACAAATGCTCGAGAAGGGAATGTTTGGATCACATTCTTATTAAGGATATTTATAACAAAAATAGGAAAGTATGAGCGATTAAATGAGCTGCTGAGAAGTAAAATGGTGAAGTTATCTACAAATCATTCTGCGAAATTTAAGTATTTGCATTTATGTTTATTATAAAATCACAAATAAGTAAATAATATTGAAACCAATAACATTTATGTTTGGAAAGGTTGCATGTATGGTAAAGGTATACAATGGTTGCATCATATACATAAATAAAATTAAATGTCTTTAAGAAGTGACCTTATTATCCACTGCAGAGCATGTAGGAGCCAGTCCGTCATGACCTCACTGTAAACACACTTCTTAATAGCAAAATTTATGAAAATTAACAATGTTACTAGGTGGGAATCAACTGTTTCCGGACCAGACACAATGAAATGTAGAAGCTGATAAGGTAATGAAAGTCACCAGAGAAGAAATCAGTAGAAATGGCTAAAATTAAACACAAAATCTATTTAATGACACATACACACTAACCTAGACCTAACAAAGTGCATTTTTGCTTTGTTTGCATGCTTTGGTGCAACCAGTGAAAATTATTAAAACCAAAATACAGGAAAATCAGTTTATTTACACACTAACCTAAACCTAACACTGCACATGCTTGCTTGGCTCACATGCTTTAGTGAAAACACTGGAAATAATTAACACCTAAATGCAAAATTCAGTTTATTTACACACACCAACCTAAACCTAACATAATGCTTCACTCTAGTTCTACAATGTTCTAATAATGGTTTGTAATAATTTGTATTCAGATATTGGTAGCCTTGAATTTTGCTATATAAATACTATGAATGATATGAATACTATCTGTCAGATAGCTAGTGAATCAATGGAATTGCTGCAAGAAACCAAAGCAAATGAAGTACTTGCAGTATATTTCAATATAAATCAATAAATAAAGATCAAAAATAGACGAGACATTTTCAGAGTTTTGTTATAGGATATTATTGTGAATAAAAGTGAGGAACTAATATCTGGATATTTTTAATGGTAGTTTAAGTGTGTAAGTATATAAATTATGAATTTTTATATGCAAGAAGTACATACATATACATACAGCATTTCTTACATTATTTAATTTAGGATATATGTGCAGATGTACACTTCAACTGAAACAATTTAAATTTCTGAGGTACTGTCTAATAGAATGAGTAGATTTTTTGTGCATTAATCACTTCACCATCTAATATTTTAAGCCCAATGTTGTAGTTGCTTTACAAAGCTTGGTATTGTGGTGCAGAAATTTTTTGAAAAGTTTGAACAAGCTGTTCAGCTTTGCCTCTTCATGCTTAGGGTGAGTGAGTGGTGTTTAAGAGCCTGTCAACAACTAGGTCATTTGGGCCTGTCATGCTTAAGGAACTTCTGCTAAATTATGTGATGAGTTTATGAAGAAAGAGTGATGTAGGGAGGTATGTAGGGAAGATGATCAAGCATGTGTTTCTTTTTCAACTGTGTGGTAAAGTATGGCAGGGGATAAGGGGATCTTGCCTGACTCAATGGAGGGTCATTCCATGTCAAGTGATCCAATGCAATTTACATTACCATTTTTTTGTTTTTATTTGATATTCTGCACATGTTTACTACCCTATGAGAGGATCTCAAAACTAAAATTGTATATTTTTCTCTTTTCTAATTTTTGTGTTATCAGAGTTCAAAAATTTAAAAAAAATTCAAATTTTGTCATTTGCAAGAAAACTAATTCTTATTTTCTCAGGCTGTAATTGAGATATTGAAACCAATTAAAAACCATTTTGCCAGAATTCAACAGTCTTTCATTTGATATTTAACATGAATGGACAAATTCAATAGACAAATTACAATCAATAAACTCTTTACCTGCTGAAGTTCCTTCCTCACAATCTTCAGCCTTTTCCATTAGTTATGTTTCCTTTTCTTTTGCTGTTTACTATAGCTGTCACATATCTTCATGCCTGATTTAATACAAGTGTTAATTCAGACATCCAGTTTTGAATTGCCCTTAAATTTTAAATAGTTTCATGACTTCAAAAGTGCTTGAAAAAGTAATATTCAATAGGCTTTATAATTACTTACAAAAGAACAACTTACTTACCAAAGAACAGTTTGGCTTTAGAAAAGGAGGTGACAGATAATGCAACCTATAAGCTCACGCATAAAGTGTTAACAGCGTTAAATGAAAAGGAATCTTTTATGACCTAGTGAAGGCTTTTGACTGCATGAATCATGAGATTCTGATAGCAAAACTAAATTTCTATGGAACAAAGAATAATATATTAGATTGGTTCATTTCATACATAGAGAAGAGAAAATAAAGGGTCGAAATTAATAACTCCTGTGGGTATCAAAATAGTGCCTCAGAATGGAAATCAGTAAAACATGGTGTTTCCCAGGCCTCTTTTGTTCTTAGTTTACATAAATGACCTCCCATTACACATTAACAATATTGCAAGTATTTATTTATTCGCAGATTACACTAGTGTTCTAGTAACAAGTAAAGATTCAATGACTGTGTAGTAAAATTAAACTATGTTCTAAATTGTATATCAATATGCTTCAAAGCAAACAAACTCAGTAAACCTTGAAAAAACAAAAACAATTAAATTTATAACTACTCGCTCACCACAAACACACATAGAAATAGGAATTAATGATGCATTATTAGAACAGCTAAATGAAGTCATATTTCTTGGCCTTCAGGTAGAAAAGCATTTGGGCTGGAAGTCACATATTAGTTACATCACACTAAACTTAGCTCAGCGTATTATGCTCTCCGTGCACTGATTAAATTTCACTCAATCGATACACTTAAATTGGTGTATTTTGCCTACTTTAACTCCATCTTCGAGTATGGGATAATATTCTGGGGTAATTCAGTGGATAATAAATGCGTATTCCGGATACAGAAGAAAGCTATACAAATAATCTGTAATACTTATAGCAGATAGTCATGCAAATAACTGTTTCAAAAATTGGGTATACTCACCTTACCTTGTGTTTATATATTATCCAATTTAAAATTCTATGCAGTTAATCGACATAGTTTTATTACAAACATGGAAATTCATATCATTAATACTAGACAAAAGGGATATATACATCGTCCCAATGTTAATCTTTGTTGCGTTCAGAAAGGTGTATGTTATGAAACAATCAAAATATTTAATGTTCTCCCCAGTAATCTCAAAGAAAATGTTGGGAATTTCTGGGTTTTTAAGTCTTCTCTTAAGGAGTACCTTTGTAATAAATCATTTTACTCTGTAGATGAATTTTTAAGGGACAAATCTGTATGACAGTACCATAATAATCATTGTATGTATAAGTATTATAATGTATTGCATTTTGTGTATATTAGTGTGTTTGTGTGTTTTATATTCAAATTAAACTGATGTATACTTCAACTTGTGCGAATGTGTCAAATAAATTTTTTAGTATTTAGCAATGACACAAGGTCTGTAAAGCCTGATGCTTTGATATTTTACATAATTCTTAATTTTTGCATCGTAAATTCTATAACATATTTGTAAATATGTATTGTAATTTGTTGACATTTATGAAGAGCCCATAATACAATAATCAAATGGTAGTTTTGTATAATTACTAGTAGTAACTATTATGTCAATAATTAGAAAACTATCATCTGACATCACATCAGTGTTACATATAATGAAATTATATTTATTTATACATTTTAACACTAATTTTTGATACCCTTTTTTTTATATGCAAAAAAAGAGGGGGGAAAAAATGAAGTGCATATGCTTTTATAGAGCACATTAAGTATAGTGCATTGGCATACAGGCCTTAAAAAATAATGGTATGATTATATGTCTATTCTGCTGTTTATGTAACCCATGCTTTTAGCACTAGAGCTTTATACATTGTTTTTTTCTGTAGTATATAAACATGTATATGCCTTGACAAGTTCTATGTTCAGTGACTTCCTGGCCTAAACGAACCTACAGAATGCTTTCTAATCTAATCTAATCCTGTGAAATGAAAAGGATTTTTTCAAATGCAGTGGTATTATGAAAATCTATATGCAATTTACTTTTATTACATGTATTGATTAAAATTTATAATAATATAAAACAGAAGTTCTAAACCAATAAGTATTTTTGTACCATTATTTGTAATGCATTATTTTGAACTAAAACGTATTGTTTTTACCCAACTCATATGTACCTTCAATCAGGGCCGTATTTAAAAGGGAGTTTTTAGGTTCAAACCTCCCCTAAAACTTTAGACACATTTTATTTATTTAAATTCAACAGGAGGGCTACTACTTGTAGCACATACAAGGAAAATGTTCATGGTAATTGTGTAGGAAACTGTCAAGTTTAGATATAGTTATGGGTCTTCCTCATTTCGCCCCTCTCAAAAAAAAATTGTAATGGGCAAACTTTCAATCAGCATAATGGTCAAAACCATGTTCAACATGGCTGTGGATACCATTCTTAAAAGTGAATTACCTGCAGTTGATGATGCTGAGCAAATGATACACTGTATACTGTATCCCTCTTTTGAATGTTATTTGAAATGGAATCTTCCAACTGCTTTATTGCAAAGCATGTTTACAGCCATGCAATAAAAATGTCTTATCTTATGTAACCAAATATATCCACCATTTTAGTGATTATTCCTTTATCTCTTAACCTTACTATTAGTGATCATTTTCACGTGTAAATGTTACAATTTTGTCATTCAAATACAATACTGAGATTACATGGTGTACTTAATTGGAATACAATATGCCTAATATTACTAAAATATAGCTATGTCGAAACAAAGTTAGAGCCTATTTCTTGCCATACATTTTGTTAATGATAAATGGTAAGTGATGCTGTAGAGGTTTGCATATGTATTAATCTATGCATTTTTGCTTATGAAAATCAGTTGCTATTTTATTCTACATTTCACCAACTTATAGATGATGGTAAAATGTTATGTGTTTTCCATGCTTCCTTGCTTTGTATCCTGAATGTGTAATTTCTTACTTTAAGCTTTTATGAATTATTTAGTCATAATGAATTACTTAATTTGAGGACCTGTGCAACTCATCAGGGGCTTTATTTTTCATAAACAATAAATAAAATATTTGTTTAATGTTATGCACCGTAAAAGTGGGTGAATCCAATCAAAATTTGCATATAATTTAATATTTTGAAATGAAATACTTTGTTAAAAGTGGTGAAACATGGAAGATATGTTCCTTCATATTTGACAATGATGATACATAAATATCGTAATTGGCTGACTTCAACAATGGCGCATTTATTTGTTTATCGATCGGTGTCACTTGCTTAGTGCAGATGGTTCCGATCACTCAATTATTTTCAATTAAAGTTGTTTTATAACTTTAATATGTGTGAATACGACCACAACTGTGATTTTTGAAAAATAATTTCATAAATTACACAGAAACAACGAACATTGGTATATAAATTGTGCATTTACATTCATATTTATTTTGTAGGACTCCAAATGTTTCAGCACATGTTCGTAACCAAAGGTCGATTACAGAATATGATTACAAAGAAGAAAAACACAGCTCAGTTTATCCATAAACAGGTTCTCATCATTGAAACTGTCCATCAATCAATTTTATTAATCATATCATTTATGTTTCTGAACACGTAACTTCCTCTTCTTTGAGTTTCGCATTGTCTTCAGTCTCTGGAAAAATGAAGTGTGTGTTCAGGTTATCACCTTCTTTTTTTCTTAAAAACTCAACTTCAAACAAATCTTTATCATTTTCTTCCTCAATCTTTCCATTAAAGTATCTAACCCTCTTCTTCGTTGGGAATTTTACCACAACAAACTCTCCTCTTGAAATTTCTTCAGTTTCCTCAACTGCTTTTGATGCTTCATCATCGTCATCATCAATCATCATAATCTCTCTCTGCTGGCTCATCTACACTGGTTCCTTCACCTGTAATGTGGACATTTTATTGACTCTCAAGATCTTCCACAACCACTCCCTTACCTGGTGCCACATTCAAACGAGTCTTCTTTTTTCTTAGCTGCTTCTCCAATACAAGGCTTCTTTAAGTGATCCACAAATGCTTCTGTCCATGACTTTTCCATTTCCTGTGTACCATTATCATTTACATCTACAACTTGAGAGAGAACTTTTTCTGGGTAGAAGGGAACAATCCCTGTCTTTGCAAAACCGGATATGATATTCTGTTTCATATTATCTCCAATTTCATTTAAGAAGGCGAGGAAATTCTGATTTTGGAACTACACCTCTGTTATGTTGTTTCCACTCGTCAAGAACACTCCTCCAAGCACATTTGAGTCCTCGAAAGAATACTACATCGAGTAGTTGGGTCAAGAGGGTGGTGTTAGGTGGCAATAGAACAAATTGCACATTGTGCAACTCACACTGTTTGATGACATGTAGAGAAATGTGGCTTGTTAAATTATCCCATATTAGCAACTTTGTCTCTTCTAATCTTCTTACAAAAGGAACCAGAATGTCCAAAAACCATGCTTCAAACATACTCATATCAAACCATCCACTCATATTTCTATTATAGCCAGCACCAAGCATACCCCCTAACTGCCATGTCATAGAGATGTTTGCTCTTGTACACTGAATACGGAGGAAGCAATTTTCCATCTGCTGTAGCTGATACCATTATGCTAATGCTGTTCTTTGAAGAATCAATTATTTTTTCCGGGTGTTTCACACCACGTTTGCCGACGACTCTAACTTGGCCCGGATCATCTGAGAAATTGGTTTCATCATAATTAATGATGTTAGATGGAGGGACTGCCTCCATTGATGTCTCTAAATTAGAAAAAAATTCATGCACTGTAGCATGTGTAACAGCTGCTCTGGCCCTTTTTATATTTTCACTTAATCTTACACTTAATTCCTTGTTTCTTCCAAGGAAACCATTCTTTGCTACGTCTGTTGTCAGTAAATCTTTTTTTCTATTTTCCCTATCCTATTTAGATAGTTTTGTACCACGTTTCTGATATCTCGATCTCTTAGCGGGAAACCCTATTTGGCACACCCCAGTAATACTTCAATCAAAACTTTTTCTTCTTCTGTACTTAAAGCAGTTTGTCCTCCCATTCTGAATTTATATTTGTTATTTATTTTATCATTAAGGGTGGTATATGGCACACCATATTGCTCCGATGCTTTTTGGATGCTTAATTTCTCTGATTTCACAGCATTTACTGCGTTAGTTAAGTATACAGGATTGTAGTTGCATCTACTTCTAGGACCAACTTTCTTTTTATACTTCCCCATGCTGATCGGATTAACCCTACAATGTAACAAATTTTAATGTCAGACAAGCTACCATTAAAACAAAATGAACTTGAATAGGTTTAGTTACTGGTACTACCGCAAGAAACATGAATGAAATAAATTATGTTAAAACATACCTAGTTATACAAAAGCGATGAAACGCACAACAGAACTTTTCACAATAAGCTTCTTCCACCACTATGACGCATTCACTTGAATCTGATCTACTGCTATAGAAAACAATAATAACAGTTCTGACATAACAATGTTGTGTTCTAATTGTATTCTCTTTCCGAACACGCGATACAATAATTAACTCTAAACAGTTGTTCTGCCATTTATTGTTGTTTTCCGAGTAAAAGAAGAAACGATCAGAATTACCCGCCTATATCGGATTCACCTGCTTTTACGGTACCTTCATTTTTATCACATCATGGAGATAGGTGGATTCAAAACTTGTACAGTTTTCCTTAAGTGAAGAGTTACAGGAGACATGAAGGCACCTAAAATTATCGAAATTGTATGTCAAAAAACTTTTCTATTATTGATGTATTGAATTCTGACCACGTTGCAATATATTAAAACAAAATGAATCAAAAATAGTTTCATGCTCATGCAGCTTTTCTAATGAGAATAGAATTTCCAATGCAGAAAACTGATGAATTATGTAACAATCCTAAAGCTAATCATTATATCAATGACTTTTAATTTAATGTAAAGGAGTAAACATTTGGGCAGTTTTGTACCTAGAGCTCTGGTTTTTTCTAATAAGACCAGAAATCAACGTGTGTAATAAGTAGAGACCAGATGCTTATACCTTACCATTATAGTTATTGTAAGAATGACAATTTAAATTCAAACCTATATCCTTACAGTTGTTTTATATACACCATCTGCTTGTTTTAGCTTATAACGCCCATTTGTCTCTCTCTCTCTCTCTCTCTCTCTCTCTCTCTCTCTCTCTCTCTCTCTCTCTCTCATGAATAAGCACATGACATGTTGTGTGTATAATTTCACTGCAATGTCAGATGACCTTTATGTATATGATGAGGTTAAATCAGCAGTTTTAGCAGTCTAGTGCATTCCCTTACTGTCCTACTTACAAGGAAGGAAGTAATTAAGACAATTCTTGCTAATGTTTATCTTGATTATCATAAAGTAGAGAAAAGAATATACCTTTTAACAATAATTTGTTACAGTGATGTAGAGAAAGTCATGTGAATGGAACACATCAGATTCATTTTTCATCAGCTGATCTGCTGTCTCTTTTAATCTTCAGCACAGGTTATTCTATTTCTGACACAGGTGAAATGTGACACACCACCTGGAAAGAATATTTTCAGTGCTCAAAAATGTGCTCTCTGGAAGGAGACACAATCTAAAGTGGAAAATTTGGAAAGTAGTAGTAGTAGTGTGCTCTCATACCTCTGAGAAACATAGGGCATTGAAGAATGCACACTAGCATATACTGTTTCCGACATTGCCTTAATTTCCTTCGTACTCTTGAAGCCTCTACCTCTTTCCTGACAGTGTTAAGCCATGTGATTCTTGGAAAAATTAGAAAAACATCTTGTAATTATGTGCAATCAGTCACTGTTAATAACTGGCAAAAACTCATGTGTGTTGAAAGTGATAGAGTGCACTTTGAAATATTGAATATTATTCATTCATGTTTTGATTGGGGCCAATTATTTACATTTAACAGGTATGTATATCGAATAAGTACTGCATGATATAATTTTTTTTATTTCAACTGGTAAAAAGAGTCGACCAAAATGTACACATATCTCTCACATATTGTCTCCTTTTGCATGCGATTGTAAAGGTTTGAACACAATACTTTGATCATTTTTCTGCCTATTTTGCATTTTTAGTGCCTTTTTGCCTGGACTATTTTAAACTTTTAAGTGAGTATCATCCACTCTCTGGCAATAAGTTTTTTATGGATACAGACAAATGTTAATGAAAAGCTAACACAACTGCTTTAAAGCTCATCGTATCAAAATTCCAAGAATAACAAGAATTGTTAGAGAAATTATACTATATAAATGTTTATACGCATTACATTCAGAAAACTACTATAGAAGTGATCTACGGATGAGTCAATGCAATACTGAATAATTGGGTTCTATTTGAATATTTTCTTTTAGGAAATGTACACCCATAAATGTCTTATTATTGATATGTAGGCATTAGTATGCCAAACAGACAGCTTAGCATCTTTTGCTATACAGCTTTGGGAGAGCTTAGAATAAATATTAGCTGTGCATCTTTAATTTTAAACAATGCAAAATTTTTTTTAAATTCATGTAGTAGCCTGTGCATCTTTATTTAATATATGGCAATCTTTGTGCTCTGAAAGAGGTCAAAACTTTTTTTTAACTGATTTGTAGATGTAAATACAGGTTATTGTTAGTAACATATGCAAAAATTGCTGGTAAACTGTTCTCCATCATTGATAACATTTGAGAAAAGTTAAAATGTTAAATGGTGCATACACACGCTTTTAAAAGGTTTCGAATATAAACTAAGAACAAATCAAGAATTACATAGGTATACAAGTTCAAAATGCCAACAATTGACTTCAAAGTATAATTGTTAGTGTGACTGTAAGGATTGCATAGTTCTTTAAAAATTATCTGGCATATTACGAATACATAAAATACTACAAAGATCTTGGCCATCAGCTCTTCACTATTAATTAGCATCTCGTACTCAAGAGTTTGAACATGCCCCTATATGAAAAAATATTGTGTTACATTCACATGACTTTCTCTTCATTTCTGCAACAAATTATTGTTAAAAAGCTTATTCTTGTACTTACTTCATGCTAATCGAGAAAAAATTTAGCAGAAGTGTCTTACTTGCTTCCTTGTAAGTAGAAGGGAAATAAGAGAGTAATGCAGGTTATAGGGAGTCAAATGTTATAAATCATTCTTTTATTTGTATGACCAGTAGTTGACGAATTCCCGATTGAGGAAAGTATGAGTATATTAAAACTAATATCAATAACAAGGAAGAATGCTCAACCCCACAAAAAATGTATATAACATAAATTGTGTGTTTTAATAACCTCTACATTTTTTGTTAAATAAGTTTTTGTCTATCTTTTACGGTTTACCAGTTATGCAAAGTTGTGAAAATTTCATCCAGAATAAAGGTCTTCAGAGACTGTTCCAGAAAATTCAAGATATGCATTTTATTTGTCATGTAAATAATTTTAATATACAATATTTTAATCAAAATCATTAGAGACTTTTTGAGAAAATCAAATTCTTTTTAAAATTTTCCCATGTAAAGAGTATCTTGGAGTTATGCTGAGTCACATTTATTTACACTCGCCTCCACTTAATTAGTTGAAAAACATTGAAACATTTTCAAGAACATTTGTCCTCATCTTCAGCAGTTTAGTGACTGATGCTTCTTTTCTGCTTCCTTCTCCTCCTCCTCTTGTTGTTTCCCATCCTGTGGCTATCTGATGTTATGGATGCAAAGTTTTAACGCTTCATTCAATGGCAGGATTTCAAAATATATGACATAGTTACTGGTTTTTATTATGTGTATTCTCTTCCAGATGTCCAATTCTATCGGTGATGGCTAGTGATTTTAACAATTTTATATTTTGCCCAAAGTTGTGAATTTATGTCCAAAAATGGTGTGATGCAGCAGATTTGTCTATTTCCTTTAGTTTTATGTTTCTCTGGTGTTCCTTTAATCTGATTTCCAAGTTTCTCTTTGTTTTGTTTTGTAATTTTCTCACATCTTCACAACTAATTTAATAAATTATGGATTTTATGCTCTGAATTGTATTTTCCAAAAGGTTTATTTAGAATGTTCTTCAGGTTGAATTTGTTTTGTGGAGCAAGTGTTATGTTGAATTTGTTGAAGATTTGTTCAAATTTTCAAAAGGTCCCTAGAGGATTTTTGGTGATTTCCTCATAGTTCGAACTCTTTAACATATGGTTGACTCTTTGGTTGTAGTCCTCAAGCTTTAGGAATTGCGGCAACTTGAATACACCAAACAACCGAAGAAGAAACAGGAAAATAAAGAACTAGTAAATGTAATAAACTTTTCACAACAGAAATTTACAATTGAGGAAATGAAGCTCCGAAAAGGTTTCAAAATGTGTATTAGTTTTTCTCAGAACAAAGATAATTTTATTGCTGAAATAGAAATTGTGACACACAATCTCAAAACAGAAGATAAAATCAAAACCAAAATGGAATGTCTAGACATTATAAAATGGTTACATACAAAACAGAATAATAACTGCAATAAAATAATTAGAGATCTAAACAAGAAGAAGAAGAAACAAGTATATCTAAAAGCTGACAAGGGTAATTCCCTTGTAATCCTGGAGCTTGAGGACTACAACCAGAGAGTCAACCATATGCTAAACAGTCCAGACTATGAGGAAATCACCAAAAGCCCTCTAAACACATACACAAATTTAGTTAATAAAACTCTGATAAATAACAAAACACTGACAACAGAAAAAGCAGTCTAAAATCTGCTAACCTTACACTATCGAGTTATACTGCTTGCAAAATGTACCAAAATTGATAATAGCCAATCATTAATGGCATCAACTTACTGCACTGCTAAGTGGTTAGTTAATAAACTAAAATTATAGGAGAAATTTGACAGTCTGGAATTGAAAAATTCCTTAGAATAAATAAACCACCTACTATATTACAGTTTTCCAAACAACCACATAATGGTTTCTTATGACATCATATCACTTTTCACAAGTATTCTGATTTGAAAAACATACTAATCTCCCAGAAAATGGCTGATGCTAACCACAATAGACCCCACAGAAATAGATGACATTATAAACTTGACTGAATTGTGCATTAGATACAAGTAATCATTTTTGATAAAAAAATTCTATCGACAGACAAAATGCCTAGCAATGGGTAGCCCATTGTCACCCTTGCTAGCATATTTATACATAAGCTTCCTAAAGGTCCATGTAGTAAAAAGCCTTCCCCCAAATCTACAAGTTTTGGCGAAGATATGTCATAAATGTATTTGCAATCATTCCCCATAAACTAAAAAAAAGATTCTCTGAAGATACTGAACCTACAGGATAATAACATCAAATTTACAATGGAAACAGAAGAAAAAACATCCTACCATTTCTAGAGATCAAAATAGCTTAAAATTATGAATATACAGAAAACCCACACATGTGGACAGTAACATTAAGAAAAAGGTTGCAACCCAACTTCACATCAACTGGCTGTCTTCAGAAGCTTGATCTACTGTTTACATAGTGCTCTGTTGACCAAGGAGGAGTTTCAAAAAGAACAAAAACATATATTAGAAATAGCAGTGAAAATGACGCACGCGCACGCGGGCCCACACACACACACACTCTCACTCTCACATTTTTATTTTCTCAAAAATGTTTCTAACGATTTTGATTAAAATATTGTATATTAAAGATATTTACCTGACAAATAATGTGTATATCTTGAATTTTCCGGGAATAGCCTCTGAAGACTACTTTATTCTGGATGAATTTTACGAAATTTTGCATAACTGCTAAACCGTAAGAAATGGACGAAAACTTACCACACAAAAAATGTAGAGTACATTAAAACACAAAATTTATGTTATATAAATGTTTTTCAAGGAGTTGATCGTTTTTGAGATATTCCTTGTTTTTGGTTTCAGCTTTGAAAAACTTGTACTTTTTTCATACAGGAATTTGTCAACTCCTGTCCATACAAACAAAGGAACTTCAGTCACCTAGTAACCAGCTTTTGACTTCACTTTAACCTATGATACTCCCATATTTCGCTTCTACTGACAAGGAAGCAAGTAATAAGACTATTTCTGCTAATTTTTTCTCGATTAGCATGAAGTAAATAGAAGAATAAGCTTATTAACAATAATTTGTTACACAGAAGTAGAGAAAGTCATGTGAATGGAACACATTAGATTTTTTTATTCTTTATTTGTTAGGAATTCTGAGTGTAAGTGCTCTTTTCGTTTGTTTATTTATTTATTATTATTATATTTGTTTTCATATTGACAAAGCCATGAAAATTTAATTTTTTGAAGCAGTGAATAAAGAAAACTATACTTTATTATACTACAGTAGAATCATGATAGAGAATTAAGAAGTTACTATTTTAAATTATATTTATACATATAACATGTCCATGATATAATCAGACTAGATATAAAGAGATATATTAATTTTTTTTTACTTTGAGAATTCATATTTAGCTTCTTTGGCAAAATTAATTAAAGTGTAGACTAAGTTTAAGGGACAAAATTTCACAGCTTTGGTTAAGCCATTTTTTTTAAGTAGAAGGTAAAGCAGTTTTTAACTACATGATAGTCCATGTAAACATCAGTTATCAGCTATAAAAAAGGCTGAGAAACATTTAGATAATTCTCAATAAGTTTATCTGTAACAGCTTAAGAGACTTTTTCTTCTTCTTTCTTATCCTATCCTTTATCTATAGATTGCTGGAAGACACATATACTGCAGATGAAGTTCATGATCTTCTGACAGGACTGTGCAAGGTGGTTCATGCCGATGTGGAAACCGAACTCATCAGCTCAACACACATGACGGTTCTGCTCCTGAAACAGCTCTTTGAACAAGCTGAGAAATGGCATTTGAGACTACAGCCTGATCTTTCTGAGCTTGAAAATAGGTGAATATTTAATATATGGATAAAAGCATCAAGGAAGTAATTTATTGGCTAAAAGAAAATATTATTATGAACTGATGCTGATCCATCACAGAAAGTAAAGTTTTAATATTATGGCAGGCAAAAAATGTAATGGCGGGTGGCAGGAGGAGCTGCTCAATTAAACACCCAAGTACATTAGCATGCACACCAGGTTTATGTTTATGTTTGCTTGAGTACCGCAGTAATACCCTATAAATTGTTTTCATTTCATCTTATTCCTGCATGTAACTTCAGCCCGCCCTTTAATGTGTGGCAACATTGCACTTCTCTGATAGGGGTCAGCTATCAGCCACCAATAAATTTTGTGCCTTTCAAATGGAAGCAGAATGGAAATACTAAGGTCACTACTGTAGTATCACATGTGTATTAGTTTATATTTTCTTGAGAAATGTTTTATGAAAGTAAGACCATTAACAATAATATTACCAAACTTGATCATCAGCTAAACTTGTAAAACTATATCTACTAATTATATTTAAATTTACTGTTCAAACATAATAATGATTGCATTGCATTTTTACTTTCTCAATTGTTTACCTATAATAAGTAGACAAAGTAATACATTCCAAATCAAAATTTGATATGAAGATTTCAATGGAAATGCATGCTTGAGGATGCTGTGTGTGTCCATGTATGCATACCCAAAAACAAATAATAAATTAGTTAAATACTAAACTATTATTTAAAGGAGAACTGAATTAAAAATATAAAAACGGCAACAAATAAGAGAGATAATTTGAAGATGAATAGTAAAAACCAGAACTACATATAAATAGAAAGAACAAAACATACCTTTTTAAGAATTGCATGGAAATCCACATCACATTGCTGGACTGGAACTCAACACAACTGTTATGTAAATGTAACACAGTTATGCACTGCAAGTCCCCCACTTAAAATTAAACAGCATAACTAACCACAATCTAGATCCAAATCCAAAATTGCTTAAAACCATGTCAGGCCACAATGAACTCACAACCTGGGAAAACATCCTCATATGGAAAAACAAAGATCGGCTAATAAACTTTGAAATCCCGCCAGTAGACAGCTTAGTTAAAAAGTTCATCATTTCGCCACCAGAGAAGAGAGTACAAGCAAATGCAGCCATCAATGGCAGTTGGACCCGTGAGGTTGAAAATGAAAGCATAGGTTTTCGAAACTAGTCCCTCATAATAACAATGTAAGTGACGTGTTAAAAAACCAACTCAACAAATTAATAAAGCATAGCTAATATTACAGAAGCTTTTTATTAAAAAGAATCACAGTTGTCCTTCGTGTTTATCTGTTTGTTTTCCACAAATGCTGGAGTGCAAATAGAGAGTAGTAATTTCATTTAGCTTTTCTTGTATTCACTTTTTTCAAAACCTCATATTTCTTGGAATGTCACTCCTGTCATTTTTGTAGTTCCAAATTCTGTGGACTTATTATAAGGCACATCAGATATAGTTCTATCAAATAATTCTTGCTTCCAAAACATACACCTTTGAAAATTGTATAATAACTCCTACAGTGTCACTATTGTTCCAATAGGTGTTATACTGTTAACTTTGTCTTATGTATATTCCATGAAGAGAAAAATGAATTTGTTTAGAAATATTTTTCAACCTTTCATTTAATGAGATTTGAAAGAAAAAAATTACTTGTTTGTTAATCATGTTGTTAATTTCCAAGATGTGCTGAAATTTTGTCCTGCAGGAGTTCTGTCAGTAAATCTGCTGACATGGGACTGTCACTTTTTAAGCACACTTAAAAACTATCGTCTGGGCTAGATTTGAACCAGCAATAAGATTTGAGACAACCTGTGTGGCAAAAATGATTAACATATTATTAAAGGCACTCAAGAATTGTTTTTCATAATGATATTTGACAGTGTCCTGTGGAATTGTTATTTATCCATACCATAATGTCAATTCCTCACTAAGCAGTTCATCATGTTCACAAGAATGAAATTTTTCTTTTAGGACTTCACTAATCTAAGTAGCAGAAGTCCACCACAAATGATTGTAGTAATTCTTTTCATTTTTAAATTAGAAACTTTTACCATGACTATTATTGATCTTTATGAAAGATATTACAATATGCCATACATTATATTCCTGAATTATGCTTTTGAACTTAGTTTTTATAGAAATCTGATTCCCGTATGCTGATCTTCAAAAATAACCTTATGGGTAATTTTTCAACAATTGGGGTTTTCACAAGCCACTTGTTCCAAATCTCCAACCACTGTTCTCTGTTCAACAAAATCCAATTTTTTTTTTGTTTTTTTTTTGTTTGTTTTCAGATTTACCATAGAATAAGTTGCAAGCATTATCAAGAAGCCAGGTGAATTATACTGTCCATCACCTACTACACAGTATTACCTCTATTCAAAGCAACCTAATAATTTTTTTATTGAAATCCAAGAATGAAACTCTGATTTTTCACAATTTATTAAAATATGTTTCAAGAAAAATTCCTCATAATACACTTGTAAAACATTTCATTAGGTGAAATTCACTTCACACAAATATACACTTATTGCAATAGAAATATTGCTCTCAAAACTGGAATTACATTTGTAGAAGTTCAGATAAATTATGTCCAATTGTATAATGTAAGCCTCTTTATTTCTTGTGATAGTTTTGCATTCCAAACTATTGCAGATATGACAATTTAAATAATAAAAGCACAGTTCTAAGAAAGACAGATGCAGTAGAGAATGTGCTCCCTTTCATATGGGTGTTAAGTTCATCTTCACCATCACTACAATTTTCTTCTGAAAAATAACATTCTGGGTCCACATCTGAGCATAGTGATTTCATGTCCACATTTCATCTCAATTTGGCACCTATAAGTTTCATATTGTAATTCATGCTGAATATTTGACTCTCCTTGACAGATGTACTTTTGCCCTTCACCTCTTTGACAGTCGTATTCATCGTTTTCCCCATTATTGCAGTTTAATAACTCAGAAAGCAAATTATTCTTGGATTGAAGATTTTGTCATTTTTAAGGGAAGTTCCCCATTTGCTTCCAAGTATTTCAAAGAAATTGCATTTCTTTTAGTTTAGGATGTCTAAATTTTTACTTTATCAGTTGACAGAATCATTGAAATCAGTTTCATTGAAATATATATAACAGCATTTTTAGTCTTGACTTGACTTTTTCATAAAGGAGGAGTCCAGTTACATGTGCTTAACACTTATTGTATTATCTCCTTTCTCTGTAGTTTTAGTTAATAGCCCTGAATTTCTAATGAGAGACAGTAGGTAATTAACTATATTTTCTTTAGGAAGATCATCTTCTGGGTTTATTAAGCTCAATAATCCATAACTTTTCCTGAGCCAGAGCTTCTAATTTGAACATTATATGAGAGGCTTCTTCTACATTGCACAACCAACATACTGGTATTTCTTTGAAGATTCCCATTATAATGTAGATGTTTCCTTAATCTGCAATGTTCCATCAATAACCCTGTCAGGTTTATTTGGAATCTGTTGAGCTTAAGTATATCTTTAGTTAATAAGAAGATGTTTTACTTTTCATTCTCCTGTACTTGCATCCTTCTGTCTGCACCCATTTTTATTGGTGGTAATATTTAATCCACTCAGTGATTTTTTGAACAGAATATATAGAGATGCCAAAAACTGGTATATGACCAGTAAATGATTATGCAGAGCCTTTTCTTGCCAAGACATCTCCCCTTTTATTATCTAAAATGCCATTATGTCCTAGCCATCCACCCAAGATTAATGTTGTATTTTGCCAGTTGTACAAAGTCAATTCAGCAGTTCCAGAGTAACTAGAGGCTATCTGATATTTTGCAATTGCTTTTAAGGCTGCCTAACTATTAGAAAAAATCCAGATGTTGCCACCTTTGTAACCCCTCCTCTGATCATAGTCCTCCTGCTTCTCATCAGGCACTTGGTTGGAGGTATACAATGTGCACAACATTTCTTGGTCACTTGGCTCCCCAGTCTCCATTTAGGTTTCACACAATTTTGGCAGCAGAGCAGAGAGACAGCATAGGTATGATATCTGATATCTAGTGACTTCAATGTTAAGGATTCATTTTGTCTGTAGGTCCCAGAATTCATGCACATGCACATATGCTGTGTTTCGTTTAATAATTCAGGTAGTTCATGTAATTAGATAACATAATCAGCATAATAGCCAAGGAGCTCAAGGAAAGAAACTTTCTTTGGTTGACAATACTGCAGAAAGGTGGCCAATTATTTTATTTTTCTTAATAGTGTTTAATGCCCCTTTTACTACATATGGTGCTGCAAGTGATGACATGGAATGCAGATGCAGCACCAGTGGAATGTGGTGGCAGGAGAAACTGGAGAACCCAGAGAAAGCCTGCCCCGACATTGCTTTGTCCACCACAAATCCCATATGTGTTCACCTGGGATTGAACCCAAGCTGCCTTGGTGAGAAGCGAGTGGTCTAACCACTCGGCCTTGGCATGGCTTGCGAGAGCAAAATCTGCCATGGTTATGTTCAAGAATGTTGTTGTAAACCCTCAGTCCATTAACTTCAGATACATTTTGCTACTGTATAGCAAATATAAGGTACAAGAAAACACTGCTTAAATTGAATAAATTCTCGGAATTATTCCTTGTGATCAACAAACTCCTTAGATAATATTGGGAAAGCAAATAGAAAAATATTTTAAAGATCAGCAGTATATTCAGTCATGGAAATCACTAGATCTGTTATTTTCAGGGAGAAGATAGCACTTGTGAAAGCTTTGGAAATTAATGAATCTCCCATCATAAAATCTGACAAAAATCCTCCCACACCCACAAAAGTAAAATTGGAGCCAATGGCTGAAGTTTCTGGTTCTCTAAAGCTTTTGAAATTGGAAATACAAAGGTTAAAAGAAGACAGGAGCCAGCTACTAGAAGCACTACAGGCAACAAAACATAAGGTTAGTTGAGGTACCAATATGTTCAAGTTATGTTCATGTCCAGGGTAATTTGAGAAATGTTCATTAAATTTTCTACCTAAATGATTTTCTGTTAGGAATTGCAGTGACCATGCAGCAAGAGATAGATAATGAAATTCTCCTCGCACCTTGATTGATTTTTTGATGTGTTGACCAATACAGTTTAGAAATAGCATTTAATGAATGAAGAGCGAGAGAAAAAAATACGTAAAAGAAAGGTATGTCTTCTTGAAAATATTTTTTAGCTTCACTCACCTACTTACTAACTTATTAGTAAATAGGTAGTGATGCTATCAAGATTGCTCAAGTTGACTACACTTTCTTTCAAGTGATTTTTATAATTGCTTCACTGTGCTTGATTCCAACAACAATTTTGTTTGGATACAAAATTACAAGTTACACTAGATAGGCATAATAAAAGAGTATAATACATTATTAATTTCAGAGAGTATAGTATAAAAATTCAAATATACAATTAATAGCTTAAGTACAAGGAATAAATCATAAGCCATGACACTAATTTTTTCTTGCAAACAAGGGACAGCCAAACAATTTAAGATACATGATTGAAAGTATATGGCATTTACTGCCAAGTGGTGGCACTAGTTGAAGGTTTTATGCAAGAGACCCTCATAGGGAATAAGCAAAACAGGCAGTTGGACAAGATAACTCACAGTGCTTAGCAACGCTGGTTACCATCTGCTGCATTTATATTGAAATACTGTTGAAATGTCTGCTTTGTTATCAAATGCAATGACTGCTTCACTTTGGGGATGAGGTCATAGACATAGGGACTGAGACTGATTGAATATGGTGAGTGTGAAAGAATTTCCCACCACACTTTGTTAGACTTGACACTTAACTGTGTGACATTGTGGAAATGGAGTTTTTTATTTATGGATGCTCTTTAACTGCTACTGTTCCCATTCTATACTGGGCATGAAAAACCAATAAATTGTGCTTACAGGCCTTTTTTTCAGACTAGAGGTTCTTTTACATGCTGTAAAACTACAAACGGGACCAATGGCTTTACTTCTCTTCAGAAGGAAGCCATGCTAAGGATTTTTTTCATTGTCCTCTGCTGGATTTCTCATTGTGGTGAATAATAATCGTCTTCAAAAGTTCACGCCATTGGTACATTTAGCATGAGCAATTTTGACACCAAAAGGGACCTATAATACTTAGCATTTCAATGCTCCTCTCACTACCTAATGACACACAAGAACACCTTGACTGTCATACTTCATTACTTTTGTTGGCAAAAATTGTGTTTGAATGGTGACTTATGGTGATATAATTCACTGAACTGTCGCTTGAGTTCTGGTCCATATGCCTTTGCTCATGTGTTATCAATCATCAGTTGCAATGACATTCAGCATGGTACTCCCTCCCTGAAATCTCACCAGAATTATGCAACATATTTTATAATGAGCCCACTTTTAAAACTCAATGGATGTGGCACACGCTTTACACACATGCTCCACATATTTCAGTCCTCCTGTAAATTGAACTGTTTTTTACCAGAATTCCACAGGCATCAGTGCCTCTCTTCATGTAACAATGTTCCACCATCATTACCCATATACCCTGTGGATACAGAAAGCTCACTGCACAGATCAAACGTCAACAATCTGCCCACTGCTCGATAGGCCAGGGCACATATATCCAGTGCTTCCCACAGCATTGCGGTTCTATTGCTGAAAAATGTTTTCGTATATCCATTTTGCTCACTCTCGTGACCTCCATTCTTGACCACTGTAACTTGCCAACTGAGTTTTGGGACATACCAAGAATACAGCTTTGCTTTTTGGTTGCTTCATTTTGAAAGTATCTGCCATATATTTTCAATTGAATATCTTGGTTGCATGAAAGCATTTTTATTAAGTATCAATGAGATAATTTCATGAGATTGTACATACCACTGTGGGTTTCTCACCTTGGAATAAGCAGAATTACTAAGTATGCCATTTATTGTCAAACCAGTGTCCTTTAAATACAGGTTGCCATTTTAGACAAGGTAAAACAATTTTTCATTTATTAATTTAAATATTTTTATGTGTTCAGTTAAATGGATATATATATATATATATATATATATATATATATAATAATGTTTATTCATAATTTCATTTATAAATTATTTAAGTGATATTAATTTTATTGCATTATTAAATTTTAAAATTATAGTTGCACAGCATTTTTATGTATCCTGTAAATCTAATTATTACAATATCCATTATTTTCTTATTGGGCATTTGGAAGGCTACCAGTTATTTCAAAATGCCAAAGTATGTTCTTTGTGCTCACACCATAATCCTATAACTTTTTATCTCCTGCAGAAAGTATTTAGATTTAAAGTACAATATTGTGGGTTCTACAAATAAAGATAAGAGAAATGAAATGGAGCAAGAAGAACCAGGTGAAGGATTAGATGAAGTTCCAAGCATAACGGCAGAAACTCCTACAAGGTTAGAAGTTAGACAGGCATTGAAACAATTAAAAAATGAGAAAGCAGCAAGCATAGATAATATACACCCAGAAATATTAAAAGTGCCTGGATGCAGAGGTTATTAAGTCTAAGTCTAATGGTGGGTTTGTAGATTTTGTTCTTCTCCAGATTCATGTCTTCAGAATAACAATATAATGTTCAAAGGACTGTTGGAAGTACAATATACCCTTTAGAGTTGCTATTTTAAGGTGATCATGTCGCTAGTCCATATATTTTTTCATATACTTTGAATTATTTCTTCCTCAGGTCTTTTGGTCTATATAAGGAAGCATCTTGGGGACCAACAGCGGAACAAAATCAAAGTTAGTGCAGTGTGGTATGTGTTGACAATACAGTGTGTACGTAGTGATACCAATAGAAGGAAAATGGGGCAGTTGTTGTATGGTAAACTGTGATGTTTTCACTAGCAGTGGAAGGCGATTGAGGTTGGGTCGGTGGTAAACATAAATGTCACTGATTTACGGGAACTAACATTTTTAATGTTTGCATATATTCAATTGCTGTTGTGCAACAAGTCATCAGTGTCATTATCCGTTTCATTTTCTGTCAAGCTACATAGATTACAATGCACAACAACATACATTCGTAACATCTCAAATATGAATTGTCTCCGATTGGCACATAAACAGGCTTTATATTGTGAAAAATTCCGCTCCACATCACAAGATGTGATTGGAGCAAAGCGAAAATAAGGCACATCATCCGCTATTGGATAAGATACTGCATCAGTAATTATTTCCGTAGGTCCACCTCATAGCACATTTCGCACATTATTGAAAATCCAACATTTTGTCTTAACACTGTCTTCACTTTCTTTTTCACACAGTCTAAAACAGGTGTCCCGGGTCTCTGATTAATTGCTTGCACAAGTTCGACAGCTTTCAGGACTTGAGGCATTTCAGTGTTCAATGTTTCCAAATATATGTTATTGTAATAGATATATCTGCAAAGTTCTTCTGTATGAATTGCAAATCTTCATGCAATCCATTTGAAGCAAGAGATTTTACAATCTTAATTGAAGAGCATGCATTATTGTCCAGGCATTAATTACCTGTAAAGCAGTATTGTAATATATAGCATAGTACACTGCTGTGTCGAGCCATGTTCCCCAACGCGTTACTATAGGTTGTGTACCTGCAACACATCAGTTGCCAATTCAGGTCTACTCGGTAGGTATGCAACTGGTTTTCACATGTGACCCACTATCGGTCCCCTAGTGATATAAGATCTAATGGTTGGTCCCATGTTTCTCATTAGTTCTTCCTGTTGACAGGACCCAAGAGTTTCTTTCTCTCCATGGCAGTGCCTCCAGAGGTGGTTTTACCAGTGATCTGCTTGATACAGAACAAGTAACAGAAATGTTGCCTGCCATTTAAATCGCTTTATCATGCATTGCATAATAATCTGAATAGTTTAACTATGGATAATGTGTCTGATTTTATCTTGCTGAATTTATTTTTAGGAACACCCATACTTAGGAAAATAAACAAACTAAAACTATGGATAATGTGTGTGATTTTATCTTGCTGAATTTATTTTTAGGAACACCCATACTTAGGAAAATAAACAAACTAAAACTATGGATAATGTGTCTGATTTTATCTTGCTGAATTTATTTTTAGGAACACACATACTTAGGAGAAATAAACAAACTCAAAAAAGAATTGAATGAGCAACAGAATGAAATGTCTGCATTAAAACAGCTTCCACAAAGCTCACCTTCTCAGCTTGAAGAGGTATGTTCCACAAACCAATTTTGTTCAAGTACAGTTCAGATAAAATGATGACAGTAATAATTCTTAAAAGCACAGTCTAAAGAGCATGATTGCTTTTTTGAAGCTAGAAAGCTGTACTATGGAGATTGTTAAAAGAATGCATAAATGAAAAACAAAATGTAGATTTCCATATGGAACTGAAACTGTTTTATTAATTATAGATCAAATGAATTATATGCTATGATTCACCAAATTATTTATGATACTACTTCACTTATTTTTAAGAAAAACTCAATATTTTGAGGAACATGTTGCTTAATCAATTGATTGCATTATCCACTTCTTCAGCATTGTCAACTTAAGTGACCTTTCACTATGATTACTACCTCGTGATGCATCATTTTCTGTAGTGTCACTACCTACTGTCAAAATTCAATTTATTGCTCCATTTATCCATATTTTATTTATTTTCATATGTATTCATTATGCAGAATGTCCCAATGAGCTGATAGCTCTAACAGGTGTTGGGGGACTGCTCTTTACAAAAGAATATGTTGGCTAAGCTCCTTTATAATATGGGGAAAAATCAAACATAGATTGCTATATTAGACCAATATCGGAAATTTAAAGCAAAATCAGAAGATTTACCTAGACTATGTAAACAAGTTGCTAACTTATGGATAATTATAATTCATTTTGGTACAATTTTACTATACATTTACAATTTAATTTGGGTCGTAATATGTTTTCATTAGTACTTAAATTCTTTTGAATTGACAAGGTTTATGGAGTGGTGGTTGTATGTTTTGGCAGCACTAAACAAGATATTTCTAGGGCATATTTTGTGAAGTTCTCCAAGGCTGCTTGGCTGATATGGTATTATAGGAATGGAGAGATCATTCTTTCTTGAATGTAATATTTTTGTTGATGAAAAGAAGACTGCATTCTAATTTGTTGATGAGAAGGGATACCTTACGTAGATGAAGCATAGAGATTGATAGGATTGAGGATTTATAATAATTAAAACTATATAATTTTATTGCTCTCTTTTGTAAAATTTATGGTGATTTCATTTATTTTTCTCTAATATTGTTAGATTGCATTCATTTACAAGTTGTTTGAGTGTATAAGAGCAAACTTTTTAGATTGTCAGTAATTATGTATAGAACATGAGTAATGGTATTAATTCTCCTAGTAATTTGCTCTATATAATATTTCCACTTTAAGCTTGAATCTAGAATGAGTCCTAGATATGTTAAATTAGTTATTCTTTCTATAACATTATTTATTTTTAATTGTTTATTGGGTATTTTTCGTATTTAGGACTAAGTTATTGATTGAAAGCCAGACTTTAGAATATGTAAATTATATTTCATTTTGTCCAAAACTTGCATCTCTCATACTTGTTTCCATATAATGGGAAAACATCATCCGTAAATAGAAATAGGTTTCCTCTTAGGTTTAAATTTTCTATGTCATTTATAAATATAAGAAATTAAATTGATTAGAAAACAGAACCTTGATGAACAATATGTTTAATTTTTTAAGTGGTAATTATTATTTATGCAGACATATTGCATTCTATCAAGATAACTTTCAAACCAACACAAGGCACTTTCTCATATTCCAGTTAATAATATAACTTTTTACTTTTTCTATACATACTATGTACATTGTGTATAGGGAAGGTATTGCACTCCACCAAAATATTTGATACCGAGATTTCACCGGAAATATATGTTTTAGGGTCCCCTGTATCCAAAAAAAGTATTTTCAGAAAAAGGTCCATGTGTGTGTGTGTCCGTGTGTTTGTGAACACAATAACTCAAAAATGAAAAGTCGGTAAAATACCAAACTTGGTATTTAAGTTTGGAATCTTCCAGGGATGCAACATGAAACTTTTGAGAAATATTCCCCCATCCCAAACTACCTTTTACATGGAACTTTTTTCGAAAATTTTGATTTTCTAGAAAACGGTTCTAACGATTTTGATTCAAATATCATACATTAAAGATATTTACCTGATAAATAAAATGTACATTTTGAATTTTCTGGGAATAGCCTCTGAAGACTACTTTATTCTGGGTAAATTTTACAGAATTTTGCATAACTTCTAAACCGTAAGAGTTGGACAAAAACTTACCATATAACAAATGTAGAGCACTTTAAAACACACAATTTTCGTTATATACATTTTTTTCGTGGAGTTGGTTGTTTTTTAGATATTCCTTGTTTTTTGGTTTCAGCTATGAAAAATGTATACTTTTCTCATACAGGAATTTGTTAACTCCTGTCCATACAAACAAAGGCACTTCCGTCACATAGCAACCAGCTTTTGACTATCATTTTAACCTATTTCACTTCTACTTTCAAGAAAGCAAGTAATAAGACTATTTCTTCTAGTTTGTTTTCTTGATAGCATGAAGTAAATAGAAGCATAAGCTTTTTAACAGTAATTTATTGCAGAGTTGTAGAGTAGTCATGTGAATGGAATACATCAGATTTCTTTTAAAGAGGAGATCTATCATATGCTTTGATAGATCAATGAACAAGCTGCTTGCAATTTTGTTACTTAATTAGATTATATAAAGAACCACTGATTCAGTACTGTGCCTAGGTATAAATCAATATTTTGAAAATAAAAAAAAAAAATGGCATGTTATTTATGGACGCTCTTTAACTGCTGTGGTTCTCTGCATCCCATTCTAAACTGGGTGTGAAAGACCGCTTAATTTTGCTCAGAGGCCTCTCTATCAGGCTTGATGTTCTTTTACGTGCCGTAAATCTTCGACACGGGAACCATGGCTTTACTTCCCTTCCGAAGGAAGCCATGCTAAGGATTTTTACACCCAAAAAAATCCATCATCCTCCGCCGGGTTTGAACCTGCGTCCTTGGGTATATGAAGTCAGCATGGTAACCATTACACCACGGATGGCGACCTCAATATTTTGAGTATGTGTGTGTGGGCGTGTTTTTTTTTTTTTTTAAGTTTGGTTGCATTATTTATAGAGATTCCATAAGGATTTGCATTTATAATCGTTACTACTTTTTATATCTTGCAGACATTGCTCTTATTCTAGTCTACAAATTACTATGAATGAGTCGTCTTACAGCCATGATAAACAAGTAGAGGTTACCTAAGCAAATTAATAAGACTTTTAGATTTAGTGAAGTATAGGACCCAGTGTTGTGGGAATAGATGGGGTAACTAGTGGGAAATGGAGGAAAGTAATTAGTTAAACATACAAGAAGTGTATTAGAAAATGCATGGAAAGAAGACATTTTAGAGGAAGCAGTGGAACATGTGGTGCTGCAGATGGACAGCAAATAAATATGGCAATAGCGTAAGGAGGCAGCCACATGTCAGCAGGAATATCAATCACAAGGTAATTTCTCACCAGCGACCAGCTTTTAAAAGATATGACTATCACTTTAATCCAGTGTATTCCCTTAATTCTATTGTACCTACAAGGAAATAAATAATAAAACTATTTCTGTTGTAAGGATAATTTGTTGCAAAATACATAGAGAGAGCTATGGGAATGGAACACAAAAGATTTTTATAAAATGGCACAACTCTAGCATATTTGCATGTCAGGTACTTTCAGTTCTATGCAATATTAATTAGTCAAGTATGGATACTAAATGAGAACAGCAAAGTTCCAGAGTCATATTGTTTCTTATGTAAATAATGAGTTAGTTTCTCGTAGTTTTAAGTGAATATATAACTTTTGAAATATTTTTTTGGTTTTAGAAATAATGCATCTGTTCAATTAAATTGTATATTTACAGCTGGGAGGAGAGTTTATGTTCTATGTGGATAAAACAATTATTAAAAGTATTGCAGATACCATTGCTGTGGATATACTTTTCTATTAAAGGTTCTAAGTCATGCATAGCCTTCAGACTTTTTTGAGGTGGAGATGATTTCATTTATTACAGCCACATAGTGCTATTCCTGTGCTCATTTGATATTCTTTCTTCATTATAGTTGTTTTTTAAGTAATTCATGTTCATTTTAAGGTAGTTACTTCTCTACTACCTGCTTTATGCTCCTGAATGACTTCTTGTAAGAGATTGGGTACTCTAGTTTTTTTTTGTCCCCCCCCAGTGGATTAGTTATATCAAGTCTAGTCACTGATTTATATTTTTATTGTATTTAGGAACCTTATTATTTTATAAGTTTTACTGGTTAATTTTATTCCACCACTGGCACATCATTTATTAGTTGGTATATCTTGTTTTTGTTTACATCATTCCACAGGTGTAGCTTTTCTGTTTCAGCAAGAAAATTATTTAGTTTATCATTATTATCTATCCTAGTGTTTGTCTTAATCTCAATTTTTTTCTTGTGTATTGGCTAATTTGTGGATAAAATTTTATTTCTAAAATTAACAGTCAAGGAAAGGCAGGCAAGAATTATCAACTACCAAACTGAACTTTATAGATTTATCCTGTAAATTTATAAGTTGTAAACCATCATTTACATGCTTATCGCAAAACCATCCTTAAAACTTTTTGTAGCCCAAGTTTTAGAGATCAAAGGAAAAGTTTGGATGATTTACACTTCAAAATAGCTCATAAAGAGATCAGAAAAAATAAGTGAAAGTGGACTTGCCCATTGCTAAACCAGAATTTGTTGATAAAATTTCCCTTTAAAACATACAAAAGTTTAATCCAAAGAGCAGCAAGCTTAATTAAATCTTCTATTAATTCTTAACTTAATTTCAAGGAACGTAACATTTTTCTTTCTCTACACATACTATGTACATAGTGTATAGTGAAGGTTTTGTATTCCTCCCAAGATTAATACTGAGATTTCGCCAGAAATACACTTTTAGGGTCCCCTGCATTAAAAAAAAAAAAAAATTAGAGAAAGCCCTGTGTGTGTGAATCTGATAACTTAAAAACAAAAAGTCAGTAAAATATCAAACTTGGTATTTAAGTTTAGTATCTTGCAGGGTGTAACGTAAAGATTTTGAGGAAAATTCCTCCCATCCCAAACTACAAGGGGCATACTGAAAGTCACGAGCAACCCATTGTAAAAATTTAAATTTCAACAATGTAACGAAACAAATTGCAGGATCGTAATCTACAGACTTTAAGACACATGTTGAAATATTGTGACGTCATTAGCTTCTATCACGTGGCCACAGACAGTGTTTGAAAAATGGCTGACATAGATGTTTCGTTTCGACAGCATGCTGTCATTGAATTCCTTGTGAAAGAAGGAAAATCTGCTCCTGAAACTCATCTCAGATTTCAACGTGCGTAATTAGGTGTCTGCATGAGTGCCAGCAGTGCTAGAAGATGGGTGAAACATTTCAAAGATGGAAACACGAATCTGCAAAATGCGCCTCGTGGCGGGCGTCCTCGAACTGCCTCTACAGAACGCAACAAGGAAAGAGTTGATGAGCTCATTACAGGAGATAGGCATTTCACTGTGAATGAAATTGCTGCGAAACTTGGAATAGGACATAGTGCAGTGCAAGAAATGATCCACGGCTTGGGTTATCGAAAGGTCTGTGCCCGTTGGGTCCCCCGTTTATTGACTGAAGACCACAAACTTCAGAGAAGAACCATTGCACAAAACCTTCTTCAGAAATTTCATAATGAAGGTGCTGAATTTTTGACGTGTATTGTGACTGGAGATGAGAGCTGGTTCCATCACTATGAGCCAGAAACGAAAGGTCAGAGTATGGAGTGGCACCACTTGAACTCACCATCGAAGAAGAAAGTGAAGACAGTGCAGTCTGTAGGAAAAGTTGTGGGAAGTGTCTTTTGGGATGCACAAGGTTGCATTCTGGTTGACTTTCTTGAACCTGGACAAACCATAAATTCTGCCCGCTACATCAAGACACTTCTGAAGCTCCGTCAGGCTTTGCGTGATAAACGCCCTGGAAAGAGGATCATCCTTCAACAGGATAATGCGCGTCCACATACCTCCCGTGCCACTATGGAGAAGATCAGGGCATTAGGGTGGGAAACTCTTCCACATCCTCCCTACAGTCCCGACTTGGCACCCTCCGACTTACCATCTTTTCGGTTCTGTGAAGGAGCAGATGCGTGGCCAACGCTACAAGGCGCTGGAGGATATTCGGAAAGCAGTGCGTGCGGGTCTGCGGGCAGCTGGAACGGAGTTCTATCACAAGGGAATTTTCAAACTTGTAGAACGATGGGAAAAATGTGTGCAAAACAATGGAGACTATGTCGAAAAGCGAAAGAAAGTCTGTAGATTATGATGATGTATTTGGTTTGGCTTAAAAATAAATATTAAGATTGTAAAACAGTGTTGCTCATGACTTTCAGTATGCCCCTCGTACCTTTTACATGGAAAAAATTTTGATTTTCTCAAAAATGGCGCTAAAAATTCTGATTAAAATGGTATAAATCAAAGTTACATGATAAATAGAGTGTATATTTTGAATTTTCTATAAATAGCCTCTGAAGACCTCTTTATTCTGGATGAATTATGCTGAAGTTTGCATAACTGGTAAACCATAAGAGATAGACAAAAATTTACTAGACAAAATGTGTGGATCTTGTTAAAATATACAATTTATGCCTTATACATTTTTTTCGCAGAGTTAACCATTTCCAAATTATTCCTTATTATTGGTTTCAGTTTTAAAATGCTTGAACTTTTCACATACAGGAATTTGTCAATTCCTGGCAATGCAAAGAAATGGATTTCAATCACATGGCAACCGGCTTTTAAAAGTTGTGACTATCGCTTTAGCTTAGTGTATTCCCTTATTTCCCTTCTACTTACAAGGAAGCAAGTAATAAGACCATCTCTACTAATGTTATTTAGATTAGAATGTAGTATATAGAAGAATAAGAGAGTTAATTTAATAACAGAGATGTGTGAATGGAATGCATCAGATTTTTAAAAAAAAAAAAAAAAAAACTCAAATTTTATTCTCAGAGAATGCCTGGAATCAAAGCAGTAATGTCACTAAAGGTCAGTTTTATGTTGCCAAATAGAACTGTATTGCTGATTGTTAATACTTAAGACTCTAAAATTGCTTTATTTAACCACCTTGACTAGTATGAATATTGTTTATTATACAATTTAGTATAGATCTCAATGCAGCACTAGGTTTATGATTTTAGGAAGTGCATAAATTCTTGGGAAGCTCTTGAATTACTGACTCATAATTTGTTTTTCTTCAAAATGAGTTTTATTAAAAGTTTAAATGCATGATTTTAATGGCTCTTTAGCTTCTACACATTTTTAAACCTCTTCAGAAAATTGAATGCTTTGTTCCTAAATTGCAATGTGAAAGATAACATTAAATTAATATTTTAATATTGAGTTTTTCTTGAACATATAAAGTGGTGTGACAAATAATTTGTGTAAATCATAATTTTGTGGTGCTTCACTGTTACATCTTCAGTTTTTACTTATTATTAATTATGCATTACTTAATATAATAAAGAAATACATGAAACAAATACATTAATAAGAATAATAATATTAGAAACAATAACGACAAACAGAATACTTACATTTATGCCATACTGTTATTCAAACAAACAAGAAAAGAAAATTAGTTTTGATGCTTACACTGGTAAAAAGAAAATTAAGATCTTTGCTATTGTTAATATGTGGGCAGCAATAATGCACTCTGAAAATATTGATGCCGTACTCAACATGGTTGCTGTTTTGTGTTGTGACACCAAGGGGCAGACATTTGTGGTATACATAAACCAATATATTGTGTAGCTGGGACCAGAAAAATGTGACATATTAATGAGAAGGCGTATGAGTGAAAAACATAGAAGTGAGGTTGCTGCTTTGAAAAGGCCTTTTCTTCCATAATACCCATATTTCAAAGCATTCATTTGGATGGTAATATCTAGTAACAATGTTGTAAATAAGCATCATATCAGGGAGTTGCCATTGGATTGTTCAACTCCAGTTCACCTTTCTATTTTTAGCCTACTTTCAGTTAGAGAGAAATAGAGGGAGTTCAGAACAGCATAACTTGAAAAACAAAGAGGCAATTAAACACCAAACTTTGTGTTTAAATTCAACACCACATATTTAAGGATGCAACAAATCCTAAAATATGTACTTTACATGACAGTTTTTCATAATTATTTTCTTTTTCAAAAACAACCCTAAAATTTCAGTTGATTAAGATATGCATAGGAGTAATAAAATGTGTATATTGAAAGTTCTATGAATAACCTGTGAAATTTTCTTTATCATTCTGAAATAATTTTGTGTAACTGATAAACCATACAAGACAGAAATAAACTTACTTCACAAAAATATATTGTGAAATACTAAATTTATGTCAAATTATTTTTTGACAACTACATCAAAATGTTCTTTGCTGTTAGCTTAAATTTTTCAATTCTTTAATATACATTTAGGTGTGTGTTTGCGTGTAAATGTCATATGAACCAAGTAATTTTTTTTTTTGTTTCCTGCAAGGTCATGGAAAGAATACACAATTTCAAAGTCGACATATTTTAAATATTTGACAATTTCAGTCTCCTTTACATTTATAATGAAACTATGTTGATTAACATGAGGTAACATAAAGTAAGATTTTATGAAAGTAATTTGTAAAAGAGAGATTCAGTAGACTGCAATTATTTAAGCTAATTGGGACAGAGACTATAAATTTACGTTGCAAACAGTTTAATTATAGGATAAATAGATTATAATATTAAATAAAAGATTACTTTATGGAAAGTTCTTTGACTATCCTCTTATTTCTCACTGCATTGCTGAAAAAATATCTTTTATACATATATTTTGGTAGTTCCTTTGATTAATCAAAAGCCTCAGCTAATCATGAGTATTATAAAGGTAAATTAAAATGTTGCATCTTTAAAAACTATATTGAAAAGTGTTACACTTGGTTTTAATGTATTTTCAGGAAGTAAGCATACATGGTTTCATTCATACTATATTTTACTATAGGTATTACACTATAGATGAAGTTTAGGGATGAATAACATATCTAAGATACGCCTATCTCATGACGTGAGGTAGCATGTTTGTCTCAATTTAAGAGGTCTTGAACTTGGTTCTTGGTGTGTTAATTTGATTCAACAGTTTTCTCTTTGCCTGAGAAGATGAATGGTAAGTAACTCTAAGCATAGACCATGATCTCATTGAGCATCATTTCACCCATATTTTCCATTCACCATTCAATATTATCTATCCAGACATTAAACTCAAAAAAGAGAAAGGAAAAAAAAAAAAAAAAAAAAAGCATAACTAGAGCTATACATATTACTGCAGCTTTGCAATATCAACATGGTCTTGAATTTTTGATACTTTAGTTTTACACTCCACTCACAATTTTAATATTTTACAAAGTTTCAATGTTTATAATCACCTCAGTAATTTAGCATGTATTTTACTACTTGGTCTGTTGAACCTAAGAAATTTTTCATGCTTGTGACCTTGCCTTATGTTACTCTTCATGGCATGGCCATTCTCTGCCTTCTGTTTGTTTACTACCCCTTCAAGTGCTATTTTTTTTATCATTCATAGGTAGAAGATCAACTTAGTGAAGTGCGTAACTTAATGGCCTCCAATCTACAAGTCTCAGAATCCAATAAGCAACAACTTGAATTAGAGCTCCTGTCCACAAAGCAAAAGGTTGCTGAAGTGCAAGCACAGCTATCGCTTGCAGAACAGGTAAGTGTGACGTCCACAAGACATTGGTGTTCAAAGTAATATGCGAGTAATTCTCATTTAGCATGAACGCTTAAGGGGCCTTCTACAATGAAAAGAAACATAACAATTAAAACTTAATCTTAACCTCATATGTTGTCATTCACAACCACAAATTAAAATAGGCAGCAGCCAAGCATGAGTGTGAAACAGCTGACCTAAAAAGGCTGTTTGTAAAGTGAGCATCAACAGTTAAAAATAGATGTGGTGTGATTAGAATTAGAATTACATTGATGGATTGTTTGTATATTTTATGCTACACAAAAAAGATTATGCATATTTATAAAAAAGTACAAGAGCTAGCTATCCAGTTTAATGCCACACACAAAAAAGACATCTAACACATGTTTTGCAGAAAATTGTTAAGTATCCCAGTGGTTCCTGGCATGTCACCTTACACAGAAGTGCAGTTAGCAAGTCAACAAATAGCTTTGGAAAATCTTGTGTTAGATGGCAGAATAACTATGTGACAGAATCTTTCCCTTGCTGGCTATTTTCTTATATTTTTATATAGACATAATCTTGAATTGGATCAAAATGTTTGGAGTGCCTAGAAACCTGGGAATTAAATTTAGAAATATTAGGATTATATGGAATCTATATAAAGATGAAAAAGCAATTATAAACTGTGGGAGAAACCAAGAAATAGTCCATATAAGAAAAGGAGTGAGACAAGGATGTGCACTATCCCCAATACTGTTTAATGCATACATACAGAGTGCACTAAATGAAATCACGGAAGAAATAGACACTGGAATAAAGATACAGGGGATAAAAATCAATATGCTCCGCCTTGCAGATGATATTGCAATATTAATGGAGAACAAGAAAGATTTAGAAACATTCATAAACAAATTAGAAAATACATTAAGGAACAACTGCAACTTAAACATTAATAAATCAAAAACAAAAATTATGACTTGCAGGAAGAAAGGGAATAGTAGCACAAAAATTAAACTACATGGACAACTATTAGAAGAAACCGAAATATTTCAATATCTAGGAAGCAAAATAACAGCTGATGGAAGGAGCAAAACAGAAATAACCAGTAGAATACAACATGCAAAACTTGCTTTTAATAAAAAGTACCAGCTATTTACTGCAAACAATATTAGCCTTGAAACCAGGAAGAATTTATTACAAACATATGTATGGAGTATTATGTTATAAAGATGTGAAACTTGGACAATTTTAAAAGCAGAAAGAAAGAGAATAGAAGCATTTGAAACATGGTGCTATAGGAAAATGCTAAAAATTAAATGGAGTGACAAAATTAAAAATGAAGAAGTATATAAAAGAGCAGAAGCGGAAAAACGAATTGGGAACCAAATTAAAAGAAGAAGAACAAAATTAATAGGCCATTTATTAAGACATCAGAGCACACTGAATATTATAATAGAAGGTATGACAGAATGAAGAAGTGGCAAAGGAAGAGCAAGATCACAATACATAAAACAAATTATGGAAGATATGAAATGCAGTAAATATGAAGAACTCAAATGGAAAGCAAAGAGAAGATCTGAATGGAGAGTCGCTGCAAACCAATCCAAGGATTGAAGATTCCTTAAAAAAAAAAAAAATAAATAAATTAATAATCTTGAAAGCTTGGATGTTGCAAGTTTTTAAGTTTATTTCAACGTCTATTTTTATGTGATTTGTTGTGAGCATTCTATTACAATACAATTCATCTACTTTTTAAGTTAACTTTGTTTATTGAATTAATTAAAGTGGTATTGTTAACACACTCTTCACTTACTTTTATTGAGTAGGACAATTGTTTCGCGGACTGTTGCCCGCATCCTCAGCTGTTGAACCACTAATACTACTTTAATTAATACAATTTGATTATGCCTTCACTGTAAGCAGCTTCAAAATTATACATTTATAACTTTGTTTATCTTTAATTTTCATTGTGAAGGGGGCCTATATCCTTAGAATTAACCAAAATATCTATCCTTCATACATACTTGCAGCATCAGCATAACCAAAGACTTTGAAGGTTCATTAGCAATGAAGTAACAAGGTTATTAATAAAGGTATTTTGATTCAACACATTCCAATGTTTCACATGTTCTTACTTCTTATGAGGAACATGAGTTGTTATACTCACTTTGGGTCAGTATAGACTGCCATATCTATATGGAAATTTACATTAGGTGCAATTGAGTAACAGTGCTAGAGACTCAACAAACCTGAGGTATTAAAATTCATGAATGTCTTAAAACTTTTGTAGCATAAACCTTCTTCCATTTAATATAACAATAATTTAAAATAAAACTTCACTTATCTATATAAAGTAACTCAAATCAAGAGGACTAATTTGTAACCCACAATTTAATTGCAGCTTCACCTCAACTTATGTTGTTTGTTTATGTCATTACAGTTACTGTTGCAGTATTGCCAACTATTGGAATTAAAACAAATTTGGTGACAGAATCAATTGTTGGTATATCATTGCTTGATTTCTATTCTTCAAAATAAATATATTTCCCCAAACCATTAAACCTATTGGTCAACAGACTTTTTGTTTTTGAGCTATGCTGCCCCCCCCCCACACACACACACACGCACACATTTTTCTAAAAATTCCTTTTTTTTATTCAGTGGTCCTTGAAACATATATTTCCTGTGAAATCTTGATATCAAACTTTTTGGTGGAGTACAATATCTAGATCTCTACCTTCTATGTTTGTATATAACATTCAGTAGAGAAAGTCAAAGTAGGTGCAGAAATCAACTGTAATCATTTCAGCTATATCTTTCAGTGGTTTATCCTGTTACTTGGAGAGAGCTACATGTAAGAGCTATGTTGTGGTCATTGCCAGGTTTGGGCTTAGGCAGTTGTCTAGGGTAGACATTTTCGAGAGGGGGGCATTTTCTCTATCTCTCTGTTCCCTTTTTTGTTTTTTACTGTAAAATTTATTTTTAAAAAATTTGATGTGGAGATTTCACCGGAAATACATGTTTTAGGCTCCCCTGAATCCAAAAGATTTGATGTGCTCCATTCACATGACTTTCTCTATATCTCTGCAACAAATTATTGTTAAAAAGCTTATGCTTCTCTTTACTTCATTTTAATCGAGAGAAAAAATAGCAGAAATAGTCTTATTACTTGCTTCCTTGTAAGTAGAAGGGAAATAAGGGAGTACCATAGGTTAAAGTGATAGTCAAAAGCTGGTTGCCATGTGACTGAAGTTCCTTTGTTTGTATGGACAGGAGTTGACAAATTCCTGTATGAAAAAAGTATAAGTTTTTCATAACTGAAACCAAAAACAAGGAATATGTCAAAAACAATCAACTCCATGAAAAAATATATATATAACATAAATTGTGTGTTTTAAAGTGCTCTATATTTTTTGTGTGGTAAGTTTTTGCCCATCTCTTAGGGTTTAGCAGTTATGCAAAATTCCATAAAATTCATCCAGAATAAAGTAGTCTTCAGAGGCTATTCCCAGAAAATTCAAGATATACATTTTATTTGTCAGGTAAATATCTTTAATATTTGACATTTGAATCAAAATTGTCAGCCATTTTTGAGAAAATCAAAATTTTCGAAAAAAGTTCCATGTAAAGGGTAGTTGGGAGTGGGGGGATATTCTTGAAAATCTTCATGTCGCATCCTTGGAAGATACCAAGCTTGAATACCAAGTTTGTTATTTAACGGTCTTTTCGTTTTTGAGCTATGCTGTCCACAGACACACACACACTCGGACCTTTTTGTAAAAATTCTTTTTTTTTTTTGATTCAGGGGCACCCAAAAATGTATTTCCGATGAAATCTCACTATCGAATTTTGGGTGCAATACAATAACTTCTCTATATACTATTTACGTAGTACGTGTAGAGAAAGTAAAAATATTGGCAAAACTTTTCTGAAGTTTGATCTTCTAAACTAGTGGAAGTCAGCTATTTTCATTGTATTGTATTATTGCAGACTCATGGCAAGAATAAAAGGAAAGACTTCAGCTGTGTAATTTTGTTGCATAATGTGTAGAAGGGGTGGGGAGGAAATTATTACATTTAACTGTTGTATAAACAACAATGCTTTGTTGAAAATCAAATAGGATATACGTTTTTTGTTTATCATTTATTAATATAACTCAATTATATTTTCAATATAAGCCTATACCATCATCAATAGCTTAAAATTAAATCACACCAGCCTTTCAGAAATCAGTTTTGTTTCAACAGTGAATGTTTGAATATGTTTCAAATTGTAAACAAGTACATTTTAGTATTCAATGGACTTAGATAGTAAACAGTTGTAAGCACAGAGGATATAAGAAATTGTAAGTACTCGTTTTGTAAATCACAACTTTCAAGTGAATGAACTTGAATCGCATAAAAAGTTAAATGGTTCATAATATGGAAAAAAATACTTAAATAAAGCAAGAAAAAAATAGGGTGTTAATTGGAAAGTGTAAAAAGTTAGACAGTTTCTTTCTACGGCATTGCTCAACAAAAGAAAAAATCTGATGTGTTTCATCCACATGACTTTCTCTACATCTCTGAAAAAAATTATTAATAAGCTAATTCTTCTATCTACTTCATACTAGTCGAGATAAATATTAGTAGAAATGGTCTTATTACGTAGCAATTGAAATTTGTTTCTTTGTGTGGCCAGCAGTTGACAAGTTCCTGTTTGAGATAAGTTCAAGTATTTTAAAACTGAAAACAATAACATGGAAAACAGTCAACTCCAGGAAATAAACGTATATGACATAAATTGTATGTTTTAATGAGATTTACATTTTGTGTATAGTAAATTTTTATCTATCTCTTATGGTTTACCAGTTATGCAAAATTCAGAAAAATTCATCCAGAATAAAGAGGTCTTCAGAGGCTATTCTCAGAAAGTTCTTGTGGAAATTCTAGAGAAAGCCATGTGAATGGAACACATCAGATTTTTTCACCTAACCGTGTGTAGAAATGGAGTTGAGAGCTTTACATTTTGTCATGTAAATATCTTAAATGTAAGAGATCTTTATCAAAATCGTTAGTCATTTTTGAGAAAATAAAAATTTTAGAAATTTTTTCCATGTAAAGGGTAGTTGGGGGTCAAGAAATGTTCTTGAAGATCTTTGTGCCGCATCCTCGGAAGATATTGAACTTAAATATTAAGTTTGGTATTTAATGGACTTTTCATTTTTCAGCTATGCTGCCCACAGACAGACACACATAAATTTTTCTAAATTTTTTTTTTTTTTTTTTTTTTTTTTTTTTTTTTTTTTTTTTTTTTTTTTTTTTTAGGGAGTCTCAAAACATGTATTTCTGATGAAACCTGTATCAAATTTTTGAGTACAATATAATACCTATCTTTTCTATATACTATGTACATAGTACGTGTAGAGAAAGTTAAAATTGGAGATACTCATGGTGCTGCTGTTAATACAAATTCTACCCATAAAGAATTAACGGCAACAAGTACATTTGCACAGTATAGTGATATGGGTGAAAGTACCAGTAAGGGGGACAATAATAATAATTTCAGTGTATGTGATTCAAGAGGATATGAAGATAGTGAATTTATTAATCATGAAATGATCCCACTAAATGGGTTATAAGCGATGCAACAGGAGACTACATACTAAGACTAGGCATAACACAAGATACAGACAAAAATTTTGAGTGCATAAGATGACAGTATTCAGACACTGCCAGATACCTTTTGCAATCACTATTCAGCTGAACTTTAATTAGTGGTGAAATGCAGTCTAGATTGTGGTTAGTGTTTTCTAAAAGTAAATGTACAGTTTATCGTGCTCCTTGTAGGTTCTTTGGAAAGACATCTACCTTAGTAACAGAAGCTTACAATGCCTGCAAAAATGCACATCAACATATTAAAGAACATGAAAACTTCTTTGTTCATAAATGTGCAATTACAACAAGAAAAAATATGGCTGAAAGAATTGATAAGGCTTTGCTACTTCAAACAGAAAAGGAAATTAAGTATTGGAGGGAAGTTCTAAAGCATATAGTAGCAACAATAAAATCCCTTGCTATGTGTGGTTTGCCGTTTAGAGGTACAAATGAAAAGTTTAGTTGTAACAATACCTAGTGAAATTATATCAGGTCATTAGAACTGATTGCACAGTTGGACCCATCTCCCGCCAAACATATAAAGAGATATGGAAATAAAGGAAGTGGTACATCACTGTATTTGTCATCACAAATTTGTGATGAGTTCATTAAAATAATGCCCCTGGAGGTGCTAAATTTTATAGTAAATGAAATAAAAACAGCAAGTATAACTTAGATTCAACTCTTGACATTGCACATACAGATTAATTAGCATTCATCATTCGATATGTAACTGAATGCGGCTCACCACTAGAAAGGTTTGTGAAATTTGTGCCTTACTGTGGTCATAAGTCTGAAAGCCTAGCAACAGCTGTGATAGAAACTTTGAATGAGCTTAATTTTGCTATTAAAAATTGCCTCATTCAGTCCTATGATAATGCTAGTAATATATCAGGCACATACTCAGGTCTTCTAGCACAAATTAAAGATTTAAATCCCTGTTCTATGTATGTTCCATGGTCAGCTCATTCTCTCAATCTTGTTGGTTCTTCTGCTGTAGAATGTTGTTTGTCCAAAGTAAACTTCTTTGGTGTTATTCAGGAGCTATATAACTTTTTCTCAGTGTCTACAAACAGCTGGAAACTTTTATCTCATCTAAAACAAAACTCTACAGTGTTGAAAAGTCTTTCAAAAACAAGATGCTTATCGTAGTTTGTGTTCTTCATGGTTAGAGATCCAATCAGCTCTAACTGAAATATCTGACAGCAGAGAGAAGATACTTATTTGTTCTGAAGCTGGAGGACTTCATGATTCACTCCAAAATTTGGAGTCATGCTTTATTGCATTATTGTAAAATAATATTTTAGAAAGGTTTAACAGTGTAAGCAAAATGTTACAATCTGTTGAGGCTAAATTAGAAGTTGTCATCAATCTTTAAAATTCATTAGTAACATATCATGAATGCAAAAGAGATGTGTTTGACCTTTACGAGGAAAAAGCTATGAACCTGTGCAATGAAGATACATACAATTACAGCAGCACCAGCAAATGTAGATTTACATTGCAACATTGCGAGCAAAGAGAAAATTGTGTATTTTCTGGTAGAGACAATTAAGGAATAAATATTATCAATGTTGTTATTGACAGGTTGTGTCCAAAACTGAAACATAGATATAATGCATATGAAGGATTGTTTTATAATTTTGATTTTCTTACTAAGCTCTGTGAGTTAGACACAAAAAAAATTTTGAACAGGCTCAAACTTTAAGAGCAACTTACTTGGGCAACATAGAGGATAAATTTGACAATGAATGCATTCACCTTCGATGCTACGAGGGCGGTCCAGAAAGTAAACTCTGTTTGTGCGTAGCGCAGGAAGTGGTGGGGGTAGCGCCGTTTTCTACACATAGTGTGCACAGTGGTCAGTATGCTTCTAGCTGTCTAAGGAAGAGCATTGCACTGTCGCGCGTTTGAGAGATATAACCTCAAAACATGAGCGCCGCAATAGAAAATCCCGCCAAGTGTGAGGTGCGCGGTATTATAAGGTTTCTTTTGGCAAAACATCACTCAGCAGCCGAAATTCATCGTGAATTGTGTGCAGTATATGGTCCTAACATGAGTGAAGGTGTTGTCCGTCAATGGGTACGATTTTTTAAAAATGGAAGAACTAACATTCATGAAGAATACAGGAGTGGTAGGCCTACTCTTGTCAATGATGACCTGGTGGTCAAAGTGGATGGAAAAGTTCGTGAGAACTTTCCGATCATTTTCCCGAAATTTCTCGGAGTCTTTTGCACGATATAGTGAACAAACACCTAGGCTATCGCAAGTTTTGTGCTCGTTGGGTGCCAAAACCGCTGACTGACGACCACAAAACCAAAAGAATGAGTTCTGCCATCGACTTTCTTTCTCAGTATGCCACTGAAGGAGAAGCATTTTTGAACAAAATTGTTACTGGCGATGAAACTTGGGTGGCCTCCGTGAATGTTGAGACAAAACAGCAGTCAATGAATGGGGACATACCGCTTCTCCAAGCAAGCCAAAGAAAGCCCGTTAAACTTTGTCTGCGAGGAAAGTCATGACTACGGTTTTTTGGGATACTAAGGGCATCTTACTCGTTGAATTTATGGTATGTGGCACGACTGTCAATTCTGAAGCCTACTGTGAAACGTTGAAAGGACTAAGAAGGGCAATCCAAAACAAGCGTCGTGGTCTTCTGTCATCTGGTGTTGTGTTTCTGCATGACAACGCTCGCCCGCACACAGCTCGAAGAACAAATGAACTTTTGGCCAGTTTCAAATGGGACGTTTTAGACCATCCCCCCTACAACCCGGACTTAGATCCCAGTGATTTTCATCTGTTCCCATACATGAAACAGTGGCTTGCATCTCAGCGTTTCGGCAATGACGAAGAGCTTCATCACGAAGTGACGGGTTGGCTACGTTCACAGGCGGCAGAGTTTTATGCAGAGGGTATTTCAAGGACTGTTAAAAGGTGTGACAAGTGCTTGAATTTCTTCGAACAATATGTAGAAAAATAAAAAAAAAATTGTATTTTTCATATATAATAATAAAATTGTTATATCTCAACTTGTTTAATTTTTATTTCCAAACGGAGGTTACTTTCTGAACCGCAAGGACAATTTAGATAAAGAAATGTCATTGCTGTGTCTATACAAAACACTCCTTAAGAAATGCCTCTTGAATGTTTATCTAGTATTGGTGTAGTGCCATGTATATATCTGTGTACATCTATAGCAAATTGTTTGATAGAGAGATCATTTTCAGTGCTCAAGAGACTTAAAAATTACCTTCAGAGAAACTGAATGCTATATCAAATCTTTGCATTGAGGCTGATGGATTCATCAGATCGACTTTGATGACATCGTCAATGCTTTCTCTATGAAGAAAGTATGATGCATTTATTTTTATTCCAAATAATTAATTTTTTTTCTGAATTATAACTTTCATTTAATGCCATTTAATTTAAGATTAATTTAAACTCATGGTGACCTGTATAATAGCTGCTTATATTGTTTGGGGAAAATTAGGGGCACAAAATTTAGCACTGCCTAGGGGCAGCAGAATACCTTAATCCAGCCCTGGATATGCCTAATGCAGCAAGAGCGGAACTCATCTGGGTGCTGAAGAGAGATTCAGCTGGCTTTACTTTGGAGCCATGAAATAAACAATTGGGAAAATTTAAACTTCATGTTTCCAAATGCTGTACCTAAAGATGTTTCCATCTTGAGCACAAAGGCATAGTATCTAGCTACAATGTGTTAGCTGCATACTTCAGAAAGCACCAACCAAGAACATGATTGTGAATCCGTTCCTGAAGATATTTTTTATGGGGCTGACAATAGTTAAAGATAGTTACAATAAACTGGATGAAGCTTTAGATTCAGCACACTTTTTTGAGTCCAAGCTACTGATGCTAAGAAATGATGGGCAAATGTCAATGAGGCTGTCTTGTAACTTATGAATGCCTTATTTTATTCTGACAGAGCAGCAAGGTATGGTGGATACTGGCACTTGTAACATTCATGTAACTCATAATGCATTCTGCAAAGCTATGGCAGAACTGGGATAGTTGACCTCCGTGGTGTAATGGTTACCATGTTATTCTACCCAAGGTTGCGGGTTCAAACCCGACGGAGGACAATGGATTTTCGGGTGTAAAAATCCTTAGTATGGTTTCCTTCGGAAGGGAAGTAAAGCCATTGGTCCCATGTCATAGATTTATGGCACATAAAAGAACCTCAAGCCTGATAGAGAGGCCTCTGAGCAAAATTAAGCGGTCTTTCACGCCCAATTTAGAATGGGACACTGAGAACCACAGTAGTTAAAAAGCATCCATAAATAACATGCCATTTACATTTATTTAGAACTGGGATATGTTAGCATCAAATATAACCATCGTAAAAAAAATACTGCTCCAGTTTAGACGTGATACTAAATGTAAGGAAAACAGCATGGATAAATTTTGAACTTAGAAGATGTTTTACAAATAGTATTAAATTAGAAATAGATGGAGTAAATATCTCAGAAACTGAGTATGCAAATTTTCTGGGTGTAATAATTGATAAACACCTAAACTGGAAGCCATACGTAAAGCATATGAAAAAACTAACTAAAGGCATCTATATTATGAGGCAGGTTAGGAAAACAATGGATGATGATACACTAAAACAGGTTTACTATGTATTTGTATACTTACACATTAAATATGGTATAACACTCTGGGAGAATATTACAGCAGCGGAAATGAAAAAAATCTCTAAACTCCAAAAAAAGGCAGTTAGAATATTAGGAAAAGTAGATAGAAGACACAGTTGTAGGAATATTTTTAAAAGTGCAAATATCTTAACTGTGCCATGCATATATATTTATGAGAGTGTAAAGCAAATTTTACAAGATCAAGATGTATCCAAAAATAGTAATATACATACATATATTTTGAGAAACAATGATGACTATTACAGAACAGCACTTAGAGTACATTAAATAATAGAGACTTGGATAGCAAGGGTAAAGAATTATATAACAGATTACCAAAAGAAATAAAAGAAATTTGTAACACTAAAGTGGCTCTAAGCACAATAAAAAAATATTTAATTGAGAATGCATATTTAGCATGAAAGAGTACAATTGTAAATGCACATTGTAATCATGGAAACATTGACATGTACATTTTAAAGGATGAATAAAATGACTTATAGAATCTTATGCACCATGTCGTCGTCTGGTTCCCAGGTCATGGGTTCAAACCTGATGGAGAGCAATGGATTTTTTCAGGTATAAAATTCCTTAGCATGGCTTCCTTTGGTAGGGAAGTAAATCCAATAGACCCATGTGGTAAATTTACAGCATGTAAAAGAACCTCAAGCCCAATAAAGAGTCCTCTGAGCAAAATTAAGTGGCTGATATCGAATGGAACACTAAGAACTGCAGAAGTTGAAGAGCGTCCATAAATAAAACTCAGTTTCAATTTTTTTTATGTATCACTTAACCATGCCATCTGATTGGGTGAAGGTGTGTGCATCTTGTGTATCCCAAATCACTCCGGTGTTTTATCCTGGCAATTGACAGCATTGTTAAGAAATAAAATGAATTTATGCCCTGATCATTGTATAGCTCCAGCAATACCCGGTAGCGACAAAACAGTTCTTCTTCTATACAGTTCGCAATGGTCTTGGCCTTCTGTTACATCTCCAGCCACTTGGTGATGTAATCCATGGCGACTATTAGATACTTGTTGTCCCTGTCTGACACAGGAAATGGCCCAGCTACATCAATAGCTTTGAATTCAAAAGGTGTTCCCATGTTATACTGCTGCATTCAACCCCAGTTCTTGGTCTGAGCATTCACACATGACACCCCTCAGATTGCCCTGTAGTCTCAGCCAGTAGCACTGTTGTTGGAGCTCATCAATGGTTTGATTGATCCCCAAATGCCCTCCCAAAATCCCCAGAAATGCCCTCCGTCCAGAACTTCTGAAACCTTACTCTCTCTGAGTCTTCCCATCAGGTGACTCCCATACTGAAAAGTACTCCTTTGTTGGTCCTCAGTGAGCCCCATTGTGCCCAGTAAGACTTGGACACACTACTCCTGAGAGTGGTGTTCTCCCAGCTCAGTCTAGATCCTGCCTCCATTCACTTAGGAGTAGCCCCAATTCAGTGTCTGCCATCTGCTCCCTCCTCAGACCTATGCTATCCCATACAGCTGCAGGCACCACCAAAATGATATGGACAGCTGTGGCATGGTTTTTTTCCATACCTTGGTGCAGTGACCATGCTTCTCTAGATAGGATCGTCTGGGCATGGTATCTGCATTGGATGGCTACTTCCTTTCCAATGTTCTGATGTGGAGTTATACTTTTGGAGCCTCTGGACCCAGCAGGTTATCTGGCCCTCCAAGATCTTGAAGTTCAACAGCTAGTTGAAAGCAGAATGGTCAGTCCTCAGATGGACTGGTTGACTGTATAGGTACTTATGGATATGCTCCAGCACCTTAAATACTGCCAGGGCTCTCACAGGGTAATATAGTAATTCTTTTCTACCTTGGAGAGAATCTTGCTGTAGTAAGCTATTACCTTTCTTGGCCGTCCTGGACCTGGGATAAAATGCCTTCAATGCTGATATCAGTGTCCACAATGAAGTTGTCACCAGGTTGTGGAAATCCTAAAATAGGCCCACAGCAGAGTGCTGACTTAAGTGCCATCTTCTGACCACATGTAAGACCAATGCTCTTCTGTCAAACGAATGAGGAATTTCACAATGTTGGAAAAATCTCTGATGAACTGGCAGTAGTAGCTGCATAGGCCCAGGAAGCTTCATAGCTCTTGTTTGTCTTTTGAAGAGGCCAATTTCTCTCTTCCAGAGCCTTCTCTGGGTCCACAGCCACCCCAGACGGTGATACTAAGTGGCCCAGGTAGTTCACCTCCTTGCAGAAAAGTTGGCAATTCTTTGCTTTCAGCTTCAGATTAGCTGCCTGCTATCTTTGCTTTGCATTATCTTGATCAGGTTCTTAAGATGATCTTCAAAATTGTTGCCTTCAACAATGATGTCATCCAGATAGAGCTGGCAGGCAGTTTAAGTTAACCTCTCATCACTGATGTCATGAGACCCTGGAAAGTGGCTGGCGCATTGCAGAGGTCAAAGGACATGACCATAAATTCCCAAAGTCCTTGGCCTGTCAAAGATGTCTTCTCTTTATTTCTGGGATCTAGACTTCCCAGTATCCCGATTACAAGACCAAAAGTGAGAAATCTGGGCACCTGAGGTGCCCAGCGTGTCATCAATCCAGGTGATGGCATTCAGCTTCCTGTAGTATATTTAGAAGCATAGTTCATTGTTCTTTTTCATTCCAGATTCCGTTTTCTTCATGTTAGATTCCATTCCATTTTTTATTTCATCCATTCTAGATTTCATTTCCATGTCCATTTTCTCCATGCCAGACTTCATTACCACTTTTCCATTTTCATTACCTTCATTTCCATAAGTAAGTTTCACATTGCCTCCTTCACATTTGCATTAAATCCGACTCCTGACATCAATGTAAAAAAAACTGTTCTTTGTTACTCAATCAACAACTGTTTCTTCCACTGATTACAAATAAAAATCTGTTTTCAAATATCTTTATTCAATGCTTTCACGACAATTCATAATTCTTCTTTTGACACTCTTTGTAGCTGCAGCTATGATTGTACACTTCTGATTTCCTATCGAAAATTGGCTCGTTGTGCATTTCTAGTTGAAAACTGACTGACTCCAGCAGATGCGATTGTGGATAAGCCTACTGCATGCTCTGACTGAATTTTCTGTTGAAAACTGACTCAACTGCTGCTCGCTGTGCATTCCAAATTCAAAACTAACTCACTGCAGGGCTGCTTTTCTTTTTATACCAGTTGATGTAGCAAGAAACTCCCAGAACCGTCACATGCACAGCCATGACTTCCAAAGCAAGCTGCTCACCCACATGCAGTGCTTATGGCTGTAAGGCATAGTCTCACTATATATAAAAAAATATATTGAGGTTGTAAACAATACAAACCATTGTTAACAAGGTTACAACTATGTCAAACACTACCTGAAAATAATAATCTACAAATACATATGGATATTATCTTTATCTAAAATAACCAACTTTATGTAAGTATACATTAGCTTTGTAGCATACAAATGGTTTTTAAATATAGTAGTGACAATTTATTAACTCTGAGAATAACTGATTTATGTATGAATTGTTTAAATTATAGTTTCTGCAAAATGATGCGATGATGCACTCCATTCATATGACTTTCTCTATTTGATTTGCAAACAAACTATTCTTGCAAAAGATTATTCTTTTATACATCATGCTAATAAAGATATGCATTACCACAAGTAGAAAGAACAAACCCCTGTATAAGAAATGTATAAGTATCTTAAAATTGAAACCAATAACAGAAATGGGGAAAAAAAGAAAAAAAAAAAAGAATGAAAATATATATATATATATATATATATATATACATATATAAAACATAAATTGTGTGTTATAATGAGATCTACACTTTTTGTGTATAAGTTTTTTTTCCCCAATCTCTTACAGTTTATCAGTTATGCAAAAGTCATTCAGAATGAAGAGGACTTCAGGGGCTATTACCAAGAAATTTATTTGCCATAACATCTGACACTTTAGTCAAAATCATTAAAGAGCCATTTTGCAAAAAAGAAAAAAAATTTAAAACATGTTCCATGTAAAAGTAATTGAAGGGGATTTTCCTGAAAATTTTCATGTTGCCTCTTTGGAAGATACTAAACTTGTATACAAAGTTTGATATTTAAGTTAAGTTTTTTAGTTATGCTGCCCCCCCCCCCACACACATACACGCATGCACCCACACACACACAGGCCTTTTTCTAAAAATGCTTTGTTTGTTCACAGGGGTTCTCAATCATGTATTTTTAGTGAAATCTCGGTATCAAATTTTTTGGGTGGAATACAATATTTTTTCTATTTATTGTGTACATTGTACATACATGCTAGAGAAAGTTAAAAGCAATAACACTCCTGGCTCATACTAGTAAACTAACTACATGAGTTAAAGTAACAGAATATTTATTTCTTAAATTTGATATATATTAAATATTTTGAGAACCCTATAATGATAATAAAAAAGATTTGATTTTGTTTTATCATTTAAGCATACCTTGCATTTTAATAAATAACATTTCTAGCTTTTCAAAACGCTAGAGCAATACAGTAAGTGGCAGTAGATATGACCAAGTTTTGTTTTATTCTTGATAAGTTTTAGATCACTTGTATCTAGGAGATTCTCTTTTTCTACACATTTTGTTACAAGATTTATAGAAAGAACCCTTTTGCAATAGTGTTATTTTCCAATGATTGCATGAAATATCACCATGCAACTAAAAGCCCACGCATCAACTAATTGTATGAAACAGAACTTTTATGTATTTATTTGTTGCCGCTTACAGTGTTGCTCTAACAATTATAGTTACAAAATTACAATATTGTGAAACTGGAACAATCATTCTGTGATAGTGTAGATGAAGATTTGAAAGCAATGACTAATATAAGTTTTGCCTGTCATCTGTGTTGCAAAGATGTTAAATAAGGACATTGAATATATCTTCCTGTTTAATATTCTTTTTTTTTTCCAGGAATTAGAAAGGAAATTCAGTGAAACAGCAGCCTACACTAACATGAAAAAGATTATGAACAAGAAAAATGAGCAAATCAAGGAGCTCAGAGGAAAACTGTTGAAGTATGAACCTGAGGAAACAATAACAGATGAACAAAATTAACATACTCTAAAATGCGAGCATTCTAAAAATTGAAAATTCTGAGTTGCACTGGGGGATCTGTAAATCACAATAGTTGCAGTTTATAAGCTCAATGAAATGACATTTTTTGTGCTGACAATCTTAGCACAGCATAGTTATTTGAAAAAAAAAAATGGAGCTTTTGGTATAACAGCAAGCTATTATAAACATGTAAAAGTATTGTATTCATTTATATTTTAATCTATATTTGCGGATTAGGTATATTCAGAAAATCTACATATGCTACTATTTAAACTATTTTAAAAAAATTAGATTTGAAAATTTCAGGTCATTAGTAGGTATTCAAACCATATATCATAAGCATTCCATGCCGAAGTTACTACCAACTCTATGGACACGAAAGTCAGAGATCCATGGTATATATTATAGACATGACCCAAATTTTCAAAATTTTACTCTTTCCAACCTATAGTAGTTTTAAACAATAGTAGTACCATTTAAGGTAATTTTGTTTTTTGGTAAGTGTTTCTAATGCACAAAACTGTAGCAATATTATTGCATGTATAGTTTATTTGGAGGTGACCATAGTAGACACCCGATCTATCCCTGAAAATGCCCAGCACAGTTCTTGATAACATGCCAGGATCTTCAAGACCCACAATGGCATACAAACCCAGACATCACTCCTCTTCTCCTAGGATACGGTTGACAAAAATTTGTGTTACATCCATTAATATGGAGAGAGAGGACTTTTTTATTCCAGTATTCAATAATGTTCATAGTACGAGATTGGAGACCTTTTCCATTATTTTGAATAGATCATCTAATTTACTGCGAACTAGCTGAATTATTAAAAGAGACATAGCATACATGCATGTGTGTGAACTCTGGGATCTACAGACGGAATGAAACCTTAGTATTGAGGTCACTAGATATCAAGGTGTATAACATACTTTACGATTTTACGAAACCTACCAAATAAAGACTAGGAAGCCAACGCCCAAGAAAACGTATGCATATAGTATATTTGGCCAAGATATAACCTAATAAATACAAACAGAAATGAGTTCCTTGCTTCTAATGTGAAAAGCTTGTTCATTCTATAACTATTTATTACCAAAAAGTATAATAGGATCAGATTTAAAACAAATATAACACTGTAATTTTTTAAGAGGATATTCAAGTGAGAGAATGAGAGAACATGTCTTTCTCTTCTTGTAGTACTTGTCAGGTAAGACCTTGGAGAACAAAACAGTGCCTAGGATATCAGTGACTACTAGTTGAAATAATTTTTGCAATGGTTTATCATAAGACTGAAAAAAGAAACTCAGTATTTGTTTAAGGGGGAATATGGGTGAAATTTCTTTGTTCTACACTTTTTATGGGAACTTCATTTTTAATGGATGCCTGTTATATACAACTGTCAAAAGTTTCATTTGTATGAGGGTAATAGTAGGGTAAACCACTTTAGAAACCACACTAAAATTTGTAAAATTATCTTACCAAATCTCCCTCATACTTATGTTTCTTAGATGATTTAATTGAGTTTTCAAATTCGTATTTGTTGACAGCATTTGTTTACCTCAATGAACTTTCCTATAAACTAAAGCACTTGTGTTATTACTGTTAGTGTTTCGGTTCTTTGTGAGCAATTTCAAAGTGATCCCGAACAGCAATCCTCTCAGATGGCTTTATTGCGATTATTGCAGCTAGCTTTCTTTGATGTATTGATAATGAAGTCCCCTAGTTTGAATTATGATTTTAAACTATTAAAATTGTTAGCTGACTTTAAAATCTGGCACTAACTAATGTCCAGTAGTACTGTTCTTACCCCTTGTTAATACTGCCTTATGTTAAGATTCTGATCATTCATTTCCACAAAATATAAAAGCAGTCAAAAAGCAGTTTCGCTTTTGAAATGGGGACCCAGATGATATTGTTTGTATGTAGTTTTGTCTTTTCTGTGTTTATCTATAGTATATTATTGGTTTGTCAATTTGTTTATCTTTGTTTTCAATTTATCCTTTCATATTGTTTGAAATTCATTTAGGTAAGGTGACTCTGCATTCAGAACATTTCTTTGTTTCTTGACTAGTGTTGTTCTAGTCAAAAGTCTTTGTAATCTGAAACAGGGAGACTACACAGTAGTGTATGTATTGAGTTTTCCCTTTACATGCCTGAATGCATCATTGTTTTCTAGTAGGCTTACATAGTTTTTTTTAAACTAACTGCTCTTCTGCCTAGTTTTGGTCTGTTTCTTGAGGCCTTTTGCCTCTAAATATATTAGAAGTTTACATTTATAACTAGATGCACATTTTGGATTTTTTTTTTTTAAACTTATTGTCGCTTTAAGATTAAAGTCATATCATGACTACAATAAATTCCATTATTCCATTCTGCTTTGTATAATTTTGCAATCCTCCATTCTCTCTGAAAGTAAGCTTCTTAATAGGCTTTTAAATATATTCAGAACTCACTAAACCAGAGTGAGACTACTCTTAAGTATACATTGAATATTTAATCAGTCTGCTGACTTTCCTGGCTTTTAAGTTTTACATTGGAGTTTTAACTTCCAGTATCAGAGTACCTATGTGAACTGTTTTATCCACACTTCCATTGGTCTCTCTGAAGAACTTTGGATGTTCAGTCACAGGAAATGGCTACTTCTATTTATTCTTTTTTGTTTCACTCAATAGCAGCTCATACTTCTGTAATGCAACACTGTATGCTTCTGGACCCTCCAGCAGCTGATATTGTTCAGTTTTGCATAATTCTGCTAAGGGTTTTCCATCCAGTACACCAAAATGCCTTGAAATAAATGATTGCCCTTTTATTAAAAAAAAATGTTTTCACCCATATTCTCCTTTTAACATTAATCCCGTCCTTTGTCTAGAAGTGATAATCTTTTGGTATTTTAATCAAAATAAATTGTTTTTAAATTGATTTGCATTATTACATTCATAAACCTGCAATCTAGTTTTCTGAAATTTGCAAGCTGTAATGAACTTAAATTCCAAAATCCTGATCCTCGTTCCGTCCTTGGAGTCTAACTTAGAATGTTTTTAATAAATGTGAAATAGTTTCCTCCACTTCACTAGAGTGTATTTAAACCATCAAAGTAAAATTATTGCAAATACAGGTACAGCACTGGGTAGTACTCTGGCTCATTAAGGGCAATTTGAAACAAATACAATTCTATTCCCTATCCTTCCCAGAGTCTGAAAATATGAATGAAAGTGCAAATGTGTGCGAGATGAAAAATCTGAATAGTTCCATTCAAAAGACTGTCTCTACCTATTCTGCAACATTTTTTTAAGCTTAACTTCCTTTAACCTGGCTGGTCATATCAGACAATGAGTAAAATTATACTCAAATGATCTCTGGGTTCGTGGAGCTCTAATTTACTCCACCTTCATCTTCTCAGGATAAGGAAAAACAGTGAAAAAACAGAGTTGGATAGGTATAGTTAGACTGAAAAATTCAATACCATAGCTGGATTTGAACCACGGATCTCCTGGTCTCTAGCCAGTCGCTCTAACCATTGAGGTACCATGGCAACATTTCCAGCTTTAACACCTGAAAAAATACCTTACCCAGGTAACTCACCCTAAGCAAGGTTCAAACTCGCAACCTTTTGAATATGAGGCAGACATGCAACCCCCACACCACTGAAGCAGGCCAAAAGTATATTCTTCTCTCTATTTCATGCTAATTGAGATTAACATCAGCAACACTTAGTTCCAAGTAGAAGGGAAAGAAGGGAATACACCAGGCTAAAGTAAAATCTTTTAAAGACCAGATGTGATGCAATTGAAATTCCCTTTTCTTTGCATGACCAGACAGAAAAACAAGAGATATGAATGAGGACTTCCCTTTTGAAAACAGTTTAAGCATTTTAAAACTGAAACCAATAACAAGGAATATCGGAAATATTTAACTCTACAAGAAAAAATTATGACATGAACTGTATGTTTAACGAGCTCTACAGTTTTGTGTATCTCTTATGGTTTACCCATTATACAAAAACCATCCAGAATGAAGGTCTTTATAGGCTATTCCCAGAAAATTCAAGATATACATGTCATTTGCCATGAAAATATCTTAAACTTATCATTGCTAATAGGAAGAAAGCTCCTCTGTGTAAAAAACAAAATTTTGTAGGAGAGACAAAAAACATTCTTACAAAAAATAATTATTGATTAAGAGAATGCTAAGATCTGTTTTAGATTAATGAATTGCTTCTTACTTTATGTTAATATATTAAGATTTGCCTATTTTACTAATAAATCCATTTATTTGATTGCAAGTTACACTTGGGAGGTTTTGGAGAGATTTGTTTCACAAAAACAATTTTTTTCTTATTTTGAAACCTTTTCAAAATCAAATATTCTGATTACAGTAACAGCATCAATAATGACAAAGCACATCAATACATTAAATAAGATACATGAAATTTTCTCTCTCCCCCTCTCGTTCACTAAGTGCATACACAAACACATGCACCTCTATACATAACAACCAACCTCTCACTGTCTGAACCTTCTCCAGGTCCGCGACTACCCCAGATTGTGAAAATATGTGACCCAAGTAATTCACCTCATTGCAGAAGATTTGGCACTAGTTTGCATTCAGCTTCAAACTTTGCTGCAGTCTTTGCAGCATCTTATTCAAGTTCTTGAGATGGTCTTCAAAGTTGTGGCCTACAATGATGATGTCATCCAGATACAGAAGCAGGCATCATAAGTCAATCCCCTCATCACTGATTCCATAAGTGGCTGGTGCATTGCAGAGACCAAAGGGCATTCCCGTAAATTGCCAAGGACCTTGGCCAGTCGAGAATGTCTTCTCCTTGTCTCTGGGATTTAGGGCATGTGCTAATATTCCTATTTCAAAGCCAAAGACCACCAGCAAGTGTGTCCAAGGTGCCATCAAGGTGGTAAGAGAAAGTAGTTCTTTCTGGTGACAGCATTCAGTTTCCTGTAGTCCACGCAGAAGCATAGCTCAAGGTTCTTCTTCTTAACCAAAAATATAGTGGAGCACCAAGGGCTACTGGTCTCTCTTGATTTCCCAAGATCTCATATCCCCCAGTATGTGCCGTACCTCCACGTGTTTTATCGAAAGAAAAAGACTTGGTGGTTGCCAAATAGATTGGTCATCTCCAATGTCGATAGAATGGAGTACTTGGACCGTATTTGCTGTTCCCTTTGCTGAAGATTGACTGGTATCAGCTAGATGCCAAACCCTCTCCAGTTGTAAAACTATCAGGTTATCGACCACTCTTTTAAGCAAATCTTTCCGATAGGGTCACAGATCATAAGAAGTGCTCGCTGGTCAGATCTATCAAATAGCAATACACTTACTGCTGCCTCACATTTCATTAACTCCAGACCATCAATGTATAATCCGTTCGCTGGCGTCTTTCAGTCCAATACCAGGTTCCTTGACCTCAGTCCTCCAGGTGCACTTCAGCACCACCTTGCTTCTTGTGAGCACAACTATATCATCCTTCAGGATCTCCAAATATTCATGGGGACTACAGAGCAATGCCTCGCTTCAGCCAGGCTGAAAATCAACTGTCACCTCATTGCTTCTGAGGGCATCCAGTCCCCGTATCGCATTCTGAGCCATTCTTGCAACAAATGCTCACAATGTTCAGTCCAATATCAACTCCAGCAGGGTCTCTGTCATAGATAATTATTGCCTGACACTATCAGGGCAGACTCCTTCCTGTCAGCAAGCCCTTCACCACATCAGATATCACACCTGTGTTTATTATCTGGTATAGCTTTCCTTATCCAACCCTCTGCGATAAGGATTCATTCCCTCTTCCCATTTTCACTTGATGGAGTTGGCGATGACACTTCAAAAATCCTCCTCAGTTATTTTCCGCCTAGTGTTCAGCTTTGTCATAGTCTCTCGCTGGCTGTTTTGGTTGACCACTCCCCCAGCATACACCACTAAAATGTTGTCGTCTCTGGGTTCTCTCTCTTCCTGCCTTAATGAATACTTCTTGTTTTCATGGTCAGCACAGCTGTTATCTGGTAGCCTTTATCCTCAGTGCTGCTGTTAATGACTTGTCTTGTAGTCGCTGAGCATCATAAGCTGTTGCAACTCAGCACCACACAGCCTGTCGACAAAGAAGTAGGTAGCTTCCTGGGACACGTAACTAGATGATGGGTTCACCAGCTGTTTAATTGCCACGGCAAACTCCTGCATCATCTTATGCTTAAAAGTGGCAGCCCCATGTCAGATATATTGGCACACAAACTTTTTTTATAAAATGCTTTTTCGTTACATAGGTAGTGCATAGGTACTCTTGCACTCCACCCTAAAATTTGATACCAAAATTTTACCAGAAATACAAGTTGTAGAGTCCCCTGTGTTCCAAAAAAAAGCATTTTTAGGAAAAGGTCTATCCATACTACCAAACTTGGTTTAATTTTAGTATCTTCCACAGATGCAACACATACAGGGAAATCCCCAAACTATCCTTTACTGGAAAAAAATGTTCTCAAAAACGACTAAACGATTTGGATTAAAATATCAACATGACAAATGTAATGTATGCCTAGTGAATTTTCTGGGAATAACCTCTGAAGATCTCTTCATTCTGGATGACTACATAATTGGAAAACCATAAAAGATAGACAATCACTTACTACACAAACTATTTAGATCTTGTTAAAATTCACAATTTATATCCTGTCAGTGACAAGGGGCATAGGAGCATGTGCAAAATGTTGGAATATAATTTCTCCATTATATTGTCAGGTAAAATGCTATAATCTATAGCACATTTTTGTATAAATTTAAACCTACTGTGAATTCTTTGAGCACTGAGTAGTATGAAGTAGGCTGTTGGAAAAGATAACTGCCTGGATTTCTGGGACACCAATGATTTTATGATCATCCTGTGCACACTTTCAGAACTCGGTACTGTCATATGTAGTTAATTTGTGGGTGCAAGGTACATGAGGTTGAGAGAGGAAGCTTCTCTTAGGGTATGCAGGCCTCTGTGGTCATTTGTCATGCATGTGCAAAGAGAAAGCAAATTTTAAAGTTTGAGTCAAATCCCTGACAAAAATATTTAGCAAAGGATTAAGTAATAAGAAACAAATCTATAGTTTCAGTGTAATCTTCTTTGAAAACTAAGTTGGCATATAAAACTCTCAAACAAAAAAAATGCTTATGTAGTAAAAATCAACAATGTTGGTACTTGGTACCAGGAGACAATACACCCCATGCAGCAACGCTCAGTGCGCAGAAGAGGTGTTGTAACTATCATGAAGTTGAGACATAATAAATTGGTGACTTTTTAATGATTCTATTATTTAAACCGTTAGTATTGGTTAGGATTAATGTTTCCTTCATAATGGTTTACATTTTAAGTTTCATTTGAAAACAAGACCAAATAACTAATTGCATAGTTATTGAAATTATGGATGCCAACAAACAGTAAAATGGTGCTTTATTTTTGAGAGGCAATCAGTGACGTGTTGTGAAAATGAATGCCAAGTTACAAAACCTGCCTTAAACACTGAAAACAGTGCCTTGAATGTATTTCATATGCGATGGAGCATAATCCGAATGTGCTGGTCAATGATTTGGTGAAATTAACTGCAGAGTTATATGCTGATTTATCAATTGCTAGCATTCTAAGAAACAAGTTTTAAAACTCGCCTCAAGAGGAAAAATCCAAACCAATGATAAGAAAGGTAGGCAATGACTTGTAAAGTGTAAAATTGGTTATACAGAAGAAAATGCTTAAGACAGTTAATATCACAATCACAATTTACGTTACTTTAAGTGTAGCTTCCATAATTTGAGAGAAATGAAGCTTCACTTAAGAAACAAAACATTGTGAACTTTGTAATTGAAGTACATCAGCTGTTGGCTGTACACACCAGCTATGCATTCATTTGCAGCAGAGTTCTGATTTTGACATATCATAAACACTAACCATGTAGGTAGAGGATCAAATTGCTGGGAATATGTTGATTTAGTATCTGACTTCAAACAAAAAGTTATCAAAGTACATGCTCAAGCAAAGGATCAAAAGAATGTTCATCCACAAATAGAAAAGTTAGTGTCTTTATCACAAATTAGCATTAAATTTCTATAGATACCTTTTAGTATACACTAGTCTGTCATCCATAGTCTAGGAGGTGACATGCAAACCTCTGGTTCCCAAGGTGACTGGCTCAAACACAAGATTTTTTCAGGCATAAAATTCCCTTCCAAGTAAAGGCATTAGACCCATGCCATAAATTTCCAGCACTTAAAACTCAAGAATGATAAAGGTGTCTCTGAGCATATTAAGCAGTCTTTCACACCCAATATAGAATGGGTTGCTAAGAACCACAGGTGTTAAAGAGCATCCATAAATAACCCTCAATATAATTTTAATTTTAGTCAATCTTAAAATTGTGATTATTTGGCTACAAGCAGTCACTGTATCCTGCACATTTCTTTCCTGGAGATCATCATTTCAAAGATATTCCATGTTATTGGTTTGTTTTAAAATACTTGTACTTTCCTCATGGAAATTTAATATCTCCTGCCATGCAGACAAACTTGCATAGCAACCTACTTTTAAAAGATTTGATTATCACTTTGGCCTAATGTACTCCCTTATTTCCCTTCTACTTACAAGGAAGAAAGAAATAAGACAATTTTTGCTGTTTATCTTGGTTAACATGAAGCAGATAGAAGAATAATTCACCTGCAGTGACATTTGAATCGGTCATTGCAGAAAGGTCATGAGTCAGCTTTTTTATGAAAATGATTTGCATATTTAGAGGTAGATGCAGTAGTCTACATAGGAAGGACATGAATATGTCATTAAATACCGGGTTGGCTTGGCCATAAAAACTATAGTCCCTGCAGAAATGTCATGAGTCACTGACTGATGCCCTTTCTACATGGATCAATTTTAGCAATGTTTGAGTTTTACCGCACTACAAAACTAAAGCAGAAGCTGAAGGCTGCTGTTCATTTGTTTTGCACATGAAAAAGAGATAGAGCTACCTGAGTGGATTGTTTAATTCAATTTGTCGATTTCATTATTCATTGTTGAGTAATGTTGACACTTATACAGCCTAGGTATTTGCATGTTTGAAACATGCCAGTAATTTATCCAGTTCTGAGGGTGAATAAAAGGGGAAAAAAAGAACAAAAACTGTAGATACACACAAAAGAAACATCATAAGAAACTCCAAATTCAAAGAGATGGAACACAAAAGCTGGCGAGGTGAAACTGTTCCTTCATGGAAAACTGGCTCAGATTGCAAGTAAGTGTTAAGATGCAATATGGCATTTTTTTAATATTGGTATTACCGCTTCAAAGTAGTTATTTCAAACATTTGGTATTATAGTATGATTTTATTATTTGCAGTTGCAAGAAACAGTGTTTTCTCTGGTGGATGATGCACAAATAATATCTTCACTAATCTTAACAGTATCTATCTTCAGGGTCTCATCGAAACACAATATAAAAGCAGAAGGCCAAGAAATGTTAATTTTTCATATTTTATTTTGGTAGGAAATAACAGAATAAATATCTGCAAAAGAATATTTAATGGTATAACATTAAAAAGGGTACATAGATTGTGTGTACTACTGTCCATTGGGCGAAACATGCCAAAAGATCTACGATCATATTAAGTCATTTCCAAAGAAGACAACTCACTACTCAGGGAGGGAAATGCATTATTTGGATGGTAGACTGGATGTTAAACAAATGCACCAAATGTTCTTAAAACATTATCCTGAAGAAAATTTAAAGTACAAATTCTATTTAAAATATTTCAATGAGAACTTTAATTTGAGATTTGGAAGACCACAAGTTGATACTTGTTCAAAATGTGAAGAATTATCAGCAAAAATACATAGTCCACAGCTTTCTGAGTCTGTCAAGCGAAGTGCAGTTGCAGAACTAATAGTTCATCGTACAAGGTCAAAGAAATTTTATGCCAAAACAAAAGAAATATCAGATTGTTGCAGCCAGGAAGAAAGTACACTGGGTTTAAGTTTTGACTACATGCAAAATTTGCCTCTACCACACACCCCTGTTCAGGATATTTTCTATTTGCGTCAGCTCTGGGTTAATGTATTCAGCACACACAATCTTAAAACTGATATCTCACATTTTTATGTTTACCACAAGGGCAAGGCCAAAAAGGGCGCAAATGAGGTATTTTCCTTCATAAATCATTACATTCAAATCTACGTATCAGAAAATGTGACCGAGTTGCACCTTTCTTCTGACAGTTGAGCTGGTCAGAACAAAAACCATGCAATGATTCAATTTAACCTTTGGTTTTAACTAAAATCTTCAAAAAAAAATAAAATATTACTTTCCTGTAAGAGGCACAGTTTTCTGCCAAATGACAAGAGATTTCAGCCTTGTAAAGAAATTTATAAAACGCCATGACAGGATTTACCTCCCTGAAGAGTATACTCTTATAATAAAGAAAGCATCAAATAAATTTAAAAATTACTGCAAACATGGATAGTGTTCAGATATTGGATTTCAAACTTTGGAGGCCTGCTTAGTACAAAAACACGTGCCTTTCAGCATCAAGCATGAGGAAAATCCCCAAAGAAATGAAGATTTCTTTCTCTCCGTCCAAGTAGATGGCTTTTGAGTATAACAAACATTCACCTGTCACAGTGGTTGCAGGATTCATTGATGGCCTAAATAAGGAACATTTTCAACTTTTACATAATCTAAACATCAACTCCATACTACCTGTAACACCTGCATTAAGTAGCGATCAATGTGAAGAAAATAGAAGACATTATGAAAGTGAAAAAGAGCACTGTTCAAGAATATATTAAATTTTATGAAGATATTTTACAACTGCCAACTGAAGTTGCTAATGATAAATATGATGAAGAAGAAGACTAAATTTAAATGGATGTTAAAGTTTATAGTTGATACAGTTTAACAAAATATTTATAAACAAAACTATTCAATTTTTGTGAAGATGTTACATTGTTGAAAAAAAAAGAAATGCAAGATACAAAATTAATTTGTAAACAGTTCAGAATTTGTAAATATGAGATGTAAGTTATAACATATCACTTACTTTTCAAAAGAAATAAAAATATTACGTGACATCTAATGTAATAGTATGTTCATTGCAGAAAGGGCACGAGTCTAATTTATTAAAACTGAATTTTTGAAAAGGAAAACCATTAAAATTGAAGGTTTTTGTTTGTTTTCCAATCCTGTATAAGTTTGCTAGCAATGACATTGAATTCAGCAAACATAATCAAATGGTTTACCTTCCAATCAGTTTTTTATCTCTCCTGTAAAATTTGAATTTAGTGACTCATGACCTTTCTGCAATGACCGCTTCATTTGTAGTAAAAGCAGGCATTAAACACTGTAAAAAACAAAAATAGAAGAATAAGCTTTTTAACATAATTTGTTACAGAGATGTTGGAACAAATCAGTATTTTATTTCAGGGATCCTCAAAACATGCATTTCCAGTAAAATCTCAGTATCCAAGTTTCAGAGGGAATACAAGGGGCATTCAGTAAGTCCTTAGAAAAGAAATCACACTCATAGATATGAAAAAAAAGTTTGTGTTTAGTATCCATCATCTCTTACTAGATGGCAGTTTGTTATATTCATCATGTGGTTTCGTTGCCATAGGTGATTGAATCAACAATCTTGTGCTTGTTTAGAAAGCAGGAAAATAAACAAGTTTTGTGGTGATTAAATACTTCTATTTAAAACGCTTAATACCAAAAGAGATAAACCCAAGTTGGATTAAGTTCACAACATCTGCTCCTGCATTAACAATCATTTAAAATTGTACAAATGATGACCAATGTCTAATAAAGGTGACTTCCTAATTATTTGACAAAATCCAGGATATTGTTTTTAGGTGATTGACAAAGTTTGGAACTTTTCCCACCATCCTGATGAGCTTCTGTGTCTATACATAACTTTGGATGAAACAATAGTACAGTTGAAACAGTAAATTTTTAAAGCCAAACAGCTCTGAAGAAGGCAAAGTGGTGATATCTGCAGACAAGATGATGGCCTCAGATTTTTTGGATGCAACTACATTTAATTGCTTTGCAGAAAGGAATAATAATAAATGGTTAGTATTATGCATTAACTTAGCACCAGTTGAACAGAGAAATCAAGAACAAGATTCTCTTTCATCAAGACAATGTAAGGGTGCATAGTTTCAATGATGAAAATTGTAGACTTAAGATGTGAATTACATTTATTCACCAGATTTGACCTGTGATTTTTTTTTTATTTTATTATTTCCAAACTTGAAATAAGTGGCTTGGCTAACAAAGATGTCATCTCCAAAATCCTACCTTTTTGGAAGGCTTAAAACAGTTGGAAAAATGCTGGGAAAAGTGTATCAAGCTAAAAGGAGATTATGTTGAAATCCACCAAAACTTGTTTTTCTATCTTTTTCTAACTTATTGAATGCCCCTCATATAATACCTTCTCTAAGAACAAATAGCAGCTGCTACTCATGGCAGGAAATTGAAAAAAAAAATCCTCAGAGAATATAAAATAATCTTAACCTCACAACATAGCAACAAAATAAGAAATTTACATATTTAGAATATTTCCGGGTTGGGTTTGTAACACATCAGTATGACCAGTAGAACTCTACATATTGGAAAAGATTTTTACACTAAAACATCAGAACCAATGAATTTTAAAATTCCTATCAAAGACAACCCATACATAAACTCTTATGCAAAGAACGGCTCGTTTTGCCCTCGAATACCAGTTCACTTGAGAATTTATGTGCACTACTACTCAAAGACACTAAAAATAAGTCACTCTATACCTTAAATTATTTTGGTCAGAACTGCACTGCAGAATTTCACAGGATCACAAATGTGACCTACAAGGAATCAAGTTCATTCCATGAAGCTGTTACCCTCAATAAGCTGTGCTTGATCAAATGCAAAGTCCCATTCTTGCTTCTCATTTCTAAATACTCTTTCTGTATGAAAGTTATTTATGATACAAGTGGTAAAAATGGTGTTTTATATTGTGCTTAGGAAGCTTGCAAGAGGAGGCTGTAAGCCAAGTTTCATAATCCTAGAAACAATTTTTAACACTTGTCCTAAACTATTTTTACACAGTTCTCATATTTATAGACATGATTATAAATAGATTGTTTTACCCATTTCACCAAGTTCATGCTTAATGGTCTGTGATATTCAGTTGTTGCCTTGCTTAGCATCATGCTGACATAATTACTCGTACAGAACAAAAAATATTCTATACAACTGATTCCACAGATCCCATGTTAATGACATTCCAATCATCCACCCTATTATGGATCAATACAGGCTTTTTGAGTCATAGCGTACTTGAATTAGGATGTGGATGCATAAACCAAAGTTGGCTACATTGGAGTGTAATAACTTAACAGAATTTTCTACTTTTAACACTACTGACATCTGGTAGAAGATGCTACTTTTAGCAGTAACTGTCTAAAAAATATTTTTGGGAACTGGGAAAGAAAAAAAAGTATTAAACACCTGTTCCCTCCAGAGAACATCTCATTTTATGCATACATTATGGAATATAAATAACACAAAGTATCACAACTTAAAATATTTTATTGTATCATACAGAATGTTTTCAGTATTTTTTTTATTTCAAACTTCATGGGAAAAAAATTAGCGTTTTCTGCGCAGCTGTAATGAATTTCTTCTCAACCATGCAGCGCGCCTTGAACCACCAATAGTCTGACTGTAGCGATGGCCTTTACCCAACCCTCGAGACTTGCGGCCAGCAGATGTCAGTCCTCGCAACTCACGATGCTTCTTAACAGCTTTGCATATCCAGTTGGCCTTAGGATCACGACGGATTGCCTGAAAATTCATTATTGTATTAAAGATGCATGTATTTGAAATTATTTTCTCAAAATATTTTCTTAAGAATAACTTCAGCTATACATACTCTTCAGTAATCATAAGAGTGGTGCATGTACAGATCATCATTGATTAGCAATAATGCTTTGGTAAAATAAATTGACAAGTCACAATAACACCACTGTTGCTTCCTACACTTTCCCCACTAATTTTCTGACAGTAATTAAAGGGTTAACTGAAATGTTGAAACAAATGGCAAGAGAAAATTATAATTTGAGGAACAATAAATATGGTAACATTATACCCTGCTTTGGGACCACTTAATCAGAACTGTAAGTTTGGCAAGGTTAAAATGTTCTACTGAATCAAAAACTGAAACCATCTAAGTGCGGCATGCTTGTACAATACTATATAAATCTGGGTAAATATTAGCTTTATGATATCCATAAACTAATATAACGCTTACTTTGTGTGCAGGATCCATCAGAATCACTTCAAAATATTTATATGTGGAGTCCTGTGCAACCCAGTATGAATTAAGCACACGCAAGCCCCCACATCGTCTTCCAACACGTTCCTGAAACAATTTACCAAACAGCTTTGTATTAGCCAAATCTCTTTAAGCAACAATATCAGATCTGATCAAAGAGAAATGCTTCAGACATCCAAGGAAGAAAAATACTTCATGTTTCTCAGTTGGTATGATATCATCACTCATAAAGGCCAAGCGTAACTACTAATTCAAACAAAACTGAGCTGACCTAAGCATAAATTTTAAGTTCTAGTTGGCTCTCTGGTACCTGTACAAACAAGTTGGTTGCATTCTATCACTAGTATATTAGATGTTAAATGTGCACTGTTAATCGAGATGTTATAACAAGGTACCTCGCCATGAATTACAGTGTTCAAAAGAATCTGAACAAAGAATAATTAAAATATATCTTGTACATTAAGAACATATAGCAACCATATTAAATAGCAGTTTTACATGCAAGAAAATTTAATTATAAGACTTTAAATCAAGGTACAGAATTCTGGATAGGTGTTTGACCACCTTACAATCAGTGCATATGAACTAGTGTGATCTGCATTTTGGTATTTTATCTTGAACGCAGCTAAGCATTTAATCACGCACAGTGAGTAGCCAGTCTTTCTGCTCCTCTTATCTTAGCATACCTTGAGGTATGTTTAACACTTTGCTACTTTCCAATGCATTTTTATAAGACACCTTTATTCAAAAGGATTTTTAGGGCCAATGGTAAATCAGTATAGTCAACTCACTCCAAGCAATGCAGGATGTTTTGCAGAATGATAGAACACAACATTAAGTTATTTAAGCACCACTATATGTTTATCATTAAGTTATTTAAGCACCACTATACGTTTATAACTTCTATTAAGACTGCATTATACAGAAAATCAACAAACTAAAGTATGAAAATAACGTACCGTATTTATCTGAATACAAGATACCAATTTTTCAGAACTTAATTTAGAATGTCTATATAAAAAGATGTAATTTAATGTTTAAATGAAATTTAAAGTTTTGCCATATACTTTGAACAAAATGATGGGCACTTGAGCTGATTAAGCCCCTAATTATATTTTTTTAATTTGAATTTGTTTGGAACTTCAAGTTTTGAGCCATTAACAGAGAGGGGAGTACAGAAATGTATTGTGTGGGTGAGTTGGTGTAACTTGGCAGTGGCAGCAGCAAAACAGTAAAGACAATGATGGATATGCTTTTCTATTCATCATCTTACATTTTTTTTTTTTATTCCTAATTTGAATTTGCGCAGAAATTCACATTACGAGCAGAAGGGAAATGTACCTGCATGTCTGTGTTTGGTGGTAACGGCAGTAGCTTAGCTGTAACAATGATTACGGATACAATTTTCAATTAAGACAACATAATATGTTGTAAACGTTTTACCCATTTCAAATTTGCACGTAAATTCACTTTTAGAGCAGGAGATACAAAGAGTGCAGAGTGTGTGCGATAGAACATTAAGCCAGCAGCAACAATTAAGAATGCTTTAAGACAACATAATATATCAGAGCTTTTGTTGAATTTGCCATAAATTCATTGTGGGCAGCACAGAAAAGCAGAGGTTAACTGGAAACTACCAGTATAGGTATGTGCAGTATGAGGAAGGGAAATGTGCTGCCAATGCTCAAACAGAAGAGGTTTAGTTACATGTTTCACAACAGACATACCAGGTATGTTTCCATTCTCTCCTTTCTCCCATTTATTTTAATTTCCATGTATAAAATAATGTAAAACATTTTGCACTGATCTGTTAAGTATGTTGTCTAAATAGTGTTGTGTTAGGTAAATATGTCTAATGCACCAGTTTACAAACTGCTTAGACTTGAATAGAGCTCACTTAGGTAATAAACATGGAATAACCTATTTTATGTAGGGATAAACCATTATTTTGAGAATAAGTATAAAAAGGAAAATTGCTCCTTGGATTCTGAACAAAATTTCCCCCAGTATAATCGAATTTCTTCACAATATGCTTTTGAGAACCAGAAGGCTTAAGGTATAACAGTTAATATACAATGATAGTAATATTTATTCATGTATAGAAGTTCTACCTTGCACGATTAATTGATAAATTTTTACTATCTGAATTCATTGTTCTAATTAAAACGAGCCTAGGATGCATTTTTAATAATATTCACATTAAGTTTTATAGTAAATGGGTAACAAATAGGTTTATCATATATTAATTTATTATAACCCTTGTTATTGTAGAAAAATTATTACTTTTCATGCTCTCCAAAACTCTGTTTTTTCAAAATGTAATAACTTATTTTTCAAAATTTAAAGTTATTTCTCAAAATTAGAGCATTATTTAGAAAAAAACATCTGACTGTTTTCTTTAATGCACTTTTGAGTATGGAAAAGTGTTGGATGTAAGAAAGTTTAAAGTTAGGCGTGCCCATTTTTAGGCATGTGCCTGCCCATTTATAGCTTTAGTTAATTGGTAGTTAAAATGTGTGAAGTGGAAAAAACTTATACTTTCTTAAAAGTTTAGAATTTGTGTAATTTTATTATTGTAAAGTATAATATTTTAATTTTTCAATTTTTTTATCAAATTTCACAAATGCCTTTATTTACCTTAATACTTTGTAGGGGTAGTACTATTGGTAGGCACTGCAGGTGCCCATGAAGATCAATGGTTAACTTTTTATTTAAAATTATTAAAAAAATAAAATGCAAAGCTGTTCTAGTAAAAGAAATGCGAATTTGTACTGCTATACAAAATTTGTCAAATTAGCACATAAAACCGCATAATTCTTTTATCCTAAATACAAAAAATAATGGTCTTGTTGAGGTTGTGAAAAAATGTATGCAATCTTTGCAACTGCTGACCACTATGTCCAAGTACATAGTATACATATTTTAGTTTTTTTTTTTTAACAGTAATATTTATAAAAAACACATTCTTTCAACATGTACCTCAGCAATGGACTGCAAATTACGCGTTGGTTTTAGCTGGTTTACTCCGTGGCTCTTTGGTTTGCCAAAAGTGGCACCTTTAGGCACAGGGCGTTTCCTGCCACCACGGCGAACACGGATGCGGAAAATTACATAACCTGTAAAAAACAAAAAATGTTCAGCACTTCTTTCCATACAACAGTTGTAGTCCTTGTGCCTTACCTTCTCAGCAGTACATAGTCTCCAATGTAATTTGTAAGAGTGGTGCATGTACAAGTCATCATAAACACAAAACTTTTCTTTAAGTACAGGACTCTTTAGATATAGCATGTATATGTTCCAAAGAATTGTATAGTAAATATGATATTCAGAAATTTTAACATCTGACATTCAAAGCACTACAGCAATGATATTCTAATGGTTCGGCTTCCCAAAAAATATTCGGTTCTTAAAACTGTATTTATCCATTGAATTTTCATACACATAAAAATGGAATTAAAACTGCAATAGCAAACCTAGAATTAACAGTGCTACAGAAATTGAACATGTGGATTTAGGCAGTCAACCATAACTACTGCAAGCCTCTGATGGCTTGCCCTGTACAAGAGATGTTGCCAAAAAGGTTGAGTGCAAAATATGACTTCATTTGACAGGGTGTTTACACAATTGAAACCAATAATAAGGAATATCTCGGAAATGGTTACCTCCATAACAAAAACGTAAAGGACATAAATTGTGTGTCCTACATTTTTTGTGAAGTGAGTTTTTGTCTGTCTTTTACGGTTTAGCAACTAAGTAAAATTCGGAAAAATTCATGCAGAATAAAGAAGTCTTCAGAGGTTATTCCCAGAATATTTGATATACATTTTATTTCGGATATAAATAGCTTTAATATATAGGATTTTAATCAAAATCATTAAGAGCCATTTTTAAGAAAATCAAAATTTTCGAAAATTTTTTAATGTAAAGGGTAGTTTGTGTTGGAGGGATTTTTTTTTAAAAATCTTCGCATCGCATCCTAAATACCAAGTTTGGTATGTAACGATTTTTTCATTTTGGGGCTATGCTGTCCACATACACACATGGACTTTTTTTTTTTTTAAATGCTTTTTTCAGACTCAGGGGATCCCAAAATATATACTGCTGGTGAAATCTCGACATCAAATTTTTGGGTGCATTACAGTACCTTCTCTATCCCAATGTACATTGTACATATGGGGCTAGAGAAAGTAAAAGTTACAATATTGAAATGAATCATACTGCAGAAAAATGAGCAGCATTAAAATGTGTGTTGCGGCTAACCTAACATCTTTACTGATTTTATTTCACAGACACATTATCAACCTGTATTTATTACTATGGCTTAAAATACAGTCTGGAAGTGGGATATCTCTAACATATAGCTGTTGTCATTAGCTTCATCAATTTTACTTGCTCTACATTTATTGTGTACATAGCAGGTAGAGACTATTGCATTCCACCCAAAAATTTGATGTCAAGATTTCACCAAACATGTTTTGAAGTCCCCTGGGTCCAAAAAAATGGAAAAAGGTTCTATGTGTTATATGTGTCTGGGGACAGCATAAAACAAAAAAGGTGGTTAAATAATCAAGTTGATATTTATCAGGGATATGATAGAAGATTTCCAGGAAAAACCCACCACCTCCAATTACCCATTACATGGAATATTTTTTGAAATGTTTATTCTCTTAATAATGGCTATGAAGATTTTGATTAAAATGCTATTAAGATATTTTCATGACAAACGAAATGTATATCTTTAATTTCTGGGAAGACCTCTTCATTCTCGGTGACTGGTAAACCACGAAAGATAGGTAAAAAACATACTACACAAAAAAAATGTGGATCTGGTCAAACCACAAAATTTGTCATATATTTTAATTTTTTCTCACAGAAACTATGTAGGACAGGGGTTGGATACATAGAGTCAGACTGAAAAATTCAATGACATAGCCGGGATATGAACCACAGATCTCCCAGTCTCTAGCCAGTTGTTCTACCACTGAGCTATCATAGCATTGAACTTCTCAACTGACTTGAATATTTCCCAGGAAATCACAAGGTGATCTCAAATTATTTCGAGATGACAACCCCAATGGCAACTTACAATGTTGTAAGTACTTTAAAGTCCCAGAATTCATAGTATAACCAACTATTATGGGCAATTGTGATAATTTGAATTGTTTTCTCACAGAAGCCGTGTGTAGGACAGGAGTTGATAGTTTTCAATCTGACTCTACCTATCCAACTTCTGTGTTACACACGGTTTCTGTGAACAGTATGTCGGAGTTATTTTCAGCTTTGGACAATATCCTAAGAGGCATATTTTTCTCTATCAGATTGCATCATTTTTTTTAGCCACTTGAGATTTCTGTGTGCCCAAAACTGCTATTTGGTAATTTGTTATTTGATTTTGCCATTTTTTTGCCTACCTCGCAATAATTAATATGCAAATGGCTAGAAACACAATATTTTTTTCTTGACATAATAACCTAGTGATAGTACCTGCCTGAATTTTCTATACTTAATGAGTAAAAATGCTGAGGAGAGTTGGAGATAGTTTTTAAAAGAAATTGGAATCCTATAATTTCTTACCTTAATTATGCATGACAAACAAAAGTCAATTGTGAGTGCAGCTAACAGGCGCAAGCCAGAAGGGAGTAAGGTTTACATCAGTTTGTAAGGAAATTATGTTTACTGTGTGGAGCACACAAGATTATTGTGAAATGTTATTGTACACCTCTGCATCTCCAGCCCTGACATCTTGTGCAATCAAGTGATGCTTTGTTCCCTATCTTTGCCACCACTGTGAACACAACCACATTAATCCATCTGATTAGCCTTCATTGTAAGTAGCTTCACAATATTATATCTACATTTTGTAATTCCACCCTCCCAAATTTTGCAATTTTACAAATTTGTATCCTTTCCTGAAGTACCAAGCCTGACATTAGCTCTGCCTTGAGGCTGCTGTCATCTGTTACCATGTCACTCAGTCATCCTTGTACAACGCTTACACTCCCAAATTACCAAAACTGCTCAAGTCTGATATCCATACAATATAACATTAAAACATGCAGTGGCAAACTTATTTAAAATAATTAGCATTATCCCTGCAGGCATGCTAATATATGTATCAACAAATCACAATCACTGCAGTTATAAATCAACACCATTACGAGCTGTGTACGTAACAAGCAGAAACATGGCACAATTCAAGGAATGTTTTAAACATGCAACAAGGGCAACATCAAACCTCGTATCTCATGTTTTAAACACTATTAGACAAGATAGGGTAAAAATCTTTTCACAAATGAGTTACATAGCTGTGCATATAATCTGTCCAGCCTTAGTTCACCAGTATTGTAAACAAAAGCAACAGGTTGCAACAGTCCTGTTTGGCTGTTAAATATTTTTCTGCTTTTCTCTATTTAAAAAAGTACATCAATTTGCTAAAAGAAGTATACAAATATATTAAACTATATCATTTTGTCCAAATAACATAGCAAGAGTTATTAACAAATGGATATTGGTACACAACATGCTATGTTGTGCTATTCATACATTGCAATTGATTTTCAGCTACCTCATGTAGAGTGCAGTGTAAATATGTAAGCAATGGCGGAGGTGTGTCATACCAGTGTAGTGAAACATTAAAAAGTGGCAAGAAAACAATTGTTCGTAACGTATACTTCTGCGTCAAGAAAGTTACGGGAAATTGCCAATAAAACACAAAAAATGAATTATTAATCCAATTTTATTTTATCGCCTTCAGAGTAGGTTCCCACTTTTAGGAATAGATGTCAATTGTTGCCACAAATTTTCCTTTATGTCTTCTATCGACTGAAAAGAACATCAGCAGGAGCCAGATCAGATGAATACGGAGGTTATTCGATGAAATTTGTTGAGTTTTTGGCCAGAAATTTGTTCACAACAATAGCCTTGTGAGCTGGTGCGTTATCGTGGTACAGAATCCATGAATTGTCATTCCACAAATCTGGCCTTTTTCGCCGTATTTGTTCTCCCAAACACCTCAATAACATTCAGATAATAGTCTTTATTTACCATCTGACCTACTGGGAAAGAACTCTTGAGTGCACGACACCGCAATAATAATAAAAAAGTCAACATTTTGATCGAGTTTGACGTGCCCTTTTAGGTTTCGGTTCACTTGAAGGTGCCATTCGGAAGCTTGTTGACTGGTTTGAGTGTCAAACTTGTAAACCCACGTCTCATCACGTTACAATGCATTTCATGAATGTGGAGTCCTAACTGGCTCGTTCTAGCATGTCTTCAGCAATCCTTACACCAGTGCTTCCCAACCTTTTGAAGTTCACGGCACCCTTGGGAATAACATTAAACACCAGGGGCACCCTTCCTTGAATTAAATGAAAATTAAGCTTAATATGTTAATTTATTGAAATATTATATAATAACAACGTACACCGTAACATAATACAGTAAACTTTACTACAATCACTCAGTAAAAATACATCAATAAATTTTGTTCGATTAATGATTAATGTGAAACTTGTGATTGATGCTTAGAGCACAGATATGTGATGTCGGGTCTTACAGTTGACAGTGAAACACGCAAATCATCCTCAAGGTTATTCAGTCTATTTCTTGCTTTGAATTTTATTGTCACCATAGCAGAGAAGGCTTGCTCGCATAGATAGGATATTGATAAGGGCAAAAGTGTGTTAATAACTTTCTTCATTAGGTTAGGGTACTCCTCTCTCCATTGAAGCCAAAAACTAGCCACCGACGCCTCACTCTTGGTGAACTTACCTTTGAGTGTGGAATCAGCGCAAAGATCAATAAATTCATCTCGTTCGCAAGCAGTGAAATCTATTTCCTCTGCACTATCTACGAAATCAAATGGTGAGACAACCCAGTCGAGATTCGTAGTGGAAATAGTTGGAAAGTACGCATCTATTGCATCTTGCAATCTTGATAAGTGATCACAAAATGCAGTCTTTCAGTTTACCTAGATCTTTATCTCCTGCCACATTAAGAAGATATGGAAAGTTCGACAAATCTCCTTTTTGAACTGCAGACTTCCAAGAACTAAGTTTTCTTTTAAAATCTTCCATTTTATTGGTTGAGGAGATTATTGTTTCATGTCGACCCTGCATCGAAACATTCAGTTCATTCAGCTTATGAAAAATGTCTGCCAGATACGACAGTTCAAAACACCAAGAATCACTTAGTAAGAGCTCATGAAATGTGTCTTGATTTTCATCCTTAAAAAAAGTTTTTAGATGTTCTTTAAGTTCGAGAAACCGGTTCAATACACGACCTCGCGACAACCACCTTACTTCTGTGTGAAGTAACAAAGAGATATGAGCTGCATCCGTTGCGCGACATAACTGTTCAAAAATTCTGCACTTTAAAGGTCGAGACTTCATATAGTTCACCATGCACTATGCAGAAAACAGTGAGTTATAATAATGGATGGATTTTCATTGAGAGCTCTGGCAGTAAAACCTTTAATTTTCCCAGACATAGATGGTGCACCATCTGTACATATACCTCAACAGTCTTTCCATGAAAGATCATGGTCATTGAGATAGGAATTAATAGAAACGAAAATATCATGGCCTGTGGTTGTAGTCTCCAGCGGTCTACAGAACAGAAACTGTTCACTAATATCTTTTTCATCAATATATCTGATAAAACCAAGGAGTTGCGGTTTGTCACCAATATCGAGACTCTCATCTACTTGCAAAGCAAATGTTCTATAAGTTTTTATTTTCTCCGTGACTTGTTCGTTGATATTGCATGACATTTCAGATATCCTGCGGCTGATTGTCTTGTTGGACAGAGGAACTTTCGAAATTTGATTAGCTGCTCCTTCGCCAAGTATTGTTGAAACTATAACTTGACATGCAGGGCCAATGATTTCCTCTCCAAGAGTATGAGGTTTCTTTTTTTTAGCTATCAGTTCTGCTACTTTAAATGAGGCTTCAAGAGCAGTATCACCTATGGTCATTCTCTTTACCATTCGCACAGCTGTTTTCTTCTCCCCTTCTAATATATGTGTGAAAAATACATTACACTTTTCTGTGACACACTAGGATGCCTTGTTGTAAGATACCGCTTCAGTTTGCTAGCTACCATGGCCTCATTGCTTAGTGTTTCGCCACAAACTAAACACACAGAGGATAGGGTTTTCCTCGTTATTCCACTTAGATCCATACGCTAAGTAACTGTCCTGGTATGTTCTTTTCTTTCGTTTGTCTTCTTTATGTGGTGAATTCGACGGTCCAGGAGAAACTGTAAGAGTTGGCTTCTTAAAGCAAGCAGTAGGAGCCAACTGTTCACTTTCACTGTCCTTGCGTTTACGTTTAACAATGAACTTATCCATAGCTAAACACTGTGAATCAACGCGAGGAAGACAACTGAAAGCGCCAAGCGGCGTACACTTTTATATATTCATCTGTCGAAGTCTCGGGAATGTTCGTGAGGAAGCGAGTAGTCTCGGGAATGTTCGGCAGGGTATAGCTGTAATGCCTTCTGTGGGATACTAGTATAACTGAATTATTGAAATGAATCGACCACTATCACCATCTGCTGTGCATGAGAGTAATTGATTTGACTTATTTTATTTCCAGACCTTACAAGCCTTAAGGCTTCAGTAGAAGGTATTTTTTGTTGTTTATCTCAATATCTTGCGGCACCCTAGGGTGCCGGGGCACACCGGTTGGGAACCGTTGCCTTACACGATTGAGTTTTTGTAGAAAATTCAAGTCTTTCGGAACTAACCTAGCAGTAACACGTGTCATGCCCAAACAATCGTTTAAAATGGTACAAATTGATTTGTGAGACACAGAAAGTTCAGCAACAATCTCTCTCAGACCTAACTGACAATTTTCAGTCACAATTTTCATTACTTTAGCGATGTTCAGCTCAGTTGAAACCGTTGATGGCTGACCAGAGCAAGGCAAATCTTCCATCACATCTCGACCACTTTTGAATGCACTATACCACTCATATGCACATGTTTTTGATAAAGTCGATTCACTGTAAGCCCTCTGTAACATTTTCAGCGATTCAGCACACGAAATACCATTTGCAATGCAAAATTTGAGACAGATCCTTTGTTCAATGTTTGTATCCATCGTAAAATCGCATATCACCTTTGAGATGAACTAACAAAATGGCATACTGTAAACAAACCAGAAGGCAGATGATGATCAAACTCTGCGTGGGTATAGAGGAAAGTTTCACCAACTTAGCGACAACAATAATTTCAAATCCCCTTTTAAACAGGATTTTTAAATGATCAATTCCCGGTACTTTCTTGACAGAATATACAATACATTTCGTGAAAAATACCTACTCTTGCATTATACAATATCCTCAATTCAACTGATTTTACCAGGAAGAGCAAACAATGTACGATTTAGAGGGAATGGTGGACTTTGTCGCTGACCGATTAATTATCAATCCTGGTGATGACTCAGATCTTGAAAGAGTGGAACCATTTCTATCTGCAGATTAATTCTTCTGGGTAAGTCATCATATTATAGCAGTATATTAAAGTAATGTGCAGTATATGGTTGTCCACATACACAAAATTGTACTGGCAGTTGGAATGTTGAACGCATGCAAAGTCATTTTCTTTGATTTATTATGCATCTAATGCTGTAATCAACGTCTGTGAAGAGTGAAAGTAGATAGGTATTTATTTCCTGCCATTAGTGAAACATGGTGTGCATTTTTTGTAATTGTACAGGAGATGAGCACAGCTAGGCACCATATGGTCCGTCCACGTGTGTTTGTAGAATAACACATTCTGGTTTGTGGACATCGTTAGTGAACGAAGGTTAGACAGATAATAGTCCTTGCTGCTTTACATGAAAGGGGTTTGAATGTAAAAGAAAATGTAAAAATGCATACATAGATGACAATATCAAATGGGAACAAATAATATGATAAGTTCTAGGATAAATATAGTCTATATACCTACACTGACCTAGATGTGGAGAGAGATAAAGTTAAAAGTGTTAGTTATTGGGAATTAAGTATAGGATTCAGGACATCCTATGGTCCAGAACAAGCTTTGCTTTGGTTTATAGTGCAAGTAAAATACTGAACTAGCATTTCTATGGAATAACAATATGGCACACATGAAGTGAGTGATTCACAAAACAATTGCTCCCCAACAGCCCTGAGGGAGCTATTATTTAATAGACAACAAATATAACAGAAAAAGCAAGTTAATGGCTGCTACTTTTTGGAGGAAAACCGACATTGGTTTCTTAAACAACCGAGATGTACACGCCATTGATGATGTCTGCTGCAGACGCAGGCAAAACGTCTGGGGAACAAGGGGAGAAGCCCAATGGACCACAGCCTACAAGCCTGGTATTGTTTTCTATAAGCATTTCTCTTATATTTGTTATTATTACCATTCCTATAGTACATTTATATTTACTGTAGTTAAATATTTCATTTTCGAACATTATGAATCATTTCTCACACTTTTGTTTTGACTAATTTATTATATTGCAGATATTTTATAACTACTTCCGTGTATACCAATGACTGTTTTGACCTATTGAGTAAATTGAGCAAAAGTACCAACTACTTGGTAAATGTTGCATAAACATGGTGGTTTTTAAATGTGTATGCCGACATTCCACGTTGCACATTGACGTAATTCACCATGACAGGGTAATTTGGTATGCAAGATTACCATATAAACAATGCTATTATATTCTTTCAAGGTATATTAAAGAAATTTCAACTGTATTAGTAGGCACCTTGTGACAACGCATGCACACGTCTTAAGTAGTAGTTTAAATGACTTATGGTGATTCATATTTGAAAGCATCGAAAATATTAAGTTGTTCAGATGTGAAAATGACGCCAGAGTGCCATAGTTTTACCTACTTCTTGGGATCATTGGGGCTTTAGCTGCATGGATCCCTCGGCTATGCTTTGCAGCTTAGGGCCCTAAACGTTTAAAAGACCAGTAACTAAACAGCGGCCCTAATGATGAAATAAGAGATACCCACATATTGAAGTAGTGTCAAGTGGTGGAACCATCATATACTAATAATCAATTGGTAGTAAAGAAACAATGGACTTCCTAACAAAAAGTGACTGCATCTTTAAACAGAATATGCCTGCCCACCACCCATAATCAGCCAACTTGCTTACAACCACATTTAGGGCTCTCAGTCCATAGATTAAAAAACATGAAAAATATCCACAGGCGACCCAGATTTGAAAGACTGAAACATTAACGTGTCCAGATTTGAATTCTGCTGGATTGCGGTGTTTTGACTACTTGTTATCATAGGGATTTTGGTTTCACGGATCCCTCGGCTATGTGCTGTCGTTGCTCCGCAATCATTTCTTTCGGAAGCAACTTCTTCACTCCTGTACTAATAAACAAAGATCTTTCGGTTACGCTTTGCGACTTTAGGACCTTAAAATGTTATTACCCAAAAAATAACTACAGAGCGGCTCTAATGGAATAACAAAAATTCCACATACGAATCATGAATGGATGAGGACAAAACGTTATGTTGGCATTATTATAAGGAATATCACTGGTTTAACATACCTTGTTTGGCTTTGTAGCCCAGCCTTCGAGCTTTGTCGGGGCGAGACGGCCTAGGGGCCCTGTGCATTTTTGTCAACTGGCGATATTGCCAGCATCTGACTCGCAGTAGAAATCGCAGGACATCACTTTGCTTTTTGCGATACAATTCCGTAATATATTTGTAGGCCCCCATCCTTTAAATAAGGGCCTGCTGAAAATTTGGAACACAAAACATTAGACACTCAAAACAGAAACACACCGTCTGTATAGCATGCCTATTTCATAATAAATTATAACACCCAACACCTTTAGTAGTTAACTTATGGGCATAAGCTCAATTACATTTTGATCTAAACTAATGGTACAATTACAAAAACAATGACAAGTTTGAAAGATTGGAGCGATTTAACTTAATATTAAAGCCTCTCACTCTTCACTAACCTCAGCAAAGGCCTACAACCGGAAGAAGAGTTCTAGATACAACATGGCTTTATCAAGATAGCCAACGCAATTTCAGTGCAACCAATATCGATAGATCGCTATATAGGACTAGGACTACAGCATTGGGCATGGTAAGAATGTTTTTACTAAATTGTGTTTACGCATTTTTAAATCGAGTTAACTCAAACTAAATATATTGGAATACCATATTATATTGCTACTCACAATAGGTAAAAATTCAAATAGTTGAGTTCTTTTCAGATTTAAGCCCCTAAATTTATAAAAATAGTTTTTTATGTACTTTACTCCGTCTTTAAATTATATTGGGCAGTGAGGTAAGAAAAGTAAATCCGCATAAGATAAGAGTGACCTAAAGAATATGCAAAACATTTATGCCCAATACATTGCTACGTATTTTGATCTCAAGAATACAGGTCCAAATCTAGCCCGGACCAATGTTTTTTAAGTGCTTAAAAGTGACAGCAGCAAATACGTCATATAAAAGAACTACTGTAGGACAATATACCGGCACCCGGTTTGTGCTTATATGATCCTGACAATTGAATAATGAATAAAAAATAAAATTTTATTGCTGCATATGTTTAAAAATACCCCAAATGTTATCAATAATATACTTGTACTATTTCTGAATAAGTGAATAATTTCAAATGTTTATTTTGGATTTCGAAAATGGTAAAAGAAAAGAAAATACAATAAAAGTTCCTGAGGATAGACTAATCATTGATGATGACCATAAACATGATTCGTTAAAAGAGCTATTGAGGCCTTCAAAGCGAATATACCAATTGATTTAATATCTGTGGAGTGTAAGCCTAGCATCTTGTAGGTATTAGTGAAGAACTTAGAAATTGTTCAACGAGCACTAATTAATAACCCGATCACCTAAGATGGCCCAGTGCATATTTTTCTTTGTAATATGAAACTGTTGGTTTGTAGATGTTCTTTTTCTTGTCGTTGACTTTCTTGGCTTGGGATGGGTTGTTTCAAATGTATTGTTGGATCTAATATGTAGTAAGTATGTGAGCCAGGTTTAAATGCAATTATGTCAATATTGCATATGCTCTCTTGTGTGGCGGTTCTGGGCGTATCTTCGTGGGTTTACATTCCCAACTTTCTGGAGAGAATTAAGCATATTTCGGATTGCGTGGTGGCGCATATCTTTAGAGTTTGACTGTAGAGACAAAAGCCCTGAACGTGTAAAATGCAAATGGTGTGTTATTTATGGACGCTTTTTAACCACTGTGGTTCTCAGCGTCCCATTCTAAGTTGGGCGTGAATAACCGCTTAATTTTGCTCAGAGGCATCTCTATCAGGCTTGATAGATACGTGCCGTAAATCTAGACACGGGACCAACGGCTTTACTTCCTTTCCGAAGGAAGCCATACTAAGGATTTTACATCGTCTTCCTCCGGGTTTGAACCCGCGACCTTGGGTATATGAAGTTAGTATAATAACCATTACACCACGGAGGGCGACCCATGAACGTGTGAAAGGGTTTCGAACTCACTGTGACAGTGTTGACAGCAGCTATCATTTTGACTTCGACCCGTTGCACTCGCACAGCAGCTACGTTGCATGTCACCTTCAGGGCTTCCTTCCCTTCAGTGTTGGATAGTCCTTAATGGTTTACAATCCAGTTGTTGGCCGGGATATATTCCTTATAAAGAATGACACCTTTGCCTTTTGTTAGATAACTCACCTTAGTGTTTGTATTCTTTATCTCGTAGTTTGTTTCTGATCTTATGAGATCCATGTATTGATCTTTAGGATTGGTTATTTGATGAAGGGTGTTAGCTGCAACTGCTGCAGACATTCGTCGATGTTGTTTGGAATATTATGGGATTTCAATATGTATAGGCCCGAGCTTTTGGCTAAACTGTGTAAGCTGTTAAGCTGCTGGCTTACAGCTTCCCATTGAGCTTTAATAATCCGATGCCTTTGCATTTTCTGTGTGTGTATACCATGGGGTTGGGTCAACCGCTGCAGTATTTCTTTTAGGGCTTTCCTGAAAAGTTTACAAGAGTGTCTAAATAATGTAATTAAAACTAAGATTGTTATTGTAACAGGGACCGTTAATATGAGGTACTGAGAGAGCGTACAAAGAAAAATTTGTTGCTAGAACTATTAGAGAGAAATAATCTAACTTTGACAAAAAAAAAAAAAAAAAAAAAAAAAAAAAAAAAACAGAACCAACCCGGGTGACCAATATTGACCCTCTGTTGAACATAAGTGTACAAATTTAAATAGAAATAATTTTAATACTACAATCAATAAAATGTGAGTTAGCGACCAATACTCAACACTTAATTGAAACTTAAACCTTAGGTAAACTAAAGTATAAAACAAAGAGATTAATAGAATAGACTGAAAAATTAAATGTCATAGCCGGGATTTGAACCGTGGATCTCCCAGTCTCTATTCAGCTGCTCCACCATTGAGCTACCATAGCAACATGCTGGTATAGCATTAAATTTATTCACTGACCTACTTGTTTCCCGATAAACCACAAGGTGATCTCAAATTATTTTGATATAATATACTCCAATAGCGACTCACAATGTCATAAGTACTTTAAGGCCCTGGATTCATAGTATTGCCAACTATTATGGGTAATTATTATTGTTTTAATTGTTTTTGATACAGCATGGTGCCATAGTAGCTCAGTTGTAGAGCAAGCGGCTAGAGACCGGAAGATCAGTGGTTCAAATCTCGGCTATGGTATTGATTTTTTTCAGTCTAGCTCTCTCTATCCAACTCCAGTCCTACACACGTTGTGTGAAAAAAACAATACATCAAAATTAATAGAAAATAAAATAATAGTAAATAGAAACAAACTAGAAGAATGAAAATAATCTAAAAATAGATAAGTATATACAATGAAACAGAAATATCAAAAATATCAAAATATATATATATAAAAAATACATTCAGTTTCTAAATGGTCTAAAACACCATAAACTTGATGATAAATCATTTAAGTACACAAAAAAAAAAACACAAGCAAATTCTTAAACAAAAAAATGTAATAAATGAAGCAAAAAGGTTGCATAAAAATGCAAAAAAATAAAATAAAGTAATATTGAATATCATAAAAGAACCACATAAAGAAAACAAGCCAAAGTGCCCAGAGAACATGATCATTGAAAAAACAATTCACTAATGCAACAAACGTCTTTATTTATCGATCAGTTATTTGCAAATAAGTAATTAAATTCACTACTTCAAATAGTCCATCGACGTAAGACAGTTGAAGTGTAAGGTTGCATGCAATATGTGGCTCACATGCCACTCCGCGATAACACTTCAGTCACTCACGACTCAGTACAAATCACAATACGCATTGAATCCCTCCTGCTTTTGTAAGATGAAAATGACGTCACAAACTTTCTGGGAACTTCTGGCAGATAGTAGAAACCAAAGCTAAGAACATCTCAAATATCTTGAACAATCAGAATATGAATCTGTAACATTCTGAAGTCTCCTGTTTCGTCGCGCCATAGTTTACCATCAAAGCCTCATTCTCCAGCTCTCGCCACCTTCCACAGTGAACATGATAAGGGTGGCACGCCAAAAGAAGCGGCCCTTATTATGGCTGTTGAAGCTTGGGGCATCGTCCCTTGGTCCGGATAATGCAATATAGCCATCCAAATCACCTTTTGGAAATCTTAGCTGTTGGCCTGTCAGTCGCAATGTGTCTTCATCTGATCGCTCACTTCCTAGATGTTTTGATGGGCTATTTCATGCTTGTCATGAAGTTCCTTCACATAATTGCAACTAAAAGTTGTTCCACATAGTTGACCTCCAGGAGGAGTCCCGAACATCAGTCGCATGGCAGTCACAGTTTTCTGCCGAAGACCAAACTGGCTCGTGTCAACCCGGTTGAAAAGCGGTAGGCCAGCAAGAAAAGTGGCACCTTCATATTCCAGTCTCTTGGTGACTGGCCATAGCCTTCCTCAAATGTACTTCAAGGGTTTTAATGTACCGCTCAACCATGCCAAAAGTCAGTGCTTGCAGATGTGTAGTGCGCATCTTGTGCACTCCGAGTAGCTCCAGTGCGTCCGTCATGAGGTTGGACTCGAAATTGGTACCCTTATTACTGTGTAGCTCCATTAGTACCCCATAGCAATAAAACAGTTCTTTCACGAGGCAGTTCGCGATGATATTGCCTCTTGGTTAGGGATGGCATACACCTCCGGTCACTTGGTGAAGTAATCCATGGCGACCAATAAATACTATTGCCTCTATTGGCTCAGTTACAGTGTTGGCTATGCGTTCGAAGGGTACTCCCGCGTTATACTGCTGCACGCGAACCTGGCTCCTGGTCTGTGAGCCGCGACTTGCCACCCACACATGACATTGGCACCAAAATCTCTCAGTGTCTGTACGTAGTTTCAACCGTAGTAGCGTTGTCGGAGTTTGTTGATGGTTCGGTTGGGTCCCAAGTGTTCACCCGAAGTCAATGCATGCTTCCTCTAGTACTTCCACGATCTTAAGCCGAAGGAGGATCAGTTGCTCTCTCTCTCCATCGGGTAACTCCCATACTCTGACCCTTCCAGCTCGGTCTAGTCACCGCCTCCACTTTTCCCAGGAGTAGCCCCAAGTCGGCATCCGCCAGCTGCTCCCTTCTCAGCCCTGCGCTATCCCATCCAGCTGTGGGTACTGCTGAAATAACAAGGATAGCTGCGACATGCGCCTTCTCTTCAACCTTAGTGCAGTAGCCGCAATCCTCTGGGTATGACATCCGTATTGGTGTGGCTTCCTTTCTGACGTTCTGTTGTAAAGTTGTATTCTTACAGCCTTTGGACTCAACGAACTGTCTGTCCCTCCGTGTTCTAGAAACTTAACAGTCAAGTGAGGGTAGAATGGTCAGTCCTTAGGTGGAATAGCCGACCATATAGATACTTGTAGAAGAGCCCCGGCGACTTTACTGCCAGAAGCTCTCGCCGAGTAACGCAGTAGTAAACTTTGGAGAGCGTTTTGATGTGGTAGGCTAAACCCGCTCCTGGCAATCCTGGGATAGAACACTGCCAATGCCGATGTCGCTGGCATCGGTATGCGCAATAAAGTCGCCTGCGGCTTCTGAAATCCTAAAATGGAGCACTGCAAAGTGCCGACTTGCGCCTAGAACGCGCTCACTACCTCTTCTGACCACATCTAAGGCCGGTGCTCTTTTGTTAGACGGGTAAGGGATTTCATAACGTTGGAGAGCCTCTGACGAACCAGCGGTAGTATCTGCAATAGGCCTAGGAACTTCGCAGCTCTCTTTTGCCTTTTACTCGGGACCCATCGCTCACCACTTGAGCCTTCTCCGGCCCGTCTATATGACGACACTATGTGGCTCAGGTAGTTCACTTCCTTACAGAAGAGCTGGCACTTCATCGCTTTCAACTTCAAGTTAGCTGCCTGCAGTCTTTGCAGTATCTTGGTAAAGTTTCCGAGATGTTCTTCGAAGTCACTATCCTTGACTGTGATGTCATCCAAATACAGCAGGCAGGCGTCATATGTCAACCCTCTCATTGTTGATCCTATGTGACGCTAGAATGTGGCATTGCAGAGGCAAGAGGACATAACTGTAAATTGCCAAAGCCCCCTGCCAGTCGAAAATGCGGTATTTTCCTTGTTTCTGGTATCTAAGGCCACTTGCCAATATCCCGATTTTAAATCCAAGGTTGAGAACCTCTGGGCGCCGGCAAGTGTGTCCAGGGTGTGTTCAATCCATAGCAAGTAGAAACAGTCATTTTCGGTGACGGCATTCAGCTTCCTGTAGTCCGTTCAGAAGCGTAACTTGCCGTTTTTCTTCTTCTTCTTCTTCTTCTTCTTCTTCTTCTTCTTCTTCTTCTTCACCAAGACTACAGGGGAGCACCAAAGTTGTCGGGTTCTTCAATGATTCCATTAGATTTCATGTCGTCCAACATGTACTGTACTTTTTCTTGCTCTGCCAGGGGAGCAGGTCTTGGTTGTTGCCGGAGGATGGGTCGCGCATCTCCGGTGTCGATGTTGTGGAGTACTCGGTCAGTGAGACCCTAATCGCCGTTCCCTTTGCAGAAGACAGACTAATATCGGCTGAGTATATGCCGGGCTTTCTCCAGTTGAGGTCAGAGAGCCGGCCGCCCACTTCAGCTAGTCTTTCAACCAATGTCCCAGGCCCTTCGACGGTATTGGCTGTTCGGAGTCTTCACACGACGTTACACTGATAGCTGCCTCGCACTTCTCTAACTCTGTTCCCACCTGGATGCCCGGTCGGTGTCAAACGGGTCCAGCAATCTCATGAATATGTCCTCCCAGCAGGGCAACAATGCTCGGGTAACACATAGTCCGTGCGGTTTCCGGTCCTGTACCATGTTCCTTGACCTTAGTCCCACGTGTGCCTTTACCACCAATTCACTTCTTGTAGGCACAACCACATCGTCCTTCAAGATCATCCTGTAGATCCCTGGATGTTCTTGTGGACTCCAGAGCAATATTTCATCTCGGCCGAATCGCAAATCTCTCCTGCCGAAATCGACCGTCGCCTCATGGCTCCTGAGGGCATCTAATTCCAGTATCACATCCTCATACACCCTCCCGTCGAACACCCAAAGGCTCACAGTGCTCCGTGCCAGTATCAACTCCAGCAGGGCCTCCTTTTCCATAGGTAAGATGTCGCCCGTCGTGTTACTAGTTGGTAAGTCAGGTGTGATAAGTCACGGCTGCACCTGTGTCTATGAGCAGCTTCCCTTCTATCCAGTCGTCTGCAATGAGGCTGTAGTTCACTCTTCTATCCAAGACACGTGGTATCACTAGAGGGGGTCGTGCCCCTCGTCATGCCGGTCCTCGTTTTTCCGACTGCTTGTCATCTAGGTGTGGACAATCCTTCACTGCGAGACCTGGCATGCCACACCCGTAGCACCCCTGACCTGTGGGTCGTCGTCTGTGAGTTTTATCTCTCTCCCGGTCAAAACAAATAGTCCTGGTCCTTGAGGTAGGTGCAGCTGTTGTCTTGGCCGTCTCCATTTGAGTGCTGCCGTTAACGCCTCGTGGATCGTCTAATAGTCGTCGAGCATTAGCCGCTATCCTATCTCGGCATCCTGCACCCGTCGAAGGAGTAAGCAGCTTCCTGCTACCCTTAGCTAGATGGAAGATTCTCCTGGGCTTTGTTCGATGGATAATAAGGGCAAACTCCTGCAACATCTCACCTGCCCTCACCTTAAGGGGAGACCAGTCATTTTTAGCCAAAGATGTCAATTTTGAGATTTTAATTGTTTATTATATTTTGAACATTATAGTTTCAGAATATACATTTATTCTGTTTGTACCTTGCCTCTAAAGGTCTTAAAAGTAAGTTGAAATGGCATGCTGCACTTGGGGTACACCCCCTCTTTTCATGCTTTATTTTCCTTGCCACACTGCATGGAAGTTTGTAGAGAAATTTAATTCACTATGAGCTATATCGGCTACTGTGACTTACCCATGTTGTTTTCATGCATTTGTTTTGGTTTTTTTTAAGGAATTAGAAATAACTTCTAAAAGATTAAATAAATGACTAGATAAAAAAAAAATATTCAAGAAAAGGAAAAGAGGCCCTGTGGGTAGCGATGGCAGCAAACTGTCGGCAGAAAACTTCGAAGGTTAAGTCCTGTCATACTTGGGTGGCTTGATACATGGAGATGTGTTGCATCCTAAGTCTCGATCTTCAACTCCTTAAGCCTCCTGTCGAGCATCCTCTGTACCATGGCATTCATTTCCTTGGTGTTTCCCTCAGCTCTTCCATCCAGGGCATTAAGACATTAGTTGTAGTCTTTCATTGCTCTACCAAGCTCTTTTACCTTTTCCCCAAGATGTTCCACTTTTTTCTTAAGTTTCTCCATGTGGTTCTTCACGCTGGCCAGTCGTTCATTGATTTTGATGGAAAGTTCCATTTTCAGGCTCTTCATTGTTGAGTCCATTTTTTCTTCCATCTTCTCCACTTCAGTTTCCATCCTGGTTTTCATTTCCGTCTTCACTTTTCTAATGAGAAATTCACTGTTGATATTTCACTCTTCATCTTCTCCATTCCAGTTTTCATCTCTTTCATTTCAGCCAAAAATGTTTCATCTCCTTCATCTCAGCATGAGTATTCCACTCCTGACACCAATGCAACAAATGTCTTTATTGACTCAACATTTATTTATAAATAAGCAATTAAGTTAACTGCTTCAAATAATTCACTCGACATAAGACAGTTGACAGTTTATGGCTGCACGCCACCCATGGATCATGCGCCATTGTGCGATAACACTTCACTCACAATTCAGTACAAATCACAACACACAGTGAATCGTTCCTGCTTTTATAAGAGGAAAATTATGCCACAAACTTTCTGGAAACTTCTCGCAGGTAGTAGCAACCGAAGCTAGAAACATCTTGAATATTATGAACAATCAGGATGTGATATCCAAAGTCTCCTATTTCATTGCAATTTTGTTTAGCATCGATGTCTCATGTTCAAATTCTTGCCACAGTGAACATGAAAAAGGTCGCATGGGTGGACAGCATTGTTATATCACTAAAAAATCATTAAAAACTCTGGTACACATAGCTGAATACTGTAATGAATACAATATAAGCATTGTAAAATAACTGGGAATTAGACAAATGTATAATAAGCCAATAAGTGAAAAAAACATGTGTAACTCTATGATGCTAGAGAAATTACAAAGGGGGAAAGTTACCAGACAAACTCATTTAAGCATAAAGATCTAGCAGGCTGGATAAATTCAAAAACAAAATGATAAACATAAACTTATAGAAATCTTCCCCACCAAATTAATCACTCTTTTAACTCTGGAATATTCCTATACAAGCTAAAACAGGTAGTAATTAGACCAATACATATGAAGGGAAAAAAATCTGATGTATTCCATTCACATGGCATTCTCTATTTGTTCCGCAAAGAAACTATTCTTACAAATGATTATTCCTTTATCCACATCATGCTAATCAAGATTTAAGACATTTATTTATCCAATGTTCCAACCAAATAGGATAGTTCACAAGTACAGAAATATACTAAAAGCCTGTATAACAATTGTTGTTTACAAATGCATTTCTTACAACCATTGTGTACCTGCATTATTTAATTATTTTCTTACTATAAAAATATGTTTATAATATTAGCTCTCTATTTAAATGTTCTGATACAAACCCTTTTGTACAACTTATTTTCAATTTATTTTTCAACCATGTAAACGTTTCTTAATTAAATACCCCACAGTTAAATTCCTCCAGATTATAAAATGCATTTACATTAAACACTTCTTTATAGCTTTCATAGTTTAAATCATATTTTTAACAGTTTTATTTCTTCAGGTAGCTTATTATAACGTTCTTTTCTCATATTTTTAATACGTCTCTTTAATGTGCCACTAATTACCGATCTGAAATAATCATAATTGTTCTTAAATAATATGTGTATACTGTCATTTTTGGTTCATTTTCTTGTAAAACAAGTTTTATAGTTTCATAAATATATATGAAAGGAAGTCAGTATACCAAATTATTTAAACATTAATCTACACATGTATCTACTATTTACATTACCTATTATCCTTTGTAATTTAAAAATCTTTTCAACTTCTTTTGCTGCATTATTGGATGATATAAATAAAAGGAAGCACTAGCATTATTCTCACTAATTCCAATCTACAGCTAGGTTTCATATAAATAAACACTTTTTGCTCAACCACCTTGCAAGCTGAGCTTTAGCTCATGAAATGGTATAAATAAAAAGCGCTCGTACTCTGAAACTTTTGCTGGGTATTTCTTGAAGTACCTGCATAGCTACCTCAGCTTGCTCAAATGTAGCAGAGGTTCCTAGGCGTAAAATAAAAGCTTATGAGAGATGTAGGGACTCGGATGTGAACAGATACAAACTATTATACTGTTTTGAAAGAGAAAATGTAGATTAGCTTGCAAAACATTTTCTTCCATAGTCAAATAAAACACGAGCTGGAGCTCTTAACAATGCTGAAAAAAAATGAGGACTTGTTTTAAAGTATGTAGGAGAACCTGGCTTTCAAGTTGGATTTACGCAGGATCTGGATGTTACATATCTTCTGAGAAATTGTTAATTCAATCAATGTTAGAGCAAGGAATTGGGCACAATTTCCTACAGCTAATGCTGTTCTTCAGGAAGCCAAGGCGGAGTGGTCAGAACATTATAATTTCCCTGAGGTAATTGAGGCAGTGAATTGTACTCATGTTCTAATAAGGAGAACAAAATGTACGAGTATATCAGCAGGAAAGGAATTCCTAGCATCAACGTGCAAGCTACGTGCAACGCACAAATAGAATATGAGATAGGTCTAGTGATAGGCTCTTATTATCAGAAGACTAGACATAATCACAGCAAAACACAGATGTAGAGCAGAATGCTCATACAAATCTAACCCGGATTATAACTAAAGAATTCCCCACATAAACAATCTTAAAGCATACATATTAAAAAGAAAAAGGCAATACAGTGGGCCTACATATGCAAAATTTTACAAACAGAAAAGATATGTACAAAGAAAACATTATTTAGAACTTGGTCCTGCTTTAAGGAAATCAGTTAATTTAGTTTGTTTCACTTTTCTTGCACTAAGTGCATAAACCTCATTTTGCAAACTTATTAATGAATTTAGCGCTTTTTCACTACTTTTAGCACTGATGTAATGCAGATATACATTTATTGCACTTAACACTTCACTCACCTTAGGTATTTCAAGATTTGAGTCGTCATCCACATTACTGCAAGTGTCACTTGAATCTGGTCCACTTTCTTGATCATCATCATGTTTTTGGGACACATCAGCAATAATCTCCTCATCCTGTAGTTCCCCACATAAAGCTAGATGTCATCAAAATGCACAAAGGTATCAAAATTTGCACCCTCCAGTAGAGCTAGCAATTTCGGTTTTGTGTGGATTAAGCTCCACCTCTTGTATGAATTTCACTTTCTAATCTATGGTATAACATTTCCTTTTTCTGTCCTCCATGGCTGATTAAAAGCAACTGAGAACTGAAAGACAAACCGCTGTTTAACAATATTTTTTATTTTTACTTCTTGTTTGTTGCTGCATTTCGCGCTCTACCAGCAAACGTATTATTGTCTTTTGTTTCCGAGACTGAAAGCTGCTCGCTCAGCTTGCGTCTTTGTCAACACAGATAAGGAAAATACCCTTGAGTTTCTTTTAAGATAGTGTATGCCGTATGCTCATTATAATTATGTAAAATTCAGTTGTATTTCACTGAAGTTTAATGCATATAACATCAAATTACATATAAATGCATTACGTATAAATAAGGTTCTGTTAACAGGTTTCTAAATTACATTTTGCATGGGACCTATGAAATTTATGTATAAATGCGAATTACTTACAACTGTGTTATGTATAAAACAGGTACAACTGAACCAAGTTTTATTTTATTTTACTGACTTTTCGTTTTTGAGTTCACACACACACACGCACGCACGCACGCACACACACACACACACACACTCACACACTCACTCACTCACTCACTCACTCACACACTCACACACTCACTCACTCACTCACACACTCACACACTCACTCACACTCACACACTCACTCACACTCACACACACTCACACACCTTTTTCTAAAAATGCTTTTTTTGGATACAGGGGACCCTAAAACATACATTTCTGGTGAAATCTTGGTATCAAAATTTTGGGTGGAGTCAATACCTATTCAATACACTATGTACATAGTACTTGTAGAGAAAAAACAAATGGCTATTACCTGCTCCTGTTTATTTAGAGTCTCAATTATTTGCTGGTTGCATTGATTGTCAATTTTTTTTTTTGGAACCAAAACTGCCATTCTGATATTATGTTTAATTTAGTAAAAAAGTTTTGCAATTGGTCCAAAGGTACACCTTCCATTATTTTAGAAATAGTAGAGCATAATATAATTAGTCTAATTTTCTACATCCATTCTGTTGCCTTTTTGTTTTAATAATGGCCTTACAAGAAACTTATTTAAAACATCTGGAAATGTCTTTTGATTTAATGATGTAGTATTTGTAATGTGTATCAGCAATCTCAATTTTCATCTCTTTTATAATTTTATTTGATATTTCATCAAAATTTATCAATTTTTAAGGCTTATTTTCTGCTATTTCTAATATTCCCATCAACCTTACCTGACTTGCTACTAATATTTTTTGGTTAACTTTATGCCTATTTGACTTTATTTGATTTATAATATTTATAAAATATTTGTTAAATTTAATTGATATTTCTTTTGAGTTATTTATTTCTCTATCATTTTCTTTAATTTTCATGTTTCCCCACTGTTTATTTATTTTTTATTATGCCTCCTATTTACCATATTCCATACTGTTCTTGTTTTATTTTCTGATTTTACTACCAGTTCCCAATGGTATACCTCATCTTTGCACAATTACACACTAATTTAAATATTCTATTACAATCTTTAACATATTTTAACAATCTTTACATAACAAGATAAAAAGAATTTGAGTCGGTTTTTGTAACACAAACATCACTTATTTTTACTTATTGGGACCGGTTTCGGGTAACACTTCTTATCATTTTCAACCCTTAATTGTGACTAAATCTTTCTTCATTGGCATTAACGATTGGGGTGGTGGTATATTAATTGTGGAGGCATCTGTTGCTGGATCTATGAACTTCCAGAGGCTGCTGTATGGTGGCAAATCAAAATTCATGATATGGCTCTTTTTCTTCATGATGTAGATCTTCTCCCAGACATCTAGTTCTGTGGAGAATTTAAAAATTTCATTCTCTCCCATTAAATTGTTTTCCCTTTTGTCATCCGGTTTTCATACTGGATACCTTTAATCCTGACTTTATTTTTACTTTTCTTAAAGTCATTTTAAGCCTTTCTTTATTACACTAGTAAAATTTTCATACCCTTTATTTATACTTTTTGTTTCAAAAACCTATTTCCAACTTAACTGTGTGAGATATTGTCTTAATCTATTAAAACTTTCATCATTCATTTGTCATTAATATTCAAAGCTATTTTGTAAAATCTATTTTTTACATTCTTTTAACAACTGGCCAAAATAGACACCTATTCCTGCTTTGATTATTTTAGTTTCCCATTTATTTTCTATTAGATTTGTAAATATATTATCTGTAATATGTTTTTGTTAGTTTTGTGACCCTGGTGGGTTCACCTACATCAAGTTTTAAGTTTAGCTGGTCAAAGTTTCTGTTAATCTACGTTTTACTGAATTTTCTTTTAGCAAATCAATAAAATAAATAAACAGTTTTATTTATGGATGCTCTTTAACTGCTGTGATTCTCAGGGTCCCATTCTATGTTGGGCGTGAAAGACCGCTTAATTTTGCTCAGAGTCCTCTCTTATCAGGCTTGAGGTTCTTTTACGTGCTGTAAATCTACAACACGGAACCAACGGCTTTACTTCCCTTCTGAAGGAAGTCATGCTAAGGATTTTTACACCCGAAAAAATCCATTGTCCTCTGCCGAGTTTGAACCCGGGACCTTGGGTATATGAAGCTAGCATGGTAACCATTACACCATGGATGGCGATGAGCAAATCAATGTTTAGATTGCCCATATCTATTTTTATTTTATTTTTAGGAATTGTGAATAGGAATCTTCTAAGTTTATTATGAATATTTTTTTCAATTGTTGCTGGAGATCTATATGATCCTATTAATACAATGTTTATTTTTTCAAAAATATTTCAATGGTTGCCAGTTCACATGACATTTCCACCAAAAATTTACTACAATCTATCCACAGATACATTGCATTAACCTTTAATCTCAATTGGTTCAATAAGGTTTATCTGTATCTATATCGTCAGAAGCAAACTGTCTATTAGTTTTAAGTCTACAGAACCTAGACTCATTTGAGCACCATTTCAACCCTCTCATTCATTCCAAAAGGTATAATAAAAGAAACAAATTGTATGGCCAATACAAATTAAAAAGAATTAAAATTTTGCTATGTCTAATGATGCAGAAATTTGTACTTTGAAAGGAATTTAAAATGGCATCAAGTATGAAGTTGCTTATAGCATGTATTTGTAGTTTTTTTAAAGTTAGAATCTATTTCTACAATTAAGGTTAATGTCAGTCATAAAGGATGCTGAGGAGTGATGGTTGAATAATAATTAAAAGAGTGCAATAATAATGATCATTGATATAACAACTTTTAATCCTTATAAAAATATTTACAATTTGTAATAAACGTCCTTACTAATTCAGTAACAGGGCAATCTGATTTTTAAATACCTACACCCAGGAACTTTTAACAGCTTAAGTAAAGCTATAAAACGCTATGGGTATCTCTTCTCTTAAAGTTCTGTGTAACCATGCTCAAAAATCACTATTAAAGCTATATAAACCAAGTAAATTCTCTTTTAAGTATTATGCTGAATTTACAATAAACTTCTCATAGTGTCTCAGAAGCTCTGTTACAATTTTTGATTCTATTTCCATTCCTGAATCTATTTCTTCTGGAGTTAGTATGATTTCACAGCTTGAAGTTGGTTTCACTAGTACCACTCTATGCTTCCTTGTCTGAAGAATGTTTCCAATCACCATCTGAAAGAAGGAAATACAAAGTGATAGCTATAATATATTTTCAAATATGCCAAATTGCATTTAATCCTTTATAGAATTTCACAATCTATAATGTTTGGAAATAAAATGAAAATATTGTGACTAAGAAACAATACGAATGCAATATCTAAATGCAGATGGAAAAAGAAGAGACTGTTTTCTACAATTTCACTCTGTTTAAAACTACCTTGAGCCCTTAGTTTGAATTTGCACTGTTAGTTTTACAGAATGTGTGAAATAATCAATTTGCAAAAGCTCAGAGATGTTTTAAAGATTATCATATTAACCATGAGGTCAATGTGCCTACGATAAAAAAATGCACATAGTGAAATTGGAGTATATTTGTGCATTATAATAGGCTGCATACTGGAGGAAGAAGAGGTGAAGAAGAAGTAGAAGAAGAAGATGATGATGATGGGTATTTAATTCCTTATTGCTGACCGGTTGATGAAATATTTGATGAAGGGGGGCACTGTTTCATAGTTTGCTATAGGGTTAAAACTGCTTAACTCTAAGCCTACAAATTATGATAGGCATTATTACTTAACAATAATGTCCCAGACTAACCTTTTTCTTTCGATTTAGTTGCAGAGTCAATTAAAAGTAGATGATTATTAACAGCAGTGGACAATTATTGTAAGAAATTAATAGAAGTTAGCCCAGAATTGCAATGCTTAAAGAAAAAAGAAGCTTAAGAAATATGAAAAATGGAACGTTGAAGGAATAGCAGTACAAGAACTTGAGTGAATTACAAAACAGGTGCTACTTGTTATTTATATTATCCTTTAATCCCCAATTTAACTACCTCAATTTAAGGAGCTGTATTTACTTTATACAATATATATGATTGAACTGCACAGTAATGGGTGTTGGGTATACTCTTTTTCCTCTTTCTTTGCAATGGTATAAGATCATGCCTTTGGGAAATATCACACATGAGAAAAACTATAAGAATACTAAATGATGACATATGAGGGATGGAAGGAGGTGACTTAAAATATTGTAAGTACTATGGATCCCAGGATCCATAGTAAAGCCAATATTATGGTCAATTGGTATTGGAATAATTGTTTTTTCACACAAGCCATGTGTAGGACAGGAGTTGGATAGGTAGAGTCAGACTGAAAAATTCGGCCATAGTCAGATTTTATTAAGGAAAACAGAATTATTTAGATGAAGTAAGAGAAAAGTTGATGATCACAAACATCACCAGATTGATCACTAAAGAAGCCAAAGAAAACTTAAAAGTTGGATATACATGCGTATAAAATCAAGATACTGAAATGCATTTGTCAAAGAAAATACTGCAGCAAAAAACTCTATCAATAGAGTTAAGGGTATGTAGTCATCAGAAAAATAACTTTAAAATACAGGAGTTTAATTGTAAATATAGTAAATATTTTCTGTAAAAATTTGTAAAAAGTATTCAACAAACTGCTAATTGATTTACATTAACAATAGTCAGAGAGTCTATTTGTGAATCAATTTTCTAACAAATATAATAATAATTTATTATCCATCATAAGGTAATTCCATAAATTACACTAGACTTTGTCTTATATCCTAAATAGAGTTTAGGAGTTATATACTTAGAACTATGTACAAGACATCTGATACAATTTATTTTGACATTCATGTACACTATAGCATGGGTATTCTATCAACCACTTATACATTGTCTTTAAATCTATTTAAACTGTAATTTCTTATTTCAATGGGCAAGCTGTTATGTAATTGAATTCCAATAGTTTTATAAAATTTGGCTGTTTTCTGAAAAGGCATTTCTATTTTGTTATTATTTCTTGTTTGATATGTATGTGTTTCATTTCTTTTTGTGTGCATATCTATATTTTCTTTAATATAAACTAACACATTGTATATACATAAGTTAGCAATTGTGGGAATTTCGGCAATCTTGAATAGAGGTTTGCAATGCTGTATTTTATAGGAAGAAGTTAACATTCTCACAACTTTTTTTTGAACAACAAGTACTTCAGAAATTCTAGAACTGCTACTCCATAGTATTAAACCATCCTATATATACTTTGGCAAAATGAAAAATAGGCCTTGTTCAGGTTAGCTAGCATAAATACTATATGAGATAGTTTACTACAGACAAAGTCAATGCGTTGTTCCAAGAGAAATTACTGTCAATATTTATCCCAAGGAGTTTAACACTTTCAACTGTATTAAATTTACCCTTGCATTTTTTTAGTGTAAATATAATATTTTGTGTCTTGTTTTCATTGAGATAGAAACCATTTAGATCAAACCATTTCTTCACCTGTTGCATGTTTAAGTTTACAGACAGTGCAAGTAAATACAAATCTTTGTTAATGTTGAGGAAAATTGTGTCATCTACATAAGCAACCAAATGAGAGACTGAGCATTTCTGAACATCATTCATCATTATCAGAAATAACACTGGCCACAACACAGAACCCTGTTGTACTCCGATATCTATCTCAATAGTCTAAGACTCTTTACCTCTTATTACCACCTTCTGCTTTCGATCATTTAAGTATGCTTTAAGTGTTGTGAAACATAATACTGTACAGTTTAGATCCTGCGATGACACAGAACTTCTCAGCCCTAGTTCAACCTTTTGAATTTAATCCTTTTTTATGCATCTCTCTTTATGGACTGAATATGCCCAGTTTATTTGATATAGGAGTTTTTGCATAATACTTGTATATTAAAACTAGTAGTGAAAGCACCACCTGGTCATACATTACACATGGAATGAAATAAGGCCCATTAAAAATATCTTTATTTCAATGCAAAAGGATTCAGATTCTGAACGCCTTCAATCATTTATGTTTGAATTGAATATTTGTTCAATACACTATTTTATGACGAAGCCTGAAACATGTATACACTGTCTATAGGTGAAAATAAATTGTTATTAAATAATTACTATTATTTTAGTTAATAATTATTGCAAACAGATCTCTGCTTACTTTAATTTTCTAGTTATTTAAGTTAAGCCACTATTGTACAGAATGGCTGCATAATAAAATTATTTTGGCTATGTGTGCTATGTGGAACATTCTGGAAATGTTCTTCATGTAAAGTAGATTAACCAGAACTAAGGATTCTAACTTATGGAACAGTTTTAATCTATCCCTTAAAATTCAATTCTCCTCATCATCAGAGGAGAAAAAGAAGTGTCTTGACTGTTGGAATAATGCCTGGCAGGACTTAGATACATCTCTGTTTGTCTACCACCTCATGATCTCAGGGGAAAAGGGGAGAGTTGAGATACTCTTCTTTCTTATGCAAGTGTTTATAAACATCTCCACTAGATGGGGGGACATCTAGGAGTTTTCTGAAACCTGATTTAATATCCTGGTTGCAAAATAAAGGAATTTAGTGCGATAGTTCTATACCTAAAACAGAACTTTACAAAATACTTGAAATAAAAAACTTAAAGGGAAAGTATTTCAAATGGATGTATATTTACCCTCTGGGCAATGTTATTGTTGACTTGCTTACACAAATGTGTGGTCTGAACCCCATAGAATTAGCTTGGGCCTTGGTAAAATGTAAGGTAAAGAAATGTAACAGGTATTACGACTGCAGAAGTTGTGTTAGATAACACTTGAGAATATATTATAACAAACCATAACAGACTGGAATGATTTTTGCAAACATGTAGAGAAAATTGAAAGTGATTACTGGAAAAAGGATTGTATAGTAGAAAACATGATCAACAACATTGTCATTCAGCTGGGAAATGACAGCAGCGAACCTTTCTCTTCCAGCAAAAATGAGTCCAACTCTGAAGAGCAGGGTATACCACTTGTTTAAGGTGTGTGTATATTTTTTATAAACTATACAGTTCATGAAACTGGATAACATTTAGTTTTGTTATCTTTTTAAAAGCTTGTTCTCATTTTAGCAATTATAAATATTCTACAATTAATGTCAGTGGAATAAGTGCAGCCAGAAGTGAGAATCCAGCACAGAGTAGCTGGAGTTGCTTACAGAACTATTGACTTGCTAAAGGTCAAGAGCTAGTGGATAAACAAAATGGTATCAATATTTGCAATGGTCTAACAGGAACTTTGAAAATGGTAGAAGAGCCTCATAGGACAAGACCAAGATGGCGGCGGAACAATGCAATAAAGCAAAACTCAGAAACTATGAAGAATTATACAGCAATAAACTTAAAATCGCAAAGGAAAATAACGAGGGAAACAAAAACCCTAAAGTGAAGGTACAAATGAAAGCAGCAGTAAAAATCCAACGGAAAAGGAGAAAATTGTGAAACATACGCAGCAAGAAGATAACAATGAAATGGCGGGAGAGAAACTGAATGACAGTACACTAGAAGACAAGGAAAGCGTAGCATTGCTACAGCTTATAACTGAAATATTAACAAAAGAGCTAAGAAGCAAGAATAAAAAACCAAAAGCTAAAAGAAGAAAAAGCAGCACTGAAAAAAGAGGTAAAAAACAATGCCAGCACAAAATGGAAAACTGTAACTCACCGAAGAAAGACAAACCAAGCGAAACCTACAGAACCTCAAGCAATTGAAACAAAGAATTGATTCGGCTAATCTGGAAAATAATCAGGAAACATAAGCAGACGCAGACGGAAAGAAAGATACCATAAAAGTAGTCACAAGTGCAGCAGAAACTAACCAAGAAAAACGCTCTAACACGAATGAGAGGCGAAATGAAAATGAAATAGAGGGGACGTAATAGTGCTAGGGGATTCCATAATACCAAACTTATCAAAAACAGCCAAAGTGAACGTGTTCAGTGGAATAAAGACAAAGGAACTAGAAAACCTAATTGAAAAGAAGAACGCAGGAACCCAAACCCAACCAAAGGCAATATATCTGCACATGGGAACAAATACAATGAAGCAAGCATCTTGTCCAGAAGAGGTTATGGGTGATATATAAAAAAACATGTTGTCGGGCAAACTTGATTTGCATGATTATGACACAGGGCAAGTTAGTAACGGTGACTGAGATAGATGTATGAAAGGCATTGAATGCCTGAAGAAGAAGTGGAAATAAAAAGGAATAAGATATGAGCAGATTTAAATTCTGGAATGATGATATTTTTAAGCCTAATAACTAATACCCCTTATATAACTCCATCAAAAACTGTACCCTATAACAACAGACTGTGTAAAAGCATAAATTTGTTCCTTTTAAATGTGTTAATCTGTATAAACTTCTAAAAGCTGTTCAAATCTTAAAACATTTTCTGTTTAAGGAAAAGATTAAAAGTCTATTTTAAATAATTTGTTTCATACAGAATGCATCCATTAAATGGATTTACAAATATGATTCCTGCACTATAAGCTACCATTCTCAATAATGTATTCACATTAATAATTTGTATTTTTGTCTACATTTTGTGTATAATTATTAGAGTTAGGAAAAGTAATGAAGTCATTTATACCTTCACACTTAAATAATGCTTCTAGCAGAGCTGCAGTTTGGATGGCATGGAATGGTATGCCATACTACCTAAAAACTGCACACATTTTCAGCACATACACACAAATCTTTGTATTTAAATTTGAAAATTAAATGTTTTAAAGAAAACTATAGATATGCATATCTTGCTAAATTGTATGTCAACAAATGTTACAGTTACTGTATACATTTGTGAGAAGGGATCAGATAGAACAAAGTTTTGACTGCAGAGTCCACCAATATGAATGATATTCACAGAAAAAGAGAAATGCTATGTTGACAGAGTGGACTCGTAGCCTATTTTTTATAAACTTTTGGGCCACCACTTGGAAAATTTATTCCCTAACCATAGATGCAGCCTTGGCTTAGATCCAGTTAATCAGCAGAGGAATCACATGTAGAAAATGTGACCAGCCAAAAGATGACCCATATGAATCCATCTAGAATCCCCTCAAGTAAGTACCACTTTAATTTGTTTCCAACTAGCACTGACTCAATAATTTGACTACCTGCCTAGCACCTACCTACCTGTCCCTAAGGCACTGCTCCTAAACAAACTGACCAGCTCTGATACAGCAATTATGCTTTTATTGATAACACGAAAAGACACCAACGACACAATACTGAGCATTGAGAAGCTTGCAACTTTGATAATTTGCATAGACATCAGATGTAACATTAAATAATCAACTATTAACAACCTAAGCTGAATGCTAAGGTTCTCTCAGACAAAATAAATTATGATGATAAAAAATGAATTTTGGCTCTATGAAAACACATGACATGCACATTTATGCTAGTTTTCCCAGAAAAGAATAGACTAGTCTCAGCACAAAGTGAAGATACGTTGAAAAAAGGAAAGGAATCAAAGACTCTTTAGCCAAGTATATTATAGCCATCTCTCTCTATTTCTTTCAAATTCTGGTTACAATAAACATCTTTAATTCAATGCTGCAAAACAATTTTATCTCTTGTTGCTACAATGCTTGTTCAACTGATTCAGTTGTTTCACAACGTATGCTCTTAAGTCACTGTTAAAACTAACTCTGTGAACTTGGTGTCCTACTGTTTATACCTCTGATTACATAACAAGAAATTTCTAGAAGAAGGGATCATTGTTGCACATGCACATTACATGCAAGTATGACAATGAAGCTTTGATGTACTACACACAGTCATATACATGCAACAATTTAGGGTGACAATGTATAGGCACATGCATTTGGTGCTCCCTTTTCAGGCTTGGATATTTCAACCAACACCATCATAGCAGGCTAGGCAATTTAGGAGTATCACCAGGCTCTTCGCAAGTGACAGCCTCTGGATGTAGTAGAGGTCATCATAATCCTCACCAAGAGGTATGGCATGGTTGTTGAAGTTTGGGGCAGCACCCCTTGGTCCAGGCAGGGCAATATAACCATACCAGGTCACCCTGCTGGAAACCTCGCTGTTGACCTACCAGACATAATAGGTATTCAGGTGGACATTCGCTACCTGGATGTGTTGACGGGTCCTATCATATATCTCATTAAATCAGTCTATGAATTTCTCCATTTAGTCAACTGCTGACTATTCTGTCCCAAAGTGGTTTCCAAACATAAGGTCACATGGTAGACGGAGCTCCCTGCCAAAGATCAAACAGACTGGTGTCAACTCAGTGGTGTCATCAATTGAAGAGGTGAGCAGCCAGAAAAGTGCCACACTGTCGTCCCAGACTCTCTGTAGATTGACCATAACCTTCCTCAAATATCCTGCAGTCTTGATAACATGCTGTTTTACTGTGGGTGGAGAGGTGTTGTGCACATGTTGTGCACTCCTAGTGGCTCCGGCTCTTCCCTTATCAGGTTAGACTCTAAATTGGTACCCTGATCATTGTGTAGCTCCTATTGTACTCTAAAGCAGCAGAAAAATTCTTCTACAGGCAGCTTATGATGGTCTTGGCCTCCTGGTTAGGAATGTTGTACACTCCTCTTGTACTTGGTGAAGCAATCTATGGACACCAACAGATACTTGTTACTTCTGATGAACACAAGAAATGGCCCAGCTAAGTCAATGGCTTTTTGTTTGAAGGTTTTTCCCACATTTTACTGCTGCATGTGACCTGGCCTCTCATCTATTTATTATCTATCTCATTTATTTCCTCCATTCCAGATTTGATGATCTTAATTTCAGCTAATAGTGCTTTCATCATCTCCTCCATTCAATCTCACTCCTAATACTAATGTAACCAAATCTCTTTTATTTCTTTCAAATTCTGGTTACAATAGTGTCCCTAATTAAGTCCTGCACAACAATTGTATCTCTTATTGCTACAATGCTCATTTTACTGCTTCTTCTGTCTCTTTCTAATTCAAATGTACACTCTGAAAATGCTGTCAAACTAACAAGAAATTTCCAGAAGCAGGGGTCACTGTTGCTCACACAATTAAACAAAAGTATGACAATGCATAGCTATGAAGTACTGGGCCTATTCACACACATGTACATGAAACAACTTAGTACCTACAAAGTTAGGTACATGCATTTGACCAAAATACTTAACCTGCACACTAAAAAAAGACATATACAAAGCTGTCTTGCTCAAGGCTGCCAATGGTAAACTGGTAACCAATGATTAGTTGTTTAAAACAATGAAATGGATCAGACATCACTGATGCTCTTTAACATACTGGAATAATGAAGACTTTACATCCCAGATATTTATGATAGTAATGTATACACAGAATTTATTTTAAACAGCATACAACAACAACCCCAAAAAACTGATAATGTGAATATCATACTCTAACACAGCAATATAAATTCTTACATTATGGTGATATTTTTCTAGAGCAGATCGTGCTTTAGAAATAAGAATTGACTCATCTGTTTCAAGTTTAAATGACACCACAAATGCTTTTGGAATCCATAAGTTCACCAACGGCTCAAGCATTTTTGGTACAAGTTGGAGGGAAATAGTAGGTGGACCAGCTTCTGACTGCATTTTGTGTGTTGGCTGAAACAAAGAAGCAAATGTGTTAACTTCTGCAGGTGACTGACATCTGTTATGAACATATAAGTAAACATATGTTTTAATTAACTTTATGGAGTATAATATGCAAGATATTTTAAAATATCTCGTTTGCAGCTAATTTATAAAAGGTTACAAATTAATTAATTTGCTTAATTCATAATTCATACTTAATTCCTTGGGATAAAATCTTCAAAATATGCAGCTTTTAATTAACATACTTGGTACTCCTCAATTATGATTTGATTTTATTGTGTTCACTCATAAGCATCTGCAAAATCTCAAATAGAGAGAGTTTTGATCTTAAATGACACTGAAAACATTTGAATTCATTAAAGACTATTAACTATAACAAACACTTCATATTAAAACTAGAATGTTTTTAACCAGAAAGCACACATATTAACAGTGAAGTATTCATCATCTTGAAGTTATGCTGAGTCACACTTATCTACATTCAACTTCACTTAATATAATTGAAAAACAAACTGTTTTTCAACTATATTAACTGAAGGTGAGTGTAAATAAGTCTGACTCAGCATAACTCCAAGATGTCTTACATATCTTCAAATTTCTATTCTCTGTACATCACAACTCTGGGTTTTACTGTTTCTTACTCAGAAGCATGCAGTCACATCAAATCTTGATGAAACAATTAATTTCATCCTTGTAATCCTCCATGAAAATTACCAATGAATAAATGTAATTTGATTTTGTTTTAAATTTATGTTTAAAGTTTGTTCCTATTCCATACAGTGCCATAGGTGGATAACATTGATATATAAAATAAATAATTGGGAAAGAAAATTTGGGAGGGTACATTCTAGGCCGTTTAGGGACTTCCCTGGCATTTTCCAGTTATAAGAATTGAGGGAAACCTGGAAAAAGCCTTAGTCATGGAGGATGGCCCTGGCAAGATTTAAGCGGCAGACCACCTGCTCATAACTTCATGCCTTAACATTCTTGGCTATCCGTGTCAGGTGCAATTTGATGATGGAAAACAAATCTACGTTAAATACTTATATTGCTCAGCCTACCAAATTATTGACAAACTGGAGAATACAAGTGTTTAATTTGATTCATTTTCTGCAATTTAATTGCTTGCTTCACTATATGAAGGCTTCAATGATTTTAAATGTAATTTGATGTCTTAAATGGTTAAATGCAACATAAAACACTGAATATACTTCTGCACAAATAATACAGCTATACCAAAACTTTGTTTGTAACTTTAAATCCTGGATCAATAACTGACACTTAACATGTATGATGAGCTGCAATGAAGCACAAAATCACATAAATCTCTTCTATCCTCCCCTTCAATCTCCCTTGAAAGCATTTCCAGGCAGGTATAATTAAGTGTTAGCTTTTTACTTGAATAGCTCATATATATAATCTGAGAAATAATATAAAGAATTATAATATAAATATTGGCTTTCACATTAGCAGCTAATAAAGACACGCATATATGATTTAAAATATAATTGACTTATCATGGGCACATTCCTATAAATAATAAGTGCTTGTAGGTACTAACCAGTTTGCTGGGAGGAACATAGAAATCTGAAACAGCAGCAGCAAGATACAATATAGCTCTAGACCTAAAAGTTGCAAGAGCTTCACATGCAGCTCTCAAAAGCCACAAGTAATCAATAAGAGAAGTGAAGGAGATACAAAGGAGTTTTCCATTCTCCTTTACAGTTTTATACTTGGACAGAACTGGCAGTACAGAATTTGTACATTCATCACGCACTGGAAAAAAGAAGTTTATAATAGTTAAGTATTGTTGACTCAGTCAGCATACTGAATTTTTATATATTATATATATTGTATTATTATGTTATAAATTTACAAAAAAAAAAACAATTTTCATATTCTCCAATTTTGCCACCGTAAGATTTTCAGTCAAAACAAAAAGGTCTGATGTGTTGCAATTTCTCTACTCACTCTTGTGCAAACTATTCTCACATTATATTCTACCTACTTCATGTTAATCAAGATAAGCACTTGTAGAAACTGTCTTATTGTATTATTTTCTTCTAAGGGGATTAAGTAAGCTTTAGTGATAGTTAAATCTGTTAAGAGAAGAGCAGATTGCTACGTGCTAGCTTTGAAATTTTGTTCCATAAAAATATGTATTTAATAAATTGTATGCTTTAACAAGATTTATATATTTCTGTGGTTAGATTTTGTCTATCTCTTATGATTTACACATTCAAAGGTAATTCAGAATGAAGAGTACTTCAGAGGCTATTTACAGAAAATTCAAGATATGTATTTTATTTACTATAAAGATAACTGATACTAGTGGTATTTTAATCAAACTCATTAAGAACCATTTTTGAGAAAATCAAGATTTTTGAAAAATATTCCATGTAAAGAATAATTTGGGGTGAGGTGGTTTTTCTTGAAAATTCTTGTGAGGAAGAAGTTGAACTTAAATACCAAGTTTGTTTTTTAACTAACCTTTGTCTTTGATTTATACTGCTATTTACTTTCTTTAGCTTATATGTACAATGTTCATAGTGGATATATACCCAAAAACTTGATATCGAGATTTCACCATACATGTTTTGAGGCTCCCTGAATTCAAAAAAAGCATTTTTAGAAAAATGTCTTATGTGTCAGCTCTCCCCATATGTTGTTAACAAAGTCTGAGATCGCACCTGGAGTGTCTCCTTTAATTTTTAAGTTAGCAAATGCCTTGTGTATCTTTTTTATGCATTAACATGTAAATCATCAAACAAATATGTGGCATTGTTTGTGAAGAGATGTTCATTTCATTAGACAATTTTGTTTATTTATGCAAAAGACTGTGTTGAATCCTTGCATGAACAGAGTTCACAACCTGGGATGGCCAGATCTGATACGATCAATAGTTACCCCTATTTCTTTAAACCATTCTATTGTCCGAAACTCAAATCGTTCATTGACCCAAAGAGGTTTCAGCATTGAAAAACTTTCCATAGCTCGCTTTCCCAACGAAATAATGCCAATACAATGATATCATTTTCGTACATTCCTCACTCCATCTTTCCCTCTTACCTGTTACAGGCGCACTGTAAGCTGATTACTCAATTAGTAAAGATGACCTTATGGACAACAATATGTGTTGCCACATTTCTTCATTCACAATTTCCGTGCTACAGCACGTTTAAATTTTAATGAAATAATCTTTTGTAATAGCTTGTAAAAGAATAGGCAGGAAAGTGAATAGAACACATCAGATATTTTCTCTCAAACTCATGCATGCACATATACACCCAGACACACACCTTTTTCTGCTTTTTGAGGAAATACTGGTGAAATACTGACAAAGAGTTTTTGGATGAAATGCAGTACTTCCCCTACTATATTTAGCAGAGAAAGTAATATGTTTAGCAGAAAATAATATAGTCTCTATTTTCTCTATCATAGAACATGATTTTCACTGTTGTCTGGGGATCATGTACAGACAATTCAAAGGAAAGTCTAAGATACTTCAATTGCTAAAAATGTGATTGTCCATTTCTGGCATTCAAAACATTTTGCCAGAAAGCTATTCAAGATATTAATACTAAATGTTTACCCTGCATTAAGAATATTATAATGCTTGGAACTGTACACTAATTTGGCTCAAACTCAAAAACTTCTTTTTGAGAGAGAGAGAGAGAGAGAGAGAGAGAGAGAGAGAGAGAGAGAGAGAGAAAAAAAAGCATTTAGTTGCATAGACAAAAACTGGAAAACAATATAAATAAAAAATATGCATTATTTTTCTGTAAAAAAAGATATGAAACTGATATATGTTCTATAATTCTACAATTTAAGTCAAAAATAATTCAAAATATTAATTTACAGCTTCAAAAAGTGACTTGCTATTGTTCTTCAAGCATGACAATTAAAGGGCTAGAGGACAAAACATAAAAATTGATGGAGGTATGAAATGCTGAACAACTGAACATGAAGCTCTGTAAATACAATAATAAAATTCAAGTCACAGAGCCTATAATGTCTTTTGACAATGTTCTAGTTGCTCCATTTGTATAGCTCTCTCTAATTTCTATGGTCAAACCAAGAGCGCTGATTGAGAAACAACTTGTAGAATTTTAAGTTGATAATATTATTTTCTTCTTAAATTAATTTTCACCATGCAAAACACTCGTTCATTCCTGCATTCATACTTCCAGATTCTGCAAAGGGTAAAGAATGATTGTTTAAAGAATGAAGATGTGTAAGTTAAAACTAAATTGTTTTGCTCCAACTGGTAGTAGAACCCAAGCCCGACCTCCAAGTTAAGGGTATAATATGAAGGTGAATTATGACAAAAACATAGTCTTTTCTAACATTTTTATTTAATAAATTAAACACTTAAGAGTATGTTTGTCTATATGTACTCTTAAGACTACTCCATACACTGCTGAGTACTCAATACAATAGCAGCTCATGGGTTACGAACATTATCAAGGAAACTATGACTATAAATGAAAAAATCTTTAATAGCATAAACATTTCTTATTGTAGCATTATTGCACATGAGATGTACTGCCTGCATTTTCATTCATTCCTCTGTCAGCAGCTGATTAAAAAATTCACTAAATTTCTATGCTGTTAATGTTAAAATATATTTCTTTCCAACTAAATGCAATTTAAAACGTAAGTAGATATCTATACCAGGAACCACAATGTTAATTCCATAATTTTTCTCTATTAAACTGACTCCGAAAAAGATTAGATTTATTTATAAAACATCTAAATTGACAATACTGCTTTCAGGTAACTAAGAGGGAAAAGAGATGCATCAAGATTGGTGATCTGTCATTTGGTCTTTGGGTTGAACCTAAGATAGGCTTTAGCCACAGCAGAACCCTTCTTACTTCTTTCCTCTTTCATCTTGATCCCTTTTGCCCATAAACTCATGCTTCTCTGGATTCTATGAGGAAATTGAAACATCACGAGACTAAAAGCATTACTATGTTGCATCATGTAAATATCAAATCCGATTTCATTCTCATTTAAAGGGAATGACAAAATAGTATTGTAATTATTTTACTTTAATGTTATACTGACCTCAAAGGGAAGAAGTTCACTTTGAATTTGAATTTTATAGAGGGGTTCAATAAACCCAGGAACACACATGACATGTATGCCTGGTTCAACTGCAGTGATAGCCTATTTTAAGTTTTCAGATTTAATTTAATTCTCTTTGATTTACATAAGTGTCAACTACAAAATCTATCTTAAGAGCAAACTACTTCTGAATGTGAGATTTTAAGCTTGCAATCAACTTTTATATGCACTAAAGCATAAGCCATTGTGACCCTTTTTTCAAAATTGAAAATTCCAAATAGCATCTCTTCCAAATGTACTTACTTTCTGAAAAAAAAATTTCTGAACAGATGTTTCCAAAGTGTATTTTACATATGTCATGTTTTGTTCATCTGGATGCATCTTGCAATTTATAAACATAAGCACATGTTAAATTCTAATGTGACAATTGCTTAAAAATTCTATCATCACTAAAGTAATACATTATAAAACTAATACTAAATGAATACATTTATTATAAAAGCAAATAGCCTGGGTAGTGTGGTGGTAGCGTGTCTGCCTCACATTCAAAAGGTTGTGAGTTCGAATCTCGCTTAGGGTGAGTGGCCCGGATAATGTTTTTTTCGGGGTTTTCCCTTATCCTGAGAAGACGAATGTCGAGTAACTTTAAGCTCCATGGACCCTGTGATCATTTGAGCATCATTTCATCAATTTCATTCATTCACTGTCTGATATGACCAACCAGGTTAAAGGACGTTAAGTAAAAAAAAAAATTATATAGTGTTTATAGACATAACTTTTTCACTTTTGTCACTTCTGTGTCACTTTCCTTCATAAGGAGTCTAACATGTATAAAAGACATCAATGCAGAATTCAATGGGCTTGCAATGTATTGCATGCAATTTTTTATGTAAATTATTTTTTAAATGATGCAGCATTTAAATACATATGGAGTGCATTTAAATAGAAAAGGAGCCTATGTGTTGTGTCAAACAATACAACAAGTGGGTAATATTTGCATGAAACAAGGAAACTGATGAAGGTAGCAAAAGTAGTACTCAAAAAACAAATAATTACAATAAGGTAAATTCAATTGAGAAACAAGGAAATGCAATAAATAAACAATGGGGAAAATCAGGGCAAAATACTGTGAAAAACATAAAGAAAGAAAGGAACAAAAGTAGGGAAAACTTATTGTTATTTCATCAAATTTTTTAATATATTAGTAAAAAAAGATTATTTTTTGAAGTTAATGCAAATGAACTAGAGCCAGATGTCATGGTTTTTACAGAGCATGGATTAAAAATGGAAGAAGTAACAGCAAACAATTATCAGAGTTATGTACTAGAAGCTTATTATTGCAGACAAGAATATAGAAGTGGGGGTGTAGTTATTTACGTTGATAATACAAAATTTAAAAAGATAAATTGTAATAACTATGTTGCTAATAAACATTGTGAGCTGGCTGCAATTGAGATTCCCCAAAAGGAAAGCAAAATAATATAATTGGTGTACATAGATCCCCAATTGGAGATAGAGATATTTTTTAAAAACTTGGAAGAATGAATAAATTCATAAAAAAAAACAAAAAAAAAAAAAAAAAAAAACAAGCTAATGATAATGGTAATGGTGATGATGATGATGATGATGATGATGATGATGATGGGTGACATAAATATTGACATGCAAAAAAATAGTAAAGAGCAATTAACAGGCAAAATTTAGCAGTGGGAATCAAAGAACCCACCAGAGTAACAAAGACTTCACAATCTTGCATTGTCAATATCTTTATTAATTTGCTAAAAACAAAATGGGAAATGATAGTAATTAAATCAGGAATAGGAGATCATTATGGCTAGATATTAAGAATTATCACACAGAAAAAGACCATACAAAATATCTTTACTTATAAAAGACAAGTTGTTATTACAGTCTAACAAAATTAAAAAATTGTCTTAAACAAGTAAACTGGAAATAAAATATATGAAAGCAAAAGTATTAACAAAAAGTATGATATATTTAACAAAATAACAAAGAATGGAATAGCAGCAGAAATCCCACTAAAGAAGATAAAAATGAATGTGTATGGGAAAAATAAAAAATTGGAGTCTTGAATGACAATAGTTATCAAAACATCTCTCAAAAGGTTACAATTTTTAAATTCAATAAAAACACCACATATGAATGAAATATAAATCAATAAAGTATATTGATAAGTATAACACTATAATCAAGAAAGTTATAGAAACTGCAAAAATAAAAAATAAAGACTATAGAGAAATTGTTGAAAAATCAGAAAATAAAAAAAAAAAACAATATGTAATAAAATCCATGCTAATAAAATCCATAAAAATGACAAAGATAAACAAATTGAAAATATAATGATAAAACAAAACAACAAGGAAATAGAAAGTCCAAAGGAGATATGTACTATATTTAATAAATATTATTTAAACACAGTCAAAAATCTTAAAATTAATCAAAACATAACTACACAGGTTAAACAGTTAATTATACATGGAAGTCAGCTAAAGTCAATGGCAATTTTTGATGTAACTACAGAAGTAATAAAAGAAATAGATAAATTAAAGTCAAAAAAATCTAACGGGCTGGACGAAATATCAAACAAAATAGTGAAATTTATAAAGGAAGAAACAATAGATGTATTAACTCGCATCATAAAATCTCTTTGTCTCAGGGAATTTTCCTAGAAATTTTAAAACAAGTTACAGTAAGACCAACATACAAACAAAAAGGTTGTAAGTTAGATAAAGAAAACTACAGACCAATCACACTATGTAGTAATTACTCTAAGATCATTGAAGGCTTATATCTAAATCAATTGCATGCTTACTTTAAGAAATTAAACATTATGGCCAACGAAGAATATGGACTTCAAATGCACAAATCTACAATACATGCAGTGCATAAAATAGATACCACAATAATAAATGCATTAAATAACCGAGAGACAGTAAGTGCAGTATTAATAGATTTAAGTAAAACATTTGACTGTGTGAATTTAGAAATAATAATAGAAAAATTAAATAAATATGGGGTTCATGGAGTTGCAATAAACTGGATTGAATCATGTTTAAAAAAACAAATTCAAATGGTTGAAATAAATTATAGAAATATAAGACGAAAAACTGAAAAGATACCGTCAAAAGAGGGAATTGTTAAAGAAGGGTGCCACAAGGATAAAAATTGGGGCCATTTTTAATTTTAGTTTACATAAATTGTCTATTTGAATTGATACAGAAATATGATGGTACTGCCATAAGATATGCTGATGATATTACTATTATAATTACAGGATCTTCGGACAAGGAAGTCAAAGGGAAATCAAATGAAATTCTAAAAATAGTACAACAATATTTCACACCTTTAAATCTGATATGTTAAAAAAACATGTTGGGTGAATTTTGAATTGAAAAAGAGTTCAAGGAACATGACAATTAGTATTGATGTTGAGAGTATTCTGGAGACACGCCAAACAAACTTTCTTGAGGCTGTAATTGATAAAAACCTTACCTGGAAGCAATACTAGAATACACAACTAAAAAAATAAATAAAGGCATATATGTAATGACTAATGATACAAGAGAATCATGGGGAGTGAAGCCTTAAAACAGATATATTATGCTCTGGTCTACTCACATATAAAATGCAGAATTTCTTTATGGAGAAATATAGATGCAAAATACATTAAAAATGTCCAGAATACAGAAGAAGGCTATTAGAATTATTGCAAATGTTGATGGGACAACCAGCAGCAGACATGCATTTAAGAAACTGTTCCATGCATGTGAATATATGTATATATAAATGCATGCAACAGTTTCATACATATATGAAAGTATAAAATTGTAATAGAAGGGGACATATATGAAAAAAAAATTGTAATATGCATTCATATAAAGTAAGAAATCAAACAGATTATTTTAGGACCTCACTTAATATGGTCATAATGTGGAACATTAAATAACAAAGCAATAGAAAGTATAGGGAAATATAATAAACTGCTTAAAAAATACAACAGAGTAACATTAGGGTTATACTAAACAGAGCATATTTTTTATAGTATTAAGGAGTACGAAAATGTAATAGATTTTTTAAGCAATTGTAAATAGTAATCTTTATGTATTAATAGTTATGGCATGACATATTCTTATTATCTAAAGAATGAAATGAAAGTAAATGGACATCTCACCAAGCAACATGGCAACATTGCTTGTTCTGTCCTTGTCTCTCCATGTTTTGCCAACATTCACAATCCGAACATAGTGGAAGAAGTGTATAGTGCAGCTGAGGAAGGAGGACCCCAAGCCACAAAGTGTAGCCAAGGGATTGAGGATCCTAAGTTGCAAAGCACAGCTAAGGGATGTTTTTTAGAAGGTGAGTCATGCAGAAGTGGCTGAAACCTGCAGATGCGGAGCAATCATGGAGTGTACCTGAGGGATCTGTAAAGCTAAATCCTGATTAACCATGGCATAGCCGTAGGATGTATGAGGCCTAAATGTACCTGAATTACCAAAAATGGCAGATTATCATGTTAGCGACATTTTTATACATTGGCAGCATTGATTTACCCTTATTTTTGGGGCTCATAGCAAATGATATAGTTGATAATTATGTAACTTTGTTGTATACAAGCAAGTCTACAAACAAGGGCAGGTGGATGGATAAAATGATTTTGCCTGAGCAATGTTATCTGCCAAATATATTCTTGCCCTTCAGAATTGTGTAGGATATAAGAATCATTGGAATCTCTAAAATTTTATCTAGTAAAACCTCTGGGTTTGGAAGTGAAACCCAAAATGGTAATAAAATCTACTGGAAGTGTAAAACAGTCAAGAGGAATGAGTGCTCTGTCAGAGCTATTGTTGTTGGAATAAATTCTCATATTACAGTTTAGATCGGCTGCAAACAATCACCCCATGCACGTACAAATCAACTTTTCTAAAGAGACCTTTTGGAATATCACATATTTTACCTGAATACATATCTAACTATAAATTTTATATCAAATTTCACCATGTTTTTAGGATGGCTATTATCTCAGACATTCGGTCGCTTACATAACAGGTGACACTGTTGACCCTCCTCTGCCCTGCCCGACTATAGGTGGAGTGATGTATGTAAACACAACAGTGACAAAGCTCAGGGCCATTCAAAACCCATTAGACTCTGAAATTTGTGCTTCATTCACGGCAATGCTATAAGTAAGTGGACAAAATGAGATACATTAAAATGAGTATGTATTATGTATTATTCTCTACTATTAACTTATTCACCTCCCACCGTGTGTGTGTCTCACTCTCTCTCTGGTTATACTTAGGGCGGGAAGAAGAAGAATGAAACTCTGTGAGATTAGTTCAGGCTACTATTTAAAATAAGCATTGGATAAACAACCTAAACAAAGGCTTTCACAAGAAATTTCACCAAGTGGTTGGAAGACACCATGTCTTTTACTCTCCTCTGTCAGAACAGCCAAAAGAACAGATTGATTTTGATGTAATGGTAATGAGTTCTGAATGGTTTGAAAAGTCAAAGCCCTGCAAAAAAAGAATTGGTTAACCGTTGAGAGAAGGATAAAAACAATTATTGATGTCTTGGGTTATGAGAAAGGACATTGTTTGGATTTACCTTCATTATCTAGGACATGACTTTACTATATAAATGAACTAGTACTGTTATTTTTAACATTCAGAAATTAAACATTTCGAAAATGTGATTTGGAAAAATTTTACATGGATACTTTTGGCATTTGGAGTAATGAGTTTTAGAAAAATTGTTACAAAAAATGACACACAACCAAAATAAGCTTTGAAACAATTTCGTAAAATACACCTAAATGAATAGCACTAATACTTAATATTTTTATGCCTTCATTCTTTGAAATTGTTATTAATATTTTGTATGATGATATTCCTTATCCCATTTAATAAATTATGCAGTAGGTATTCATAAGCTTTATGAAGTCAGTTGTAAATTTGAATAATGCAGCTTCCTACAGGCATTTGTATTAAAACTTTGTGATTAAATTTGAAATTTTCAGGCCTAGAAGCATACATTTTTATGTAACTGTAATTTTAGTTAATCTCTTTTACATTTACCAATGATAGACTTTTTAGGACTATTCTGGATTTCCAACATATCCAAAAATTTGTTACCCACAAAATGACGTACATATGGCTCCAAAGATTTCAACCTGAAAGCATAAGAGCAAATTATCAGTAACAATATAAGGGGAGATGAAAATAACAAACATTTTGGCAAATATTCAGATTCAATGATGCACAAACATTAAGAAAAAGCCAGTGGAATGTTTGTTTCTCCATCACTTGTAATGCTAAAATGGTAAATATTATAAACATTTAAAAATGTTAACTTCAAGCAGAGCTGCATTAATCATTGCAACAATTTAATAACAGTATATTTGAAACACCTTAAATCACAATAATTTCACTATGCATGCACCTTTTCTTGGGCACTTGGTTTATCTGGAAGTAAAGGCCAGGGGTAGGAAGATAGAGCTCGCCTGCCCATTTTTTGAGGTTATATACCAAAGAATGAAGCCTGAGCATGGAAACCACAGATATCAGATTAAGTATACATGGCATTCAACATTATTCTGCACCTTGATATTCTTTTTTTGCGGAGTATAGCATACTTCATGTCTCAATTGTGTCACTCTGCTCTGCATCCAAAATTGTGCGGAACCTATCGAATAAAGACTAGAGCCAAATGCCCAAAAAATGGTGCTGTCATAATATATCTGACATCTATCAGTTAATACAAGGGCAGGTCAAAACAATCAAGTCTCATGCATTTTACTGTCCATAGATCTATTAACACCAATGCAAAAATCGTCCTATTGGATGCAGCATAACACATGTGTATAACAAAATTTAACTGAGGTATTAGAGTGGTGTAGCCACAATTCTAGTTTCTCATGCTGCTCACCCAGATTTAAATCCTGATAGGATCATCCTCCTTAAGTTTTTCATTTAGAGATTATTCTCACTCCTTATGACAACCTTCAAGGCATCTAGCTCTTTAGATTCAGAGCTAAGGGCACACATATCATACTTCCATTCATCATCCAATATGATTGGGATGTCCATCCATAGTTCAGATTGAAAAAGGAACTACAGTTGTTCTGCACATTTTCTCCTCCCTTCCTTAATATGTAAGTGTTTGTTACTTAAGACAGTTTTTGGTAATTTCCATACTTTACAATACTCTGTTCTCAGTGTTACTAAGTTATATAATTACCACTTTAATTATGGTGATTAATAAGTCATTCACAACGTATTTGGACACCTTCTTTAACTTTCCCTCAAAAGAAGTGGCCCCTTCGATTTTCATTTGAATTACATTTGCTACTATATAGTGTCATAACTGAAAAGAGATCTTTAGTTTTCTATATACCAATGAAAGTCTCATGGGGAAGGGAAAAGTACATTGATATGACAAATAAAGAGGAGCGAGAAGGTATTGCATGGCTGAAAGCAGGAGTATGGAGATTAAAAGGTCTAAGGAAAGGTATTCCACAAAATCAATGTCCTATATGTGGCGGAAATGAAGATATAGAACACATTTTATTTAAATGTAAAGGAACTGAAATTTGGAGAAAAAAAGTATATTAATAAGAAATGGTTTAAAATAGATAGAAATGTAGTAGTAGTTGAAATGTTTCAAAAAGATAGTAAGAAGATTGGACAATTCTTATGCAAAGTGAAAAATAAATGGATATGGACAGTAAATAGACAAAATGGTGTAATAAACTAGAATTAATAAACTATTGTAAAATATGAGTATGACCGGTAAAGAGCCAGGGCTGAACACCGGTCATATTCACCTGTATAATGCTTAGCATAAATAAATAAATAAATATTAAAATATTAAATATAGTGTCATATAGTTTGTTATTCTTGGAAATTGGGGAAGAAAGGTATATTTACTATCTGATCTATATTTATGCTGAAAAATTAACGTTGGCTGATGGCTTTCTAAAAATGATCACTGTCATTGATTCTCCAACTTCCGGTTTTTCTTAATGACTTAGTATTTCAAATTGTAATTTGGTGAAAATAGATGCAGAAAATGATTTTAATGGTGGATAGTAAAGTACCCAATAAACACTGTGGTACAAACAACACAAAATGAAATACAATAGAATGAAGATATTTTTGCACTTGCAAGAAGCAACAAGAAATCTGTACTTTAATAAATATTTCAACATTAATCAGACTACCTCCATGGTCCAGTGGTCAGCGAGCTGACCTCTCACCCGGAGGTCCCAGGTTAGATTCTCGGCTGGGGAGGGGAATTTTTCTTTAACAAGAATTATTCCCTATCCACTACAGAGTCTGGAAGTATGTATGTGAGAGTGAATGTGCGTGCATTTAAGGAAAATGAAACAATTTAAAAACCTTGTAATGCAAAAGCATTTGATATGACCTTAGATGTTAAAGAGGGCTATATAAATGAAGAAAAAAAAATGAATCAGCAGGCTTACAAGTAAAATAAAGTTTGCATTTAGACTATTATACATAAAAAAGAATATTAATAAATTAGTATTCCAGAAAACTGCTAGAGCTAAAATACTAATTTCTATCTTTTTTGTTATTTGTGTTTAAAATAATTCTTGTTTTTTTCTAATTGGAAAAAAAAATGCAAATGCAAATTTATAGGTGTGTAATGTAAGGATTTTTTTGTTTATAAGAACAAAAAGATATTAGAATATCTTCAATCACGTCATGCTTTGTCCCTCAAATTTCTGAAATATCCCAGGTTTTTGGCAATCCATTCCTCAGATGTTTGCCTATACCCAGTTAATTTATTTGTGTGTATATATATTCATTTAAAAAGTTAATATTAAAAAATCCCAAAAAATATATACTGTAAATTGGGGTCCATTTTTTCAAAGTTTTAACTATATTTCACTTTGAAAAAATAATAAAGTTAAATAAAAGACACTTTTAACTGTAATACATTTTGGTATTTCATATTGAGTATACATGGTATTCAACATTATTCAGCATCCTTTGTGGATGAAGGATTGTTGGGGTAATTTTATCCCTTGTTAGCATAATTAGCTTATGTTTATTTTTTCACATAGAACAAACTTGCAAAATTCTAAATTTAAGTCCTGCATTTGGGTCATTACCTATAAGCATATGATTTATTAAAATTAATCTATTAACTGTAATAATTTAAATGTCACAATTATATGTTATAACAAATCTTAAAGAGACATAAGAATGAAACATTATTATTGCCTTAAATATGTAAAGTCCTGTGTTGTGATGTAAAGGTTAGTGTGTAGTGCCGCCTACCAATGTGCAAGGATTGGGAGCCAATCAGGGGTGTGTGGACCTTTTGGTCCATGCATAAAAGTACCATCAGCATGACTAAAATAACAACAACCTGGGTAGTGAAAGTATGGTAAATTATTAAATTATTTTGTTTGTTAACGCCAATGTCAATTGCCAGGATCATATCAGTGCTGCCACATTGCTGGAATTTCATCAGACAGAAGTTCTTGAGCTTGCCAGTAAATCTGCTGACATGGAGCTGTCGCTTGTAAGCACATTAAAAACCATTAGTCTGGGCCAGGTTAAGCCCGTGGCCTTGAGTTCAGAAGGTCAGGGCCTAACCAACTGAGCTACAAAGACGGGCAAAAAACATGATGCTCACTACATAGTTACCAATATTATTTGGAAGCTTACCTAGCTTGTGGAGAGTGGTGCGAGGCCACTACTGGGTAGACAGATTATGCCTCAATAAACTCTATCACAAGGCTGATAATCTTCCTTATCAAATATTAACATAAAAGGACCAACATGAGTGGTAAAGGTCGTTAAGACATGAACTTGTGAATGCAGAATCTGGTGTTCAACTTTTACCAGAACCATCCTCCCTGGCTCAGATAGTTTTTCTTTCAACTATTCACTTCTATAGCTTCTCTTTCTTTTTTACTTTCTCTACTTCATGCATAGTAAATAAGTAGACAAGGTGTTGCTCTTCACCCAAAAAGATGATATTGAGATTTCACTGGAAATACATATTCTAGGGTCCCCTACACACACACACACACACACACCCACACCCAAAAAACATTTTTAGAAAAAAAGGTTTGATTAGTGTCCATCAACATGATAACTCAAAAATGAAAAGTTGGTTAAATACCAAACATGATATTTAAGTTCAGCATTCAAGAAAATTCCCCCCTACCCCAAACTATCCTTTACATGGAAAACATTTTGAGAATGTTGATTTTCTCAAAAAATGACTCTAGATTTTAATTAAATACTGCATATAAAGATAATTACATGATCAATATAATGTATATCTTCAATTTTCTGTAAATAGCCTCTGAAATCCTCTTCATTTTGAACAACTTTTGCATTGCTGATAAACCATAAGAGACAAAAAGATACTAAAAAAAATGTATATCTTGAATTTTCTGTGAATAGCCTCTGAAGTCCTCTCCATTTTGAACAACTTTTGCATTTCTGGTTAACTGTAAGAAACAAAAAGTTACTAAAAATGATGATGATGTCATTAAAATACTAAATTTATGCCATACACATTTGTTTTTTTTACATTTAACAATTTCTGAGATATTCACAGTTATTGATTTCAATTTTAAAATACTTAAACTTTTCTCAAAAAGGAAGTCCTCATACATTTCATATCTCTTTTGTTTTACTCCTGGTCACAGAAAAAGAACCAAATTTCAATATCAAACGCATATATTTTAAAATATTTGACTCGCTTTAGTCTCGTGTATTCCCTTATTTCCCTTTTACTTACAAGGAAGCAAGTAATATTTTATTTTTGCTAATCATGATATCAATTAGCATAATTTAGATAAAAGAATAATCTTTTGTAAGAATAGTTTATTTTCAGAACAGATAGAGAAAGTCATGTGAATGGCACACATCAGATTTTTTTTTTTTACTCAAAAATAATGTCTTAAAAAAGTACAGTGAGCATCAAAAATATTAAAACCACAGGGAACTTTCATGAGTTTTGGTCTGACAACAAAGCCTGATGCTTGGGTCTGCTGAGCATGACAGTGGGTGGGTAGAGAGGTAACAGTTAAAATAATTCTATGATTCTGATTGTGCTTTTGTCATTACTTGAAGATTATGTTTGCTTTTATTTTTTTTTTTTGTGTGTGTGTGTGGTTTGGGCTTACAAAATTGAACATTTCATAATTGAGAAGAAATTGCACAATGATTTTTCTCCATAAGTGGAACTAAGCGATGACCCATCTTTAACCTTAATGCAAGAACTTACATAAGTAGAGGTTATTTATTGCGACTTCTTGTGTTACATTACATTGCAATCTGTGGGTCCTTTTATGAGATTACACACAAAGTCTAAATCTAAAGTCGGGGAGATCCATAGTGATCTTTGACAGCCATGCACTGTCACAGCTGATAAGAGGTGTGTCTGCTTCTCTGCCATTAGATTTATGCTAAGTAAGGAATGAGGTCATCCTTGTTGCAAGATGTAACAAACATTCCTCAATGCAGTTTCAACTGGCACGAGTGTCTACTTGCACTGTGTATTTTGATTTGCTACAGAATTTTTTTACGTGTTGTAATGTAATGTTTGCTGCGATTTGTGTGCTAGAAATTTAGTTTGTTTGAAAATGGCTTATTGTCGTCTTGCTGCAACAGTGTAAGTAAAAGTACTAAAGAGTTTTTACATTATATTGCTTAACTCTATTTTAGTGTATTTCCCTAGTGTAATAATTTTAATTTAGTGGTTCAAAATATAATATTATTTGTAACAAATAAAGACATGTTTATTTTGCCCCTTTTATGAAGGTTCTGCAAATTTTTTCTACTCCAAAGTCTATATTTTCATACCAACTTTTTTTTTTCTAGGAAAGACCTTCAAAGCACCCACAGTGCTCCTTCCTTACAGAAATCCTGGATCTGCCCTTGGCACACACAACGATCGCATATTCATTTGTGAAGTGTTCAGAGAGCATCAGAGACTGGAATATGCAACAAACCTTTGATAAATCATATTAAATGACACTTTGTTGATTTAACTGATTTTACTTATAATTGAAATTAAAATCTGGACATATTTTGAGTACTTGTACTTCTAATAATAACAGAAATTGTACTTTAATTCTTGAAAACTAATAGCTGCTTTTTAATTAATTAGAACTTAAATGTAGGTCATGTAAAGAAAATTATCCCTGGCCATGCTTTACATCTATTACATTAATTCAGGATCTTCAGGTTACAATTAAACCATGCTCCAGCTGAAGTTTCACATTCCTCTTCTCTATGACACTGCATATTGTCATAGCTATGTATATAACTATATATCAATTGTGATTTTTTCTCTCTCAAGATGTTACATTTAAAACTTATTATGAGAACTTGATTTTTCTTCCGAAATCACTAGATAGTTTTTTTAGTTCCTTTATAAATTTTGAAATTCCAGCAGTTGGTTTAAATACTGGCAGTCTTTTAATTATGCAAGTCCTCCCATTTTCCATGACCACTGGCCAGAACCCCACATAAATTCTCAGCCCTAATTAAGGTCAAAAAGGCTTCACAAAAATTATACAATATTGGGAACTATTTTAATATATGGTTGGGGAGATTATAAAAATTATAAATTATACAAATAAAATACCTGACATTGATATTAATCATTCTGACATTTTATCGCATAAGCCTCTTACCTTACTTTAATGCACTAAAACCTAGGGTCCGCAAAGAAATTTTCTCAATGTAGCCTGCTATATTTCTCTGTGTGCAGCCTACAAATGCGTAACAGTAGTCTTGCTCTTTTCCTTTTAGATTAACCTTCTATCCCTCTTTCACAGATAAAGAATACTACAAATGTACTTAAGGCCAAAATGAAAATAAAAATGAAAGGTAGAATGCTCAATATACTTCTTTCATTTAACATTTTCATGTTGGGTATAACCTGGTTTCAAAATTTTTTCATAAAGCTATTCTTCTTCCACTTTAATTCAAAGAATAATTCACTTAAAACTACCAAATAATAATAATAATAATAATGATTATTATTATTTGATATATAGTATCAAAATGAATAAATGAGGAAAATGGGCATCACATTTTATAGAAAGATATTTACTTTCACCTGAACAAAAATAGTACACCAAACCCCTTCTCCAGGAAATATTCTGCTGAAGAGGAGCCTCTAGTTCCTGCACTGAAGTTGTCAACAAAGCGAACAGTATTGTGTTCTAAGGGCACTGTTGTACCTCCTGACTGTAAGAGAAATTGGTCTGCTGCAAAAAATTTGTAAGCTTTTACTAATATAAATTAAGACTTTGGTGGTTCAAAATATTGTTGTTTCTTCTCCATGCTGGATTGATATGTATATAATTATGTATAATCATGTACTTCTACTCAGATCCCATTACTTCTCTGCCATATTAAACCACCACTCTAATTGTGTCAGTACCCCTACTACTTGCACTAATGTGATTAAGTTGTCATTGTTTAACAATTCTCATATTTAGTATTTCTGTATTCAAAATTCTTTATTTTACATTTTTCCCTTCTTTTTTGTATAATTTTAAATTATTGGCTTTAAAGGAATTGGAAAAGGAAAGGACAGTTTGCATGTGAACGAAACACATCTTAATGAATTTATTTTAAAGGAATGGTGTAAAGAGAGGATAGTTTCTAAATGAAAGGAAACTTTTTTTAAGGAATGGGGCACAGAAATGTTAGTTTGTGAAGTGAAGGGAATACATTGTGATGTATTGATTTTAAAGGAATCGTGCATTGTGAGGTAATTTCCACATCAGAGGAATACACTTATATTATAAGTAACATGGAAATAAAAGATTTCTGAATGCAGTCTTTGGTCAGAGAGGGAATGCTGGTGGGGGCACAGTTGGTCGACGAGGAGGCTGAAAATGGTGGAAAAGTAACAGAACCCAATCAGTACACAATTGTCCAGTTGTTCTCACTGATTAACCAAAACCTTAAAGTAAACCATGAATATTTTATTCATACTGTTATTAGATTTTGTATAGGTAATGTTCAATTTATACCCAGTTACTGTACAACTCAATTTTAAAATAAATGAATACCTTATCAGTTATACAGAACCACAATAGATAAAACTTCATTTTCATGAATGGAAGTTCAGACTGGAAATAAGCATTAAGGGGTATATATCTCACATGCAGTCTTAGATTCTATGTGCCGGTGGCAAAAACTAATACATTAATGCAACTAGTTACCGTTACTAATACTATATGTTTATTTGCTTTATCATGCTTTGCACAAAAGTCCTTGATTTTCTTTCTGTTTTCTTCAAAATCTGCAGGTGCAGGGTTGGCAGCATAAAATTCTTCCCAATGTAAGCTCATGCTTTCCAAAGTTCTTTCAAAACGCAGTTTCAAAATTCGAAGGAGAGAAAGAGAAGTATTGTCCAGAAGGATTTACTAATTATTTGGCAGAGTGTGTGTATATGAGTGTGTGTGTGTGCGCGCGCGCCTGCTTGGTGTGGTCAAAGAATCACGGTCACGGTCACTGTAAATTGTAAGGCTCTTAGCTCCGTCATGCATGGAATTATTAGCCAATACCAATTGCGCATTTGTGCTAGATAGCTGAAAGGATACTTTTCCCCCCTAATCTTTTCAAACACTAATATAATCTTAATGCGTGAGGAGTTAAGCATTTATTTTGGTAACTGCAATATATACTATATTAAGTTATTAGTCATACCATCAGATAACAATAACATGCTAAAGAAATTCAAGACTCTGTAGAGTGTGGTTATTGGTTATAAAAACACAGTGATTAATGGAGTTGTGGTGTTGGTGCAACTGCATATCCATTCTGCTGTCTATATAATGGATGGAGAAAAACAACCGCATAAGTGTGTTTAGAATTGATGACATGTAAACTTTACCACGTGCAAAGGCTACGGCAGTTTGTGCTTCGTATAGTACAGCTTTTAATGTAAAACATTTTACATTTTCTTTTGCGGAAATGTATCATGTTTATAGTAATAACCATTAACTTGTCTCGTAGTAGTAAGGTTTTAATGTCATACTTAGAGAAAACGCACGGCAGGTTTATAATTCCAATCTAACTAAACGGAAATTACATGTCAAATCACCAGAATCAAAGCCTAAAATATACTTGAAATACCTCAATCGTTTAATTTGTGCTACTCAAAAATAAAGTACTTAATTATGATGTTAGTATAAATGATTATTTCAATTTATTTTCACTTCATTTCAGTGGTTGTCTAATTTCACGATTGTCTTTATATTCATTTGTTTTGTTGCATATATTTACAGCAGTTTTAATTCGTTGAAAATATATTTAGCAATATAATTTTGCTAGCGGAAATGTAGTTTTTAATCACCCACATTGATAATCACTGTATTTCATTTGGAAGCGACAGGATATAAACATGCCAAACTGAAATAGAAATTGAGCTGGTTGGCTTTGGCTCAGAAATGTATTCGCCATAAATAGCGTGGAAACATTATCTTAGCTAGAATATTCCAGAACCAAAACATCCAAAAGGATAAAAAGAGATTTGCGGGAGGAGCGAAAGTTATTTATCGTGTTAAACTGAGAGTATAGTCGAAACTAACCTTCAAAATGACGAATACTGGTGCTAGTGAGGATAACGCCAACAAATCAAGTGATGCAGTCCAGGAAGACAACAATAAAGACCCACAAGCGTGGAAAGACAAGGGCAACGAGGCTTTCAAGGAATGTGACTGGAATACGGCCTACAAATGTTACACGAAAGCTATTAAGCTTACGAATGAAAGTTCTCCAGATAAGGCAGTGTATTACAAAAATCGAGCAGCTGTACATCTTAAAAGGAACGAGTTCAAAGAAGCTGCTGAAGACTGCACCGCTTCACTTGAAATTGTACCCAATGATCCGAAAGCACTGTTCCGCAGATGTCAAGCCTTGGAAGAGCTGGAAAGATTCGAAGAAGCGTATCGGGATGCCAGACAAATACACACTGTCGATCCTGGAAATAAGGCAGTCCAACCCCTTTTACAAAGACTGCATCAGATTGTACAGGAACGACTGCGTATCAATGCTCAAACAAATAATAAGGTAGCTCAAATGTTTGGCTATGCGTTTAACATGGAAGAGGACAAGGAGAAACGGGAGACAGCTATGAACAACTTGCTAGTCTTAGCAAGAGAAAAAGCAGGGGCAGAGGTTATGTACAAGGAAGGTGTTGTCCAGAAAATTGGAAAGCTGATAAAAATAGAGAATAATAAGCAATTGTTTTTAGGTGGAGTACGGATTGTAGGTGAGCTGTGCAAAAATAACTTGGAGCGTTCTAAAGGTGTACTTAGGGAACTGGGCATTCCATGGTTTCTCGATATTCTTAACTGCAATGATGAGGAGAGGGTAAATGCTGCACAGTACTGCATACAAACAATCTTGAACAGCTTGAGTGGCATGGAAAGTCTCAAGGGTGAAAGAAAACCAAAGCCAGAACTGTGTACAGAGAACAAAGCGGAGTTGGAAACATTGTTGAGTTGTTTGATTTATAGCACCACCAGCAGGACAATATCAGGCCTTGCAAGGGATGCTATTATGGAGCTTATCACACGCAATGTTCATTATACTGTTCTGGATTGGGCAGAGAGACTAGTGGAGATACGTGGGCTTCAGCGTCTTATGGAGGTTGCCAGTGAATTAGAAGAGTACAAATATGAATCTGCTATGGAGATTACGTCATCTACACGCACCATAGTATCAGTATGTCTTGCTCGTATTTATGAAAATATGTATTATGATAAAGCTCGTGAGCACTTCCTTAGCTGTGTGGATGAATTTATTAAGGAAAAACTTATTTCTCCAGATATTGAATCCAAAGTAAGAGTGGTTGTGGCAATAACAAGTCTCCTGTTGGGACCTCTTGATATTGGTAACACTATTGTAGCAAGGGAAGGCATTTTGGAAATGATATTAGTTATGGCAGGCACAGATGATGAACTGCAACAAAAGGTAGCATGTGAGTGTATAATAGCTGCTGCTTCAAAGAAGGATAAAGTGCAAGGTATTCTCACTCAAGGAGTAGATATTCTTAAAAAGCTCTACCTCTCCAAGAATGATAGCATACGTGTCAGAGCTTTGGTAGGATTATGCAAATTAGGAAGCAGTGGGGGCACAGATGCTTCTATACGTCCATTTGCAGATGGCTCTACAAAAAAGCTGGCAGAAGCATGTAGGAGATTCTTAATAAATCCAGCAAAAGATCGTGACATGAGGCGCTGGGCAGTTGAAGGATTATCATACCTTACTCTAGATGCTGATGTAAAGGAGAAGCTGGTTGATGATAGAGATGCCTTGCGTGCCATGATTGAATTAGCAAAAACAGGAGATCAATCTGTTGTTTATGGATGTGTGACAACATTAGTTAACCTAGCTAATGCTTATGAGAAGCAGGAGATGATACCAGAAATGTTGGAACTTGCAAAATTTGCAAAGCACCACATTCCTCAAGAACATGAACTTGATGATCCAGACTTCATAGCCAAAAGAATAGAGATCTTAGTTAAGGAAGGTGTAACCAGTGCATTAGTTTCTCTTTCCAAAACAGAAAGCCAGAATACTAAAGAACTGATATCAAGAGTGTTTAATGCAATATGTGGTCAAAATGAATTGAGAGGACTGGTTGTACAACAGGGGGGTGCAAAGGTATTGCTTCCAATGGCGCTTGATGGAACTGAGAAAGGTAAGAAGCAAGCTGCCCAAGCCCTTGCTCGCATTGGCATCACAATAAATCCTGAAGTAGCATTCCCAGGCCAGAGAAGCGTGGAAGTTATTCGACCACTTATTAGTCTGCTTTCTTTTGAATGCAATGCACTTGAGAACTTTGAGGCTCTTCTTGCACTATGTAACCTAGCAAGTATGAATGAAACTATCAGGAATAGAATTCTCAAAGAGGGTGGATTATCCAAGATAGAAAACTACATGTATGAAGACCATGAAATGTTGAAGAGGGCAGCAGTGCAGGTGATGACTAATATGGCAGCTTCTCCAGAGGTTGTCAAGATCTATGAGGGGAAGAATGACCGTACCAAACTTCTGGTTCTTCTCTGCAGTGAAGAGGATGAAGAAGTTAGTAAGGCAGCATCTGGGGCTCTTGCCATGCTTACATCTGTAAGCAAAAAAATCTGCAAGAAAGTGTTCCAGCCAGAATCATGGTTGGATGTTCTACATCAGCTGCTAGCGAATCCAGATCCAGAAATTCAACATAGGGGTGTGGTTATCATTCACAATATGATGCGAAGTAGCAAGGAGGTTGCAGAGAAACTTATTGCTACTGATATCATGGAAATTCTAATGGCACTTCACACTATTCATGAGGAGGGAAAAGAAAAGGTTAGGCAGTATGCAGGAGAGGCACTTAAAGCGGCAGAAGAGTGGAAGCTTATAAAGAAACCTGGAGAAGATGAGAACAGTGATGATGATGTGGAGTGAATTGTTGAACTTCTTGTGCTTAATGTGTTTTTTGATTACCAGTGCATTATGTGAGTTACATTTCATAGAGTGAACTGTTGTGCAGTTGAAGGTATTTTGAGGACCAATGTTTTATTTGAAATACATTTTTATATTGAATATTCACATGAGGCAGTATCCAGTATCCTAACTAAAATAACACAATATGAGCCTTAGGAACAAGTTAACACAATGCCATGTAGGTAATCCCAGTGCAATGTTGTTGAATATCAATCATTTGAACTCAATGTCCAAATAATTTATAAAATCTGCAATAAGGGTTTATGTGTGTTTTTAGATTGGTTATATTTGAAAATATATTTATGTTTACATATAACAACTTGTGGTTTGTTTGGAGTTTGCTTCATTCTTGAGATCCTACAGCAAGCAGAGCTCTAGAAAATAGAATGCATCGTACTGAAGACAATTATGATGTGATACATTCACATAACTTCCTCTACCTATACTGCAACAAACAATTCTTAAAAAGTTATTCTTCTACCTGCTTCACGTTAGGCAAGATAAACATTAGCAGATATGACTTTATTGATATTTCCTAATACATTGCCATCAGATTAAGCGGCTACACTTATCACCATTGGGTTTCAGGCTATGCCACGCATCCACTGAGATTGCAGTTTCTTCTGTTGCATAGCATGTGACATGATCTGACACACGCCAGGTGTGTGATAAACAAAGGCAGAAGAGAACATTTCTTGGTGGTTTTCAGTTAAATGTTAGTGCATCATGGTCCATTATATTACAGAACAAATAGTTTTCATTTGTTGCAACTTAATAAAACATGAACCTCTGCATCTATGCTATAGAGCATTTTGGAGATGCTTTCCTGATATTGATCTTCCTAACAGAAGTACAGTTCATAAAATAGTGGAAAATTTTGAGATCAGTTTTAGGCCAGAAAAAAAAAATTGAAAACATCACGTTTTAACAGGGGAAAAAATTGATGTTGATGTGCGGGTAGAACGTTTGCTAAGAAAATATCTTTTAAAATTAGCAATTTTTTTACTTGTGGGGCTGTTTGAAAGACAGTTTCATAAATCTAATCCCAGAACATTACAAGAACTACAAAATAATATATGGGAAGAAATATAAAAAATATCCCAAGAAGAATTGCAACATGTTTTTAAAATCTGTTAAGACGCTGTTTTGGAAAACATTTTCAACATCTTTGAGAAGGTAAGTAATGTAAGGGACATTCAATATTGTAATTTGCAAAATGATAATGGTTCTAGTTGATCTTGTCCATTTATCTTATTCTTTTCTATGCATAAGACAGTACACAGTGGAAAAAATGTTGGGAAGGAAATGGCATATGACTGTGACCCAGGTGCCATTAAAATTGTGGCCATTGAATGCGATTACCCTGTACAGAAAAGTAAATAAAGAAATGCAGCCCGCCTGGGTAGCGTGGTGGTAGCATGTCTGCCTCACTTCAAAAGGTCGTGAGTTCGAATCTCACTTAGGGTGAGTTACCCGGGTAAGGTTTTTTTCGGGGTTTTCCCTTATCCTGAGAAGATGAATGTCGAATAACTTTAAGCTCCATGGACCCCGAGAGCATTTGAGCATCATATCATCAATTACATTCATCGTCCGATATGACCAAACCAGGTTAAAGGACGTTAAATTACAAAAAAAAAAAAAAAGAAATGCAATAGGCTTAAGTGATAGTCAAATATTTTAAGTTTGTCCCTATATTATGACGGAAATTTCATTGTTTTTAAATGAAAATAATGTGTCAGCTTGACGCTTTGTTAGCATCAACGATGAGAGTGGTGGTGCATCCCTTGTGGAGACATCTGGTGGTGGATCTCTGAACTTCCAAAGGTTACTGTATGGCAGAATCAAAATTAATAATGTTCTTTTTCTTCATGATACAGCTTTTTTCCAGCCATCAAATTTTGTGGGTTTATAAGCTGGTTTTAACAGCAGTTTTATATTAGGTGTGCTTTCATGTCCTGATGATCAGAAATGATGGGGAGCTGCTGCTTTTTCTGTTTGTTGTATTTTAGATTCAAATGTTCTTTTAATCTAGTTGGAGTATCTGTTGGTATTTTTATTGATAATCATACTCTAAATAGCTACCAACAATGGCATCCACAATTGTGCATTAGATCGAGAATGCACAAACACAAAAAACTGAACAGAATAGCACACACAACAGCTATACAGAACCACTGTGAACAACCTTAGTTCAGAATATTTGCCAATCTTTCTTGGGCACACAAAAAATTTCTGAACATCTTCAAGAATTATAAAATCACCTTAGCTCCAAAAAACAACTAACATTCAGAAACTGCTATGCAAAAAATTAAAAGATCCTATCCCAGCAAACAAAAATCCAGGAATTTATGAAAATGAATACTTAGAATGTAATCTAGTGTGCATAGGAAGCACAAAAAGATGTCTGGAAACCAGATTAAAAGAACAAATGAACCTAAAATACAAACAGAAAAACCAGCAGTTGCTTATCATTTCTGGTCAGCAGGAAATAAAATCACACCTAATATAAAACTGTTAAAACCAGCTTAAAAACACACAGAATTAGATGCCTAGGAAAAGATATGTCATGAAGTAAAAGAACAATATTATGAATTTTTATTTACCCCATACAGCAATCTTTAGAAGTTCATAGATCCAGATGCCTCCACAAGTGATGCACTATCACCCTCATCATTGATGCTAATGAAGCACCAAACAGGATTCTGTCAGAATTAGGGGATGAACATGGGAACAAGTGTTCCCGAAATGGTCACAGTAAGTAATTAGTGATGTTTTGTGTTACAATAATCGACTGAAATTATTTTCACTTAATATTAATCCCATCACTGTCACAAGCTTCTTTGCAGATTTAAAAAGTTCATTGTGTTTGTTTGCTTGACCAGGAGAGAAGTGAGGAAGGAATTACAAATTCACATTTAAAAAAAAGTAGAAGTATTGCTATTTAAACCAATAACAAGGAATATCTCAGAAATTATTTAATTCTGCAAAAATAAAGATATACAAATACATTGATAAACACATTCAGAATGAGGAAGACTTCAGAGGCTATTCCCAAAAATTCAGGATTTACATTTATTTTGTTTTGAAAATATCTTGGTGCCATTTAAGAGAAAAGCGAAACGTTCGATAATGTTCCACGTGAAAGGTAGTTTGAGTTGAGAGGGTTGTCTAGAAAATCAACGTGCTGCATCTTTGAAAGATGCTGAACCTAAATATCAAGTTTGGTATTTTATTGATTCTCCATTTTTAGATTATCCTTTTAAAGACACAGACAGAAACATTTTTCTAATATGTATTACATTCACATGATTTTCTCTTATCTATCACTTAGTGACTACAAGTTATTAAAATGAAAGCTTAATTTTTTTATCTATTTCAATTTAATCAAGGTACATTTTTGCAGAAATAGCTACATTACATATTTTGTTATAAATTAAAAGGGAACACTGAGTCAAACATTTAATAATTGGTCACCGTATACTATCCTTAAAAATCAATAGTGTTTCCAGGCAGTCACAAAAAACAACTGAAAATTGAGAGGACTTGAATAATGACAAAAGATTTGAACAATTCAAATCATTAATGATGGATATTTCGGAAATGGCTTATGGGACAAAAAAAGTTATTTGGAATAAACTGAGTTTTAAACGTATCTTACTTATTTTATGTGGTGTATTTTTGTCTAGCCCTTAACACACACCAGTTTTATAAGATTTTTAAAAAATTCTTTTAAATCTAATGGACTTCACAGGCTATTCCTAGAAAATTCAAAATTCTATATTTTACTCGTGTAAATCTTTGGAAGATATCTGATTTTTCCTTTTTTAAGCTATGCTATTCAGACACATACATGCACCTTTTCTAAATTTTTTTTTATTCAGCGGTCCTCAAAAGCTATATTTTTGATGAAATTTCTGTATCAAATTTTTGGATGGAATGCACTACCCTCTCTACATATTATGTACTAGTAGAGAAAAGAAAACTCTTAACAGTTATATGTTACTGGACTTTCTCCAACATGAAAAACACCATTACCAAACATTCAAATCAGAAATAGGATGCAAGTTGGAAATAACTTATTAAGCAAATTTTCATTTTCTGTGTTAGTTACAGAACTTGCAGTGTAAAATCTGGCTTATACAATATAGATCTGCAGGCGTATTTAATGTACATAATTCAGTACGGCAGCAAATTAATAATATGCATTAAGCAGCTAGGTAGGTGTAAGATTTTTAAGTTTTATTTAAGCAATTGTCTTCACAGTTATAAAAGGTCTCTTGCAATTGCAGTATGACAGCTCAAGAGTTTGGTAACACATTGTTCTTATACATAAATGAAGAATAAAACTTGTTGGTCTGTGGAAATTACAATCCAGTTTGTTCATAGGAATCAAAGTTGTTTATTTTTTATGAATTGAATTTCTCTAATGTCATCTATAAAAATGTCACAAGTGAGAGAATATATTCACATATTTAAAATTAAAATTCCTAGACTGTCAACTAGTACCTGGCAGTGTCATATATGTGTGGACTATCAAAGCTGTCACCGAAGCATATGTCTAAAGTAAATTAGAAATTATTAAGTAATATTAATAATAGCAATACCAGGCAGTTTTCCTTATGGAAAATTAACTTATTGTGGGGGAATATGTCTCTTTCTCTATACTGTTGAATCAAGGATAGAGTAGAGCTTTGGATGCATGAAGGTGCAGCACTGCACTATAATACAGTCCAAGAGGAGGGAAGCAGAAATCAGCAAGCAAAGACTTTGGAAAAAAAAATTAACACACCACACACGGAAGTCCCAGAAATATATTGTATGGACACAACAGCTAGTTTCCTGTTTGGAATTCTGCATAGCATGTGGAGTTAGAAGCATGAAAGAGTTTGTGCATTTTTAATTGCAGTTATTGTATGATTAATTATTGTTATGGGCCTTAATAGTTATGCATTTTAGTATATATTAGTATACTGTATACAAGTTCAGTCCATTTCTTCAAAGTGGAAACAATATATAATTAAACAATTTTGAACAAACCATTCTCACAGTTGAAATGCTAAGATAAGTTGATGATTGTCAAACAGTGGAGGCCTACACCACCTCTTCTGCACTTGTAGTATGAGCAGAAGGTGAAAAAAATAAGAACCCTTACAAAAAGTATCTTAATCTAAACAATTACAATAAGTATGTGTAGCTGTGTGGTTCATGTAAACTAACTATTGATGGCATTATTGTTGTTTGCAACAGAAAATGCCCTGGAATATAATGGGCTTCACAAATTTAGCATATTTAATCACAGCTCTGGATAAACATAAGATATCAGTAACGCATGTAAAATAACATTTAATGAACAGTCCCTTATATTGTGTGGCTCTGGTAGGTCTAGTGATAGCTCAAGTCATAATTCCAGCATATGCCACTGGTACCTGGAGTTAAAATTCCCAAACTAACATCCCTGTAAGCTGTGTTGAGCAGTTGAAATATATTTTTCTGTGTAAAGAGTAACCTTAGAAATCAATTATGTATTTCAAGCTAACAAGAAAATAGGCAAATAAACTTAAGAGTTTATATCGCTAAAGGGTTATATGCTTGAGTTCAACATAGATTGTAATTTTCAGTATATCAGCAAGCCCAGAAACTAGTTATACCTGACTTTTTAATTTGTTATTTCTTGTAATCATAAAGTTTGCTTCAAAATATTTAATATGAAGGGTCAGTTAAAGAAATGTCAATGTCCACTTTGTGATATTTTTGATTTGACTAGTGCATACCATACCTTTCCCAAGGTTCTACAAACCTATTAATATAGTAAACAATGTATTCCAAGTAAAACAGAATTAAATATATGTAGTATGGGGGAAAAAATTATGTCCTTGTGTTGCTGGGAAGAAATAAACATTTACTATTTCCCTCTCTGGCCAGAAAATTTGCACAAGACCTTAAAGACCAAATTTAAAATTTAGCTTATAAGAATTAGGATATTAGATTAACAATAATACAGTGAAACCTTTCTAAAGTGGTCACCAGTTCTTCCAAAAATGACTATTATTACAGGCGAGGGATAACTTAAGGCTATGAAATGTTCAAAATCAGGATAACGTCTGGTTCATTAGATGCAGCAGGACCTACATCATGTTAAAAGTAACAAACCATATTTATTCATGTACTACACAATAAATGAAATCAAAATATGTAGTAGCAATGTATTTAACATATGCAATATCTATAGCAATAGAGTATTACACATTTAATTCTTTCATTTTTCCTGTAGCATCATTACACTACTGATCAGCAATATTTGAATGTGCAAACTTACACCATCTGTAAACAAAATCATTCATTACTGCATACTTCAACACCCTTCATTCTATTTCTTTTGTTTTCTTCCCATTCTTTTAAAATGTCCTCTTTATTTTTAGAATGTTATTTATTAGCATCTTGCTGTATTTGAAAATGTTCTTACTGTAGAAATTCCTTTTTCACTTCCAAGAATTTCTTTTTCCTTCTTCCAACATTAAAATAACTCTTTCTTTGTCTCACATGACTATGATTAGGTTACAGAAGGGACACCTTGCACCTCAACCCCCAATAAATCTGTTGTGCATACAGCCCTGGGAGGAATGGATGAGGTGAAGAGACTGCAGGAGATGTAGGACAGGCCGAAACAGCCAACAGAGATGCAGAGGGTTGCCACCCCAGCAATCAATCACCTTACCAACCAGCAAAACCACAAAAAAATGTCATGGTCAGAGTGGCTGGCCACCAGGAATTAAACCAAGGATCTTCCAAAGCCAGCCTCATATGTTCCCTCAGAACCATCTCACTCAGTTTATCTTCTTTACACATTGATTGAATGGATTAATAAACAAGAGTGCAATTGCTTCACAAAGGAAAAGCACCCCATTACAATTAATGGTTGTCACAAATCTATTTTCATGCGCCAGATTAGGGAAATTGAAGACCAGCAAAAAACCTGATTAAATGGAAGTGACAACCACAATTTGACTTCATTGGAGAAAAGGGGAGGAATAATCCTGTGTTATTAAACAACTTCTGGCATAGTTTCAGTATGAAAAATAATTTGTAGTATTTACGACTGGCTGCTTTACTTAGGTCATTTTCTGAAAATGTATGTGGCCACTGATGGTGGCATCAAGTACCATTGGAGATATGGCAGGCTTTATGGGAAAATTAACCAACTCCACAGAAAAATACCTTTATTGTGAAGCTGGCCATTTATACAGTTTGTATAATATGGTGACAAAAGGAATAAAACACCATTACTGCAGTCAACAAACCAATGCAAACATTCCCTCTTCCTTACATTTTTTCCAAAATTTAATCAACTATCACTGTCATTTCAGAGACTGAAAAATATTAGTTGAAGATAAGGTTAGAATAGCACAAATCCACTTTCTTACATTATATTATGGTATCATTGGATTCTTCTCGTGTAAAACTATACATTAAGAATGCACAGAAACAAACATTTTAATGGCACTGGTATTCATAACATAACAAGTTTATAATCTAAGCTGTATCAAAAATCACTGACATTTTACAAGGCTTCTGGGCATTCAATATTCAAAACATACAAATTTTATAATGTTGCTATTGATGTTGATCAGTCTATGATGAAAGATTTTAAAATGTTATTTGCAAACATCCAGTTTATCTGACTCAAAAATCAGAGCTGGAAGATCACAGATTTATTAGTGTGACTGTAAGCATAACATGAGGGGGCTTAGTAACCAATTCCTTCAATTTAAAGGGAAGCAACATTGATCATGCTTGATTTAAAAGAGCGTATGAAGGTGAAACTCAACTACTGATGTGTTCCATTCACATAACTTTCTCTAGATGTTCTAAATACAAACTGTTCTTTAAAGCATTATTCTTTTATATATATCATACTAATGGAGATAAACATTAGAAGAATTGGTTCTATTACCTGCTTCACAATAAGTAGAAGGGAAATAAGGGAATGCACCATGTTAAAGTGATAGTCAAATCTTTTAAAAACAGGTCACTATGTAGTTTGCTTTGCATGGTCCTGTTTTGAGAAAAGCTGGGTAGTTTTAAACCGAAACCAATAACAAGGAGTATCTCAAAAACAGTCAACAATACAAGAAAAATGTATATGACATAAATTATGTGTTTTAACGAGATCTACATTTTTTTTATATATTACATTTTTGTCTATCTCTTACGGAAATTCTGCAAAACTCATCCAGAATAAAGAAGTCTTCATAGGCTATTCCCAAAAAATTCAAAATATACATTTTATTTATGATGTAAATATCTTTAATATATAGTATTTTAATCAAAATCGTTACACATTTTTAAGAAAAACAAAAACAAAAGTTTCAAAAACTTTTTCATGTAAAGGATAGTTTGTAGTGGGAGGATTTTTTTTAAAATCTTTGTGCCACATCCTTGGAAGATACTAAACATAAATACCAAGTTTGGTTTTTAACAGTCTTTTTGTTTGTGAGCTATACAAACACACACACTCACACAGATCTTTTTCTGAAAATGACTCTTTTTGGACTCAAGGGATCTCAAAACATATAACTCTGGTGAAATCTCTACATTAACTTTTTGGGTGGAATACAATATCTTACTATGTACATTTAATGTACATATGTGCTAGAGAAAGTAAAAATCAGATGTGTTAACATTCAATTGACTTTATCTATTTTCATTTATTACTTTATCTAGTTAGAGAGTTTATTGCATTCCACCCAAAACTCCAATACCAGGATTTCGTGGAAATACACATTTTAGGGTTCTCTGAAAGAAAAAAAAGAAAGCATTTTTAGGAAAGCGTTAATGTGTATATGTGTGTCTGTGAACGTGATAACTCTAAAACGAAAAGTGGTTAAATACTAAACTCGGTAAATAAGTTTAGCATCTTCTAAGGGTACAATACAAAGAATTTCAAGAAAATCCCCCACCTCAAACTTCCCTTTGCATGGAAAAATTTTCAAAAATTTTGATTTTCTCTAAAATAGCTAATGATTTTCATCAAAATACTGTGTATTAAAATTTATTTATATGACAATGTATATCTTGAATTTTTTGGCAATAGTCCCTGAAGACCTCTCTTCATTTTGAATGACTTTAGCATAACTGGCAAACCATAAGAGATAGACAAAATCTTACTACACTGTAGATTTCATTAAAATTTCAATTTAGGTTATACATACATGAGTGGAGTTAACCATTTCCAAGATATTCCTTATTGTTAGTTTCAATTTTAAAATACTTTTCTCAAACAGGAATTTGTCATTCCTGTTTCTTTTTACTCCTGGCCATGCAAAGAGAACCACATTTCAATTACATAGGACAGCTTTTAAAACATTTGACTGTTGCTTTGGCTTAGTGTATTCCCTTATTTCTCTTCTGTTTATAAGGAATTAAATAATAAGATCATTTCTGCTAATATTTATCTTGATCAGTATGAAGTAAGTTGAAGAATAAGCTTTTGTGTGTGAATGACTGAACTTACTATCATAAATTACAATATAAATATTCGTTACATTTCATAGAATTCTGTTTCCTTAACATTTCTGTTTCATTAAAACATTCATCTAAATTTCCATCCTTGAGGGTTGCTTGTTCCTTTAGACCTTATACGCACTAACAACCTGGTTATTGATGTATAAGAAGCCTGTTTAACTAATACTGGATAGTCCCATTCTCTCCTCTATTTATAAGAAGCCTGTTTAACTAATACTGGATAATCCCATTCTCTCCTCTACTTATTTCAGCTTCTTTGCATTGCCTCACAATTCTATACCATTTCTCACACACCTTTCCTAAATATTTTCTGCACACTATAATATATTCTATTATTTTTAAACATTATTTTTGCTAAATCCTTTATCCATAGTATATGCTATTTATCTAATATCAGTTCCCTTCTACATAGTTCTATCTTCTTGCACTTAAAACACAATGCAGTGCTTCCTCATTTTCCTCACACATTTGACATATGTATATCAATGTCATAATCCCTTCTGAGCCCTCTTGGTTTTACCATGGCTGTTTTTGCCTAAGCATTTCCTTCTCTCTTCGCTTTATCACATTTTTCTCTCTGCCCCAACTTATTTAAATATTTCTGTATAGTTCCAGCAAATGCTTATCTCTTAAGCTATCAAACAAATCTTGTTTTTCAATATCCTCAATATGTGCTTTCATTTCTTTCCAGAAACCTATTCTCATGCCAATGTTCCCATCACTAATGTTTCCCAAAAATAGGCTTTTGTAAGAATAGTTACAGAATGGGTAGAGAAAGTTGTGTGAATGGAACACATCAGAATGTTAGAAAAATGTCTGTGTTTATGCGTCTGTGAGCACGATAACTCAAAAACGAAGTCTGTTAAATACCAAACTATATGATAACTAACCTGACAGAAAGTGGTACACAGTGAAGTGAAATGATAACTTTAGAAATTAGCATTGAGTTGAACTTAACGCTTTTAAAACTTCACTTGTTTTTACTTACATAGTAGTACATATGTTTCACAGAATTTGTCTGCATTCTCAACTACCTTCGACAGCTACATATTTAAATTCTGCATCTTTCAAGGATACTTTCAAGAAAATCCCCCACCCCTAACTACTGTTACATAGAAAAGTTGTGAAATTTTGATTTTCTCAAAAATGTCTAGCGATTTTTTATTAAAATACTATATTTTAAAGATAACTGCATGACAAAATATATATCTTGAATTTTCTGGGAATAGCCTCTCAAGTCCTCATTCTGAATGACTTGCATGACTGGTAAAGTATAAGAGATAGACAAAAACTTACTATAAAAATAATATAAATCTCATTAACCCATTAAAGGTTATCCAATTATGGAGGTGAGGTGTTAAAAAAAAAAATTGAAAAATACTTTGGTCCTTCGGTGCACAAACCTCAGGCCATTATCATCTTAAAATGGTACAAGTTTTTTTTTTTTTTTTTTTTTTTACATAAAATGGCCCATCCATGCCTTCACCACTCCTATGGTGTCTTAGACCACTTGGCCACAAGGCCAGATGTTGTGGTTTATATTATTTAATGGAGCTCATATACTTTTTTTATGTGTGTTTTTGTGTAGTATATATTTCCGAGATATTTCTTGTTATTGGTTTCAATTTTTAAATACTTATCTTTACTCAAACAGGAATTTGTAATTCCTTTTCTTTTGTTTTACTCCTGATCATACTAGCCTTAGGCAAGGTATTCCCTTATTTCCCTTCTAATTAAGAGGAACTTGTTAATTAGAAAATTTGTGCTAATGCCTATCTTGATTAACATTAAATAGAAAAATAAACTTTTAAAAGAATATGTATCAGACTGATAAATTAAATCATGTAAATGGAACACATTTTATTTTACAGATACAATGCCATTGGAGTACTAGCATAGCTAATAAAGTGAAATAGCTGTTTGGAAAATAGTTCAGCAAAATATTTAATAATTTTAATATCCTTCTATTAAGTTTGTCAGCTGAACATTTTATTCAATAGAACTCATCTTCATCACTCTCCATTACAACATCTGGTACTGCTTCATTATAACCTTTTAGCTTGTAAAAAAAAAAAAGGAACAAACTTAACAGAGATGTGAAGTGAAATAGAAGTTAAGAAATTTAATTATTTCAGGGTAAGGTTAAACAACAATGGAAAATGGACAGAGCAAAGGAAAAATGTGCTAGGCAAGTCAGTATATGAACCTGCTTGAAGAAAATGCCAAATATAAGCATTGGCTATAAAGAGTAGGTAAATATGACTAAAGTTGAGCTGAAAATGATGCCTGAGGTAGAAGTTTGGGAATCAGAGAAAGGATGGGAACCCATAGAGCAGATGCAAAATGAATATGGGCATACTGGGAGTAGCTCCTAAAGGATAGCCATACCTGGAAAGAGTGGCAGCAAAAGATTAATAGTAAAATGTATTCTGAAATACCAACATAGGAACAAATCATTGGAAGAAGCAAACAGACAAAAAATGTTTAAGGGTGCAAGAAAATGTAGGATGGAATAACAGACAAAAAATGTGTAAGGGTGCAAGAAAATGTAGGATGAAATAGAAGACAGGAATCTGAATTAAAGGGAATCATAGGAAAGATCTGGCTGGGAGTGTTATCAAATTTACAGAAAACAAGCAGACAAAGCCAAAGGAATAAAGTGAAAGCAAAGAAAGGTGACATACAGAAACAGGAGGTGTATGATATAGCTTAAGAGATAGAGCTCTCTAATACGTTACAGAGAAGAATATGTCAATGTTTGTGATAAAATAGAAAGGGAGGCACAGGAACAATGCTATAAGTGGTTCAAAGCTACAGATAATTGTGTCCACTATGTGGCAAGTCCGAAAGAATCTGCATTGAAGTTTGGAGAAAGAGAATATGGAATAGAAAGTGGGTCAACTTACTACCAGATGTATTTTATTTAAAACTTTTTGGAAACAACAGGAAAGAATTTTTGAAACAGGAATATGGGGAAATTCAGGAAAGAACTAAATAAGAGAAATGAGGATATAAGGAATTAATAGAGGAGGTAAATTAAGTGTGAATCTATGAGAGATACATGAAGGGTCCATTTACAGGGTGTTAGGTGTATATGTTTCTAAGTTTAAGCAGCTGCTTGCTAGAAGAATAGACCAGTTCATGCAAATAAATTGTAAATTCTGATATATGTGGTTGAGAAAGTAAAAATCAGATACAGATGCCATGAGAAATACATGTTTTGAGACCCCCCAAATAAAAAGTATTTTTAGTTAAAGGTACATGTTTGTGTACATGAGTGTTTTTTGTAAATAGAATAATTGACAAATCTGATATGTTTCATTCACATGGCTTTCCCTATCTGCAAACAAACTACTCTTAAAAAGATTATTCTTTTAAGTACATCATGCAAATCGAGATAAACATTAGCAGAAAATATGGTATTATTACTTAATTCTTTGTGAGTAGAAGGGAAATAAGGGGATACACTAGACTGAAGTGATACTCAAATCTTTTAGACTGTGATTGTCATTAGAATTCAATTCTCTTTGCAAGGCCAGAAGTAAAACAAAAAGAGATATGAAATGTATGAGGACTCCCGTTTGGGAAAAGCTAAAGTATTTTCAAACTGAAACCAAGAAACAGAATATTTTGAAAATGGTTGACTCTACAAATAAATTGTACGTGACATAAATTGTGTGTTTTAACAAGAACTACTATTTTGTGCAGTAAATTTTTGTCTATCTCTTACAGTTTACCAGATATGTAAAAGTTAGGCTCTTCTTTCCAACATGTGATGCATGATTTTTTTTCTGAGTCCAACATTACTGAATATCTTTTTGAAGCATGGCTTTAGATTTTTTTTTAGCTAATATTTATTTAAAATCACTTTTTCTGGTTTTGAGATTTTGTTGGGTTTAGGTTACCTTAGAGTAGGTATGTGTAAATGAACTGGATCAAAATAAGGGTTTAAAATGGAGTTTCTGAAAATTGGCTCTTTTTTCCAATGTGAAATGCAGTCTTCCGTTCGTTCCCCAATATCAAGATACCTTTTTAGTGACAAAATAAGAACATTAACATAGTTTTGACAAATTGATGTTCATCCACAATAGGAACCTTCTGCTAATGATTACCTCAATGGGCATGAAGTAGATAAAATAATAGTTTGTTGCTTAATAGGTAAAGAAGGTTGTGTGAATATAATACATGAAATTTTTGGAACAATGTGATAGCTATGTATGTAGGTTTCATATGCTATTCAGAGAATCAAGAGAGCCCTCACACAGAAAACGAATATTACAGTTTACTAAATTTGAAGCCTCAAACATTAACCTTGAAAATTTATATCTCTGAATTTTTGTAATAGTCTTTTTGTTGTAGGTGCAGTCTTCACTTGAGCATAGAAATTGTGTGTAGTGCATCTAATCACTCTTATCAAAATCATTGATTTCAGTGACTGCTTTGGGGATGATGCGCTTCTTTCGCTGAGTACCAAATGAAGTTCCTACCTCACCGTGGTTTAGATTCTCTCCCACAATTTTATGAACTGAACTGAATTTATAAAACATGTAGCAGAAAATAGATCTTTACATTTGACCATTTCCTTCATGTAATCACATACATCAGCAATAATTTTACAGCCTTAAGAGCTTTTTCTTTTAGTTTTGATTATCATATTACTAAATAAGCAGCGCTCTTTAAAAACCTGATAATGCCATACACCCATCCACACAAATTTTTGCAGCCGACTGTATTCTGCATACTTTCAAAATGTAACTTAAGGAAGTAGAGCTGTTTGTTGTCGTAACAAACTATTTCCTGACCTGTTTATTAAAGGTAGGTCAGCTCACTGTACCTTTGCTGAAGGACTTTTGTTCAGAATGAATGAGCAGCTTATAATTAACAAACTTTTGTTTTTGGGTTAAGCTATTCAAGACACATGAACCTTCTTTTTTTTTTAAATCTTTTTATATATGGTAGAAATCTCTATATAAATCTTTTTTGGGTGGACAAAACTTACTATACATAGAAGAGGGTAATGTTGGCCACTTAACATCAGGCAGCCAACCTTTGCAGCTGAAAAGCGCAATGATCTGCATAATGGAGCATATATAGTTGGTGTTGTAGAAAGGAGGGAAGCCAGCACACCCATAGGGTGGTGTGGAAAGTTTGAAATATGCAACTAACAGTGTGGGAAAGCAGGGATGCTGTTGGCAGAACAACGGTAATGGCAGTGCTTCCATATTGAGTGTTCCAGAGGTTTCTCATGACACTCTCCGAAAACTGTCCTCCAGCTTAAACTATCCTATTTCCCTCTAAAACTGAACTTGCATCCTTCTTCCCTCACAAAGTAATATTCATGCTTCTTTCGAATTTCATTCTTTCCTTTTGTCCTACTGTTTTCACCTCTTTCTTTATTTTCTTCTATGTAAAAAAAATTAAGGCTAACAATGACCTAACTAAAGAGCAAGTAGATCTGGTTGGGCTGAGTTATTTTTAATAATAATAATATTTATTTACTAGTAATGCTGCTAGGTTTTCGTTAAAAACAAGCAAAGCAATGGTAAGTTTTTATTTGATAGTAGTTTTGTGTGTTAAATTTCTCCATTTAACCCAAAAAATTACTTGATCAAATTTATTAAGAGCACTGCAATTGCAATGTGACAGTGATATCTTCTTGTTCTGATTAAATCACCTCTAGCTCATGTACCACATAACCTCAAATAACCAACATCCGCAATATGTGGGTTAATTAAAGTGGTATACTATTCGGGCTCCGTCATTTATCTGCATTTTCAGAATCCAAGAAGGGAAAAAATTACAACAAAAATATACTTTATACATGAAACAAATATGTTTTTATTTCCTAATTTTAAACAATGTGATTATGAGAACGATAGTTAATATATAAAAATATACTTGATTTTCAATGTTATCTTGCATCATCCATAAACGGCTGCATTCCCTTAGCATTGAATGGGGAAGAAAAATAGAGCATACTGCTGTCATTTAACAACAAATAACTATGCTACTACTATCATCAAGTGGCTATTAACCAGCTGTGTTCCCTTGGCACTGCCTGCTCATTTTTACAGCAATTTTTCAATTTCTAAAGTGGGTATGAATTTGCGATGCTGCACAGTAAATAGACCCTTAATTGGCAACATTACCTGGAAGAGAAAGTAAAAGAAAGTAGTGCATGCAAAAAGTTAAGTAACTATTAATATTTCTCACCTACTTTTTTGGTTCAAGTTTATCCTATCCTTTAACAACATTGTAATTGGCAAGCTGTACATTAGTTTGACAATTTCAGAAAGCCAAAAATCCTTAAATTTTATATTACATGACTTCCCAGAACTTTAAATTTCATTCTTTATGCAAATTTGTATTAAAGTATTGCTCAGTAATTAAAACATTTTTATTGTTATTCCACTTATTAAAAGAAACAACACTTCTTTTGTTGAAAATGCAAAAAAATTAATGAGGCACAAATTTGCTTGTATTCAGTATTCACACTCACTGATTACTCATAAGTTGACATGACATACTTTATTTTGTAAAAAAAAGAAACAAAGAAGGAAAAAAGATTCAAATGGACTTGTATTCAGTACACACTGTATGACTACTCATCTAAAACTCTTATATTAAAACTTACAAACTGCTACATGAAGATGCAAAAGAAATGTTTGATTGTCAGAAGTTCACTTCTATAGCTAAAGCAATAATGATGTCATTACAGTGTAACCTTCCCAGACAAGATAAATACTGAACCCGATATGCAAGAGGGTAGAGGTGTTGTAGATTCTGCTCTCCTCATGAGCCAGGTCTGGATACATAGGAAGAGAAATTTGGTATAACTTCAATATCCAGTAGTCGGATTATTCACAAGTTTGCTGTGTAAATGTTGCATTTAAAGCAAAATAGGAAATTATGTAAGCAGGAAATATTGGATGAAAAACTCTTCACCTGGCTGACCACCTATGGTAGAAATGGGCCTAATCTTGAACTCATAAGAAGTCTGTTCATTAAGTTAGAATTGAGGCATTTCTGACCACAAGGACGAACTTGACAGATGAATATGTTGTTTTTGTTTAAGCATTTGCCTCAATGGGTAACAGTGAACATCTTTGTAGATGAACATAGTTGAAATCATCTTAATATTCTATACAAAATGGCTAGACAAAGCATTGGGTTTTAGTTGGAACAACAGTACGGACCAGAAGGGCAAACTTGACAGAGACCTTGATTCCCCCATTCTAAACCTGCTTCCCTCGCTTCGTTCAACTACCTCTCTTGTAACCCCTACCTGCTGGTTTGCATTGTGACTAGTGTATATTCAATATTCATTCTACCAATGGTGTTTATTTTGTTTGTTAGAATTTTGTGTTCAATGTTGATTATTTATTGCAAATCTGCTGCACATAGCATAATGGTAAATGTTGCAGGAGGAGAAGAGGTAGGTGGTTATTCCTGTAAACATCACTCAAATGAAGATACTTGGAAGAAAACTTTGACAAAACTACACTGTAATGAAGGCCAAGAGTACATTTCCCACGCCTCAGGTTATGTTATGGCTGCCTGACAGTGTGGTGATCCTTGTTCTTGTGGCTGCTTTGAAAAGGTTGGTATGAATAATATAATATCTGTTTTCAATAAATGTTGGGTCATTGGAAACTAAGACTACAAAATGCTTACTTCTCCAAACTAGAGAATAATAGGTATTCAGAGAAGGGGGTAGACTTAGCCTAACTTTGAGGAGGATCCAGTACAAGATTATTATAGATTCTAATATCTTTCAAGTCTGCCACTCTGCATTTTAGAGAAATGTGTCCATGATGTGTTGGATAAAATTACAGAAACTGGCAGTGTTGAGACTGACAAAAGAGGAAAGCACTCCCCTGTCAGGAAAATTGCCCCTGACCAACAATTGAGAGCTCATGAGCAAATAAAGTCTTCCCAACAGTTACAAGCCATTACAGCAGGGCCAAGGGTCCTTGCAGACAATATCTTCCCATTGGTCTCAACATTAACTCTCTTTATGGTCTCTATTGCACATGACTGTAACAAAAATACCCTGTGAGTGAGTCGCTTACTAACATTATTATTGTGATCATTTCAATACATACAATATTGGATTCCAACCACCTGTCAACAACACATGCATTTCTGTGATAAAATATATGCATTAAAAATTTGAAGATGAAGAGTAATAAAGATGTTAATGCTGAGGAAATGAACAAACTGGAAAGGAGTAAAGAGGCATATTTAAATAGTGCTAAAATTGCTCATATATTAATAAAGGAGTTGACAAAGAATAAGGATGGCACAGTGAGGCTCTCGCCTTTGACCTGCAACAGTCACTTCCAACCCTTAAGCTCTCAAGCTGCATAATTTTATAAACGAAAACTTTGGGTCTATAACTTCTGTGTACGTGAAATAAAAACAGGATGATCCACTATGTACATTTGGGGCAGAACGTTGTGAAATTGCTAGCTGTTTGATGCATTATCTCTTAAATGTTGACCCTAATATCAAGATTGTCTGCCTTTTTAGTGACAAAATAAGAATATTAATTTGGTTTTGACAGTTTGATGTTCATCCACAATAGGATCAAACATTACTTCATGACATTCCTACCTGACATGCGACTGAGTGTTTGGCACTATGAAGTGTTTTCAAAAGATCATTATACACAGTTCATAAAGAAAGCTGCAAAAGGTCACCATTTGAGGTAATAGACATTACCCAAAATATGATTACACATGTTACATCATTACAGAAGATAACATAAACTACATTGATTGGCACAAAATTTAATGATAACAAAGAAGGATTTCACATACACCCAACATACAACCTAAATGTCAAAACTCTATTAAACTCCAAAAGGGAAAGTGACAATGCTCTGATCTGGAGAAGTTCAGCCTAAATTCTGAGGAATTAAAGAGGATGTAAGATGCTCTTCAAACTCTGTACCTCCTGGCTTAACTGAATGATATCAGAGATTTGCTACCTCACATATCCATGCCATGGAACCAATATTTTCGCCAGATACTTCAAGCGCAATCAAACAGCTCAACTTTCCCAAATGATATGGAATCTGATGAAGGAGATATCTTTGTTAAGTATGACAAATGAGTTTGAATGTACACATTTCTTTGTATTAACACTAATATTATGATTCTATTCATATAGTGTGTTGATTGTAATAAATGAATAATGTAATATAAGCTTTGTTTTATTACCATCTATACTTTTAGATAAAATCACAAAGGAAGACTAATATGTTGAGGTTACCCTTGGTAGAAAATTCAAATGACATTTTGTGTGAAACGTGCAGTTGTTGAGTTTGCCCTTCTGGTCGGGAACACCTCAAATGTACTGTTTGTTTTCATCATTAATTTTGTCCTTGAAGCTGTATTTTGTTTACTATTGATGTAAGAGCTCGTGTATTTGATATACACCTTGTCTGTTCATTTTTTTTTTTTATTTTGTCTATGACATCTCAATTCCTTGTATGCATTCACCTTATGGATTAAATGCATGATTTGGTTCATATCCATAACATAATTATAGTTACATAAAATGTATTACAAGTAACGTATCTAAAGTACCATAATTGTTTGTTTTTTTTGAAAGGGGTTTCTTGGCTGAATCTATTCCAACATGATGAAGCAGATTTCATTTGGTCCCATCATGCTAATATTGAGGGGCACTGAGAGGTATTTGACAGTTCGTTTTTCTAGAATTATCTGGGATTATTTCTTTATGCACTTGTATCAATTCCTTTTGCCTTAGAATAACATGATTCAATGTCCATTATTATAGATAATATAAATTGCAACATGAAAAAAAATTGATGTGTTCCATTCTCATGACTTTCTCTACAACAAATTATTGTTAAAAAGCTTAAGCTTCTATTTACTTCATCTAATTGAGAACAAAGTAGCAGAAATATGTCTTATTACTTGTTGCCTTGTAAGCAGAAGCAAAATAAGGGAGTACTATAAGTTAAAGTTATAGTCAAAAGCTGGTTGCTATGTGACTGAAGTTCCTTTGTATAAACAGGAGTTGACAAATTCCTGTACAACAAAAGTATGTTTTTCAAAGTTGAAACCAAAAACAAGGAATATCTCAAAAACGATCCACTCCATGAAAAAATGTATATAACATAAATTGTGTGTTTTAACGTGCTCTACATTTTTTGTGTGGTTAGTTTTTGTCCATCTCTTACAGTTTAGCAGTTATTTAAAGTTCTGTAAAATTCATCCAGAATAAAGTTATCTTTAGAGGCTATTCCCAGAAAATTCAAGATATTCATTTTATTTGGCATGTAAATATCTTAAATGTAAGAGATTGTAATCAAAATCGTTAGCCTTTTTTGAGAAAATCAAAATTTTCAAAAAAAGTTCCATGAAAATGGTGGTTGGGTATGGGGGATTTTTTTTTTTAAATCTTTGTGTCGCATACTTGGAAGATACCAAACTTAAATACCAAGTTTGGTATTTAATGGGCTTTTCGTTTTGGAGCTATGCATGTAACTTTTTCTGAAAAAGCTTTTTTTGGATTCAGGGGGACCCAAAACATGTATTTCTGGTGAAATCTATAAAATTTTTGGGTGGAAACAATACCTTCTCTATACACTATGTACATAATACGTGTAGAAAGTAATAAGACTGTAGAAAGATTTTTCACATATCTACTACACAAAGATGATGCACGAAGTAAAATATCTCAGGCAGGCTTTGCTCCACCCTTGGATGCTGTGTATTGCAAATGACCTGTCGATTAGTTACTGAAAGTATTTAGCCTGAAGTATGGCTGTGCTTCACATTTTATGCTGAAAAGGATAGGTGTCAGGTAAGACTGGTAATAAATGAGAGACTGAGAATGACTTAAAGCATGAATCAGTCACCACTTTCAACCTAAACTATACTTTCCTAGCATTTTTCTGGATCTTTCTTGTTTGCATTCTTCCACATATTCACAACACAAACTGTTTTACAAATTCTGTTGAATTCTTAAATGTGCAACACCATCACCTATCTATGGAGATGTTAAATAGAGTGACAGGTGCACCCCTTATATCTTTGACATCTTTCAAATTTAATTTTTTTTAATATTAAATGTGTATGTGGTACAGAGTGGGATGGGTCAGGAAGTCTTCTATGGCCTGCATTCTGGAGATTGCAGGTGTGATATCCATGGCTGACCTACTTAACCCATGGGCTTATTCAGGGGTAACCACAGGTTGCCAGACAAATATTAGGTAGGTTTCTTTCATACCCCAAATTTCTTGTACCTCCATTGTCATTTCGTTCATTCAGTCTCTTTCAGGGTTGAAAGTGAAATAAATATTCTTTTTACCTACCAGGGAAGTGGCAGACAAAGCATTAGTTAATTGCAGGAAAGGTATAGCTAGAAAGCATCCAGTGAAGGAGATTGTTGGTCGCAATCAAGACCATTGCTAGCTTGAGTCATCAGGTTTTATTCATACTAAAGTGAGATGCATCTCTGCTTCATACCACCCATTGAGTACAGATATACCAAATAAAAGAGGATGTGAAGAGAAAACCTGATGTAGTTAGGACATGTTTTCAACATCTGGCAACCCCATGCCGACTATTTTTAATGTCATATGTGGCAAAAGGACATATATTCAAAATTTAAAATTATATGATTTGTAAAGAGAATGAGATATTACAATCATGCTATGTTTAACCCTTCAAAGATAATATAATTCAAGCCTAGTCTTCATTCAGTAGGTTTCACCCAATTTTAGAAACACAGCAGAACAAAGCCACAACATTAAGACATGAAGTACACTATACACCTTGACACTGTGGCCTCAATGCCAAGGTTTCATTCTGATTGTAGATCCCAGATTTCATGCACATCCACAGGCACCAAGTTTTGTTTCATTATTCAGCTAGTTTGGGATAAATTAGACATGTTAACCATAATGCTGAGGGCCTCAAAGAAACTTTCTTTGATTGACAACACTGCAAAAAGAATGGCAGACTAGCTCTCTCTTCTTTCCCTTGGCCCTCGCTTCCCTGTAAAACCAGTGCCCAAGAAAAGGGGAGCACATATTACAGAATTTTCAAAAAATTAATGCTACATATTTACCCTTTTACTGCTGACAATGTAATGTTAGTTGCAGCTGTCATGTGATTTCAGTTTGATTTCTTCTTCCTTCAAGACAACATTAATTTTCTTAGGGGTAAACCTCTGTGTTGAATGATCGTGTTTATTGATTTGGACCAAATTTTATTCTTAATACAATTTTGAATGTCACAATTTTGTTAATCAAGTAGACGAGTTTGTATGGTTTCATACAACTCCTTCTTGTGTCATAGGTTTATCAACATGCCAGCCAGCTATTACTTAATTCTTACTGAATTACACTTCTGCAATTGCATAAGAAACAAAACATATACTCTGCAATGTGTAGCGAATTGTTGACAAATTTAAACAGGTCAAAAATGTCCTGTTATTTATGGATGCTCTTTAACTGCTATGGTTCTCAGCGTCCCATTCTAAATTGGGCGTGAAGTTATTAATTTTGCTCAGAGGCCTCTCAATCAGGCTTGAGGTTCTTTTACGTGCCATAAATCTAAGACACAGGACCAACGGCTTTACTTCCCTTCCGAAGGAAGCCATGCTAAGGATTTTTACGCCCGAAAAAATCCATCGTCCTCCGCCGGGTTTAAACAGGTCAAGTAATATATGCATGTACTTTCAAATTGGTAAAAAATATCTTACATGGGCCACATCATATATCTGCTGGATGAGCAAAGTATGCAGCAGTAAAAAGGTTAATATTTTGTAATTTGTTAATTATAGTTGGTTTGAACAGCTGTTAATCAAAAATTTTAAATATGCAAAGAGCGTCCAACAAACTTGTATTTTTTTTTTCTTTCTTTCTTTCTTAAAAAAAGGTTTACAGATATATTTCATGGCTTTAATAAATTAAAGAGAACAAAACAGCAACAAACTCTTTATGTTTCATTATCATCTAGACATGTACAGGTTAGGCATTACATTAAATATATACGTATAAACTTGGTATTTATTTTCATAATTTACAATCCAACTGTTCCATTTCACCTTTAGCTCACGCACTTTTGTGTTATCACAATATTACATCTTTGAAATACTACAAGTATGTTTCTATAATCAGCACAAATGCAATAGTTAAATTATCTACATATCCTTGTAATTTGGTGCTGGAGACTTGGCTTGTGAGTAGTCTATATTCGGTGAATAGAACTGTAACAAAAGAAATATTCACATCAAAATAATGGCCAGAAATGCTTATAGGAAACTGGTCATGAGGAATCTCACAAACTAAAAATATAGCAGCAACAAATTACAAAGTTCCATGGCTGCCATAATGGTTTAATGCTGTTAAAGAAATGACAATTGATACCAAGTAATATTAATGGTGACTGTGTCTTGACTACATTCCATAATTAAACAATATTCACCCATTTTAAATAAAAAAAAGTGTTGTCTTTATCAGCAAAATAGTTAGAACAATTCTAAACATACAAGGGTCAGCCAATAACTAATGCCTCCTATTTTTTTTCTCCTTAACTAAGTTAGCGATGTGAACCATTTGAATTTGGCGCAATTCCTCAAACCTTCTCTAATCCACTGTAGTAGCAACTTGCTAAGTCAACAGGTGGCAGCACTGGTACCTTTTGCGAAATGGCTGACATTGATGTGCATATTATACAGCATTCCGTAATTGAATTCTTGCATGCAGAAGGTGAAATGCCTATTGGCATTTATGAAAGGATGAAAAATGTGTATGGTGATGCAACAATGGATGTCAGCACTGTTAGAAGATGGGTCCGTCGCTGTAATGAAGCAGAAGGCAAACACCATTGGCTGATGAAAATCGGAGCGGTAGACCACTGACTGCAGTGACTCCACACAACATTGAGCGAGTGGATGAAATCATTCATACTGACCACCGGGTAACAATGGATGAATTGTGTTGCATTACGTCTCTCAGTAAATGCAGTGTGATGACGATTATTCAACAACTGGGGTAATCAAAAGTTTGTTCACAGTGAGTACCAGGAATGTTAACCGATGAGAACAGACAAGAAAAAACAATAGCCGCCGAACTCTTGCTGCGCTTTAATTTGGAAGGAGAGGAGTTTCTGAGAACATTGTGACTGGAGACAAAACATGGGATCATTTTTCTGAACCTGAATCAAAAAGAGTCAATGGAATGGCATTGCACAACCTCACCAAAGAAGAAAAAATTTAAAGTGTGCGATTTGCAGAGAAAGTGATGGCGACAGTGTTCTCGAATACACAGGGTATGATTCTGGTTGAATTTTTGGGACAGGGATGCACAATAAATTCTGCCCAATATGTCAGCACCCTCAAAAAATAAAGCATGTCTTCGACAAGTTCACTCACCAAAAATCATGGCAGATGTTCTTTTGTATGACAATGCAAAACCACACACCAGTCATCACACCACTGAAGCGATTGTGAAAATTAGAGGGGAAGTTTTGCCTCATCCCCCATACATTCCTGACCTAGCACCATCAGACTACCATCTGTTTGGACCGCTAAAGGAAGCTCATCATGGGATTCACTTTGAAGATGCAGAGGCTGTGAAAACATCTGTGCGTCAATGGCTTCGGAAACAAGACCATGCATTTTAGCACACTGGAATACATGGCCTTGTTAAAAGGTGGACCAAAACTGTGGAAAGGACGGGGATTAGTGACAATTTAATCCTCAATGTTGTGACTTTCATGCTGTGTAATCAAAGTTTAATTTTCTTACAAATTATAAGAGAGGAAAAAAAAAAGGAGGCATTAGTTATTGACAGACCTTCATATATTTGGCTTCTGGATGACTCACTTCAAAGGAACAAATAAAGAGGATATTTTTAAACTGCTTGGAAAGAGATCAATACCAAAGTAAAATAGGGGAGGTGGGCATAAACCAGTGCTTTTCACCATTTATATGAATAAAATAATAAAAGAAGGGAGATATCAAGAGAAATCTCAAATCAATGCTACTCCTTTTGAGATGATTTGGCTCTTTCTGATTAATTTATAATTTACAAAAAAAATAGCCATCACATTTAACATGGAAATATTAATTGATAAAATTAAAGTTATGACAAAATATCTGATGTGATCCATTCACATGACTTTCTCTACATCTTGCAAGAAATTGTTAAAAAGTTTCCACTTCTATCTACATCATGCTAATCAAGAAAAAATTAGCAGAAATAGTCGTATAGCTTATTTCCTTGGAAGTAGAAGCGAAATAAGGAAGCACCATAGGTTAAAGTGATAATCAAAAGCTGGTTGCTATTTGACTGAAGTTCCTTTGTATGGACAGGAGTAGACAAATTCCTGTATGAGAAAAAAATGTGTGCTTTAACATGCTCTACATTTTTTGTGTGATAAGTTTTTGTCCAACTCTTACAGTTTAGCAATTATGCAAAATTTCGTAAAATTCATTAAGAATAAAATAGTCTTCAGAGGTTCTTCCCAGAAAATTCAAGATATACATTTTATTTGTCAGGTAAATATCTTCAGTACACAATATTTCAATCAAAATCATTAGAGCCATTTTTAAGAAAATCAACATTTTTGAAAAAAATTCCATGTAAAGGAAAATCATTAGAGCCATTTTTAAGAAAATCAACATTTTTGAAAAAAATTCCATGTAAAGGGTAGTTTGAGGTGGGGGATTTTTCTCAAAATATTTGTGTCGCATCCCTGGAAGATACTTAACTTCAATACAAAGTTTGGTATTTTACCAACCTTTTGTTTTTGAGTTATAGTGTTCGCAGACACACGGACACACACACATACCTTTTTCTGAAAATGCTTTTTTTTGATAAAAGGGAGCTTAAAACATTTTCGGTGAAATGTCGGTATCAAATTTTTGGGTGGAGTGCAATACCTTCTCTATACACTATGTACATAGTACATGTAGAGAAAGTAAAAATGGAAATGGAAGTTTTATTTATAGACGCTCTTTAACTATTGTGATTCTCAGCATCCCATTCTACGTTGGAAGTAAAAGCCAGCTTAATATTGCTCAGAGACCTCTTTATTAGATTGAGGTTCTTTTACGTGCCATAAATCTATGACACAGGACCAACAGCTTTACTTCCAAATGATTCTTTCAGGTTAAGGATTTTTACACCCAAAAAATCCATTGTCCTTTACTGGGTTTGAACCTGCAACCTTGGTATATGAAGCTAGTATGGTACACAAAATTGTGGCATTTCATGGGAAAGAATGCACACAAAGTCCTGTCTCCAGGATTAAATTTTGAATTTAAATATCTTGGATAATCTTTCTATTTGGGAAGAAAAAGACATCCCTGAAACAATTAATAGATATAATAAAAGATTGGGAATTATTAATAAAATTATGAAGCCATCCTTTGTACAAAAGCATACTAGAGTATTTTATATTTATACAACACTTTAGCTGGACTAAGTGTGAAACATGGACGCTAAAAAAGCTACATTAAATCATAACAGCTTGCAAAATGAGATTTATGAAAAACAAACAGCAGGAGACACCAGGGAACACAAAAGGAATGTTAACACCTTAGATGAACTAAAACTATGCTAGTGTTAAAATATATCAAACAATACAAACTAAATTGGAAACACCATCTTGAAAGAATGAGTTAAGATCAGATCCCCAATGCTGTTTGGAAGTAAAGATCTTTGGGCTGTCCTGTGAAACACTGGAAAGAAAATTTTCTGTAAGATCATAACAGGCCCAATATTTGGAAGGATGATGTTTTTAAAACTTCATTCCAGCTAGAGATACATACATTTTATAGTCATAAATAAAATCTTGAGGCGCATGCTCCAGCTACAAAGCTGGATATGGTAGCTTTAATTTTTGGGGCACTACAGAAGTATTCAGCATTTGTAATGTGTTACAGTCAAGTTTTCCACTTGACTCCAATATCATTTTCCCCTTTGTTCCATTCAATAAAGAAAAATCAATTCCACACATTTTGAAAGAAAAAAATAAATGTTATCATGAAAATAGCTTTTATATACATTAACATGAATTTTCAACTATTTCCAGAAAATGATTTAAAGAGAAGGAAAAACATAGGTGTACACTTGGATTTCAATTTAGCTCTTTCAGTAATAAATTAATAGTTTAAGCTTCAATTGAACCCTGTTCCACTAATCATAATATCTTGCCTAGTACATGTTCTATGAACAGTTGTCCACAGCCTCAGCTAAAGTTGACTATTGATCAACTTCCAAGAACCGATAATCACTTGCTGAGGATGTGGACAACTATTCATGTAGCATGTACTAGGTACATGGAATGTAGATTTGAATAAAAATTAAATTAACAAATTATTAATCATGAAAGAAACAAATTTCACTGTCAAATTCTGTGCACAAGTATAGTATTAAAAATAAGCTTTTCTCCACTTTTATTTGAAACTATTGATAATGAATAATTAAAATTGAAATCTTTGGAATAAAACAAGTTCCAGCATTCTTGGTTACACCATATGGCAATACTTAATCAAGAAAGTGATTCAAAATATCGTATTTTAAACTAGGTATTTGAAATGGCAAAGCTGCTTAACTTGTCATCTAAAAATGTTAACGGTGAGGAAACTGAAATAAATATAAGAGAAGAAGTGAGCATTTGGACAGTGTATAATACTCCTAACATTCCCTTCCAAGACAGTTTCTTTTATAAAAATTCATTGTGGGATGTCAACAAAGGAATCCATTCCTGTTATTGCACATGTGCAGAAAAATGACCCACCCAACCACAGAAGTGAACATATTTGAATGAATTTTGTAAACACACTAAGCTACACATTATAATGTAATTGGCCTAAATTTCAAAACTATAGGATCCTGTCATTTTAGTGCAGCTCACCTCACACTCATTTCCAATTTCAATTTGACAATGTTTTTCACTCAATGTTGGTACTTCTTCAGTTGTGAATGCATGAACGAGAGTCACAAAGTGTCCCCTGCTGATGGAAGCCCTAATCAGGATGACAAATATAGCAGCATTTTTTGAAAATTAAACTTTTAATAAAGTTTGCTAAATCTCATTATGGGAATTAAAATACTGTGATGAAGGTTTCATATTAGGAAAATGCATTCAATGAGGATATATTTTACTGTAACTTTTGTATTTTTATTGGGAATAATACATTAAAACTGACAGGTGCTAAAAAGCAGAAACTCTTTAACTTTGGCCTGCCTTGCATGTTCTACAGCAGCAAAAAGCAAAACATAATCCTTGTAATATGGTGATCTATACTATTCAAAGCTTTAATTTTTTTTTTTCACAATTAATAGTTATTCTGGAAAGAATATGAAGTATAAAGCACTTAAGTCACAACAATCATCTATTAAAAAGATCTCTTGTTTGCTTATAGAGGGGCCTATCATGCTTCACAACGTGAAATTAAATTTTATGCTAAAACTGCTAGACGCTATATAGAGATCTCTTTCCATTTATTTGTTTCCAGTACTATCATCAGGTGCATTATTTGCTTCATATGGGAAGGAACAGCTGTACCAAGAATAACAAGTTAAAAACATAACATTGAGTATTAACAGTTACATGCTACCTTTTTGTTTTGCTTTCTGTATTAGTTAACAGACATCAGAAATGCTTTAACATGTATTCCAATTCAAAATACACTTCATGTGTGTGTGTGCGTGCTTTAAACAAAATCATGTAGTGATTAGCTAAGGAAAGAATTTCATTGGAAAACATGTCAGCTTTAAGGCATGACTCTTACAAAACACCCAAGGTTGGAGATTCATTGGTAGTACAATAGATGCTGAAGTCTTTCCAAATATTGTAAATTATTTAAATGTGATTTCCCTTGGATAGCAAGAAAACAATATATAATTTTACAGCATCCACTCAATTTTAAAAGCTGAATTTAGATGCCTTACTCACAAAAAGTATTAGTAAACGTGTACTATGTGAGTCCAATTTTTGTAAGCTTCCCGTTTTGATGTGCTGCAAGTTGGGAATGTTGGAAAAAGGGAGTACTGGTGGCAGCAGGCACATGATTATTGAATAAGTGGAGGAGAAACAGTCGGAGAGACTCCACTGTAACATGGCAGTCACATTTACTATTCATGAATTCAAAAGTATTTATTTCACATTCATTCCCATGTGAATTAAACACATTTTAATTTATTAATTTTAAAGGATTGGGGTAACCAAAAGGTATTTTTACATGAGGATGCAAGTTAAATGAGATCTTTCAATAATTATCTTTTGCAGGCACAATGGTACTAAATAATTGTATATAATTTTGCATTTAACTTATGCAAACCAACTTTGATGACTACCTTAAAAATTACCTTGAATACATTTCGGTGTGACTTCTAAACTACAACAAGATACCAATTCGCGCACAAATAGAAACATTGGCAATTAGGTGAAAAATCATTAACTGATTTGACGTAATGTATGGAAAGTTACTTGCTCTATAATATTACCTTATACTGCTTATCTTTGTATTCTTGCCAAGGTTCAGGATTTGTTTTTCTATTCCAAGTTACCTCAGGGTTACGGGTAGCTAATCTTAATAAGTACAAGCCTGCTCCCAGCCCTCCAACTGCCACACAAGCTGCCAGAGGAATAAGCTAAAACAAATATTACAATTAGGTTCAAGTGAGCTTTTCGAGTCATACGATACAGATACAAAATTGGCGATATGAGAATTTGTATCAGAATGTTATTAAGCTTTACTCACTGAGGGATGTCGTCTCATATCCGATATAAGCTTCATCATGGTAATAAATTTATCAGCCTTTACAAAAAAATTATTGCTATTTTTTGTTCTTTAACAGTGCAGACTCACAGACAAGTTATGTTGCAGCCGCTGCAGATTCGACCTTATCCAGGAGGAAGTAAACCATCACTATTCATGTCGCAAGTATAATCACAATCCAAAATAAGATCCTTTAATGAAATGTCATAGTAACAACAGTTTATAAAATTGAATCACATTATTTTTAAATATAAAGGTTGATTAAAATTAATGTTTATAAAACAATATGTTATCACTTAGTTATGACAGGTAAATATTCCATGGAGGAAGGTTAGAATCTATTTCTTCTATGTTGATATTAATGTTATTGTTGTTGTTGCTACAGATGTTTTAAACGTCTTCAATTAGTGACTGATTGATATGACATCTTTTAAACTAAGAACGTGGATATGGAAAATTGAAATTTAAATGTACATGTTATATATTTTACATACTTTAATATAGTTTTGACCACTTTAACTAGTTCGCATTTAATAAGATTATTAATTTTGAAAAGACCAGAAAGACATATATCGTCTATTGGGGTTTTTTAATCTTTTAAAAAGGTTGTCTTGATCAAACAACAGACTAAAGGTTCATGTGTGTTTGAAACATAACAAATCTGTAGCTATGGAGAAGTATGCTGATCTTTTTTGTAATCAATGTAACTGCATATTTGTATGAATAAACGATCAATTACAGCGTTAAAGTTTATTTCAACTTTCTCATACTACAATAATTATAGCCAACCAATTAGTTCAATTAGTGCTATTTTATTTATTTATTTATTTATTTTTCACACAAGGCACGTGTAGGTAGGACAGGAGTTGAATGGGTAGAGTCAGGCTGAAAATTTCAATGCTATAGACAGTATTTGAAACTCGGATCACCCGAGGGTGCGCTACTACTGAACTAACGTAGCAACATACCGGCACGGTATTAAATTTCTTAACTGACTCGCATGTTTCCCTGTGATCTCAAATAATTTTGAGATTACAGCCCTCAATGGTAACTTACAATGTCGTAAGTACTTGAAGTCCCAATATTTATATTATAGACAACTATTATGGCCAACCATTATTTTAATTTTCTTTTCACCACAGAAACAGCGTGTAAGACAGGACTGGATAGGTAGAGTCAGTCTGAAAAATTCAATCCCAGAGCCCAAGTTTGGATCACGGATCTCTCGGTCTCTAGCTGGTAGCTCTACCGCTGAGCTACTATTGTTACATATCGGGACGAAATTAAATTTCCCAATTTACTTGCATGTTTCTCGACAAACCACAAGGTTATCTCAAATTATTTTGAGATAACATAATCCAATTGCTACTTACAATGTCGTAAGTACTTCTCAGATTCATAAAAGCCCGCAGTCGACCATGTAGTTTTGTAAAATACTTCGCTACGCCGAGGCATATTACGCCATAACAACTGAAATAAGTCGTTGGAGAAAGAAACTACATATTGTTGCAACAGATGGAAGGATTACCACCACAGTTAGTTTAAATTGTGGAAACTAAAATTTACAATACTTTAGCCACCGCAACAAGCAGAGAAAGATGCGAGCCAGTCAAATAGTACGTCCAAGCACCAGCAAGACCATCTTCGAACTTCAAAACGCTCTTCCGTTTGCGCGGGGAAATTGAACACATCACACAGTAAATCAACGTTAATAATTCACACCACGTAATCACTTTAACAGCCACCACTAAATATTCAACCACTAATCGTCACCCATAAGATTTTGTATCCGGTAACAAGTCTTGTTGCATAGCTATTCTTTAAGAGCAGACTTGTATTTTTTTTTTTTTTTTTTTCTTTTTTTTTTTTTAATTTTCCCCGAAGATAGTAATTTTAAGACATTCGGAAGGGCATTGAATATTCTGACATATCCATAACATAGATAACAAGTTACGCTAGCACTGGGTTTGTGCAAATCTATTCTTAGTCTAGCTTTATATAATGCCTATATATTTGCATATTTTAAAAAACATTCTTTATTTTTACATGGAAACACATAAGCAAGAGAATGTTTTCAGATGGAAGTGTCAAAATGTACAGCCTTTGAAAAATACCCTTAAATTAGCTGTATTGTTTATCCATGCATGGCTCTAATGGTCCTCTTTTGTATTATAAATACTCGCTTACTCTCAACCGAATTTCCGTGGAATATAATACTTTCATTAGTGAACAAAAATAAGCATAATATGACAGCTTTAATGAATGGACTAGGTAAAATTAGTTCAATGACCAACGTGCAAATATTCCGATATTAACTTAAGTATAATGCTATCTAAATTAGATTTCCAATCGATCTAGACACATAAGATTAAATATGCGAGGTTTTGTCCAGTATAACTTTATCAGTGTCTATCTGCAGAGCAAGATTTTTAATTCTATGTTCGAAATTTCAAGAACTTAGTTTTGTCAATGTTTAAAGAGAGTTTATTGGTCACAAATCAATTGTCTATAGTGCTGAATCATTATTCAATTTTGATGTAAAATCTTGTAAGTTATGTTTGTCTCTATTATACTGGTATCATCAGCAAACAAGATAGTTGCGATACTTTTCATTGCTAAGGAGAAGTCCTTGATGTAAATCAAGAGGAGCTACGTTCCAAGAATTGATCTTTGGGGAACCACATGCTTAGGTGTGTGTTTTACAATATAGCGCCGTCAAGGTACCAGCAATCATTAATGCACACTCTCTCTGCAATTAATCTAACTCCATTGGAAGGAACTTAAACAATGAAAAGAGCATAACAAAAAAGGTAAATTAAAGCGCTTATTATGCAATCTTACTTTATTTGTGCATCAAGTAAATGTTGTGTTGTGTATTCTATAAGAAGGTATATTATTATTATTATTATTATTATTATTATTATTATTATTATTATTATTATTATTAAAGTAGGACTATGAGGAACATACTTTCAAAGTGAAATATCACCATATCTAAAGAACAATGAATTTTATTGGTTCATTCAAAATTGTTAGGAAGGTTACTTTTGGTTAAAACTGAAACATTGGCCTTCATTGCTTCAACAAATTCTATTTTACTTTCTCTGCTCTGGTCCGAATGAACGGTAGGCAGAAGAAGTGTTACATTCGAATAAAATTCGATGTTAACATTTTAGCGGATATATATTTTTGGAGTCCACCTGAATAAAAAGATATTTTGTGGGGGAGGGGCTGATTGTGTGTGTCGCGCGTGTGTTAACCGCATAACTCAAAAACTAAAAAGTGCAGAAATATAAGCATGTAGAGAGGAAATTTTCAGATACATTATCCCAACCAAAACTACCGTTTACAGGTAAACGTTTTGAAAGTCCCACGCTTAAATTAGGCATTCCCTAAGGGTACAAGGCGAATCTTTTCAAATAAATCCTCCCGACTAAAACGGCATTTTACAAAATCGCCACACACGTTTATGTGTTTCAAAGAATAAGACCTCAAACAAAATGCTTACTTTAATATTCTAGGAATGTAAATTTGTGTTCATTAATTATTCTGTATAATTTAGAAAGGTACACGATTGAAGAAATCCTACCTAGATAATCTATAAAATACATAACAATATCATGTGATTTTTTGGATACCTTTAACAATTTCTGAGGTATGAACTTTGTGTTTTAAGCTTTTTGTTTGGAAAATTGTAAACGATAAGGAAAACAGTATTTAAGAAAATGGCAGAACTCGTAAACTTTGTAAGAACCCCACTTTGTAATTACGTATCATTAACTTTTTGGAATTACCTACTCTCGTTTATTTAAGGGGACTAGGACAGATGTTTTAGCCTAAATGCCCTAATTTTTTATATTTAAATTTCTGCAAAAAGTACTTGTTTATAATGTTATTCAAAACTTTAACTGAGTTGGTGGTGATCAGAATCTTTTTAGAGTTTAGCAGCCATTTTTAAAAGACCCTGCAAGGCAGTTTAAATACCTGTCACGCCCATTTTTTGTTCCTACTTGAAAAATAAGTACTTTCTGTTCAAAATTTGTTCAAATTTGAACCATAATCAGTGTGTATTGGTTTTTGCATCCATCTGGTGTCCTTTACTGCAACTACTACAACAAAACTTGATCAAGAGTTCAAAATAAAACTACAATAATTTAGAATAAAAACTGCATATGTAATTTTACAACAGTAAAACTGCTTATTATAATATTTTAATATGTTTACAATTTGTTTATAATATGTTACCTTTTTAATTAGGTTTTAATTATTATGAGTTATATTTACAGGCACTTTGGTTTTGTGAGACTATTGGTTTCAGTGCCTTAGAGGTTTATTTATTGGTATTTGAGATGCATACAATCAGTGCAAGCTGGAGGAAATCCACAAAGAGGATGAGTAAATGAAAGCTCAAAGCTCTGAATAATATTGAAAAAAGACGGAAGGACATTCCCAAAGAAACTATAGAACCACAACCTGACCCATCAACATTGCTATGTGATCACATAGGTGCAAGTGCTAGCACAGAAAACTCATTATCTGCTGCAGTCCTACGTAATACATTGCCCAAATATACCAGTACACATACAATAGTTTCTACTAGTGACAAAAACCTCAAATTTTTCGAAACAATATCATCAGTTACACAGCCTAATCTTTGCGAAAACAAATACAGTTTACTACATTCACAAATTCGTAATCAGCTATGTAGTAAAATAATATGTGATGAGTGTGGGGAGAAGTCTTTGATTATAGAAACAGGAGAAAGAAGGGCCTAGCACGTAAGCTTACTGTAAAAGGTAACAATTATGACAAAATATTTCCAGATGTTTACTGCAGCCCAAAAGTAAACAGTGATTCTAAAATAAAAAAAAAATGTGCATTTGACGTAAATAGAAGATATGTGGAGTCATTTATAAAATTTGGTGGTGGTCACAGAACTATGCAAAGATTTTACACGTGTATGAATTTATATATAATACATTCCAAAACATTCACTAAGCATATGCATGTCTTAGCAGCTGAATCAGAGACCATAAGAAAAAATATTCTTTCCAAATCGAGAGCAGCAGTGCGTAAGACCCATGATGATCTGAATGCACAAAACATAAATCAGAAAGCAATTTATATAGTTGTTTCTTTCGACGGTACATTTAAAAAAAATGAAATGGCGTTTTATTTATGGGCGCTCTTTAACTGCTGTGGTTCTCAGCGTCCCATTCTATACTCTATATTAGACGTGAAAGACCGCTAAATTTTGCTCAGAGGCCTCTCTATCAGGCTCGGTGTTCTTTTACGTGCCGTAAATGTACGACACGATGCCCAAGGCTTTACTTCTCCAAGAGAGGGTACATATCTCTGTATGGAATTGCCATTGTGATTGATATTTTAACTGGATTAGTTCTTGATTTTGAAATTTTGTCCAAATATTGTCCCATGTGTATCCTCTCTCAAAATGAATTGGGAGAAGATACTCCAGAATGTAACATATGGCTTAAAGGGAATAAATCTATATCTGGAAAGTGTTGTAAAAACTACTCTGGTTCATCTGCTGCTATGGAAGTTTCTGCAGCATCTATATCTTGTGGAAGAGCTCTGTGAGTGAATGTTCCATGCGCTACACAACTTTGCAATCTGACGGCGATGCCAAAACATTTATTCATCTTACAAAGGCATCTGTATATGCGCCAGATACTCCAATTGTAAAAAACAAAAACAAAAAAACAAAACAAAAAAAGAGTGTGTTAACCATATTGCCAAGAGGATGGGCACAGGACTAAGAAATGTGGTACAGGAGTGGAAACCAAAGGCACTCAACTTGGTGGGCGAGAACCAGGAGCGCTAAAAGAAGCCAATATTCTTAAGCTAACCAATTATTACAGACATACTTTCTAACCACATGTTTTCATTATAGTCTCCAATTTAGCTGAAATTGATAGAATGAAATCTGCAATCTATGCCACTCTCTACTGATGAAAGCCCAAACCATAGGAAATATCCTTCTGGAAAAGATTCACGGTGCTTCTAAAACAGAAGTATTGCAGAAGCAAAAAACAAAAAAAAAAAACAAAAAAAAAAAAAAAACAAAACAAAACAAAACAAAAAAAACACAGAGAGCCACAAGGATGTGTATATATAGTTTTCCTCTGCTATGCTAGTAATAATATTGCCAGTGCAGCAAGGACTAGCCACCACTGTACTTTTTTCGACATGTATTCAAGGTGGAACCCAGAATGCAAATGAAATTTTGCATTCTTCAATTTGAAGAAAATGCCCCAAGGGAAACCATTGTTTCCAGAAAAAAATGTTAGATTTAGCAGAATCTAAGATTGAATCTAGATTGAATTTCTGAATACAATATGGGATGCATTGCTTCACAAGAAACAACAGTCAGTTCAACTGGAGAAGAAATTAGAGAATTAGGAAGAAAAGCTGCTCACAAAAGAGATTTGCGTAGAAGGTATGAAAGTCGTCGCTCCACATCAGAACAGCTGAAGATCACCAGAAAGAAGAAGAAGAAGAAGAAGAAGAAGAAGTTGAAAGTGTGCGCAGAGGAGACTAAGAAGAAGGTGGAGGGAAAGAGCTATGATGTAGGAAAATTTTAACCGTTTACACCAGGTATATTAGTTGGAATTAATGTTTCGAGTATAACATTTATGTTTTCTCAGAACGAAACTTTTTAATGTGTAAAATATCCCACGCGGGAGAGTTTTCTTTACTTTTGCATGAAGTTTGGCAACATTGTTCTACAGTACTATCTAAAGAAGTTGCAGTATCCATTTTGAATTGCCGTGTAATACTTGGGCACTGTAGCACTATTAATTAAAAAAATTGAGTTTTTTTGTTGAAATATCTGTATTAATGATTATAATTAATACCTTTTATTCAATGCCAAAAACGAAAAAAGCATGCTAGAATCACTTCCAAGTAGTTAAAAAAATGGTGTTTTATTTATGGGCGCTCTTTAACTGCTGTGGTTCTCAGCGTCCCATTATATACTGGCGTGAAAGACCGCTTAATTTTGCTCAGAGGTCTCTCTATCAGACTTGAGGTTCTTTTACGTGCCGTAAATCTACGACACGGGATCAACGGTTTTACTTCCCTTCCGAAGGAAGCCATGCTAAAGATTTTTACGCCCGAAAAAATCCATCGTCCTCTGCCAGGTTTGAACCCGCGACCTTGGGTATATGAAGTTAGCATGGTAACTATTACACCACGGAGGGCGACTAAGTAGTTCAAAGATTAATATGACCAAATGGTACTGATGGAAAAAAAAAGTACTGCATGGAGTATTTTATATTTTTTCAAATATCGTTATATGAAAAATATAAAATAGCTTACATATAAAAAACAACTTAATCAAATTTACGCATAATACTATTCCCGGCGGAGGACGATGGATTTTTTCGGGCGTAAAAATCATTAGCATGGCTTCTTTCGGAAGGGAGGTAAAGTCGTTGGTCCTGTGTCGTAGATTTACGGCATGTGAAAGAACCTCAAGCCTGATAGACAGGCCTCTGAGCAAAATTAAGCGGTATTTCACACCCAGTATAGAATGGGACGCTGAGAACCACTGCAGTTAAAGAGCCTCCGTAAATAACACTACATTTACATTTTAACAAAGTTTAAAAAATATTGAATAAAATCAATATAATCTCTCCTAGGTCCCCTTAAGTGTTATTGATTATTTGTAGATTAGGCTTCAAGTTTAGATTTACCTCGATAACTTATGTCTCTTCTGGATATTTTAAAAGCAATGGTATAACAATCTTCGATGATGAAAGCGTGGTGTTGATTAGTAGCAATGTATCGTTCATTCATGTAATCCAATTCCACAGATTTAAACTTTGATCTATGGTATTTTGGCGTTGTCTATATATATACACCGATTTTAAAACAAGAATATGTGGCTTTATTTACGATAGACACAACACCCAAATCTGAAGCTCATGGAAAGAATCCTGAAAATAGATCATTATCCACCTCAAGTTAATGATAGTGACAGATACTGTACTTAGAATTATATTTGTGTCTACTCCCTTACCCGTATGATACTTCAATGTAGTTGACTTCTGAAAAATCCAATTACAGGTATCCGAGATGTTTAACTGGATTAGCGAGACGAAATAGGGACGGAAGATAAGATATGGTTGAAATGTTACACATTCGAAAGCGTTGTTAAAGGTCATCATTAGTTCATGCAACCCCGAAGAAATTTACTCATCGGCCGACAATGGCAGAAAGTAAAGTTGGTGCAATGTTTGAATGAAGGTTAATCATTATTGAAAAAATTGTTGTTATTGTTATACATTTATTTTAGAACTCTAAAATTTTGATTAGCTCTTGACCTCAATTTTTCATCACTAGACGAATTAAAGCTTTGATTCTAATGGCAGCAAGAAATTATTTTTTTTTTTTTGGTAGTGTTTGACGCCCGCTTTTACTACTTATATTACCGCAGGCGATAACAATAAACGATAATTTCCTCTTGCCAACTGAATTGGAATTGTAAATTATTTAGAGCAAATACATTAGAGAGCCATACGGGACAGTCGCTCCAATTAGCAGAGGAAAATGGTGGACATGAAGACTGTAGCGCTCCTGGTGACAGAACCTGGTAGTCTAGCGCCAAATTCAAACGCTAATGTATTCTTTATGCAACAGATGCGGGTATATAACGACCAAATTGATTAAAAATATTTACATTTTCATAGCACAAGTTGTTAAACTACACCATAAAATAGTTAATTACATTAAATAGTATACTTGAGGCAATATTTATAAATTATTCACAAAATCTGCCAACATTATTTGAGTTTTTGTCATGTTTGTGATACTTTATGTTCAATTGTTTTAGTTTCTTTGCTTCCGAAGTTGAAATCGCTGGATGCAATTTTTTATTATTCCTTGTGCTTTCGTCGCATATAAGTGTTTTGATTTTCTCGATGCGATTTTTTTTTCAACAGTATCTCTAGTTACGTGTTGATTTTCTGGCTGGTGGCGCCAAGTTATCAGGAAGAAAAATGTATAACGTGTTATTTATGAACGCTCTTTAACTGCTGTGGTTCTCAGCGTCCCATTCTATATTGGGCGTGAAAGACCGCTTAATTTTGCTCAGAGGCCTCTCTATCAGGTTTGCGTTTCTTTTACGTGCCGTAAATCTACGACACGGGACCAAGGATTTACTTCCCTTCCCAAGGAAGCCATGCTAAGGATTTTTACACCCAAAAAAAAAATCTATCGTCCTCCGCCGGGTTTGAAACCGCGTCCTTGGGTATATAAAGTCAGCATGGTAACCATTATACCACGGAGGGTGTCATCAAGAAGAAAGTCGCCATCCGTGGTGTAATGGTTACCATGCTGATTTCATAAACCCAAGGTCCCGGGTTCAAACCCGGCGGAGGACGATGGATTTTTTCGGGCGTAAAAATCCGTAGTATGGCTTCCTTCGGAAGGGAAGTAAAGCCGTTAGTCCCGTGTCGTCAAGCCTGATAAGAGAGGCCTCTGAGCAAAATTAAGCGGTCTTTCACGCCCAGTATAGAATGGGACGCTGAGAACCGCAGCAATTAAAGAGCGACCATAAATAACACGCCATTTCCATCAAGAAGAAGGAGGCTACTTTACGCGTAATGAAAAAGGCCGCTTAGAAATAACGCGTAAAAATGCATTCGCGCCCATGGATTCACAGCGTTCAACAAAGTAAAAATTGCATCGAGCGATTACAGTTTTTCTTTGGAATTGCAAAAAATAACTGTAAAATAAACTGCGATTCTTCAAAGATCCTAGCGAATTATTATTTAGGAAGCCGTCAGGTAGTCTGTGTCTGTGAAGCCCAACAAGCCCGATAAAAACGCACTGAGAAGAGCCAATTGCTACTCAAAGTCAAACATAAGCGCGAGCAGACTTTTAATTCAACATTTGACGAGCGCTTATAGAAGGCTATATAAATGCTTCTAATGTGGCGCCAAACGCAAAGGTGCTCGAGGAAAACCTGATCCAGATAGTAAAGAAAGAAGAATAAAAGAATCCATTGGATGATAAAAGAATTAAGTCGTCGAGCATCTATAGTCATCCTTAGCTTTTGACTTCTTTTATGAAACCAACGTAGCGGATTTAAGTACACTGACTCATCCGCTACCTCAATAATGTCATCTTTCAACATTTGCTCAATTACTTCGTCGGCTTCCTGTCTAATTGCTATTGGTATGGGTCAGCACTTATGTAAGTATGGAGTAATACCTTTCAATTCAAATCGTTGAACATATTTGTTACATTTACTAGGCTTATCACTAAAACAGAGCATGTCTCTTATCCTATCTAATTGCACAGAGTTCAATCCATGGCATTTTTTAACTTATTTTGTATTTCCCTACACGCATTACCATATCTATCATGGCTGCTGTTTGAAACATTTTCACTCGTCTCCATGTAAACCATATTTCCATCAATATCATTGTTACTTTCTAATTGCAGAATAGATTTCTCACAAATAATGCTTGGGCATGACACAAAATCATTTAATTATTATTCTCATTATTACTCCTATTCATATCGAGTATGACTGCATCTACACCCTGATTAATCACAATATTCTCAATGAAGAACCTCTGTTCACAAGAATCAATAGCATCCCTTTTACACAAATCATCGCAGCATTCTTTCTCTAAAGGAATGACTATCTCATTATTCACCTCATCATTCATTTTTATATATTTTCCCCCAAAATCAATTATGGCATGCCAAGCTAGTAAGAAATCACTTCCTAAAATAATATCTGCAGATAATCTCGGTACTACATCACTCCTGGGGAAAGGGACTCAGTCAGATCTAAAATAGGCTAAAAAAATTAGGGTTAGGATACAGCAATGACCGCTATAAGCTGCTAAGTTATTTTAAAGTTAATGGTGCATTAAAAAATATGAGTGGGTTTAGGTATCACAATAATAATAATAATAATAATAATAATAATAATAATAATAATAATAATAATAATAATAATAATAATAATAATAATAATAATAATAATAATAATAATAATAATAATAATAATAATAATAATAATAATAATAATAATAATAATAATAATAATAATAATAATAATAAAATAGCAGAAGTGATTACCCAAATCAAAGAAACGGTAGAAGTAGCCGCTTAGAGAAAATTCGTAGTGATGGGGATTCTGCAGAGTATAAGATGAATTTCATTCAAACTAACCCAAGGTTTATGACTACGCAAAATTCAAAGCAGAATGAAATTTGCCTTCCACGCAGGAAAAGAAAACAGATTCGAGAATGCGAATCAGAATTTCGGAAAAGAGTGAGGAAATTCTCGAGAACCAAGTATCAACTGGGAATCAAAGCCAGGACAAAATAAATCGGTTCCAACTAGCGGGTTATTGAAAGATTTAAAAGTGACGTCACAGAAAACACAATTTGCGCTATAAACCCTCCGGGAAACCAGCAGAAGTTTGTAATTATACTCCGAATTGGAGCCTTGACAAATTCCTCAAGCAACGTTCACAAAAATCCCGCCTGGTTAGTGTGGTGTTAGCGTGTCTGCTTCACATTCAACAGGTCGTGAGTTCGAATCTCGCTTAGGTTACCAGGATAAGGTTTTTTCGGGGTTTTCCCTTATCCTGAAAAGACGAATTTCGAATAACTTTAAGCTCAATGAACCCCGAGATCATTTGAGCCACATTTCAACAATTTCATTCACCGTCCGAAATGACCAACTAGGTTAAAGGAAGGTAAGTTACAAACAAACAAAAAAATGCTCACAGTGGGGTAATTTAAGTATTTTAAGCAAGAGAATTCGTGGGAGCAAAATAAACTTATGAGTCCTCCACAAATCAAAATAAATGTCAAGAATAAGATAGTGTTCGTATGGATCTATACTGGATCTAGCACTTGCGTATGCAGTGAAGAACTTTTCAATCATTTAGTATTAGAAAGGAAGATTGAGTATTTACCAGTATGTAATGTATATTGTACAGTAGCTATAGGTAAGAAAAAGAAAATAATTAAGTTCCAAGCATTTTTAAAGTTGGAATAGTGGTGCATTTTTAAAGTTGGAATAGTGGTGCATTTTTAAAGTTGGAATAGTGGAAATCTTTTAACGTCATTATTCTGCGGAAAACTTGGATGCCTTTCACTTCGTACGCTATTTTCTTTGGTATCTAATATAGTCAATAAGTCTATAACAGTGGCTAAATTTTTAGGTCTAGCTACCACAGTTGTTATAAATGTCCTTTGGAAAATTGCTTATTACCGACTGTATAATTTCATTTTCTGTCAGTCTTGGATTTAAGAACTTACATTTATTGGCAATTCTTAGAAAAATAATCGTACAACCTTGTGTCCTTCCTGGGGTCAAATCTTTCAATTGATAATGCTAAGCACATTTTATTTTGTACAGCTTGCCCCCAAAACCTCGTCAAGAACAAATCTTTTAAAACTACTATAAGTTTCATTGCTAGACAATGTTAACCGCATCCATTCTCGAGCGCTACCTCTCAAAGAATTTCTCACAATGCTCATTCTGAATTTTTTTTAGGGATTTTTTATACTAAAATAATGATCTAATTCTTTCAAATATTGTATTGGGTTATCCCCTAAATGCTCATCAAAAATTGGAGCTTTCCTACCACTCAACATCTGTCCATAATAGAGATGGTTGCCATGGTAACTAGCCATGTTACCGTGACTTTCATCTTCACTTGAATGAAAATTTTCTATCTCCTTTTAATACAAAATTCTATTGTATTTTTTATCACTACCAGTCTCAAAAATCTTTTCTCAGCTTCCATTGTTTCCTTCTAAATCTATTACCGGTTCAGTTTCTTTGTACAAGTTTGCTTTTACAGCCTCGTTTGTTTTTATTTGAAAAGCTTTTAACTTGCTATCAGAATCCTTGATTTTTTCACCTATTTCTATTCTGATTCCATCTATCTCTTTTCTCAAACTTTTCCGCCTTCTTCCATATTTTTACTCAACAACCTTTGACGATCTGACTTCATTTTGTTATTCAAAACTTTTATACCAGAATCTGCTTCATTAACTCCAGTTCTCAATTTTACTATTTCTTTTCCCCCTTTTCCAATCATTTTATTTACTTTCTTTTCAACTCTTTCCACTTCTTTCTTTACAATTAAATTGAGGATATTAATTTTTTCACCTGTTTCTTGCGAATTTTTATCCATTTTGGATTCCAGAGCTTTCACAGCCTTTTTTCTCCAGTCTTGAGCTCAGCTCTGCATTGCTGCTTTTAAATTCAGCTTATAACCCTGCACTGACTAATTCTATCTTTTCGTTGGTTGCTGCTATCACTGCCTTAATTTCGGCATGATAAGTATCTAAATTGTTATTTGTCTCGTCTATCTTGGCGCTATTCGTCCTTAATTCTACATTAGTGGCATCTACTTTCTTATTTGTTTAATCTATCTTGGTGCTATTCGCCCTTAATTCTATGTTAGTGGCTTCTAGCTTATTTTTAGTAACATCTACAGCTTCATTCATGTTTATCAGAAGTTCCATAAGTGCTTGGTAGGAAGCAGCCGTTTCACTGCTTTCTGCCACTGCACTTATTTTTTTTTTTTCACTATCCATAGCATATTTTATGTTTTTGCCACTTCTCAAAAACATCAAATGAACAAAGATATGATGCCTACTAGCACAATGCCTTTACAACAAAAAATTACAATGCACAAGAATGAAAATACATGCTGTACTCACCAACAGGTGATGGAGAAAAAAAATTGTCTAAAAATGCAACGCAAAAAAAAAAAAAAAAGTGTATAGAAATTATGGAACAATGAACCCAGCGATGACTCCTGATTGTAATTGAAGAGTGCAATGGTTCACTCCACCGTCTGTGACTGCTAGCAGACCGTCCCTGTAGTCTTCCTAGCCGTTACGAGATATCGGGCGTCACCTCTCTCCGATTCCTGCAGGACGCTCGTCTCCCGACCTCCTGGAGTTGAATCTGGCTGCTTCACTTCCGTCTTTTTGGGTCCCCTCTTTGGTGAAAATGTAAATGGCGTGATATTTATGGACGCTCTTTAACTGGTGTGGTTCTCAGCGTCCCATTCTAAATTGGGCGTGAAAGACCGCTTAATTTTTCTCAGAGGCATCTCTATCAGGCTTGAGGTTCTTTTACGTGCCGTAAATCTATGACACGGGACCAACGGCTTTACTTCCATTCCGAATGAAGCCATGCTAAGGATTTTTCACCCGAGAAAAATCCATCGTCCTCCGCCGGGTTTGAACCCGCGATCTTGGGTATATGAAGTTAGCATGATAACCACTACACCACGGAGGGCAACAAAAATTTGATGTCTAGCTATCACCAGAAATACATGTTTTGAAGTCTCCTGAATAAAAATGCCTTTTTAGAAAAAGGCCTTGTGACTGCGGGCAACATAGCACTAAAACAAAAGTCGGTTAAAAAACAAACTTAGTATTTAAGTTTTGTATCTTCCAAGGATGCCAGACGAACATTTTCAGAAAAATCCCCGGAACCAAGCTATCTTTTACGTGGAAGATTTTTCGAAATTTTCGATTTTCTAAAAATGGCTAATGATTTGGATTAAAATTCTTTATATTAAATATATTTTCATGACCAACAAAATGTATAATTGAATTTCTGGGGATTAGGATATTAAGTCCTCTTTATTCTGAATGATTTCTTGTAAAGCGTAAGTTATAGACAAACTCTTACTACACAAATTGTAGATTTTGTTAAAACACACAATTTATGTAATATAATTTTTTTTTGCTTTAGAGTTAACCATTTTAGATACATTCCTGAGTATTCATTTCAATTTTAAGATAGTTAAAATGTTTCTCAGTTCGGGTTTTGTTTTAATAATTTTTCTTTCGTTTTTCTCCTAGCCATGTTTTAACGATTAGCTTTTAAAAGATTTATCTATCGTTTTAGCTTAATGTACTCCTTTATTTTGCTTTTATTTACAAGGAACTAAGTAATAAAAACGATTTCTGCTAATTGTTATCTAGATTAGAATGAAGAATGTAGAAGAATGTGCTTTTGTAAGGATAGTTTGCTACAGAATAGGTAGAGAAAGTCATATTAATGTAGCACGTCAGTTTTTAATGGAATAAACAGTGTTAGTATACTGTCAACATAATCTAGCTATTAAAGGGATTTTTTTTTTTCTTTTTTAAGTTATAGTACATCTATTGACCTTTTCATTTTTTAAATAGCATTAAATAAGCTCATTGAGACATTTTCTAACAAAAACACTAGCACATTCCTTGCAGATACAGCTAATGGAATCAGTATTTACATCTTGCATTTACATCATCAACATTATTTACATCGTCGTGAAGTTCTGCCAGGTTCTCACGATAGATGGGGCGCCTAGCACTGAGTCGCGATATATGGCAAATTGTCCTGTATTACTCTCTAGTGTATTTGCTTAGAGCAACCTCGGTGAAAACACAGATATGGATAGATTAGATCTGAAATGTCATTTTTATGCATTGTGGTTGGTTCTATGTCAAGCCGCCATTTTTAAACTTTAAATTTTTTTTAGACAATTACTTAGTGATGTATTTCAATACACAGTGTACTAAAGTGATTTTGGATGTTATACTTAGTGAAATATTAATTCAAAATCTTCTCGGGCTTCTAGCCAGGTAAAAACTTGGCTTGACACCAACGTTTCGAAGAAGTGCATCTTCCTCGTTCACCCTGAAGACGTGCATCTTCCTCGTTCACCCTGAACAGTTCACCCTGAAGACGAGGAAGATGCACTTCTTCGAAACGTTGGTGTCAAGCCAAGTTTTTACCTGGCTAGAAGCCCGAGAAGATTGTGAATTAATACGTCGCCAGGAAAGCTTCAGTTCTTATTTTAGTTAAATATGTTATACATTATCAACAGAACGATTCTATATTGTTTGTTAGATTATAGATTTCCAATTTGTAAAGACCGTTTAGAACTTTGGACAAAGGAAATTCGCAGATAAAATTGGTTACTTCCTACGATTTATAAGATGCCTTTTGCTAATTCGCCCATTTAGCAGCTATCACGAGAAATAATTACTATAAAATTATGTGCGTGTCCTCGAACTCAGAATGACATGCAATTATCGCAATATGCCTTGACTGAAATTCTTGGTTAATGTCACAGACTCTACCAAAGCTTTAAACCCATGCTTTATTATAAGGTACAGCATTTGTTTATGTTAACAGTAGTTTTAGACAAAGAAATTAGAGCAAAATTAGTTTATGAATATTTTTTTTATTTATTTACATAGAATGTCCCAATGAGCACATTGCTCTAGGTAGGGACTGTCCTTTAGTGAGGCGGTAAGCAAAATACAAAGAATAAATCACATTAACACTTATAAAAAGTGTATATAAGTATACATTTTATGTATACACACAATTTTTTTATTGTAATTTGTGTGGATGTGTGATTAAACTTAATGCAATATTTCAAGAAACACCTTAGGGATTTTCTGTTGTCAAATTTTTAGGAATTACAGTACTGCACAAGTAAGTATTTTAAGAGTTTGTTTTTAAATTGGGATAAGTTAGATGATTGTTTAATGTTAAGTGGGAGACTGTTTTATGTTTTGGTGGCACTATGTAATATACTTTTTATTCCATATTTGGTAGAATTAACTGAGTTTATACATATGTGATTGGCTGATCTAGTTTTGTAGGAGTGAATATCTCTTTTGTGTTTGATTACAGAGTTGGTACATAGGAGGTTATTTTCAGCTTTGTACATGAATGAATATTCACTATATTTACAGAGAAAGGAAAATGGCAATATATTTGTTTCCTTAAATACTTCTACGGAATGTTTTAAAATGTTAAATCCATAAAGTATTTTAATAGCTCTCTTTTGTAGGATTTTTAAACAGTTTCAGTGTTCTTTATTGTTATTGGACCATACTGCATTTAAATACAGAAAATTGGGGTGCAAGAGTGCAAAATAAAGACATCTTTTACAACTGTTATCTAAGTCTAGATCTTTTAATCTGTACAATATGCGAATAATGGAGTTTGTTTTGCTGATAATGTGTTCAATATGGTATGTCCATGTCAAAGATGAGTCTAGTGTTAGCCCTAGGTATGTAAATTTGCTTACTCTTCCTATAACATTATCTTTGATCTTAATTGACATATTATTTGTAATTGGTCTAGAGGGTTTATGAAAAAGCATATATTTAGTTTAAGGATTAAGTTGTTATTTGTGAACCATGTCTGCACTGTTGTAAGATCAGTTTGCATATCTTTCATTACCTGCGATTCAGATTTATTTTCATAAAATAGAAAAATATCAAAATAATATCATCTGCAAATAGAAATATTTTACCTATTAGTTTTACATTTCCTATATCATTAATGAAGATAAATAAAATTGGACCTAACACTGTACCTTGTGGAACTCCATGCTTAACTGTTAATATTGGGCTGGAATAATTGTTTAGGCTTATATATTGTGATCTAAGGAGATAGCTTCTAAACCAGCTCAAGGCAACTCCTCTTATTCCTGACTGTGCTAATTTTTTTTTTTTTAGGAGGAGCTCATGATTGATAGTATCAACGCTTTATTTAGTTCAATGAAAAATCCACCTGTAATTTGTTTGTTATCTAAAGTTTTTATAAATAGGTTTACTACATCAAGTGCTACTGCTTCTGTGCTGTGTTTGGGTAAGAATCCATATTGGAATTTAAAGAAAAAATGTATCTGTTCTAGAAAGTTTACAAGTCTGTCTTTTACAACGGATTCCAGAACTTTTGATACAGTGGATACAATGTATACTGAAATAATATCAATTTATCAATCAATACATCTGATAGGTCATAAAATGTGATTGTATTAAATATTCATTCAACTAGAGAGGTCTTCCCTTTCATTGACTATTGTTTCTTACTTCAAAACTAATAATTTGACAGATTTTCGTGTGATGTATATGATAATTGTATATACCACAAGATGGCAGCTAGGCGCTAACTATATTCAGTAAAACATTATCATTTCTGCTCTCTGGGTGAAAAAACAAAAGCGCTCCCAGTGCAATGAATTTCCCTATGAGTTGCCTGTAAAGACATAAAGTTAAATTTTGATGGTAAATTTTGGATCTGCTAGTTCTGATAGTAAAACTTGTATTTCTATGGAGAATTGGAGATTTTTCTGTCAAAATGGACATTTGTTTTGTTGTTCAGAAAACGTATTATTTAAGAAGTTTGTTGTTAATTTTTCAGTTTCACAGTGGTGAGCCTTGCCAAGAATAGAAAACCGAAGTTTAGAAACCGAAGTGAATATGCATGAAGACATGCCCAAACGTTCAACAAGCAATTGCGAAATATTGTGACCTGTCAAATTCCAAGCAATATTCCATAATCCATAGTTAATGCAGAATGTCATTTTAAAAGTCTTAATAATTTTATAATGAACCATAAAAAGATAAAAGAAGGTAAGTACAGATATAGGACAAGTGCTAATCATTTATTTTTGGGAGCTGGAAGTTACAACCTAACCTCCAGGAGTAAATATGTACGGCACTCGTGATGAAACCGTGTGAAATATTTCGCAGATTAGATAATTAGGTACATATATCATCGTATAATCTTTATCGGACATTTTTTGATATCTATGGTTTGCTAATATTCCCAGAAGATGCACTTCCTAACTATCGCTGTTGTCATCTACAACCACAGATGGCTAACATGTAGGTGTTCAGGTCATATGCCGCAAAGCATAAGCGAGGGATGTCTTTTAAAGCAGAGGAGTGAAGCCGAAGGCCGCAAACTTCAGCGATGACAGGGCACAGTCGATATTTATGCGCATCTAAACCCCAGCGATGCCTGCTGGTTTTCATCACCACTTTAATTATAGGCCAAACTTTCGCAGACCAACCCGTCGAAAAATGGATTAACTAATCTTAAAATGTGATAAAATTCACCATGCCGTATTCACCATAGTTGAAAAATTCACAAATATTGTATCAGTGGAACAAATTTTATATCAAATTTTGTTACATGTGCAAATGCGTATGCGAAGTCTGGGTTGGTTCAAACCTCCAAGTTGTGTACTGGGCAATTGAATCCAGATACATGATGATACACAACAATGGATATATTTGGACGTGCTTTTGGAATATAAAATGCTTTTTGTTGGTTTTTCCATATATTTTTATTGTACCTTACATTCATATTGTTGGATACTTGGATGTTGCAGGCTGTAGTTCCATACCAATTGTTTTTGATGCCAAAGGCTCAGTGGACACCTGCACCCTTTATGTTACGGGGTAGACCTGTTGAATCTCTTCCAGCAGGATGACATAAACTTTGGCAACTGCGCTTTTGTTTAAATGTTGGAGCTAGAGAAATTGCAAAAATGCTCCACTGAAGTCTTGTTCCTCGGAAGCAAGACCCCAAAGACTTTTTCAGTTGGTACCACAGGCCTTCTACTATGCATGCCCTTGTTTCATTTTCTGAAATGTACTATTACTTTGAAAACAATATAAAAATAATATTTGTACTGCAAGGATGTGGTGCTATGAGGAGCTACTTTAGCACTAAATAATTCCACAGCACAAGTCAATAAGTAACAGCTTTAATATTTATTTTGTTTAAAATGTGTATGAGAAGAGTAGAGGCAATGAGGCTGTTGAGACGTGCAGCAAATGACAGGTCTTCTGGTATAGAGATTTTGTGAGAGGGTTAGTGAGTATATGTGCTTTTGCGTGGGTGTGACAGAGAGAGGGAGAGAGAGAAGGCGAAGATAGGGAGAGAGGGGGGGGACTGGTTTGAAATAATAGGTATCAGCCTATTTGGCTTAAAACAAGTAGAATACAGGTGATAAGAGTCTCTAGTTTGGAGATTTCAGTGAGGTTAGATTAAGTTTTGTGTGTGTGTGTATGTGCATGTGCATGAGAGAGAAAAAAATGGTAATAGTTACCATAATTACCCCATAATGTAAATCCATAAGAAAGATGATTTAATAAAATAAAAAAATACATACATTACACTGTTTAGAAGGAGATGTGAATGATTCAGAAGCCTAGAATCCATCACTTCACCCCTTTTAGGATACTTTCTTTTATAGGAAAATGTAAACAAACATGGCAACTTTTTCTATTACACATGCACATAGCAAGTGGCAATCTTATGGAGGGAGTAAAATGTGTTAGTTTGGCAAGATTTTAAGTTCTTAGGATCATTGGAATATAGTTTCACAGACCTCTTGGCTATGCCTCCTTGCTGCTCCTCAGCCACTTCTCCTACAAAAAAACATCCCTTGGCCAAGCTTAGGGACCAAAACAATAGGTTATGCTTGGCAGCTTAAGTTAGTGTGTTTGTTCATATATTGGTGGCTCTTGCATATGAACAACACAGTCATTAAATGCTGTCAACACTGTAGCATGAAGTAAGTTTCCTGGATAATTGTGGAACAAAATCCAAAAAAAGGAAAAAAAATCACCATAGTGCTTCAATTCACAGAAAGGTAAATGTCAAATAAATAAAAATTATCATTTAGACATTTCTTCATGCCTCGTGACATGTCTTCCGCCATCAAAGATCAGCTAGATCTTGTAGAAAGTATATGCAGAAGGATCTGCTTTTTTTTCTCCTGCATTTGTTTGTTTATACCATCATGAACAGTTTATTAAATATTTGTTTTGCTGCCTAAGTTTCTCATGTAGTTCCTGAATTGCAGCCACTTTCGGGGCATTCAGTGAAGAAATTTTAAGAATTTGCCTATTAAATAAAATAGCAATGCACTATATGGTTATCCATAACATACCAAAGATTACTGATCTATTGCTCTCAACAAAGTTCTATGCTAAAATACTCCCCATCCTAACATTTGGCCTAGAAATTACATACACAAAACTAAACTGCAATGATCTAAAGACCATGGAAAATGCGAAGGCAAAATTCCTGAAGGCAGCTTTGGGAATTCCAAAATTTGCCCCTCCAAAATGGCATATGAGCTTGCATGAGAAACATTTCTGATAGAAGACTGCATTCTAGGATCTTGCTGCTATCTACAAAACAAGAAACCCAACTAAGAAAGGAAGACAGGGAAAAAAATAGAAATTGGACATGACTTCTTCACATTTGGAGTGATAATAATTAGCAGTTGAGTAGGACAAAACAATGAATTATGCAGTGCAAGAATAAGGCTAGGAGTGCATGGCTTCCTTTTCAAACTCTGTGTGAAACTTAGTTATCACAAGCCATCATTTGACTGTGTCCAAGATATCATTTCACTTACTCTTCAGATGAAAGTGCTTTACAGAATACAACAATGAGAAACTAACTCAGTGTAAACAATACATATTTATATCTGTTCCTTACTTTATATATGTTTATAAAGTGGCTCATATTCTTTATGGATTGTGATATTAAACAGTTTGTGATATTTGACCATTGATGTTGCTTGTAATAGTCTCCCACTTGTAATGTGCCTGCTATCCAAAGAGCCATACTTCAAGACTTAAATCAGAGAGGGCAAATGTCATGTAACCGTCATCTCCATAGCTGTTTGAGCATTCACTATCATTGGGCATTTTGTATGATCTGTTCCGTTTAAGGCATTTAACATGAGGAAAAAGATTAGTTGCCTATAAGTGAAAGTTTATTATACTGAGTTATAAATATTGGGTTCAATCCAATGGTGCTCCTGAGGAAACTTTGAGATTGATGAGATATGTGATACGGAATACTTGTTTTTCATTAATATGTATTGCGTAGAGTATGCAAGTTTATGCAACGTTCTAGTAATTTATTAATTTTTTTCTTAGAATTATGTAATGCAAATAGTACTATAGAGGTCTATTTTCTAAACATATTGTTATGGTTAACTGGCAGCTAAGAGCTGTAAATACAGTTGTGGGCCAAACTTTATAATGAAACTCAGAATAGCTAATCACTTATTAGTTGCCTATGATAATGATAAATTTAAAAATAGTCTCTGTAGTTACAATTTTCTAGCATTTTTGTATTCCTCACAATGTCAAATAAGTAAACATGTGTGTCAGTTTTCACTTTTCACTTAGACTGAAAGTTAAATTTTAATTTTTTCCATTGACATGTGCATTTAATGCTCAGAGCTCATATTCTTCATTTCTCAACTATAAAGAGTGTTCAAAAATAAATGAGTTGGAATGTGCAATGTACAAACCAGTGACAGAATGGTAATATCATTGCATGTCTATCAAAGAATGGTTCCGACAAGAGCGCAGATGTTCACAGCATGCTGCTAGAGGGCACAAGTGCAAGTCACGTGACTTTACAAAGCTAACAGAGGTAATTCTGTCAATTGTCCAATGCCACTTTTAGCATTGTAAGCAGTGAAACAGTGAACAAGAAGGTGTCAAAAGAAGAGTAAAAGATGTTGTTCTTTTCTGACAGCAGAAGGAGTAGGGGGAATGGACATTAATTGAAGAATGTCACAAGTGCACAATGAACACTGTATGTCTCTTGTACAAGTGCTCCAGGGAAGGACAGGTGTCTGGAACACCACACTGTATTACCGATGACTTTGTCCAGATAGTGATGGACTTGTTACCTGACTTTTGAGTTACAGTGAAACCTGTAGCTGCCAAGGTTGGAAGTGTTCACACAATCATGATGGAAAGACTGCATTTGCGTCAAGTGTGCGTCCAATGAGTGTCTCACAGTCTTCAAGCACAACAGGAAGCATGTTGAATGGCCCAGTATCTTGATCATCTGCAGCACTATACCAGGGAAGGGAATGAGTTCATGGCACGACTGGTGGCTGGAGTCTTGGCGTCATCATTTTGAATCAAAATGTCTCAGTCTAAGCATCCAGGATCACCACCACCAAAAAGTCCAGAGCTAACCATGCAAGCACAGGAAAGGTTATGCTGACATTCTTCTTTGACCAAGACAGCCCCCCTTCTTATAACTTCCTGTAGCATGGTACAATAGTGAATTCCCAACATTACTCACAAACCTTGACTACCTGCCACCAAGTGATCAAATTGAAATGACAAGGAAACTTACCCACGGGGTCATAATGCTCCATGACAATGCAAGGCCTTATACTGCCTACTCAATCACAACACTCTTGCAGAAATTCAAGTAGGATGTTCTCAGTCATCCTCCATACAGTCCAGACCTCTCTCCCTGCATTTACATCATTTTTGGTTCCCTAAAAAGGGCTCATGAGGAGCAAATGAAATCAAGCAGTATATGCAGAACAGATTTACAATGCAGTCCCGGGAATTTCATGAGATAGCCATTTACCACCTTATGTTGCAGTGGGACAAGTGTCCCAACAGCCAGGGCCAATATTTTCGACATGGAGGTACTGGTTTCTGTTCCTAGGCCTTCGGCTCATTTCTTTTTGAATGCTCCTTATAGAAAATCCTGCCCCATAAGTTGTTATATTGTACCTGATTTAACAAAGGGATCAGCAAAAGAACACCAAGTTAATTCTTCAATAAACAGTTTTTTCTGTTTCTGGAAAAAATTTCTAAGGAGTCACTCTTTGGGAAGGGAATGGGGGAGGAAAACCTTTACACTAAACATGGCAACAGTACCTGTGACTTTAGTGTTTTGTAGGATGAGAGAATGCTAAAACCAGGTTTTCTACCTGTGAAAAGTATAGCATTTCAAGGTTTCCTATATGTCCAGCAGAGCCCTTAGCCCATAGTTAAGGAGAAGAATTCTAATAACAATAATAACGGCAATAATAACAATAATAATAACAACAACAATCATGATGGTGGTGATGATAACAACAGCACCACAGCCACTACCACTTGAAAATTAATTGGAAGCAATGACAAAGTAGTTTAATTGTTAATGCCTCCAACTCACTACCACTACCACATATCTTATTACCATATACGTTTTAACTGATGAATTTGTGTGACTTATAATAAATATAATTGAACATGTTAAATATAAATGCAACAATGTCTATATTTCTCAACTTTACCAGCAGAAGCGTACATATCTTGATGTTATTGGCATTATAATGTTCAAATAGGTATTTTGTTATAGTTAATTCAAATTTATATTAATATTATATAAGTAATCTGTTTCCTCAGTATAGATTAAATTTATATATTTCAGGTACCAGCCCTACAGAAGAGAAAACTTCTCCTGTTCAGCATGTTTGGAATCCTAACCGTAAGCAATACCCTTATTCTTTCATTACTTAATTCTAAATAACTTGGAAACTTTGTTTTACTTGTTTATTTTTTAATGTCTTATCAGCTTTATTTTTATCATAACTTTAGTACAGAAAGAGTTAATGAACTGGGAACTGGCTGCACTGTGTTTTTCCTGTCTGCATTATCAGCGCTCATTGCCTCTGCAGCTGTCATAGAATGGTGCAGCTGCAACCATACAACATCTTTAAAACTCCTGTTTAAGGCTTCTTAACAATTTTATGAAATAAATGCTGAAACTTGCCATCATCATGCATTCATTTTTGGTACCTCTTTAGGAAACTATTCATCATTTGCTGTAGTTCACATTGAGAAAACTGGCAATTTCTTGGCAGACATTTTTGTAGTGTTTCAGCTGTGTGGTCATATTATTTTTTTGGAGGGTACCAAAAGTCATCTTGAGGTCACAATGTCTCAGAGAAATCAGTATTTCCTTCTTATCAAACTTTATTATTAAATCATTAGAAAATAATCAACTTTTTCTGGGAAGGGACTGTGATAATTTTACTTTCATTTTGTAAAAATGTAAAATTTATTTAGATGCATGTTCGAAACGTTAAAATATAAAGGTGACATTTAAAGATGGAATGCTGTAGCCTTCTAAGTAATGACTACACCCTTGATGAATCCTAGGCCAACTCATCAACTAACATCAGATTCCTTTGACGGCATGTTTGGGAAACAATGCTTTGTAAAATTGTATAAAAGCTTCTGCCCGGAAATTGTTCAGGGCAGTTTGACTGATAAGTGTGGACACTTAGTTATCTTGCGGAGTGGTCGATAACATCTTCACCATCACCATGCTTAAGTAAAGCGTGATGCTGATACTGTCAGATTAAGGAATTCAAAGTTCTATCTGCAATAGATTTTCAATTATTGTAGGATAGGGTAAAGTGCATTAATGCACATGGGTTACTTTATCTTTTCTAATTTAATGCTAGTTTAATAATAATTAGATTTAGGAATGAGGGTAGTTATCTTATTTCGACCCCAATGTCAAGATACCCAATTCCTCTCTCCTTAAGAAGTACCTATCAATAGAAATTGGTGGCAGTGGTGGAATACTGTTTTACATTTGGCTTAATTCAGTTGTTGCAAAATTTTAAGAAATACTTTATTCATGATATGTAAAGGATTTGGGATTTATTTACTATGTTCAGAGGCATGTTTACATGTGAATGGGAGGTAAAGCTGATTGATTGCTTTTACTGTTGTGTAAATTGATGTTGTTTCCACAATAAATGCTTTAGCATTAAGGAATATGAATGAATATGTTTATGCTTTGATCACTGATTTCTTTAGGAAATACATTAGTGTAATAGACAACTGCTAGAGAGACACAAGTACAAATTTAAATCATTAGTCACTGATTTCCTTATAGAGTGAGGAATAAAGGATAAACTTAAGGGTTTTGCATGCCTCTCATACAAATCTACATACATCACAATGCTCATGGTACTGTTATGTTTGATGTAGAAACACGTTTACTAAAGCACCATATTGATCCTGGTATTAGAAATTGAGTGTACAACTTCTTGTGTGATTATGCTACAGATGAAACACTTTAGAGCAATGGATAGGATCTCCGGAGGGAAAATAGGTATCTGTGTATCCCAGTAACAAACCCCTAATTCCACAATATAAAGCCAGAAAAATTTATATTACTTGCATGCATATATTTCACGACAACAATTGCAAGCTTTACACTCTGCTCTACTTCCCCCCCCCCCCTTATTTGGCCAAGGCAATAATGGGCAGCATAAAGTGTTAAGGGCCATAGTTGCACAGATGGAGCATCCATTATATTGTGGAATTCTGAAAACAGAAATTAAGCACAAATTAGATCAAAATAACGACCCAAGAGGTACAGATTAAAGCTTTACAGGAACAGGTAAGCATGCCTTATGGCAGCAAAATTGAAGGATGTTAATCTGACCTATGTCATTAAGGAATATATAGGGGATACAAAAGGAAGGTCTGGGAAAGATTTATAACAAACATTGAGCAATTAGCAGTCATGGGTAACTGGGCAAAAGCTGATCAGTTAAACATAGCTAGGGCTAAACTAGCAGGCATGGCTTTGCAGTTTTTCAGAGGAAGATCTGATCTTCAAGAGGCAGATACCAACTTGGAACTATTAAAACAACCATTAATTACTTGTTTTATTGGGAAATAATCACTCATTATGTAGTGCTGCAAGATGCAGTTCAAAAGGCAGATGAGACCATCAAAATGTTTGCTGATAGATGCAGGCATTTGTGTCACAAGACAGTTCACATAGTTAAAAATGCAGATGCCCAGAAAATTATTAATGAGGAAGGAGACCAACACCTGCCAGCCACATTCATGAATGATCTCCAAGGAACTGTTCGGCAACAGGTTTGATTCCAGATGCCTAATAATTTGACTTCTGCGATCCAGATTACTACAACAATGAAAAATGCTGAAAAGCAGTGCAGAAATTCCTCTGCACAAACTACTGTAAAACCATGTGATAAGTCAGAAAGAAAGTGTTTTTATGCAAGCTAATAAACCTGCTTAAATCTAGTAAGAAAGGTCATATAGCATCATTTGTCAAGTCAAGATGTTGAATAATAAACTGAGGCTGGGAGGAGGGCAAGTTCAGAATACCATCCGCTGATCACTTTAAATGTCTCAAGTATAACATGTTAGGCCATACAGGTAAATTTTGTTGTTGGTAAGGGCCTATGGGAAACAGACTGGCCTTGCCGAAGAGCAGGAATATCGTACCACAGAGCCCAAACCACTTTCCACCAGTTTAATGCTCCCCACGTAAAGATATTAATTGCAGGCACACGTAGAAGGTAAACATAGAATCATGTTAGTGGATGTGGGAGCAAGTTTTTCTGATATTAAGAAAGGGAACACACCTACACGAAAACACCCTTTAGAGTTTCTTTTGTTGTAGTTACAGGGGATGCTTTGGGTATTAAAGATTAGTATATACCACTTATTTTTGGGGAAGATGCTACAGAGGTCTGGTTTTCATTTTGCATCATGATGTTAAGTTCATACCATGATGGAATTATTGGGTTAAATTTCTTGAGGGATTTTGAGATTGTAGTTGATATTCCCAACGCTATGTTACACACAGAATTTGGAAGTATTGAATTAGAGCTAACAAGGATATGATCTGATTTGTTCACCCAATGAAGGATAATATCTGCATGATGAGAGGAACAGTAGAAGAGTGCAAAGAGCCAAACAATTGGAATATCGTATTAGCAGAGAATATCATTATACCTCTGGCCTAAGTCCCAAGTGCTTACATGCATACAGAAATTGAAGAGTAAACTTTTCCCTCTGAGAATACATATTGAATCTGTAGGAGTTCAAGAAAATAAGGTTTATGTATAGGGCAGTAACTAAGCTATACTTAGTAAGCAAATGTGGTAACAAAAATTTATTAAACTGGCATGGACAAAGAAATAAAAAGCTACCAATTGATTCAAAATATTGCATAATGAAATTTATGATTGCAGCGTAACGCTTAGTACCGAACTCTGTGGCACTCCGTTCTCTTGAACAAAGATATTTGATAAAACCGAGCGGACCCTTACTCAGAAAACACGGTCCCTCATAAACTCCTGAATAAATAACGGAAGGTGTCCACATATGTTCCAGTTGTATAGGTAACGCATTATTCCTGCCCGCCAACACGTATCATAGGCCTTTTCGAGGTCAAAGAACACCCCAACGGTTTAACAGTTCTTCATGAATCCATTCATTATCTGCATCGAAATCGAGACAAGGTGGTCAGCTGCTGAATGAATTTTTATTAATTTGGCATAACTAGTAAACCATAAGAGATAAACAAAAACTTACTATACAAAAAATTTAGGTCTTGTTAAAATACACAAGTTATGTCATATACATTTTTGTCGTGGAGCTTACCGTTTTCGAGGTATTCATTGTTATAGTTTCAGTTGTGAAGTACTTATACTTTTCTCAGGCGGGAGTGTCTGTTTTTCTTTTGTTCTAGTCCTGGCCAAGAAAAGCGATTTGTAATGGCAATCGCATAACGACAGCTTTTAAAACATTTAACTATTGGTTTAGCCTAGTGTATTCCCTTATTTTCTTCCTACTTATACAAAATAATAAGAACATTGTGCTAATGAGTACCTCGATTGGCAAGGTGCAGAAAGAAGAAGAATCTTATGTATGAAGTTTGTAGAACAGTTAGAGAAAGTCATGTGAGTGTAACACATCAGATTTTTTTTTGAAATGCCGTCTGCAGCGGTGTTCAGACAACCTCTCAGATTGGAGCTCTAAAAACGGCTTTCGCTTCTCTGCTGAGAAGTCGCTTTGCGTGAACTTCTGACGCCGCAGGAGGCGATTACCACCTTCGTTGTGGTTTGGTACAGGTTTACTACCATTCGCGGATGAGACGAGATTCCTGGGAATGATATTCGATAGAAAACTTGTGTTGGTCACCACATATAGCACAGCTGATAGCGCGCTGTAACTTTTCTCTGAATATTCTACGGATACTAAGTGGCAAATCTTGGGGAGCGTATCGGACAGTCTTGCTGCAACTTTATCGTGGACTTATCCAAGCCAAGTTAGATTACAGATGCATAGTTTATTCTTCGGCAAGACCATCTGTGCTGAGAAGATTAGACACTGTCCATAATCAGGGTATTCGTGTGGCTGTTGGAGCTTTTCCAACCAGTCCAGTAGCCAGTCTTTATGCTGAATTGGCAGAACCCCCTCTGCAGTGTAGACGTAATATCTTGTTAACAAATTATGGCTGTGGGCTAAAGTGCATGCTTTCGCATCCAACGTTCACTCCTTTTTTAAACACAGAGCTGGACGAACGTTATAGAAATATCTCAATTAGTCCACGGCCCCCAGGTGTTCGCTTCCGAATGCTTCTTCATTAGCATGATATCATAATGCCTAGAATGTTTCCCAAGAGGGTAAGGGTGCACTCACCTTGGTTACTTACAACATCCCACGTAAACCTCGGGATGATGCCATACCGAAAATCTACAATGTCTTTTTCTAGTATCCGTAGATGTTTTTTTTAGAATTTTTGTCAAACTACAATGTATATATACTGACGGAAGTAAATGCACCGTTGGTGTTGGGTGTACCTTTGTTTATGATGCCGAACAATAAATTTGGTTTTCATAGTGGCACATCTATTTATAGTGCGGAGCTATATGCAATATATCGAGCCATTCTGCATGTTGGCCGTCGAAATTTGAGTGACTGCGTTTTATTGAGAGATTCCCTGAGTGCACTTCAGAGCCTTGGTGATCTCTACAACTCTCATCCTATCATGCAGCGTATCCCGAATGCCCTCCACGCTTTATATACTTCCGGAGTTAATTTGGAGTGTGGATTTCTAGTCACATTGGCTTGCCGGGGAATGAACTGGCAGATTTTGCAGCAAAGACAACAACCACCGAGCCCAGTACAAATATTTCTTGTATAACATCGGAAGACTTTAAGCTTGTTGTGTGCAGGGTGATACTTTCGTGCTGGCACGAAGAGTGGTCAGCTCTCCGCGGAAACAAGCTTAGAGTAGTGAAGGACCTTCCAACAAACTGGACAACTGCCTCTCGTCAATCTCAAGGGGAGGAGGTAATTTTGGCTTGTTTGTGTATTGGCCACTGCAATTTTACACATAGTTTTCTTCTTAAGAGTGAATCTGCTCCATTGTGTCCGCTATGTGGAGAAAATTTGTCTGTCCGTCATGTGCTGCTAGATTGTGTTAATCTAGCACATATTCGGGAATCACTGCAACTGCCGGTCAGTCCTGCAGAAGTCCTGGCGGATGATAGTCGAGTGGTAGCTAAAATTTTTATCGAATATACCCTTCAAAATTTTGGATTTAGTTGTTTTTATCCTTGTTTTTGTATTAGTTTTAATTTTTTTTCTCTTTTTCTTAAATCACCAATCTGTGGCTTTTTCTATGATTACTTTTGTACATTAATTTTTAAATTAATCTTTCGTTCTTATTTATAATATTTCTTATTGAGCTTCATCTGTGGCTTTTGCCATGATTTGTTTGATAAGGGCACTGATGATCTTGTAGTTGAGCATCCTTAAATACTAACCATCATCATCATTTTGAGGGAAAAAGGGCCCCACATAGCTACCCCAGAGGCTGAGGTCTCAAGTTAAAAACTTAGAGGAACTAGCTCCTTTGAGGAACAGGAATATTGACTTAACCAGTCTAAAGAAATTAGTGACTTTTATTAAGAGCTTTGTCAGTGAAATACATCACTGAAATAAATTGGTGATATATGCTAGTGATAAACACAAATAACTTAAGTTAATCTAGAAGGGTAAGGGAAAAGGGATAAATTAAAAAAAGCAAAAAAATGCAGTAAGCAGCCACATTATTTTTCATTTATTTGTTTTTAGATCATCCATGGGGAAAGCAGATATTTTTCTCACAACCTTTCATGCTACCTAATAAGCCCTTAATGTCAAAAGGGATTATATATACTTACCAGGAAACATTCTTAGACTGGGAGTAAATGGACAATTAGCATAGATGTACACAAGGCACAGAAAGAAACCGGCACTGTCTTGTTCTGTACACCCCATTCCTTACTGTTTGTAGGGTACTTTATTATGTCATGTTTTTATTTTATTGGCTGATACTGTCACCTTGCAGGTGAGTGTTCTATATCGAACCAATAGAGCATACCTATGCTGGGTTTGTCAACTCATTCGCTAATAGGTACAGCCACCTCCCTCAACTGGAGGTGAGATTAGGTAACATGTACTACAACAGTAAGTTTTTACCCTGCCTCCTTCACCAATTAGAGTGACGGAGGGGCCAGCGGATATCAGAAGACACGCCCTATAAATTCGCTACAATCAGAAATTTGATGTCTAATACTATTTGTGCTCTGTGTATCAAAGTGTGTCACTATACAGATGCTCTTATTGGAAAAGTATTTAAGGAGTAAGAGATGACTAAAACTACTGATGTTTCAAATGTAGTAGACTGGATTTAGGTATCATAGCTGAAAATGATTTTCATTTGTTTGAAGAGGAAGTTGAAAACTTAGAACAATACTTACCACATCATGGCCCTAGAGTTAAATGGGATGCAACCAATGCCAGAGGATCTGTATTCAAATTTCTTTTTGGTATGCCTGATCGAACCGAAATCAATCATGTTCATTCTCAAATTGCTAAGTACGAGAAGACTACTTCAAAATTGTTTCATGTGTCTGAGATGAACTGTTCACAAATTTAAAATTTGGATGACCTGTGCACCTATTGTTGTACAAGGGTAATATTAATATGATCTGGTACTTGGAGTATTTGATATGTATAATTGTGTATCACTTGTATTTCATTTTTACTTGTGTACTGTTTTGATATCATATTGTAAAGCCTGCTTGTAATTAAGGGCGACATCATGGCGCAATAGCCACTATTGATAAACCGGGAGCAGTGCTAGGGAATTGCATCCCCTGACTGCTTACGTAAGAAATGTAATAAAAGTTCATGTGTACGTGACAGACTGACCGTATGTAGCATCCAGAGGGTTCTAGAAGTTTATGTCAGTTTTATATAAAAACCCCCTGTTTTCCTTAGCATGGCTTTCTTTGGAAGGGAAGTAAATCTGTTGGTACCATGTCGTATATTTACGGCACATAAAAGAGCCTCAAGCCTGATTGAGAGGCCTCTGAGCAAAATTAAGCGGTCTTTCATGCCCATTATAGAATGGGATGCTGAGAACCACAGCAGTTAAAGAGTGTCCATAAATAAAATGCCATTTCCTTTACTGAAGGAATTTCATTTATTTACAGCATTAACAGAGCTTTCATTCTCAATATGCAGCAACAAATTATGCAACTTCATGAAGGTTAGATATGTTAGCTATGGAGAGATTGAGTGCAACTATAGTACCACCAAAAAACGTCTCCCTTACCCTTCAAACTGTGGAAACCCAACTACCCATGGGAACCTCTCAAATTATACCATAATAAAACAAATATAAAATACATAAAAAATAAATGTATATGTATATGAGAATTGTAAGGAAATATGAAACAATTGAAATAAAAAAGCATTTGAGTACCAATTCATCTGTAATATACAAACAGTTAATTATAGTAAAAATAAAAAATTATAAACTAGATATATTAAAAAAAAAAGTAAGTATTTACAATAAAATAAGCATTTTACAAAGTCTTTTTCAGTATTAAAACATATTTGGATTAGGGTATAATATGAATAGTTATATTACTAATATAATTTGTGTATAAATTTTTCTAATATATAAAAGCAACCAGTGATACAACATTTGTGTAGCTCTTTTCTAAATTGTTTTATTTCTTGTATTCCTGTTATTTCCTCTGACAATTTATTATATAGGTAACAGGCTGCAAAGCTCGGTTTAGTCTTAAACTGTGCATTCCTATGCAAATAAGAAAATAACTATTTGCTCTGGTTTCATAGTGTGTATTTGATTGTTTATTTTGGTATTATTAAATTTAGTTCTTGCCAGCATTATTACTTCAGATATGTAAGGCGAATATAGCGTTAAGAGCATTAGTTTCTTGAAGGCTTCTCTACAGGAATCTTTTGCTTTAGGCTCATAATTATTCTGATTGCCATTTTTTGTAAGATGAAGATTCTATTTGTCTATTTTGCTGTGCTTTGTCCCCATATAGTAGTATCATATGATGAGAGAAGGCATGTAAGTGCATAATATACAGCCTATAATGTTGCTATATATACTAGATTTGACATTAGTTTAGTTTTCTCTCAGTTGTATTCTAAAGTGTTTGTAAAATGTGAAATAATTTTGTGACTTTTAGTTATTTCCCTCAGTTGTGTGTAAGGTAAGCAATGCAATCTGCATATAAATGTATATGTGTAAATGAGTTGAAAAGTTTGCTTTTAAATACATTTTAAACTGTAGCAACAACGATCAATGCATGAGCAAATCATCCTTCCCTAAAGCTTTGTGCATCTGTAATTAGGGGAGTTATGAGGCAAGTATTTGGTGCTGTACAAAGGCAGCTGCCTAGGGGTATTTTGGCCCAATTCCTATATTAAAATACAAAGCTATAGAATGGAAAAGATACTAGATTTTTGGAGCCATGGTGTAATGGCTAGGGAGACAAATACAACTGTAAATATAGATATTGGTTCTCAGATGAAAAAAAACAAAAAAAACAAACAAAAACAACAGGAAGCATACAAATAGCTTTTTAATTGAGATTCTTAAATTAAACCTGCTCCCAAATTAGTCATAGTATCAACATATCTAAAAATGATATTCTTCTCTTGATTACATATTTAAATACATTAACAATAAAACATTCTAAATCAAAAAACTCCTTAACTTCTTAATCAAAACATGTTTCAAGTGTATTTTTTGAAGTTTAACTTTCAGCTGGATCAGTTAATAGTTTGCTGTTCTTCTCAGGAAACTTTCAAAATCACATACTGGGAAATCAAAATTCATTAACTGTTTCTTATTTAAAATTAAATTCTTTATCCAAATAATGAAAGCTAATGGGTTGCTGTTAGATTGTAGAAGTTCTGCTTTCTTATTTATTTCATGGTCTATTCCAAATTATGACAAAGGGGACATTTCTATATATTGTATTTTACGCTTCTTTTTTTCTCTTTCTCTTATTCTTTGGTCCAGTGTATACAGGGTTACGAGGGTTATTCTGAAAGTTTTGAGAATCGGGAACAAGAATTGGGGGAAGCCAGTGCATTTCTTCCTAGCTTTACGTGAAATTCAGATAGCAATAGTGTAAGCTGGGCACGCTCCAATGTGCAGCATCAGCACTGCTGTGTATGTGCCTGCAAATATTGCTATGTCAGACTAGGATGGATCTCCAGCAAGAGCAAATGCACAATGATTTTCTATGACTTTAAACTCAGTTTAGGGGAGAGAGAATGGTTTGAAAGATGGCATTGTGCATGTAGGGATCTTTACTCTATAAAATCCAGCATTTATTGAGTTTATAAGAGGAAGAGATTCCCTCGAAAATGAAGATTGCACAGGATGTCCAGCTTCAACAACAACAAATGAAAATGTGATGAAACTAGAGTGCATGTTGTAGAATGTGCTGTTGTGTGTGATTGTTACAGTATCAGATTTAAGAAGCCCTGAAAATTGGATTGGCAGCAATGAGGACAATCCTTAAAGAAAATCTCGTCACAAAGGTCTGCAGTCGGATCCCCCACCTCTTCACAAATTATTAGAAACAGGCATGTGTGCAATGGTGTCAGGAAATGATAGAAAAATTTGATGGGGGAAGATCCAAACACATTTAACATTGTAACAGGAGAAGGTTTGATATACCAATATGAACTGGAAACTAAATGACAATCATCATCAGGATCTTCCCAAGAGAGGATGTCCCAACAAAAGTTAGGCAAGCAAGAAGTATTGGCAAGAAAGTGATCTGTTCTTTCTTTTCAGCTAGCAGCATATTGTAACAATTCCATTTGAGGGACAAAAGACTGTCACAGCCAGGTGGTACCCGCAAAATATCTGCTGCAAGTTTTCAATAAACTGAGAGTAAAATGTCCTAAGACTAGTCTGTATGGAATCGCGTTGCATCATAACAATGCCTTTGCCCTCAAAGCATGAGAAACAATTCAATTTCTCCAGGAGTCAAATACTTATCCCATCCTTCCTGCAGTCTAAATCTGGCCTCATGTGATATTTTTTTTTTCTATTTCCCAAAATAAAAAAAAAAATTCTTTGTCAACAATTTGAGTCACCTGAAACTCCAGTAGTTGCTTACAAAGAATGCATTTGCCCTCTCCAAAGAAGAGTGGCATTAGATATTTGAAAAATGGTTTGAAAGGATGAGACATTGTATTTAATGCAATGGAGAATACTTTGATCAGATCTAAATTTTAAGATGTTAACAAGGGTCACTGAAAGTACAATGTACATAGTAAGTGGAGAAGTATTGCATTATACCCAAAAATTCGGTACTGAGATTTTGCTGGGAATAAATGTTTTGAGGGCCATTGAAATCAGAGCAAGCTGAGTTCGATCCCAAGCGGCTGTATGCAAAATTTGTGATGGACAAAGCAGTGCAGGAGTGGGTTTTCTCCAGTTTCCCCCACCATCGCATTCCAGCGGTGCTCCATCTTCATTCCATGTATCATCCATGTCATTGCCTCCGGTGCCATAAGTAGCAAAAACGAGTGTCAAAAACACTATAAAAAATGTTAATTAATATTTTGTCGTATACTTAATCACAAAGTGTATTATGGCTCAGCATATGTTTCCTACTGCACCAGGTGTATTCATTTATGATTTGTATACGTTAACTCAGTTAACTTGCCAACTGAAAGTCCAATTTGCAGAAAGATTTCCAGATGCAAAAGTTCCAGGCCATACAACAATCCATGATATTTACAACAAATTTCAGGTCACAGGAAGTACAGGCTAAAAAATCTAAAAGATGGCATATGATTCTTACCGAAGAAACATTAGATGTCATCATTTGGAGAATTCCCCCCAAAATTTGCTTAGGCATCTTTCACAGCAGGTAGACATTTCTTATGGCTCTGTGTGAAGAGGTACTAAATTGCTGAAATTAAAAGCATGTAAAATAACTGTGACACATACTCCTCAGCCAGGTGATCCTCTAATTTGATGCACATTCTGTGAGTGGATTCTCAATAGTATAAACAATGGCGAAAGAGACCCAAATTTAATATCTTTCAAGGATGAGGCTTGGTTCCACCCTCATGGATATGTGTGTACACAAAATTATCGTTATGTGAGCTTTGAGAAACCTAATATTGTTCATGAAATACCCTTTCATGATGGAAACATTAGTGTAATGTGCTCCATTAGCGGGGAAAGAGATATAGGGCCAATTTTTTTTTTTTGAGTTAGCAGTTGACAGCATACATATATGAATACATTTTGCCCCCTTTTTTAGAGAATTAACAGACAGGATGCGTGATTTTGCCTTTTGTTCAACAACAGTTTGCAATAGCTCATACGGCCAATCTTTTGATGAGAACAATTAAAAGTGTGTTTTAGGACAGAATTATAAGTAGAAATTTGGGACCCCCTCAGTCCCCCGACTTAATCCCTGCGGTTTCTTTCTCAGGAGTAATTTAAAACATAAAGTGCACAAGACAAACCTATACATCCTGAAAGAAATAAAACAAAATTGCCAGTATTTCTCAAGGTGAACTATTGCAAGTGATGGATCCAAAAGAGATGCCAAAAATGCATGTACAACGACAGTGGCCAGCTTTCAGCATCTCCTTTCATAAAGTTGGTAAGCAAAGCCTTTAAAAGTAGTTTTAAAAACGTATGGTTTGCCTTTCTATGATAGCGGCAGACTGCAATGAGCTGAGGATATGGATAAGCAAAACACTGGGCAGCCAGTTTGTATTTTTTGGCTTATATATATTAACTAAAGGGTGACCCAGAGAAGGAAAAGTACATTTTAATTGTAAAAAATATGAAAGAGAAGGGTTAGTTTCATTTAGATTGGGTGTTTGGAAACTAGGGGGAATGAGGGGGGGGGGGAGGTTATCCCAGGAATGTTCCCCATTTTTGGGGGTAAGGAAGATGAAATTAACATTTTACTTCAAAGTAAGGCCACAAAGGATTGGAGGGAAAGCCTAATAAATAAAGAATGGTTATTGAGGAACAAAGAAATTGTTCAAGAAGATTTTTGAAGATCAGAAGCAAATACCTAAATTAGGGGAGTGTTTGTGGAAGGTAAAAAGGAAATGGAAATGTTCAGTTGAATAACATGATACCTAGATAAGATTTAAGATGACTAAGGATAGTCATGCAATATTCTACCACAATATAATATAATGAAATAGTTACAGCCTGGCCAACTAACTAGGGTTAAGGTCAGTCCTAACTATGTCTGTACTTAGCACTTTAGTAAATAAAATAAATAACATTTACAAATTCAAAACTATGTGATTGAAGGCTTGATATATGATGGGAGAGAAGTGGTAGACCAATTATCCAACAAAACTGCTTGTTGGGTATTTTCATTGCAGCCCATTCAGATTTTTTTATTTCATCCCAAAATGATGTTCTAAAATTTTATTATAAAGGTTTTTAGTAAACTAAGGAGATATCAGTATAGAATGTCATCCTCGTTAGGAAAACATCAGCAGCACTCAATGTTTCCAACTCCAGCAAGGATAAATTGCAACATTAATAATTTCCCTAAACTGCACATACTTGTGAAATGCAAATACTATAGGTATACTATTTTTGCCTAGAACTTTGGGACTGTATTATTGTTATATTGCTTTGTCCCTAAATTCTATAAAAAAGGGTTGAAAATTACGTGCCCTAATGATCATAAAGTTTTATTGCAATCAATCCTAGAAAGTAGAGGGCAGAGCTAAAAAATGGAAAATTTTCATTCACTGGCTCTTCAGTTGATGAGGAATTTAATTTAAACAATAATTATTTTAATTGGCATATAACAGTTGACTATTTTATTTCCATTTTTGTAGTGTATCGACTTCAGCAAGAGGCACCTAGACCAAAAGTAATACCCTGTCAGGACAGCAACGTTCAGTCCCCATTGTATTATGGTTGTGAATACCATGGTGTGATGTCACACCTTGAAGCAGCAGCACTTCTAAAAGAGGAAGGATCTTATTTGGTCAGGCAGAGTAGTTGCACCAATGGATTCTACACATTGTCTCTCAGGTATCAGCTGAAAAAAGGGTAAAAAAATCTAACATTGAAAATGTCCATAATATAAAACAAAATATTACAAAGAGTTTTACAAAAGGAGTATTATTTATTGTGTAGTAAAAATGTTATAATCATAATATATTAATATGCTATAATTTTCAAATTAAAGCTTATAGTTAAGTATAGCATTATACAATGTAATTTATGTTTGTGAACAGTCATAGAAGTTTAAATATACACTAATAGATTGTTGTTTGATATCAAATAGATCTTGAGTTATTCATCAGTAGTTTAATATAATTCAAAAGTTTGAAGCTATGACATTAACAGTAATATTAATCTTACATCTTTTTATAAAATTGTCAGTTGCTCAATTTGTGTATATTGTATTTCTAGTATAAAACCTTCTTGATTTTAAGCTACTGAGATCAAAATCTGAGCTTCAAATAGTAAAAAACTGAAAGTAATAGCCTGTCAGACTATGTTGCATGTTCCCTTACATGATGCAGAGTAATATAGAGTAATATATAAAAAAAAAAGTGTTGACACTGTTCAGCATTTCTCTGTGTTGAATTTTCAGATTTCTATTTACTGCATGGATGAAAACTGTACATAACAGCACTGAAAATCACATGTTTTAAGAAACTATGATGTGGTTTGACAATAAGCACAACAATAATAATAATAATAATAATAATAATAATAACAATAATAATAATAATAACAATAATAATAACAATAATAATAATTATAATAATAACAACAATAACAATAATAAGAAGAAGAAGAAGAAGAAAAAGAAGAAGAAGAAAAATAATAATGATAATAATGATGATAAAAAAACTGCTTATGCACGCACATTCCTGTCCACAATAAAGTATTTTCCTCCCAGATATATTAGCATTGCATGAAGAACACTTAAGCAGGTACAAACCAGCTTTTGAGTATAAGTTGTACATTACAGTTAATTCATATTTCATTTTTGTTTTCTGTATATACTAGGATCGGCTGATAAATCCCGGGACTCTCAATGAAAACAGCATTTAAAAAAAAATTATTTTTGCTTTATTTCTCAACATAATCTCCAGAAAGGCTAATACATTTTTCATATCAGTGTTCTAATTTAGTTAAACCATCTCTGCAGTGTGATTTATCAAGGTCCTCAAAATAGCTGTTTACCACATCAATGACTTCGTTGCTGTAAAATCTTTAATCTCCAAGAAATTTTTTGAGGTTTGGGAACAGTGGTAGTCACTGGGTGCTAGATCTGGCGAATAGGGTGGATGTTCAAGCAATTCCAGCTTTAATTCACACATTTTTCTCATTACAATGACTGAACGATGTGCCAGAGCATTATCGTGATGAAACAAGATTTTTTTTGTGCCAAATGAGATTCTTTTCTTTTCACCTCATCACTCAGATGTTGCAGTAAGCTTGTGTACTAGTCACCAGTGATACTTTTACCCTTTTCCAAGAAATCAATAAAGATAATTCCCTGTGCATCCTAGAAAACACTAGCCATAACCTTGTTAGTTAACAAAATTGGCTTTGCCTTTTTACTTTCTCTATACGTACTATTTATATAGTGTATAGAGAAGGTATTGCACTCCACCCAAAAATTTGATACTGAGATTTCACTGGGTCCCCTTTATCTAAAAAAAGCATTTTCGGAAAAAGATCTGTATGTGTGCATGCGTGCGTGAAGACAATAACTCAGAAACGAAAAATCGGTAAAATAAACTTGGTATTTCAGTTTAGTATCTTCCAGGGATGCGACACAAAGATTTTGAGAAAAATCCCCCCATCCCCAACTGCCCTTTACATGAAATTTTTTTCGAAAATTTTGATCTCAAAAATGGCTCTAATGATTTTGATTAAAATGTCATATATTAAAGCTATTTACCTGACAAATAAAATGTATATCTTGAATTATCTGGGAATAGCCTCTGAAGAGTACTTTATTCTGGATGAATTTTGAATAACTGCCAAACCATAAGAGATGGACAAAAACATACTACACAAAAAATGTACAGCACGTTAAAACACACAATTTATGTTATATAAATTTTTTTTTGGAGTTCATTGTTTTTGAGACTTTCCTTGTTTTTGGTTTATGCTCTGAAAAACGTATTCTTTTCTCATTCAGGAATGTGTCAACTGCTGTCCATACAAACAAAGGAACTTCAGTGACATAGCAACCAGCTTTTGACTATCACTTTAACCTATGGTACTCCCTTATTTCGCTGCTACTTAACAAGGAAGCAAATAATAAGACTATTTCTGCTAATTTTTTCTCAATTAGCATGAAGCAAATATATAGAAGCATAAGCGTTTTAACAATAATTTGTTACAGAGATGTAGAGAAAGTCATGTGAATGGAACACATCAGATTTTTTGGAGTTGGTTCACCTGGCGCAATCCACTGTTTTGACTGTGATTTGCTTTCTGGAGTGTAGTGATGTATCCAAGTTTCATCCATGGTAATAAGCCGTCTAAAAATTCACTGGGATTTTTACGGTAGATCTCCACATTCTTAACAGAAACAGTTTTGTTTGCAACTTTTGATCGGTGTCAACAAACACTGCATCCATCTTGCACAGACCTTGTGAAAGCCCAAAACATTACTTAAAATATTACCTGCATGTTCTTTGATATGTTTACAGCCTCTGCTATCTCAAACAACTTTAATTTGCAGTCTTCCAGTATTAAACAATGAATTTTTTCAATCATCTCTGGAGTTGTCACTTCTACAGGGCATCCAGAGCGAGGCTCATCACTAGTGCTTGTACGTCCCATTTTAAACTGTGCAACCCATCTTTTAATCATTGAATATGAAGGGGCAGAGTCTTTCAATGTACTGTCCATTTCCTCCTTGATTTCTTTAGGCATTAAGCCTTTCAAATGGAAGTATTTAATCACTGCTCATTTTTCCAAATTCTCTATTTTTGTGAAAACTCTAAAGTTGTCTTTTTAAAATGCTGTCATTTGAAAACTAAACAAACTATTGACTTTTGACTGTAGATACAAGCTGGTCTAGAGTTAAACTATACAATTATCCATCTAACTGGCCTAGTGGCGCCATATCTGTGTGAGGCCCAGGACTTATCAGCTGACCCTCATACAAGGATTGCTCTGAAAGATTTTAGCAGGTGGTGAACAATTAAAATGGTAGGCAAATGTAATTCTGCTATCATATGTGATTTTCATGTCATGAATTATTATTTCAAACAGGGACTAACAGTAGAGCAGTGTCACCAATCTTAGGTGAATGTTCTTCAGGACTCTGTACCATCCAGAGCCATCAAGAGAAACTGGTTTTAATACGTTCTAAAGAGGTTAGGGATCTCTGGAAGATGAAGCCTTGTGCATGTTGTGTCATATAGTGGAAATCACAAACAATTGCAACTGCTTGGAAGTTAATGGAGGAATCTCATATGACCTATGATAACATTCAGGATATCCTTAACATTGGATTAACAGTTTACATCAGCTTCCATGTCAATGCCTGAGAAATTCTTTGAAATTTCCATCAGCTTCCAATACGTCATTAGTTCTATCCAGTCAGCAGCAGCAGCTTCATCTACAGCATTATCTTTTTCACTGGAGCTATATTTCCCAAAACAGTTCTTTATGACCAATACTGTTTCTTCATCTCAACCAAAGATTTCCCTTGCTTCACATCTTACATGAACATCTTTTAGTCCTCAAGCACTATTTTTGTTGGATTTCTCATTTGTTAATAGAGCACCAGAAAGTAGCTTGTGTGGAATAGTGTATTTAATGATGAAAAATTCAACAATGGGAGCAGCAAGGATTTCACAGGAGATGAATCATCCATCGCATAATAAGTCTGAAACAAAGCAGCAATTGGCAGTATGGTGTTTTCTAGATGTTGACCATCAACAAAAGAGTAAAGATGTAAAAGTGTAGGAAAAAAGATGGTAGCTTCTTGCTTCTAAAAAATTGGTATATTAGTATATCACCTTGGATAACCCCCCAGAAAAAAATAAACATTACTCCAGAGAGGTATGTGAATATGTCTACAATTAGTCTTTACAACATGGAATATCAAGCACCCAAGATTAAAGACCACTCACGTGCTGCTTCATCATGAAATTGCTTTTGCACACAGAGCAGCTAGAACACACCATTTCTTGTCTGATCAAAACACTAGAGTTCTTAACTCCCCTTATTCTCCAGTTTTCTCCATATTATTCTTTTCCTTTTTCCCAAAAAGAAAAGCTCCATGATTGCCCCTTCTCATCACACGAAGAAGCCATTGGGACTTATAAGGAAACTATTAACAACCTCCAAAAGAAGCTTGGTCAGGTACAATGTCAAAGTGGTTTCAATGAATGCATTATAATGGAGCATACTTTGCAAAATTGTAAACGTTAAACTCAATTGAAAAATATTTCTGACTGCTGCTAAAATCTTTTGGAGTGACCCTTTTATAATATGCATGTGAAAATATTTTATGTATATTTTTAAAAAGAAGTAAAAGGGCTTACTCAAATTGAAAACAAATTAAAGGAAGTTATATACGAGACTATATTATAAGAACCATTGCTTTATTTTTGTATTAGCAGAAATTTCCTTGAAATTAACACCAATTATAACATGCGTTTTTGTCATTGCTTTTCGTATTGGTAAGATTATAGCATACAATTATGATTGCCTACCATATACCTATTTTTCTTTTGAGTCTGCAAAGGTATGGGGCTGATGTACCATTGCCAAGAATTATTTCTACATATCCATGTGGAAATGTAAAGGAATATGATAATATATTTATAAGTTGGTTTTGTCTTAACAATATTTTATTATTTTTCCCTGCTTGTAGCACCTGTAAGTATGTGCTGCTAATATTTTGTATGTAAATATACACATCTTCCTTTACTGAGTTTAAAATTCTTATTGATGAATACATATTTTACATTGCTCTTTCATGTATTTGTATCCTAGATCTCAAGAATGTTCGTAGCTGTTAGAATGTCAAGATCCAGTTTACAAGCAAGTAGCCCTTATAAAATTTTCAATCACTGACAAAGCCATCTTGAATGCATTTCTTCTTCTCTCTATTCTTCCCCAGCAGCCATCCTTCATTTGTAATCTCAGGATTGACTAAATCTCAGTTTACATCAGCTTGCATATTAATGTCTGAGGAATTCTTTGAAATTTCCATCAACTTCTAATACTTCACTAGTTTTACTCATTCAGCAACAGCTTCATCTACAGCATTTATCTTTTTCACTGAAGCCATATTTCTCAAAACAGTTCTTTATGACAAATACTGTCATGACATCTCAACCAAAAATTTCCCTTCCATCACATCCATTTTCTAATCTCAGGTTCTGGAGCATTTCTGAAAATCTCTGTCTAAGAAAATATCTACATATATTTTTCAACAGGTAGGCTTGATACTGGCCACAATGCCTTGTTCTAGGGTTGTATTAGTATTGCTTGTTGTATTAGCAACTTGTATATCAACCACAATGTTGTCTTGATTATGAGTTCTTAGATGTAGAATATTTCTGTTTTGATGGGTCATTTTCCTTTCAAGTGCAAGCAGCTAATCCAAGAACAGTTTTCGTGCTTTCCAAATCTTTTTGGATGCCTGATAAATGCTTGTGGCTCTGAGGTCACCAACTAATGGGAGTAGTTGTGCATTTTCATCAGCATTGCAGGATAGCAACTGTCAGCTTAACTTTGTATCCTTTCCATGCTTGCTGTCATTGTCAATGTATGCTTGAGTATTGTTTAAAAATTCTCGTCTGTGTTAAAATTTATTTGACATTTTACTTTGAGATTATTTCAATATTTTATTTCCATGTGAACAGAAGCTGAGGCAGCTGTATTATGTAAACAATAGTCATGTGACATAGTATAGGTTAAAGCACTGTAGCCAGTCAGTCGAAAAATAGAACTTAAAATTAAACCAATAACCAGGAATATCCTAGAAATGGTTAGCTCCACAGCAAAAATGTAAAGGACATAAATTGTGTGTTTTAACGAGATGTACATTTTTTCAAATTCTAGATGCAGTACCAATTTATCTACCTTTTTATTTGCCATTTTTCCATCAATAGGCATGTTATTACCATGGTCATGCTGAAACCACTCTTTTCATCCAGGATCAGCGTGCCTAGACTTGCCAAATTTTTTGAATGAAAATAAGGGACAGTATACCCCCTCTATTTTTGAAGACCAGAGACAGTACTGTATACACCAGCTTCATAAATTGCCTATATTTACTGTGTGTGTTATTTTGCATACCCAAACATTTCAATTTTATGTCACATTGACTCAAGCAAGAATTCTACTGCTTCATTTGGCATCTGTACATTTGGGCTCAAAGGAAAATAGATCCAGGCAAGAAAGAAGAAGCCAGAGGACCACCAAAAGGAGGTTCCAAACAATGAGGACAGAAAATGACCAGAACCAGTACCATGAGGTGTAGCAACGAGAATTCTAGAAGAATGGGAGAATATTGACATTCAAACATCGTATACCAGTCAGGAGAACATTGAAGAAGTTCATCCAATGGTTGCAGAGGTCGAAGTAAACCATCTTTCGCAATCATCAATTATCACCAAAATCATTGTGCTGTTTTTTTTTTTTTTTTAATCTTATGCATTTGAAATTTAAATGCCTTCTTTTTTAGTTAAAAATGATTATTTTGTATATCCCATCATTAGTGAGTACATCAAGTATTTTCTTTCTTATATGCAGTGATTTTCTGTCGTAATAGTTGTTAGTAGATAATAAATGGTTGTACTTGTTAATTAATGCTGTTAAGATGTGGTAAAAGCTCTAAATTAACCATGGAAAGTGAACAAGAAAAGAATGTAGAAGTAGAGAGTGGCGAACCAGCTGAATCATACAAAGCATTGTTGGAACTAATGATAAAAATGAAAGAGGTTATCCATGCTACATATGTAGAGTTAAAGGCGAATAATGCCAAAATACATTATATGAATAGCAAAATAGATGCTACAAACAGCAAATTAGAAGGCATAACTGCAGATTTAAAGGCGAATAGCGCCAAAATTGATGCAGATTTTGCAGAGCTGAAAGTTGAAATAGCAATTAATACAAAGATAGATTTATTAAGTTCTAATTTGAGAACAGTATTTAGAATGTAGTGATGCAGAGCTTAACACAAAACTGGAGAAAACATTTGGAGGTGAAAGCTCTGAAATCTAAAATAGAAGACAATATACAGGTAACTGACGAGAGAATAAATGTGTTAGATTTAACTATAAAGAGCAGATTGGAAAAGATTGAAAAGAAATTGAAAGAAGCTAAAAGAAGCAACAATTAAAGGGGGGGGGGAATAATGAAGGACCAGGGTTAGTCAGGCAGATTCTGACATAAAGGTTTTAAATAGTAAGATAAAATCAGACTGTCAACATTCATTAGTGTTGAAGAAAAAGGTGGAAGAAGGTGGAATTAGTTTGAAACATTACATAGAAGGAATTAGGATAGAAATGAGTAAAAAAATCAAAGATTCTGATAACAGGATTAAATTATTTCAGACAAAAATAGATACAAAGATAAATGAGGCAATAAAAATTAATTGTGTAAAGAAAATAAACAGGCTAATCCAAAAAGTTCAGAAAGAAAGGATGAAGACATTGAAAATATTTTTGAGATAGGTGATGGTTACAAATTGCCTTTAAACAAATGAGACAATAAATAAATTGTGTAAAGAAAATAAACAGGCTAATTCAATAAGTCCAGAAGGAAAGGATGAAGACATTGAAAAGATTTTTGAAACAGGTAGTGGTTACAAATTGCCTTTAAACCCGGCCACATATAAGATCCCACAATACGATTTGAAACAAACCCTACCCAAGCCAAGGAGGTCGATGGCGAGAAAAAGAACATCTACGAACCAACAGTTCCATATTACAAAGAAAAATATGCACTCCATATTACTGTGATCGGGCTACTAATTGGTGCTTGTGGAACAATTCTTAAGTTCTTTACCGATACCTGCAAGATGCTAGGCTTACGTGTCCACAGATATTAGATCAATTAATACATCATACCCTATTTCCTGCTGTTGTATTCAACCATTTATATGTGTTGTTAAAGTTTGTATTTGTTTGGCTTTGTCCATGAGGCAACCTTAATTATTTCACATAGGAGCAGATGAAAGTCAGAATAACAATTCTCATTACCAGGGACACCATCTTTGCTATGGACACATATTAAGTGATAAAGCTCTGATATTTGATGAACATTTAGGAGACAATCCCATACAATTTCTAAAAGAATTAAATCACTATTTTGCTCAAAAGAATTCCAAATAATTTTAAAATGACCATAGTAAGAAATTCCTTAAGAGGTAGTGTTAGGGAATGGATGAGGCTCACATTGTCAAGACATGAGAATTACACCACTTTCAGAGATTTGTTTTTGTCTAGATTTTGGGGATAGGCAGTGGAAAACCAAACACGTTTAGAATTGTCTGTATGAAAATTTGATCCTAATAAAGATACTAGAATGTCTGATTATTTCTTGAGAATAGCAAGCAAGTGTAACATTTTTAATCCAAAACCAATGTAAAAAGAGATAATACAAGCTGTAATAAGATATTTTTCAAAAGACATTTATAATAATTTTGTAGTAGCTAGGCCTAAGATTTTGCCACAGTCATAATTAAGGATGCTGAATACAAAAGAGAATGAGGTAAAAAAGGGAACAATATTCAAATTCCTCAGGAAAATTATGACAAAAGTTGAATATTTCCTGGGGAAGGGGCACAATCTGAACTAAAAAATGCTCAGAAACTAGGTTTCAGATATGGCAATAGATAATATGATGATTTAAATTATTTCAAGAATGATGGTGCATTTAAAAATGTAAGTGGTTATAGGTACCACAGTGGTGATAATAGTGGTGAATACCAAGATCAGAGAAACAGTAGGCAGAGATGTTTTGACAGAATTCTTAGTAACAATGGAAATTCATCAGATAATAGTTTGAATTTTATTCAAACATACCTAAGGCCTATAATTTCAAAACTGAAGGAAATTTTCCTTCTATGCAGGAATGAAGTAGATTTGGAAATATGAATCGAAATGTTAGAAAAGAGGGAGGAAATTCTAGAAAACCAAGCTCAATCAGAAACCAAATCCAGGATCAAATTAGTAGGTTCCAACTATGCGAGTTATGGAACATTTAAAAAGTAACATCACAGAAAGCAAAATTTGCATAACATACCCTGCTCAATCAGAAACCAAATCCAGGATCAAATTAGTCGGTTCCAACTATGCGAGTTATTGAACATTTAAAAAGTAACATCACAGAAAGCAAAATTTGCATAACATACCCTCCGGAAAACTAGGAGAAGGTTGCAATTATATTCTGAATTGTAACCTTCAAAAATTCTTCAAACAACGCTCACAATGGAATAGTTTAAGTATTTTAAGAAAGGTGATATGAGTCCTTCGCAGGTTAGAATAAATTCCTGGGAAAGATGATGGATGCATGGATCAATACTGGATCTACTGCTTGTAGTATGTAGTGAAGAATTTTTCAATGAGTTAGTGTTGAAAAGAAAAGTTGAGTATTCACCAGTATGCAGTGTGTGTTATACAGTAGCAATAGGTAAGAAATAGGAGAGGATTAAGTTCCAAGCATTTTTAAAGTTGGAATATCGAGAATGGCACCATGATGTTATTACTTTCTCTACATGTACTATGTACATAGTGTATAGAGAAGGTATTGTATTCCACCCAAAAATTTGATACCGAGATTTCACCGGAAATCCATGTTTTGGGTCCCCCTGAATCCAAAAAAAGCATTTTTACAAACAGGTCCGTGTGTGTGAGTGTGTGTCTGTGGACAGCATAGCTCAAAAACGAAAATATCGTTAAATACCAAACCTGGTATTTAAGTTTGGCATCTTCCAAGGATGCAACAGAAGATTTTCAAGAAAATCCCCCCAATTACCCTTTACATGGAACATTTTTCGAAATTTTTTATTTTCTTAATAATGGCTCTAACAATTTTTATTAAAATGTCAAATATTAAAGATATTTACCTGACAAATAAAATGTATATCTTGAATTTTCTGGGAATAGCCTCTGAAGACTACTTCATTCTGGATGAATTTTACGGAATTTTGCATAACTGCTAAACTGTAAGAGATGGACAAAAGCTTAACACACAAAAAATGTAGAGCACATTAAAACACACAATGTATGTCATATACATTTTTTTCGTGGAGTTGATCGTTTTTTAGATATTCCTTGTTTTTGGTTTCAGCTTTGAAAAACTTTACTTTTCTTATACGGAATTTGTCAACTCCTGTCCATACAAACAAAGGAACTTACGTCACATAGCAACCAGCTTTTGAATATCACTTTAACCTATGGCACTCCCTTATATGCCTTCTACTTCCAAGGAAGCAAGTAATAAGACCATTTCTGCTAATTTTTCTAAATTAGCAAGAAGTAAATAGAAGAGTAAGCTTTTTAACTATAATTTGTTGCAGAGATGTAGAGAAAGTCATGTGAATGGAACACATCAGATTTTTTTTCTTGTGGTACCTAGATTGTCTGCAGATATTATTTTTTGCTAGCTTGGCATGCCATAATTGATTTTGGGGTGAAATATATAAAATTGAATAATGAAATAGTCATTTCTTTATAGAAAAAATGCTGTGATGAAATGTTATATGAAAGGAATGATGTTGATTCTTGTGAAGCAAGGTTCTTCATGGAGAATATTATGATTAAAAAGGGTGTGGATGTGGTCACACTCAATATGAATATGGGAAATAAGAGAATAATTTAAATAATTTTTTTTCATGCCCAAGCATTATATGTGAGGAATGCATTCTGTAATTAGAATATGGTGATATGAATGGATAAATGGTTTCCATGGAGACGAGTGAGCAATTCTCAAACAGCAGGCATGTTAGATGGTAATACATATAAGGAAATACAAAATAAGTTAACAAAATGCCATGAATGAATACTGATGGAAGGATACACCAGAAATTTTCGAGGCAACTGATACAAAGTTTGGGAAAAGAAATGGAGTTGTTTATAAGTTGCTAGGTAACATAAATAAGAGCTGGGAAATAATGATACCAAGATGTATGCGGGATGAGTTAATTTTAGCTTTTCATATTTTGTTAATTCATTCCAGTGAAGAGAAAACTGCTTTATGTTTGACAGAAATGGTATACATAAAACATTTGTATAGAAAAGTGAGACAGATAATTCCTACATTTGATTTATGCCAGATAGCTTAGAATTTAAAGTTAAGTATGATACAATACCTAAAACGATGAGGTATAAGAAAAATGCTTTGGTTGCAAATGATACACAAGGTGAGATGCCTACAGATCAGTTTAATTTTAAATTCCTCTTTGTCATGTTCAATTTGTTTTCAAAATTCACAAAAATCTTTCCTATGAAGAAAGTAAATACAATTAAATATATTAAAATTGTTCATGTTTTTAGTGATAGACCTGGTAATAAATAGTGCATCTACTTAAATAAAATCATTAATGATTATATACCAAATTATGGACCAATTGAGGCCATATTGTCAGACAATACCACGCATGGTTCATGCTAGAAAATTTGGTACCTAGAAGGAAATAGTGTACTAAAAGGCACAGATTTAAATGGAATCCACTTATAGGTAGTGAAGTATTGGTTAAGGGGAAAAAATATATCCAGTGCTGAACAAAATATATACTCAAGAATGAGTTTGCTACATGAAGGTCCTCACATAATAAGTAAAGTTTTCGGGGATCATACCAACGAACTAATGGACTTAGAAAATAAAATTATAGGAAAATATCATAAACAAACACTGCGCCCATACAAAAGATCAGATGTGTAATTTTGTATTGTATAAATTATATTTTATAAGTGTGAATGGGAATTGTATGGTAGAATGAGTATGTTTAAAATTTAATCTAATTTACGTGTGGAAATATGTAGTATGAATGAAAAATGTTATGTAATATGTTATTCGTTTCTGAGGAAAATTTAATGATGATGTGAACTCTAAAACTGAAAGAATCATAAAAATCTCATTCACATCATGAAAGGGGCCAATATTTACATCCTTATCCTGTGTTGCCAACATTTTGTGCATTGTACTCCCTTTTGTATATATTTGTCATTCTCGTTTCATCCTGAAATCAATATCGCTAGATGCAAGTTTATTATTCTGTGTGCTTTCATTAGTTATTAGTGTTTTGATTTTCTCTTTGCGATTTTGTTTGCTGTAACAAGTTTCATGGCGATATATTTCTTTATGGTTCTGAAGCCAGAAAATATGAGAGGTGAAGGCACTGGGAGACTATTCGTGGTCAAGTGTGGTTGATTGTGTCTTTACATGAGCTATACTTCCTAGGTAGGGGATCATAGGAAACAATATGTGCAGTCAATTTTATGTGTTGGTTGGAGAATATTGGAATTGATGAGCATAGTGTTGCAATTTAAAAAAAAAAAAATTAATCATTAAATTATTTAAAAAGTTACCTACCCACACATTCACGGAATGGATTTAGAATTCGTAAATCCCTGAATGCGCCCTGAGTAAAAGATCTCATAGCACTCACCAATTGTTTCAGTTGACCTATACATGGGGTGATTTTGTGTTACATTGGCTCAAGCAAGAAGCAACTTATGCTTCAGGTTTGTCTGCACTCCCTTTGTCCTTTGTATGTAGGATGGGCTTATAAATTCTGGAGGAATCCCATCTATTACTGTTGCTTTACTCTTTTGCATTAAAGTCACTTGTTTAACTAGCTCTTTAACCCTCTGTTCACTAACCAATATTTCCATGTAGTTTGTCCCAAAATCAACCCTTGGTTTTGTCTTGATAACACAGTCCTCCTCAAATAACTTTTTAAAGTATTGCAATCATTATACTGGAGTAATATTTGGTTTTGTTACATACTTATTATAGGTAGATTCTAGCATTTTCCACACCTTACTAACATTATTTTCATTTAATACCCTAATCAGAAAACTCTTATTCTTTTTTCTCCTCTTGTGCTTCTTCTCTTCTAACAATAAACTATAGAAGTTTCTACTGTTTAAATATTCCTACTTTGCTTTGTCACCTCCTACCTCTTCCATTCCACTAATGTTTGCTTCACCAATCTTTTTGCTACTTTGCACTCCTCATTGAATCACATATCTCCCTATTTTATCTCTCCCCTCTCTTTTCTCATCCCATCTCCTGTATCAATGTATTGAAGATGTTGACTGCCCTCTATTTCATGGCTCTTTTCCCACTCTAAAGGCTTTGGCAATCTCCCAACCATTTAATACCATTTCCATCTACCTTCCAAGATTTCTTTGACCTGCTGAATGAGTCACACTCCACTCCTTTCTTTCATTCCAGCAATGACTAAGTTGAACTATTGATACCTGTCTTCCAAAAACTCTAATCTTCTTTTGACATCCTGTGCCTGTGTTCTCACATCTTGTGCTTCATTCTTTATTTCTTCCTTGATTTTTACTAGTTCTTTTTCCACCCCGTTTAGTTTAGTTCCAATTCTCTCATCCATGTCCTTAATTTCTCCGTAACAGCTTAGGTCCAGGGTTGATTTCGATTTCTCCAATTATCAGTAGTATGCCTGTTACACATTACAGAAGAAATATGTTTGCCATCTCTTCAGCACCTTTATTTGTTTTAAACTTGTTCTATTTTATTCCGTTGAAATTTCCAATTCTTCTCTGTAAACTTCAATGCTCATTCCCATTGTTACTTATTCCCTTTTTTCTTCCACTCCAGGAGCTGACTACACACACATCCTCTCTCTTCAATTACTGCCTTATTACTAACATGGAAGTAATATAGTGGGAACTAAATATCACTGGAGGAAATTGCTGCAGGCAGCATCCAGATATTCTGCAGCTTGGGGATCATCAGTATTTAAACACTTAGTTTGTCTTATTCACCCATAAAAAGTCTTGAACTTAACTCTTTTAATTTGTCAATGTGATTATTCGTTGGTTTATCATTCACATTGTCCTAAAGTGCTAATGTTCTTTGCACCTTTTGCCAAGCTCATAAAAATTCAATTGTTCAATTCTTAGCAGTGGTACAGAGCCTTGTATCATTAAAATAAGCAATATAAATATGGAGGTTAAGCTTACATCTATACTAAGTTTCTAAATTTCTACTATTAAAATCCAGTGGACAACATCTGCATATAAATTTAAGACATTTGTAAAAATTCAATGTCTTTTGTGTGTGAATGTGTGTGTGTAGAGAGAGAGAGAATAAACCGTAATAGTCCCAAAAATAAATACCTGACATATATCAATCACTATCTGTGCATGTTTTAAAACAAAATACCTCCAACTTTAAAGTCGCCCTCCGTGGTGTAATGGTTACCATGCTGACTTCATATACCCAAGTTTGCGGGTTCAAACCCGGCGGAGGACGATGGATTTTTTCGGGCGTAAAAATCCGTAGCATGGCTTCCTTCGGAAGGGAAGTAAAGCTGTGGGTCCCGTGTCATAGATTTACGGCACGTAAAAGAACCTCAAGCCTGATAGAGAGGCCTCTGAGCAAAATTAAGCGGTCTTTCACGCCCAGTATAGAATTAGATGCTGAGAACCACAGCAGTTAAAGAGCATCCATAAATAAAATGCCATTTCATTTCCAACTATAAATTATGCCACCACTTAAAATATTATTTTGCATTTATAACACTGCCAAATAGCTGCTTGAAATTTCTTTTGCTTTTGCTTAACAGGTTTGATGGAAAAATAAAGCATTTTAAATTATATTACGATGGCCAGCATTTTGTGAAGGATAAACATTTTGATTCTGTATATGACTTGGTTGCGGATGGTCTTGTTACAATGTACATTGAAGCTAATGCTGCTCCATACCTCGAATTAATGGACAAATTTAATAATTATGAGAAAAGCCCATATATGACACTAAATAAATTAAAACGGAGGGCTGTAATTTGCCAAAGTATGAGAAAATCTGAACATGGGAGTAAAACTGCAACAGACTCATTCATTAAAAGTGAAAGGATTCATTCACATTATCCAGAGCAAACACCCAAAGATTTGAAAATGTCTTCAGAAAATGTACAAGATGAAACCTGTGAAATGATAGATTATGATAAGCCACATGCTTTTAAAACTCATACTTTCAAAGGACTGAATTGGTGTGAATTCTGTGGAAACTTTCTCTGGGGTTTTACAGCCCAGGGTGTAAAATGTGAAGGTAATGTATGTATGTTATTCAGATATATTCTATTGCTTCTCTTCCCCTTTAAAACTTAAAAGATAGTCCTATCTGCCTAAATTGATTGGTCTTGTTTTGATACAGATTTTAATTCATTTATAGTTTGATTTTATGCTTTAGTTACTTATATTTATTATTTCCTCATGTTTCACAAAGTATTAAACTTAGTTTCACAACATTCATATATTTAATTACAAGACAATTATGAATAGAGATAAATGCCCACAAGTGCAGAAGAAAAGTAAATGAGTTTTAATTTGTCTATTTCTGTAGTTAAAATGTGTTCTGTTTCCCATTATTTGACTAGTTTCTAACTGTATCACTGCAATGTTAGGTTTTTAAATAAATGTACACAGTTTATTCTTATGTGATTACATTAAAAAGAAATAATCTCATTGATTTAATTCTGATTTTCTCTGACAAATGATTTTTCAAATTTAATGGCTTGTCTCTGAAGCCTGTTACTAAGTGTTGTTGCTTTGTTGCTCAGTTGAATATCACTGGCAGCATTTCAGTGTCATAGCTTAATTAGGTTTTAATCTTTGCAGGAGAGTAGGGTTGCCAATTATTACATCAATTTAGCATAGAGTATTATACTACTGTTACCTTTCGGTTAACATTTGCCTTGGATTATATTGGGTTAAGTAGGAAAAAAAAAAAAAAGGCCTTTTGTTAACACCATTAACAATATTCCATATCACTATGAACCATAGGAAAATAAAAGGTGATCTTAATACAAATTAAAAAAATACTTTACACAGAGCTGAGTTTGTGCTAATGGATTTTCTGTGTGCTGCAATATTTTAGAAAAAATGCTTTCCAAAAACTCCTATAGAAAATGTACAAGTTAGCTTTGAGACAACAGTTTTTAAATCTTTCCAACCAATTTACAAAATACAGAATAAAACAACATTAATGGCCAGGAAAGTTCATGTTTACAATTTATATGGCTTTGTTTTGCTGTTTGCATATTTAAAACCTTTTAAAAAATGTTGACTTCATATAAAGTCTTTGCGACTCCATGTTTTAATATAAGAGAACACAAAAACATGTTATTAAATTTAGCCAAGCTAAAACCAAAATGGTACAAATAAGAAAATTTAGAAAAAGCATAAAATACCTGTGTTCACATACAGCAAATGTGGCCACTCAGGAAAGCCTAAGCTGAGACTCTTCTTCCTCTGCAACAAGTTCTCAACTAAACAAAAAAGCTTTCCATGTCATGTAGTCAGCAGCCCTCAGTTGAAGGTGTCCTCTTTGAGTAACATGAAGACTTATTTGATCTTATGTAATCAAGCTGCTGTAACAATACAAACATCATAATTGTTTTTACTTAGTCATATCTATTTGTAGCTTTGGCAGCAGTCCAAAGTTTTCTATTTTTTACATAGTGCATGAATTATTTGCATATAGACTTAGATTGATTTATAACTAAGGTTTCATTAGATCTACACTACAGCAGTTCCTATCATTAAGCCATATGTTACTCCCCAATGTAAATATACTTTGTGTTGCAGTCAGTTCCAAATCAACTTATCTGAGTAAGAGTACATGTATGTACTCAACGACAAAACTCAGGACAAAGCTGGAGGGGGAGCATGGTAGCCAAAATGTCTTTTGACAAAGGTCAAACTGCAATACTTGTGTCCTGCCACTTGATTTCCAACTCCAGATTCAGCCATGATGATAGCTTGCTCCCAATGAGAATGATAAGTTGCTTACTGATCTTTTGGTATGAATCCAAGCTGGAACAGCCTGTTGTATTGGATGCTGTCAGTGGCGACTCTTGGCTTATTCGTTTGGGGTAACTGATTAAAATATATGAAAACAGCCAATGCAGACAGAATAATTAATGCCAAAACTCCTTATGTCAAATTAAAAAGCTAATAATAAATAAAAATGTTATAGATTTATTATATTTATATTTAAATAAGAAACTATTCACCAAGATAAAATATTATCTTTGCTCCCTTTCAAGTAGATATAGTTCCACATTTAATGTGAATAGCAAAGTTTTTATGCCATTTACTGCATCATAGCTATTGTTCAAGTCACTACAACCTCTTACCATTCCACACTCTTGCCATGAGAAAACAATAAACAAGGCCATACAGAAAGGTATATTAACACCTCACATCCACAAATTGAAAGGTCACTTTCATGAATATTTCTACTTAAATGACAAACTCACTGCTTCAGTTGTGTAGTTACGTTCAAAATCTGCTCTGGTTGTCCATCGCTAATAATTTAACTTTTTTCCATGTGAGAAAATTACTGCAACAAGTGGCCAATTGCATAATGGTCAGAGTTAATTTCAAAATTGACAGCTAAAACACATGCTTGAACCACACAGTAATGGCATTTTAAAACCAGATAATTCTCTCATATCAATGTTTCTTATTTACTCCTCAAAAAACACAAAACTTTGTACATTTGACAATCACATTAAGCAATAGCCATTTTTCTATTTTTATGATACTTTAAAAACTTATTTAACAAGCATGTACCTCACTATTTCATCATATAATTAAATAGTTTAGCAAAAACTCTCTTTAATACTCCAGCAAGCAACTCTTTAATTCTTCAACAGACTGATTACAATCAGAATCTGCTCACAAATAACTAGCTTTCTTTTATGATTTCACAACAATTTTGCTGTATAGTTTCCTTTTGACATGACTGCGGTGGCACTTACTAACGTGCACTCCCAGTTCCAATATGCATTCCCAGTTAAAACTGAAACTTTCTGCAGGGTGCGTTCTCTCCTTTTATACCAGTCAATGAATATGGGAGAAACTTCCAGAAGTGTGTCACAGTCACATGTGCTAAATACTTTAGGTGTCAACTCACACAGGTGTAACAATGTGCAAATTTGATGTTAAAGAACTTTCACAACAAAACTCTTCTCCACTCACACATGTGTAGCATTAAGGCTGCAAGGCATAGTCACACTGCTCCATCCTCAGAACTGGTTATCCCTGTTTTTCCATAGAAGCACGTCTGGTTGGTTGCTGAACAGGTCAGGCATCTCCAGTGTCTATGTTATAGTATACTTGGTCAATGCAACCATACTAAAGACAGATGATATCAGCTTAATAGATACGATACTCTCCAGTTGTGAAGTACTCAGATGGTCAGCACCTCTCTTCAGCAAGTCTTTTAGCCAGGGCTCCAATTGCTGTGATGGTGTTGGCTGGTCGGATCCACCGAATCTGCTGACTTGCACTCCCGTAACTCTGTCTTGGCCTGGGTGTCTTGGTCAGTGTCTAATGGGTTCAGTGGCCTCATGGGCATTTCCTCCCGACAAGGCAAGGGCAATGCATAATCTGTTCAAAGGTGTTTTCCGGTCCAATACAAGATTCCTTGACCATTGGCCTTCAACATCACCTCATTTCTTGACGGCACATCATTATTCCTCAGGATCATCCTGCAGATCCTGGATGTTCATGGGATCTCTGGAGCAACACCTTGTGTTGGTCAAGTGGCAAAATCTTCCGGACATCGACGGTTGCCTCATGGCTCCCAAGCATCCAGTCCCATTATCAGATCCTCACCCATCCTCGCAACAATTACCCACTGGTTCACAGTACTCCGTTCCAATGTCAACTCCAGCAGGCCCTCCTTCTCCACAGGTAACAACACCATCACTAGTTGGTAAGGCTGCCTGGGTGTTTGTGTCAGCAACCCCTTTGCCATGTCAGGTCTGATCACAGTTACGGCTGCAACGTTGTCTACTAGATCTGGCACAGCTTCCCTTGTACCCAGCCATCTAGGATGAGGCTATCATCCACTCTTCTCCCCAAGCATATAGTGTTACTCGAGGTGTTGGCAATGCTGGCCCCAACATATCCCTTCATTGTCTTCTGCCTGCTGGTCGCTTTGTTGTGGACAATCTCTTGGTAGGTGTCCTGATTGGCCATACCCCCAGCACATGCCACTTGAAGGTTGTTTTCTTCTTTTAACGAATACTCTTCATCTTCGAGGTCGGCACAGCTGTTAACTAGGCTGCCTCCATTCTTAGTGCTGCTGTTAATTCCTTGTGGATTGTCTGGTAATCTTTGAGCATCATGTACTGTCATCATGCAACCTGTCAACAAAGGAGCAGCAGCTTCCTGGGACACATAACTAGATGGTGGGTTCATCAGGGCTTTGTTCACCAGCTGTTCATCACCAGGGAGAACTCTTGCATAAAATCCCCTGGCTGTTGCAGCCTCAATTTAAAGCTGACTGTGGTAGGCTGTAGTCAGGCGTCGTCTTCGTGGTCTTGTGGTAACATGCTAGCCTCTGGTTTCCAAAGTCACACGTTCAAATCCAGTGGAGGTCGATGGATTTTTTCGGGCATAAAAATCCATAGCATGGCTTCCTTCAGAAAGGAAGCCATTGGTCCCATGTCATTGGTTTATAGCATGTAAAAGGATATCAAACCTAATAAAGAGACTTATAAGCAGAATTTGGGAGTATTTCATGCCCAATATAGAATGGCACGCTGAAAACTGTGGCAGTTAAAGAGCATTCATAAATAAAACTCAGTTTAATTTAGCAACCAGGCGATGGTTCCCAAAGTAGTTCACGAGACATCACTAATATCTGAATAAAATTCAATACTTCTGCTGTCTATCCCTGGAAGCGTGCTAAACAATCACAAATGCAAACCACTGTAGGTATCACAAACTCATGCAGATGTAACAATGCATGGCAACAATCAACTATAAAATATATTTGTTCAACAACATATATATTTCCTTAAGCAAGAGATTGCATTGATTGCAGTATTGTTTGGAAATTATGAGAAATTCGTAATCAGTAATGAATCCTCAAAATGATGAGTTTGAATAATGATAATAGTTTAAACTTATGACTATAAAAACTAACTCTAAATAAACAAAAGCAAAATTATAATGAAAAATAAATAATTAATAATAATTTTTATATTTTTTGCAACATTTAATTACAGCAATAGTAGAGTCACTAGTGGGTAGTGGTATACTGAGTGCAAAATCTAGAATTGTATTTAAAATTTGCATGTTAGCTCCTTTATCCCTTATTCTTTTTATATCTCTATTTGCTTTTTTACTTTCATACCATCTAATGAAACTGTGGATTTTTATTATGCTTTCAAACAGCAAAACTTAGCATAAAGATCCTCATTCATGTCAACTTAACATTAATATGAATATTTTGGAAGTTAAAAGCAACCACAGTGTTTAGGGGTGGCAGTGCTGGTGCTTTTACTGGTGGCAGTGGTGGTGGCAGGATTGGCAGCTGCTGCTTTGTCAAAAAAAGAAAGCTTAGAAGCTATACTATATGTACTATATTACTACTGATGAACACTATCACATATTTTTATATAAAGTTCCATATGCTATATAAAGAACGTTGTATTAACCATTTGAGCAGTCTAGGTTTATAGAGTTAAACGTTTGCAGTAGTTATTTTTGTGCGAAATGAAGTGAAAAGTTTTGTCTATTACCTTGTAATGCTTTTCTTCCTTACATTATATTCTTTTATTTGAACCAAAACATAAATATACATTAATAATACTAAGAATTTCTAAATTTTACAGTTACAATTCAGTTTTATGGGAGGCTGCAGAACGTGCATATGTATGCTCCACACACTATCTATTATACTGGAGAATTTTCATTCTGTAACTTCTGCATTTCTTACAAGTGATAATATCTAACGTACACTATAATGAGTCCTTGTTATAAGTGGTATTGAAAGTGATGTTCTCATGTTTATACACATTAAACATTACTAAAAGGGTGTATATTTTTCAGCAATATATAAATTTCATTAGATATTGCAGAGAGATTATTGTTCAATTTTTTTCAAATGAGTCAGGTAACGAGAGAAAACAGATTTTTCCAACAAGATTCCGACACAGCCCATACTACTGAAAACTCCTTGGAAGACTGGCATTGGTTTATGCCAAGGTAATTTCTAAAGGATTATGGGCCCCCCCAGTTGCTTGGATATTACTGTGTGCAATGTCTATTTGTAGGAAACCTTAAAACATAAAACTGGGAAAAGTTCTGGCAGAGATGTACTTAAAAGTCTTTGGAAACAATAGGAAAACATTTCTGAAACAATTATACAGGAAAAATTAATATATACAGGATAAGTAAGAAAGAAATCAGGGAGGAAAATCGCCAAAGAAAGAGAGGATCTTAATAATGGAACTGATGAGGTAATTTATAGAAGAGGTAAACAGATTAAATTGGTAGGGTATAAAAATGTGTAAATAGAAGGAAAGGTATGTACACATAAATAACCAGGGTATTAATTGTATACGATACCAAATTCAGCACCTCCAGGAAACTTAACTATAGATGTATGATAATTGTAACTTGAAAAGATGAAATAAATTATCTAACTTAAAAAATAAAGTTTATAGGAATATTCCCCATATATAAATGAATTTAAGGGCAATATACAAATAAATTATGAACATTACACAAGAGGAACTTATGCTGTGCAGACCTTTGTGGCTGCAACTATTGCTAGTTGCATCATTCCCCCTCCTCCTACATGCCCATATGACTTCAGTAACATGTTTACATTGCAAGGTTTTGTCGGTGGTGGGAGAGAAGGCATTATAAGTGGCAGTGGATGATAATAATCAGAGTGTACTGTTCATTATAAGAGTATATAAACTGTGAACTATTAAAGTAATGTTAGGACCTTCAACATCTAAGTTTTCCTCTGGTAAGTCCCTTAGAGGACAGGCTAGAGAGATTGTTTACAATGTAGCCACTTGCAACAACAAAATAACGTAATTGATTCAACTAGTGCTGATACAGGTGTATCCAAGTTGGTTTCCGAGATGTTAAAAGAAGGCAAAGAATCTAAGATGAAAAAAAAAAAAATTAAAATAAACTTCATCTGGAAGAAAGAAGGAAAGAAAGAAAAAAATTGAAGTGGATGATTTTACTAAGGGAACAATTAGGAGAATGATACACAAGTTTTATGGAGAAAAGAAGTTCCAACACCAAGAAAAGTTTGTAAAGCCCTAGGTGAAGAGATAGCAGTGAATACTTACATTGTTCTTATATGTTCTCTAGGATTTGATAAAAGAAGTGTAGTCAAGACACTCTAATTGACACTCCTAACATTGCAGAACATCATGCACTGGTTGTATTCAGGGCTGGATGTAGGTATTTTGCTGCCCCTAGGAGTGCTAAAATTTTCCGCAAACAATATAAGCAGCTATTATACAGGTCATCTGAGTTTTAATTAGTTTTAAATGAAACAACATTAAATGAAAGTTACAATTCAGAAAAATTAATTATTTGGAATGTAAATATATGCATTTTACTTGTAATTATAACAATTTCCTTCGTACTTTCTTAATTGAGAATGTACCGATGTCATCGAAGTTGATCTGATGAAGCACATCAGACCTGATACAAAGAATTGACATAGCATTTGAGTTTCTCTTGGCATGTTGTTAAACGAATATAATTTTTAACTCTCTTGGGCGCTGAAAATGATCTCTCTGCTGAACAATTTGCTATAGGTATACATAGAAATATACGTAGCACTACACCAGGTGCATAAACATCCAACAGGTCTTTCTTATGGAGTTTTTATATAGACACAGCAATGACATTTCTTTATCTAAATTGTCCTCTCATATAGCCTTGAAATTCATCCTCTATTGCATGAGTAAATTTCTCTTAAAGTTTGGGCCCATTCGAAAATTTGTTCTCTGTTGAGCTCAGAGCTAGTAAGAAAATCAAAATTAGCATTACTCTTTTTTTCTTGCTCTTTTCTATATTGTGAGCCACTTAACTCTTTACACAACTCAGGTTCACTCATTTGGAAGCTGTGATTTACGAAATGAGTACTTACAATTTCTTATATCCTCTGTACTTACAACTTATCACTATCCAAAACCATTAAATACTAAAATGTAGTTGTTAACAGCTCAAAATATATTCATTCATTGTTGAAAAAACAAAACTGATTTCTGAAAGGCTGGTTATGATTTTTTTTTTAAGTTATTGACGATGATATAAGCTACATTGAAATGTAATTGAGTTGTATTAATAGCGATAAACAATACACATACATTCTATTTGATTTTCAACAAGGATTGTTGTTCATTCAAACAGTTAAATGTATTAATTTCCTCTCCATCCTTTCTGCACGTTTTGCAATAAAATTCTGTAGCTGCAGTCTTTCCTTTTACTCTTGCTGCAAGCCCACGACAATGTGATAAAACAAAAATATTTGACTTCCACAAATTGTACAAGATCAAACTTCAGAAAAGATTTGCCAATATTTTTTCAAAAATAAATTTTACAATAAAAAAAAAAAAAAAAAGGGAACAGAAAGATATAGAAAATGCTGCCACCCTAGGCAATTGCCCCGGTTGCCTAGGCCTAAATCTGGCATTGGTTGCATTAACTACAATAATGATTATTCTCATCCTATATTCAGCCATGCACATATGTATTGTAACAAAAATATGGTGATGGTGGTAAACTCTCCCTCCATCTCCACCACCTGCTAAAGCAGGTAGAGGGAAGCAGTTGAGGGCATAAGTTGTGCAGAGCAAAATATATTAATATTTTTAATTATCTTGACAAGCTATAGGCATGTAAATGGGTATTTCATTTGAATATGTCAGAAATGTCTATGTGAACACCACTTTTAACACCATTAATAAGTAGTGTAAGTTAGTATTCACAATAGTGCTTGTTACTATCCCTCATGAATAAGTTACAGATCGAAAAACCACCCATTGTAATGGACAGCTTGCAGAATATGCATACACATGACCCACAGCCTCACTATAAAACACTGTATAAATAGTGGTTTACAGCATTAATTTGAGGCGTTGTATTTCTTATTACTTTACTTTGAATCTTTAATAATTCTGTTATTTATGGACTACTGCCCCATAGTACTATCCAATATCTAAATATGGCATGAAAGAATGAGAAATAGGCCTTTGAACAAAAGCTTTTAACACTACTTTTAATAAGCTTACTAGGAGAAATACCATGAAATTTACTGTATACAAAATCAAATTTTCGGTTTCAGGATAGATGTTTATCAGTCACAATGCCAACAAGTTTAATGCTATTGCATGCAGCATTTACATGTTTTAAATTAAGGATTATGTTTTGCAATTTGCTGGCATTCATAAGAAAGCCATTACTTCTAAGCCAAATTTGAGCGTGCTGCATACTAGCAAGGATTTGACTATAACTTTGAGAGGCATAGAATCCAAGAACATTAGTTATATTGTATTTACTTTAGGCAAGTTGGAACTAGTAACACTAACATCATTTATTTTATGCACTTGATATTTTTTGAGAAATCGGTTGATCCCACAATCAGAAGGTGTCCATAATATATAAAACTGAAACTAGTAATAGTGAAGCAACACAAATATTAATGAAACAACAAAACTTCTCTTATCTCTATGAATAAACCGTTGCTGAGAAAGAAATGCATCATATCTAAATAACTTATAATATGTAAAAATTGGAGCTGTGAAGCAATACAAATTAATAACAACTATTAATAGATGGTGTCCAACTGGTCCTTGGTGTTGGTGTTTCCATTATGGTTATTGCATCTTGTGGGAGCAAATTTTACCTACTTGCTGAGTAGACTTAAGGGCAGCAAATCAAAATTCATTATCTCTGGGCTGTTTCAAGATGAATATTTTCCAAAATTCCATAATGATAAGGGTGAAATAAATAAGTAGACATAGTTCTTTAATATCAAGATGTCAACTCCTGTATAAAATCAAAACAGTTTGCTAACAAAACATGGTGTAATGCAGGAGTTTTCATATAATATGGGGCATATGGCAACTCTGATGCTCTGCTTTCAAGTTTGTAATAAATGAAGCATAGACCCATGTGAATAAGCAATGTGTGCATGAATATTGACAGGGTTTTAGTGAAACACTTGTTTAAATTTAAATTTTAAAACATTAATACTAAAAAAGGTTTCCTTCTAGTTTCAGCTATAGTCATTAATTTAATCAAACTGTGAAATATAAAACATAAAGCTAGAAAATGAAACACTTTTTAAGAAGCCCTATTTTATTTTACTGCAGACTGATAATAATGAAATCACTGACATGGAGATTGAAAGGAATAGGGCTGTATGTGTATGCTTACAAAGTTAACAATTTTACTATGGCTTATGTTCAAAATTTGCTTTGTTTCAGACATGTTCTATCACGTGAGTTAAACATTCCAATCTTATGATAATTATGTAGTTAGAAGCTTTGTAGCAGTAAATTAAACAAGTGTTTTCTAGCAGCAACAGTCATGGTGAAGGATGATGTATGTAAATACCTTTAGCATTTCTTCGTTCAGAATGACAGTAAAGCTGTTAGTACCATGTAATATTTATTTGCATGTAATAGAACCCTATACCTTGAAAGAAAAAATCCCTAGGCATTTTCATGTTTACAAAGGCATAATTTCCTCCTATAGTCCTATCTATGGGACATAAGCTGATCCATTGTCACCATGTGATTGTATTGCGAACTAGAAATTCTGCTCAATCAAAAGAACATCACTAGATTCCCAAATATGCTGACATGTATGCTGAAACTTAATTGAATCAAGCAGCAACAAATATAATTTTAATGTATATTTTTATCACATAAATATCTGTAATTATTATAGTTACATAGCAAGAATACTTCTAACACTGAACCTTCAATTTCACTTTAAAATATGCAAGAAGTGTTAGGTATTGCTATTCCCACTACAGCTGTTAAGTTACTGTTGTATTAAATGTGTAATTAACATAGTTTATTCTATGTTACAGATTGTGGCTTCAGTGCCCATGCTAAATGTTCAGAAAAGGTTCCCTGTGATTGTTGTCCAGATTTAAAACAGCTTCGTGGTGTATTTGGCATTGATCTTACTACATTAGTAAAAGCTCATAGAACTACAAGGCCTTTTGTAGTTGACAAATGCATTCGTGAAATAGAAAGGCGGGGCTTGGATGCAGAGGGTCTGTACAGAGTGTCTGGCTTTGCAGAGGAGATTGAAGCTCTGAAACTTGCACTGGACAAAGGTTAGCATTTCATTCCATTCACTATTATGCATGTTCAAGACTTTTTATATTAATTTTGAAGGTTAAGAAGCATGTAACTGTAATTATAATAATTTAATTGAGTTGGAAAGTTATAACACTATATCACAAACAAACACTTGAATGTGTTCAGAAAGTGAATTGTTCCCATCTTCAACATGTTTCCCACTGCTTGTATCCTGTTTGGGGATGCTGGACAGGATACAAACAGTGAGAAACTTGCTGAAGATGGGCACTATTCATTGTTTCTGAAACGCATTCAATTAAGTGTTTATCTATAATGCAGTGTTACACTTCCCAACTCACTTATTTGTACTTTTATATTGTTGGTGGGAGCTTGGTGACAGCAGTGAGTGGGGAAGATAGAGAGAGCAGATTAAGATAGAGGCAATAGGTATGGATCTACAAGCTCATTAGAATAGAAGGGGAAGTTTCAGAAGAAGGCAAATAAAGAAGGATGGAAAGCTAAAACTAGAGTTTTAAGTATGGATGGCTACTAAAATAGTAATGATGTTAATAATCACAAGAGTGAACAAAACCTGAAGCCAGCTGAATTGAACAGGCTGATGGAATCAATAAAAGAGTTAGGGAAAAAGGGCAGCAACACAAAATACCTGAAAGGCACAATAAAATTACAGATAGAGGAATTGCACCAGAGATGTCAAAATGCAGAAGAAGAATTAAAGTGATAGCACAAAGGTACCAAACTGAAAAGTGGGAGAAAAATTTTGTAATCTCTGGGTCGAAAGAAGGTGACAAAAGATTGGAGGAAATGTATGCAAAATCATAGAAAAGGGAATAAGCATGAACACACGAACATAGAGGACATGTTCACAATAGGAAAAAGAGGAAGAAGACATACAAATGGCAATTGGCAAAAGATGGGAAATATTAAGAAACCCAAGAAAACAAGGTACAGAAGTTTTTCTAAAGCAGGAGAAAAGAATAGGGATTAAAAAAGACAAAATAAATTATATTAGTGAATTAATAGTTTATCCATAGGCAATCTGTTTTCCTTATGTCTGGCAAAGTTCATGAGTTCTTTGGAATTGCATGTAGCCGAAGCATTTTGAGACATACAGGGTTAGTTTTGAGTTCACTGACAAACTTCAAGGGGGTGTCCTGACTCAAAATGGAGCACAAAAGTTCATATCCTTGGGTTTGGAAATGCACAGTTGCAGCAAGGAGCTGACTATAGCATTGAGAGGCATAGCCAACGGCAGGTTTAACCTGATGTAGATCATTTAGTTTTATTATTTATGCACTCTGTGCTGATGTTTTGATGGTCAGACTGTATTGCACTATATTCCAGCTGTCTCTGATCCGTCTAAACCCTCACAAGGTGTAAAGAACTTTGAGAAAAATGAAACAATTATTATGAGCAAATGGAGAAATTAACAGTTGCAGATCATTTTTTGGTCCACAAATTATCAGCTGAAAGAGAGACCTTAACTTTTAAAGATCTCAGAAAACCGACAGATCTCTCCATTTCAGAAATATTATTTATACATAAACATAAATACAATGGTTAAACCATAATCACCCACATGAAAATAATCACCCATATGAAAAGGATCTCATTATACAATATGTCCAGTCAGAAAATGCCATCAAAGACGTCACACAAGGAACAAGGAATCAATGATGATGATGGAGACAATCTCCAAAACATGTCCAGTAATTTCTGCATAGAAAGTAAACTAGAGCATGATTGCCCATATGAAAAGGATCTCACTGTACAATATGTCCAATCAGAAAATACTGTCTACAAGATATCATTCAAGGAATCTATCTATGCTGGCTGGAGACAATTTCCAAAACATGCCCCAGTGATTCCTCTGTGGAAAGTGTATGTATGTATGTATTTATTTCTCTGCAAGTGGGTACAACCTGGTGATAGGGTTATATATGTATACAAGATATATAAACAATAAATCACAGCTGCCAGTTATGGCTTTGTAAGCTAGATATAATAGCTATTTACACAAATATGAAAACATTAATTTTTCTCTCAATTCAGATTAATTAATTTCATAATTAGAATCACCAACCAATTTAACATTTGTATTTACAACAATATGAAATCACAAGCATTTCATTTAAGGAATATTTACAAAAATTATCCAACATTAAAATCAAGATTTTTCCTAAATTTCTTCAGAGACAGGGGACAACCCTGAAAGGCTGCTCCAGGCAATTCATTCCAGTCTTTTATGGTTCTATTTACAAAGGAGAACTTTCCCACGTCAGTTCTGTATCTTCTACCCTTAATTTTGAACGGATGATCGTTTCGTGCATAGTAAGTTGGGTTTTCCAGTTTGTCTGTAACGTCCTCCCATGCGTTTAAGCAAGCGTAAGCTTTAAATAAAGTGCACAACCTCTGTTTCTCACGCCTAACTTTCAACGGCTCCCATTTTATCTCCTCAGCGTTTGGAGGCCCAAAATATTTACCCCTTTTTATGAATTTTATAGCCCTTTTCTGGATCTTTTCTAACGAATCAATTTGATTTACTCTATACGGGTCCCAACAAGTTACTCCAAATTCCATGACTGGCCGCACTAAGGACTTGTACGCGATTTCCCTGGACTAAGCACTCCCCTTTTTTAAAATCCTCATTAAGAAGTGCAGTGTTTTCCACGCTTTCTTAGATACCGAATTTACCTGCTCGTCCCATCCAGCGTTACTCGCCAAATAAAGTATTTGCAGCTGTCCACCTGTGGAATTTTTTCCCCACCCATGTGATAGTTTTGCAGAATTTTTTCCCTAGATCTATTAAATGCAATTGACTTACTTTTGCCAGCATTAATTTTCATTTTATTTGCAGCAGCCAAATCACTAATTTCATTTAAATCACCCTAAAGAGCAGTCTCATCTTCAACATTTCTAATTTTATTGTAAATAATACAATCGTCTGCAAACAACCTTATCTGGCATTTTATATTAACAGTTATGTCATTTACAAAAATAAGAAAATGTAACGGCCCCAGTACTGAGCCTTGGGGTACGCCCGAGCTTACCATACCCCTTTCAGATAGCTCCTTGCCTACTTTTACCCTTTGCGATCTTCCTTCCAAAAATTTTTTAACCCATAGAACTACGTGTTTATCAATTCCTGTAGCAGTTAGCTTCTGGATAAGTAAATTATATGATACAACATCAAAAGCTTTGGAAAAATCTATCACCACTGCATCTGTTCTTCCCCCTGCATCCACCTCCTCTGCTAAATCTTGAAATAATGATGTTATCTGGCTTTCACACGAGTATCCAGGTCTAAACCCATGTTGCGCTTTATTGAACCACTTTTTGTTTTCCAATTCCTCCCATATATATTCCACAATTAAATGTTCCATCAATTTGCACACTACTGAAGTTAGGCTGACTGGTCGATAATTATTTAATTCTGTTTTATTTCCCCCTTTATGAATTGGAACTACAATCGCGATTTTCCAGTCTTTCGGTAAGGCACAGTTATTTATTGACATATTAAATAAAAGCATTAGGTACGGAATCATGGATTCCCCTCCAATTTTTAGTATTTCGGTCGGTATATTATCAGGCCCCCTCGACTTTCGATTTTGCAACATTTCTGTGCAATTTGGATGCCATTATTTGAAAAACGGAATTTCCACTATCCTCAATTTCCAATTTATAATTATAATCCGTTTTGTTAAAAACAGACACAAAATGTGAATTTAATGCATTCGCTTTTTCCTTATCGTTCAATATGGCAATTCCATTTTCCTTGAGTTCTGGTATGCCAAGTTTATTTCCCCTGTGTCTACTTACATAATTGTAAAAAGATTTCCAACTATTATTGGTCCCACTAAGAATTTGTTCTAAGAACCGCTCCTGGGCTTGCAACGTTTTGTCTTTCAATTGTTTAGCTAATTCTTTATATCTGTTAAAATGCCAATCTGACTTCTTCCGTTTATGAAACGCACGCCCAGACTTTCATTTAAGTATTCGGATGGATCTTGTATAATATTCTGGATCATTATTTTGTTTGATAACTTTGTATGGAACATATTTCTTTATTGATTCCGAAATAAGTATTTTGAAACTATCCCATGCTGCATCTACATTTGTTGCAGATTTTACAAACAGGCAAAATTGCATTTTGAGAAAAGTCTGAATTCCATCTACGTCTGCTCTGCAGAAGTTAAAACTAATAATTTCCTCTCCTTCAAACCGGTTTTGCACCTTCCAGTTTATGTCTAATTGTACACAGCTGTGGTCACTTATACCTGGCAAAACCTCACATGCGCTAAACAATGACTCAGGTCTGCATAGAAACATGTCCAATACAGCCGGTTTCCGGGTATCTGTTTTGACTACCTGCGAAAACCCATGATCCCAAACCAGAAGGTTAACAACACATTGAGCTTCGCCTCCTAATAACTGCCCATTCCAGTTTACATTTGGCAAATTTAGATCTCCTGCTAAAATAACATTTTTTCCCGTTTCCGAAGAAATTTTTTCCACTAATTTATGAAGAGTTTTAAAGTTAGTTTCGCCAGGTGGTCTGTAACACGCTATTAATGTAATGTTATTTGCTTCGTTTTCGTGATCCATAATTTCAATGGCCATCATTTCTACGTCTTCTTCCACCCACAATATCTTACTGCTTAACTCTAACTTGGTACAAATAAAAATTCCCCCTCCCCATCCTTCCCTGTCCCTCCTAAACACCCTGTAATCTGATCTAAATATCTCCGCGTCATTAATATCAACACTGAGCCATGACTCCATACCTATAATCACACTTGGGTTACTTATTTCATTAAATTCCAAAATTCTAATGTTTTGTTTATGATGCTTCGGCAATTTACCTGCAACAGCCTTAAGGAATGTGCCCCTATCTGAGAATCGTCGCTTCCCCGAAGCCGTTGTCAGTGCTGCCCGGTGACACCGCTCCACTCGGATACCCTCGCGAACAATGCTGCCAACTTTGAAGTTCCTCTTCTGTTTAGGTGAACACCATCCCATCCATAGTCCCAGTCGTCAATCCACGAATTTGAGTCCACAAACTGCACATCCACGAAAATGCATCGTTTACCTGCATTACCTTCCTCCAGTTGATATCACGTCGCCTCAAAACTCCACTGATGACAATGTTTGCTGAGGGAAACAGTGCCTTTGTCTTCTTAACTAAATCATACATGTCTCCCATCACATAGTCAGAACTCCTTCGTAGGTCATTACTTCCAATGTGTAATACGATGGTCTGGTAGTTGCTTTCTTCCTTCTCTCGCTTCTTCTCAATTTCCCTCAGAAGGCCGTCAGTCTTTATGCCAGGATAACAAGCTACCTTTGCATTTGTAGTTCCCGCATGTCTAATGATAGAGTCACCGATGATGAAACATGGTTTCTCCTCTTTCTTTAGGTCATCTTCCCGAGTCTCCCTCAGTATTTTCTTCTTTAAGCTTCCGAATAATATCTTCCGCTGTTTTCAGCTTGTCGCGTAAGCCTTGTAGTTCCTCCTGCAGCTGCTCCAATTTTTTGTCATTTGCGGTGACGTCACATCTCTCCTGCAGTCCTTACATGACTAGTTTTCTTCTGTGTTCTGCTCTCTCTTAATTTTTTGACAGCCAAAATGGTACCATCTCGCGCATGAAATACAAAGAAGTCCAGTCCTCAGTGCTTTGTTGCAGCTTCCACATCTTTCATCTCCTACAGGTCCTGGATTTATTTCAACTCCTATCACAAGCAGGGCTAGTAATACAAAAGCCATAAAATAATAATTCTTTGTAGTTTCTGTAGCTCCAGTCGCCCCTCTACCTGCTTTCTGCGGTCGCCTGCCCGACCACATTCATACCCTCGCCTGGTAAATAACCAGATCCACACCCATTGATCTGCTGCTACCTGCCGTAATAAAAATCTCAATTTGATATACACTATGAGTATAATGTCTGCAGAAAGCATTTTAGAGAACGATCTCTCTCTGCATTATGGGTTATAGATTGTGTTGAGTATTCATCATTTATATTTATATTAATGCTTTTATTGCACTATTAAATAAAGCAAACTTAGGTTTGTATTCCCAAAGAGTTGTATAAATAGCCTTTTACTAATGATTTCTTTTTGCATTTATTGGCATGGGTCAGGACATAAGATGGTTTTACATAGTTTTATGTATAGGCTCCACATTTTCACTGATGGATTACAGTTGGAAGACAGCAATAATACAGATTTGGTAATATATTGTAAGTTCTTGTCATTTTATGTCTACTGGGAAACTAAAAGCAAATTTTGATGGAAAGATTGAAGCAATATACAGCTGTGTTTATGGGTCTACTCATTGAGAAAGTGGTAGTAGTTTGCAATTCAAGCTGAAATTCAGGCATGTCAAATGTTAAATGTGCATTGACTTTGAGAGCTATAGAAATAAAAAAAAAAGGAATACATAAACCGAAACTAATGAATAAACAAATAATCTTTCTTTGGATTCCTTGTCATGTTGAAATTGGAGGAAATGACAAAGCCAACTGTTTAGCAAAAAAGAGTACTGAGATAATATTTAACAATAACTTACTGTTTTTTCAGTCAGCAAAACTGAAAATTAAATCATCATTTAATGCAGAAAAAAAGAAAAACTATAGTGAAGAAAATAGCATGAAAGAATGGATGGATCTGCTTCCAATCAGAAGTAAATTACCAGTTACCACAGATTGAGACTGTTGCAGCATTCCGTAGAATAAAATATCACTGTTGCCTGGCAGTGCATCTTCATCAGGTGAAAACAATGTCACCAAAATGTAGGTTGTGTAGTGAGGATGAGATCAAAGACCAGGAACACCTTAGGTCATGCAGTGCATTTTGGAATTACTGGTTCAAAATAGATGGACAATTATATTAGGAAGCCAGAAGATTGATGACAGTATTTCAAAATGTATAGAGTATTAGAATAAATAAATGTCTCTGCTTATCTTATGCTTTTTGTGCACTGTACGTTGGTGAAATCCCTGGTTGGTATAAAAAGCAATATAACTCTCAGATGAGGGTTAAAATGATTTGAAGAGGTACACTTTATAGCTTATATGCTCCTTGTTGGATTACAAGTAGGTACTCTTATTCTATAAAACTTGCTTTGCAAGCATGGTATCAGCAGATCATGTGTGAACAAGGAGTGGACTGCTAGTGACTAGTAAGCAACTTGAATGCACACTTTGCTGCTATGTCTCTAAAGGTTAAACAAAATACATTTGAATATATTTTATTTTTTGTAATCATATAAATTGACTTGCCAATACATTTTCATATTTTTTTATTTCCTTTCCAGATGGAGAGAATGCTAATATGGGTCAAGATATCTATGACAACATTAGTGTCATTGCTGGTACACTTAAACTGTATTTGCGATTGTTGCCTATTCCCCTTATTACATTTGAAACTCATCCTGCACTCATCAAAGCAACACGTAAGTATATTATTCAATCTTTTTCATGAATAGGCTGTTTTACAATAACCTGAGAACAGAAACCAGAAGAGAAGCAAAATAACATGCAACATTTCAGTTTACAGTACACCAGAGACAAGAACAATAATGCATATCAACTGTATCAATAGCAAAGTGCCACCACTTCTGTGGTGTGGTAGTAGTATGTCTACCTCACATTCAAGACGTTCCAATTTCAAATTTTAGTTAGGTTGAGTTTCCTGGATAGAGTTTTTTCCAGGGTTTTCCCTTATCCTGAGAAGATGAATGTCAGGTAACTTTAAGCTCTATGGACCCTGGGCTCATTTGAGCACCATTTTAGCCATCTCATTCATCTGATACGATCTATCAGGTTAAAAGACATTAAACTTCCCTCCCAAACAGCAAAGTGAAAAGTCACTTCTAGACATTAGGATGTCATTTGTTTGTAACTCACCAATGATATTTTTTCACCTGATTCTATTCAGCCAATATAATCAAAATTGCCAACTTTAAAATTTAATAGAGAAAATTCTTTCTAAATACAGAGCCATTACTATTTTAAATTCCTCTAACAAAACCATCTTGCCAGTTTTTAATAGTGTATGTTCATGTTACCTATCATTTATCATTAGAATATAAATTAAAAGGGAAGTATTTGTTGTTTGTTTTTCTCTGTTTATTTCTACCAGATTTTGCTATTGTTTTTGAGGCAACAGCCAGTTATGAATTGTAATAAACAATCTACAAAAATGCCAGAGTAAAAACTACAATAAATTTACTGGAATCAGGATGCACACCAGAATTTCTTCCAGTTTCATTTTCCCACCATGCAGTTAGACATCGCTCTAGCGACTGTTTCATGTCAGGCTACCTTGAACAATTTCTGCAATGAAGGGTCTGATATGCCATTCCCAGGAATCGGAACAAAAAAGTTAAAACTTCACTGTTCTCTTTCCCACTCTCAAGATCTAGGATCAGTCCCATTATTGTGAACATTCATATTCTAATACATGTATTTTAACTTTGTTCTTCAGATTTCTGTTCCTGGTTATTGTGAACCAGTCTTATAGCAATAAATCTATGTGTAAAGTAGCATACATCTGTGTATAATTTCTTTTATCAGTAATTCTAAATGTCAGTGAGCATTAATTGAAGCAATCCCTAATTAAAATAAAAAAAACAATAGAAATTTCATAGAGTTAAATTATAGCTGTGGATATAAGTACATATTTTAGCCTTAAACAGAGTTTACAGTTTTGCTGTTGTCATCATTTTGTTGTAATTTAAGAATTATAAATTTCAAGGCACAATTATGTAAAACATACTAGGCTCTTCTGAGAGATTTGCAATTGAATAAACTACAGCCTCTGTGAAAAGGTAAATGATGAGGAATGTATACTATCCAATTTATTTGCAACATAAGTAGCAAATATAAGAAAACAATACATGAGGTTGTAACTATAACAAAAATAAATTAGCTCAGATAATTTAAATAATAATTATTTTAATCTATGAGATAGAAACTTTAAATTGAAAATCATGCTTATTTAAGTTTACAATAAATTTATAAAGCTTTGAGATATCTGTTATGTTGCTAACATGCTATCCAAGTGTTGATGTTTCAGGCATTACAATTTCTTGAAGACTACTTTTCAGTTGTAGCTAGCTGTTCACTTAAGATTGGAAATTTTAAATCAGTAACAATATATAATTATGTGTAATAAATTAATTGTGAATCAGCAGTAACTTAAAATAGTTAAACATAATTTAGTAGAGAAAATACTGGTCTAAACTATGGACCTATACAACTGCCATTTGAAGTAATATTTAGCCATAACACACATAAATTAATGTTAATTAATTATTGCCCTGAAACCAGACAAAAAATAATTATAATTCATTGTTTTGGCATTAAAAGGAGGGAAAAACATGTTAGCAAGAAATACCATGTGACATCATCACCAAGATACATTCCATGTGGTATAATTCTGGATTGTATGTTTATAGATGTGTTTTAATGCAATGTTGCATAAGCTATCACTTATATAATTGTAGGCAAAACAAAATATAAAAAATTGCTATTTGTATCTGCAAAATGTTAAAAAATGTAAATAAAATATCAAGAATATTCCATATTGAGTCACACTTATCACTGTTAATAGTGCTTCTGTTTATAGTAATCAAGAATATTGTTTTACACAAGGCATTATTATGTCAGAATTGTAAAATAACTAATATATGTATACTGAAAAGGTTTATAATATGCTATGTATTTAATTTAGTTAATATGATATTTAAAAATTTGTTGCTATCATAACAACGAAAAAAGCACAATAGATATAAGCAATAATGCTCATCTTAAAGTGGTATAAACATTATTTCAATACTTCTAGAATAGCATCTATTAGAGTCAAAGGTGTCAATGGACTAAATCTTGCTAATCAAAATCATAAAACTCTGAGATATTGTATTATACTATTGTACTATTGTAATTCAAGAAACATTGAACCTTCGTTGTTATATTTCATTATATTTACTTATGTATTATATGAAATAACTGAAAAGAAAATCTTGTGCCATCAAGAGGGGCACTAACAGCAAAAGCTGAGAATGAAACAGTTCACAAATTTTTAAAAACAAATTACTAGCTAATTCTCTTCTTTTATCTGTATTCCTATAAACCAAGCAAGGAGATAAAACTAATACTCACCAATAGAAGCTAGTAACATTATTCTGCATTCATCTGAACATCAAGGGCATAAATAAAACAAAGTTAGTGTGTATTTCATGTGTGAAACACCTTCAACAGTTAACTGCACTTTTGCCAACAATGCAAAATTAAAATCAGATGAATAGAACAGGCAAGCCAACTCAACTGTCTCATGGTGCAGAACTTAGTGTTAAAGCTTATTTCCCAAAACCTTTTATAGCAGACATGTCTACTAGCACCACCAAGCAACCACTGCTTCCAACCCTGCTATAAGATACCACTATGTGGGACTTCTCCTCAACATCACTTTCTGCTACACATATTGCCATAACTTGGAGCTATAACAATATTCATATTATCCGCTACACTTTCCACTGAATATCATGAGACAATACAGCTACTCGAATTCTGAGAATTGAATCCATGCTTCTGCAATATGCATCCATAGTATTATAACTAAATTTCATACTCCAGTATGTTTTTACCGTTAAGCTTTCAGTTTCGAGAGAGAGTATAAAGAGCGCAAATGCGAGCAAAAAATGTATGTTTGAATTTCAACATTGAACGTGGCATCAACATTTCCTAATGAGGAATTAATTCATACCATGTTCATGAATAATAACTCAAAACATTTAAACATATTATTAAACACATGCATTTACTATACTCATCTTACAAACGTCCTAGTCTCCAAAGAAAATTAAAGAACAGCAAAGAGCCATAATGTCTAAGAGCCAGCCAGCACTGTTGAGGTTGTCAGTTTCCCATGTTCAACTCAGTCATCTCTCTAAGAGATAATAACACTGTAGATGTAGTTAGTTTGACATCTGCTACTCAATCATCTCACGATAAGCCAGTAAGAACCATTTATGTTTTTGGTATTACATTTCCACTCAAAAGTCATCTCTAAGAACCAACAAGCAGATCCTGGCATTCAATAATGGAAAGGCAGATTTAATCCAGCCACAGGCCAACACAGCAATATCAACTGAGGTTTCATACCAACATCTGAAACCCATGCAAAGCAAGGCACAGAGTCTTGCAACATAATACTAATTCAAAAAAGTATAGCTCATGATGGTGGCAATGGTGCCAACTCAGTGAAATATAACCTGTGACAAACAGTCTGTCACATATAAGAATCCTCACTGCTATACCAACATATTAAGTGAAGGTAGCATACAAATGACGTTAATCATCCCCCATTGCATAATCACAATCATTTAGGTGCCTTTAACTAAAATAACATTGCAGTAGGATTATATACAAACATTATTAGCAATTAAGTATATCTGATCAAAACTATTCATTGTTTTATCTGCTTATAACTGGTGTATTCCATATGTTATGTAGACCTTTGTGGTCTCAGTGATCCACAAGCTCTTGGGTTCCCATGAATGACATTTTGCTTTAATTAGGATTATTCCCTACCCTCCATAGAGTCTGGAAGTGTGGATTTGAGAAAGTGAATGTGCATGTGTAAAACCTACTGTAAGCTAACTTAACGTTCAAAGAATAAAGCACCAATATCAGTCTAAAGACCCTGATATATAAATTATGTTTTATGGTAGGTTGCATTAGTAAGACTAGAGAATGAATTACTTTCTTTTTATGCCTGTTGATTAAGTAGCAAGAAATTTCCAGAAGTAGAGGTCATTAATGCAAAGCTTAGATGTATACTTCTCAATCATGCTGTGTTATTTGTATGCACATCTACATCAATGAGGTATGAACTATGGAATGTAAGCCAATCATGCAGCAGTTCAGGGTGGCATTGTATAGGCATGCATTTAGGGCATAGTTGCAGTGTTCCCTCCCTCCAACCAGTATCATCATAACAGACTAGATGATCCAAGAGTACCACCAGCCTCTGGATGCAGTAGAAGACGACATCATTAATCCTCTTCACCATGAGGTATGTTCCTTGCCATGATTGTTGAAATTTAGGGGAGCACTTCTTTGTCTGGATAGGGCAATATAGCCACACCAGATAACCCTGCTGGAAACCTCAGCTATTAGCCTACTGGTTGTAATGGCTCTTCATCTGGTTGCTTACTGCTTGGTATGTTGATGGCCATCTCATATCTGTCTATGACATTCTCCATGTAGTCGATGGCTGGCTGTTCTGCCTCAGGGGGACTCTAGACATTAGGTCAAATGTAGACAAGCTTGCTGCCAAAGACCAAGCTGGTTGGTGTCAACATGGTTGAAGAGCAGTAGGCCAGTCTATACATACATAACAACATTCAGTTGTCACTGCCACCAAAATTAATCTGATTATTAGCAAGTAAACATCCTTCAATTCTGAACGTCTTGAACACCAAACTGTGAGTTGCTGCCTAATCTATTGGTCCCAGCAAGTTCTAACACCATGGTTATCTTGTTACTGGACCACTACATTACAAAGCTCTACACACTATCTGCATCTTGTGTACTATGTATCTTCCTTACATAATTTTATCATCCATTTTTGTTTTATCTTTCCCTCTAGCCCCATTGCATATTACCACATTAAATTCCTCACAAAAATCTAAAAGCTTCTTTCTTTCCTTATTGCATTTTTTAGTACTAGTCCTTTGCATTCCTTCTTCTTTGTCTCTTACCATTTTCAATATCCACCAATTAATGTGTGCTATTCACCTCTTGCATTAAAGTCTCCCATTATTATAAAGTTTTTATCCATGTACTTTTTCTGCAGCTCTTCTTCATCTTGTTGTAATTTAATAAATTTATATTTTAAAATTCAAAATGCTGCTGCCCCATACACCCTTTCTCTGCCCCCTCCCCACCATACCATCTATCTCACACCATGACACTGAGTCTTAGATCTTTCATCACTTTCAACCTCAAAATTTATCTTATGAAAACCTTATTCCACCTGATATCCAACCCCTCTCTTTCCTCCCCTTTCCATAAAAGTTAAATCCAACCATCTCAACCATGTCTCAACTGCAGCAATACGTTACTTGACTTTAACAATTGCACTATTTCTCTAATCACTTTCTTCACCAGCCCTTTCCATGTTCTTATTTATAACCCTCAATTCGTTTCCCTATACCAATCTTTTTTTTCAAATATGAAGCCCTGCAGTTTTGTCTTGCTCCTGTCCAGGCCTGTTCCCCCTTTCATCCGACCTCTAATTGCTGAGATGTTTTCTTCCCTGTTCACAATATGCTCAGGCCAGGATCTCTTATGCTATCAACCTCCACAGCTGCTCCCAAGGTCATTTTCTGAATATTTTCCATTTTCTTCTAGCTGACTCTCTAGTCCCTCATCCTGGTTGGTGACTTCATTTGACCCTCAGCTTTTTCCTCCACTTTTGTATAGACCTCCACATACCTAGCACTGTCAATTGGCATTGATCATGTATTAAAATTTCCAGTCTTACTATTGCTCCTAATGCCAACCTTCTTGAATCTTCCCTCAGTGGTTGTGATGGTGAAATACGTTTTGATTGACGTCAACAGCTGACTCTGCTCTTGTATTCTCCCCCTTCCCACCACTTCTGATGTCGCTCCCTACATTGTCACTTGTCCTTGTCACTCTTTTGTCATTTCTCGTTTCACGGCTGCCTGCTCCCCTGTCCATTGCTTTTTCTTACTTTCTCTTGAGTTGTTTCCTGTGCTGAAGTTCATGTCTTAATTTACTAACTAATATCCTGATTGATAAAGTAACATGTAGCAGCTTAAATACAATGAAGCACATTGAATTAAATTTATGAGTCGAGGTGTAGACACTTATTGCTTCACTTACTGTTTTTTTAAACAGGACATGTTTCAAAAGCCATTGCTTTTTATCTTCAGCTGTAGTTTCTTGATTCTCAAGAAACTAGAGCTTCACTTCTGCAACTTTCTCCTACTTTTCCTTCAAAATTTTACATCTTTTTTATTTTGTCCATATTTCTGACCAGTCGTTTGTTCTTCTCTCCATGTATTTCATCTGTGCTATGTTTTCAGCAATTCCCTTCAAAATTGTCCTTATATCTGGACAATATTTTCCACCTGCACTCCTGGGTTCAGTTCTATTCCAACAATGATAAATGGGGATACCAGAACTAATGCTGCTCCCAACTATTCTGATAATACTCTGCTTTCTTCTTCTTTGTGCTTTTCATCCATTTCACCCTATTAAAATATCTGATTTGCTCATGATAACATTCAAGTACTACACCCATCTTTACAGAGCTCATGCAGCACACTTCCATCTCCTGTTACTCCCCTCCAACATCTCCCAGTAGCCCAGTAAGAAAAATAGCCTGATATCCCAGTATCTCTGATGATTGGCCTTGACCTTCCTCAAATGTTCTTCTAAAGTCTTGATATTCAGCCATGCCATCTGACTCAGTGAAATGATGCTGCCTCGTGCACTCCAAGTTGCTCAAGTGTTTCCCTCAATAGGTTTCATTCAAAGTTGATATCCTCATTGCTGTGTAGCTCTGATGTTACCCCAAAGCAATAGAACAGTTCTACAAGGCAGTTCATGATGGTCTTTGCCTCCTGGTTAGGAATGGCATACACCTCCAGCAATGTGGTGAAGTAATCCATACCACCAACAGATACTTGTTACCCCTGCCTGACATAGGGAATGATGTAGCTAAGTCATTGGCTATACATTCCAGGTGCTCCCATAGTATACTGCTGCATGCAACCCTATTGAGCTTTATCTCTGGCTTTTGCCATGATTTGTTTGATAAAGGCGTTGATGACCTTGTAGTTGAACACCCTTAAACACTAACCATCAATCCTAGCTCCATGTCTGTGCCTGACACTTTTCAGCATCTGCCTGCAGCCTCAGCCATTAGAACCATTGTCAGAGCTTGTGGATTATTTAGTTGGGTTCCAAATGTCCTCCCGAACTTTCTGCATGTACTTCTTCCAGGAATTTCATCATCTTATTTCAAGGGAGGATCAATTACTCTCTCTGGGTCTTTTTGTCTGAGGCTCTAAAGACCTTCCTTGGTCTTCAGCGAGTCCTATTGGGCCTAGTAGGACTTATACACAGTACTCGTGGGTGTGATGTCATCACAGTTCAGTTTAGTTCCTGCCTCCACTTCTGCCAGCAATAGCCCCAAGTCGACGTCCACTAACTGCTCCCTCTTCAGGCTTAAGTTATCCCATCCATCTGTAGCCAGTGCCAAATTCACATGGACAGCTGTGACATGCTCCTTCTCCTTCATCTTACAATTAGTGCAGTGACTGGCACTCCTCTGAACATGGTTTCCTTGAAACAGTATCCGCATTGAAGTGGATCCTTCCTTTTCATTGTTCCAAAGTTGTGTTCTTGCATCCCTTGGACCTAAAGGGTTGTCTGGCTCTCCAGGTTCTTAAAACTCAACAGCCAATAAGGGCAGAATAGTCTGTCTCAGGTGAAATGGCTTGATATATAAAGATACTTGTGGAAGTGCTCCAGTACCTTTACAGCTGCCAGAGCCCCCACTGGGAGCTCTGCTATGAAGAGCTTCTTGCTGGACTAGGTTACTACCTACTGTTATCTTGGTCACCTGCTTTGTGTGTGATTGTTCATGGATTGTTTTATAATCACCGAGCATCAGGCACTGTCATATCTCTGTATCGTGCATGCCATTACTGAAGGAGTAGGCTGCTTTCTGGTGTAAAGCCAGGAGGCTATCAGAGGCTTTGTTTGCCTGTTGTCCTATTGCCAGGCAAACTCCTGCATCATCTCCCCTGGCTGTTGCAGTCTTGCTGCAACCAATTGATGGTTCCTGAAACAGTTCTCAAGGGTCTCCCAGATATCTTAGACATCTCTGAGGTTGGAATCACAACCAATACTTCTGCCATCCATTCTTGGAGACTAGCTATTAGCTGTGAACACCTGCAACCAGGAACTATGGAAAAGCATGCTGTTCACGCACATGCAGCAAGCAATTCAGGGTGGCAAGGTATAGGTGCATGCTTTTGGCATTTAGTCATAGTATTGAATGTAATTCTGCAAGCTGAAACAGTTTTCTTTTAGTAGTTAATTTTTTGCTGATGGATCCTTCAATTATTACCAACATCAAGCATTGTTATTAAAGCCAATGTAAAAGTAAATGGAAGCTGATAAGTTTATGGTTATATTCAAATTCTTCTCTGGCAGTGATGTACTCTCCAATCACTTTCAGTTTAGAAAATATCATCACAAATATGTGTTTCACATTTGATTATAAGGACTTTGGTAAATTCACATAGGTAATTTATGATTAGTAGAAGTATGAGATGATTTGTCATGTACAAACATCCCATACTTTTATTTACTAAAATGCGTTCAAAAGCCTTCTCTCTCATATTCAGTTTCACATCTGGAAGAACAAAGATGGAATTATGAACTTTGAAATTCCACCAATGACTTCCTAATAAGAAGAAATTTAAAAGGGCTGCCCTTCTGAACAGTGACCAGGGTCAAATATAAGGGGCAGTCTAACATATGGAATAGCTTAGTTCCTTTATTATATTATTATTATTATTATTATTATTATTATTATTATTATTATTATTATTATTATTATTATTATTATTATTATTATTATTATTATTATTATTCACCCTCTACCAGGGAGAAGTTGAGACTTCAAGAAATACACAGTTGCCAGGAGTTGAAATTGAAAGCAAGACTTTTGAAAACTTGTTAAATAAGTGATGTATACATTTTACAAATTAACTCTAAACTTTTAATATTTTGTGTTTCAGAGTTAAAATCAGTGCCTGAGCAGATTATAGGAATAAAGGATGCATTGACATTACTACCTGCAGCCCACTATAACACGTTAAAGTACCTTATGGAACACTTGAATAGGTAATTACTCATTTCATCATCCCATTTGTAACTTATGGTTTATATGAAAGAAGACATTTTTAGACAGAGTGCATATTTAGTTTTCTGTTTTCAGTTTTTGATTTTATACAGCAATGAATCATAATATCTAATGCAGTTTTGTTACATGCTTTATGTATCCATTTTACACATTCCATTCTGCTCCATATCTATATTTCAGGTGCTTAAAATTATTTTTCATAATTTCTTAATTCTTCATCAACACTTGTTTCTTAGTTTTTTCTTCAAGGGTTTAGGATCCACAGAGATGTGTGTGTTTCTATTAAAAGCTCCCTTTGCTATTGCATTAATTTCTTGGCTTTAATTCAAGTCATATTAGATAATGGGGCATTTTGTTGGAATTTGTCAACCTCCAATACATTAGCTTAAAGGCATATTGTGCAATCCCAATGGAAAGGATGCTTTCATTGTTTTCCAAAATCTGTTCCCTGAACAGTTGCAGTATTTTTAACGTATAACTACATATGGTACATGCTCCTCTAGCATTGGCTTAAAGGCATATTGTGTAATTTGAATGGAAAGGATTCTTTCATTGTTTTCCAAAATCTGTTCCCTGAACAAGTGGTAATATTTTTAACTTATTACTACTTATGGTACATGCTCCTCTAGATTTTTTACTCCAATAATCACAGCCTTTGTTTATACACATTTCCTTCCAGTACACCTGTAATCATTTAGCTTCATAGATATGTTCCTTAGAATCTTTCCCTCTTAGTTTGCAGCATCATATTAATTATACTTAGTCATGTGATTTTTCTTCTCCTTATATTACTCCTCCATTCTGGAAAATATTCTTTGCCAAATTCTTTGACTAGTTCCATTAGGGCAACATTTGAAGGCTAAAAAGCCTTACGTGCAGAGTGGATATGCCACTTATGCACATCAACCCTAAAGGGAAAAACTACTGACAAACCCTGGTACAGCCAACTATGCTATAGCTCACTATCTCCCAGCTATTTAGACTGGTACCAGAGGACATAGAGGCATTTTGCAATTCTACCTGGGCATCATTGCCCAGACACATCCAGTCTCCCATGAGTTTAAGGAGCCACTGTCATACCAAGTTCAACACAATCCAAACAACACCCTTCCAGGAGGGGTGTTTGACTCAATGTATTTTTGATAATGTTGGAAGTACCATGATTGCTAGGAGTATACAGCAGTCACACCGCAGCAGTTGAAGGATTTGGAACCCCTACCCTTCAGGAGATAGTTATTATTATTATTATTATTATTATTAACTTGTTAATTTGTTTATTTGCTTGTTTGTTCTAATTTTGGATCTGTGAGTCATTCTAAATTAAGGCCAAACAATGTATTTATTTACGTATTCATTATAATGAATCTCTTTATGATTTGTGTTATCAAAACATTTTTCAAGTATCTCTACATCAGCAGTAAAAATAAAACATTAAATACTGATTAATATAGCAAATGGTTATGATTCCACTTGTCAAATTCTGATAGTAAACTAAATTCTGAATTTGTTTGCTTTGGAAAAAACAATAAAGAAATTTAACTTTATTTACTTTATTTCTTAAATTGAAATTGTATTTGAGTTTTGTTCTCTAGGAAAAGTTGTTTGCAATTTTTACTTTTTAAAGATTGCAGTGGCAAATCAAAAGTTATCATATGGGATTTTTAATTCTTCCAATATCAAGCATTTAAATACTCTCACAGTATAGCCCAGTATTAATTTTGATCAAGGCCAGTAATGTAAATGTGAAAGTTTGTTAAACCTCTATTTAGTACGCTGTTTTGTTGTTCTTTTCTTCCTTTGCCATCCCCCTCCCCCTGCCCACCTTAGTTTATTTTAGTGACACAAAACTGAAGAGACAATTATATATGTGAGGTGGGAATTTCTTGTTATTATTTTTAATGCTGCACAGATTTAATTTCCTTTCTGCTAGCATTCATATGCACTTTAGCATAAAATGAATAAAGAAGCTGGTACTTTGCTTCTCTACAGATTATGCCCATTTAATGCTAGCTGGAAAAAAAGTTTGCTGTGCAACATCTTGTAAAATAAAGCAGCGCTGGGAACAAAATTTAATTCACCATTTCATGCTTGGTTTCTGTTGAAATGGGCTTGTATTCTTATTAGGACTTCTTAAATGGTACAGATGTGTTAATTAAATATAAATAAAAAAATATAACTTAGGACAGTGCACTTATATGTTTCATTGGATGTTGAGAGCAGAAAGAGCAACCTGGTCCTGAATGTTTTCTTCACAAATACATGAAATATTGGGAATTTAATTGAAAAGGATGTAGTACACCAATATTCATTATATATCATATATCATTATATTTCATATCATATATAAAATTATATTATACATCACAAATGCGGGCTATCCCGGAAGTGCCTAACCTACCAAAGAAAGCACAAAAATTTTGAGGAAAAACATCTTTATTTCTCTACATAGTCTCCTTTCAGCATAATACACTTCCCAGTGATATTCAATAGCTTTGATACCCTGTTTATAGTGAGAACTATCGAGGTCAGCAAAATAGACATCAACTGCAGACTCTACCTCTTCATTGTAGGCAAATCTTCTACCACCAAACCATTTCTTCAAGTTTGGTAACAAAGTAATCGGAGGGGGCTAACTCAGGTGAATAGGGTGCATGAGGAAGCATTTCAAACTGTCACTCATTGATTTTGGCCATGGCAATAATGGATGTGTGAACTGGTGCATTGTCTTGATGAAACAAAACTCTCTTTTTTGCTAAATGCGGTTGTTTTTGCTTGATTTCATCAGTCAAATGCTATAACAAGTTTGCATAATGTTCGTCATTGATTATTTTTTTCTTTTTTGAGATAATCAATGAAAATTATCTTGCATGCACCCCAGAAAACTGACGCCATGACTTTGCCTGCAGATGGAGCTGTCTTTGCCTTCTTTGGAACCGATTCTTCCCTTCCAATCCACTGTTTTTATTGTTCCTTCATCTCAGGTGCGAAGTGATGCACCCAGGTTTCATCCATTGTTATGAATCAACGCAACTAAATTCAGCTTTATTGCAGTGAAACATTGCCAAACACTCAAGTGAAACATTGCCAAACACTCAACTGAAACTTCCTCAACAGCTGTTTTTGTTCTATTGAGAGCAAATGCAGCACCTGCCTTGCACACAACTTTCTCATATCCAAATTTTCAGTCAGTATGTGATGTACAGGATTTTTTGAATGTCTGCTAGCTCGTACTCTTTCAGTTGACAGTCATCCAATAGCATTTTGTGGATTTTCTTTACAATTTCTAGGCTGGTAACCTCATTTGGTTGACCACTGTGATGTTCATCTTGGCAGCTTGTACAACCGTGCTTAAACTCTGCCACCCAATATTTCACTGTTGTAAACAAAGAAGCACACTCCCCCAAGCAAATCTAGTTCAACTTTAATATTAGTTGGACTAAGACCTTTCAAATAAAAGTACTGTATCACATAATGATGACCAGTTTTGTCCATGTTTAAAAATTCGCTTAGAGCATTCACTAATGATGGCTGCCAAACAAATGCCTAACAATGTAAAATGATCAAGCTTCAAACTTAAGCTTTCTAAGGTTGGTAATTTTTATCATTGTTGTTGTTTGAAACAATGATTGCTATCTATACATCAGATCAGGTACTTCTGGGACAGCCACTATATCTCATGACATAAATCATGTTATTAAAACAAGCCTATCAGAATCATAGAATTTGTGCTCAAGATGGAGAGTATTGATGTTGAACAGTATACACTTTCTAGATTCCCTAATACAAAACCAAAGTAATTAATTTTAATTTAACATTTACAGGGTGGTCCAATTGCAGAGCATTAATAAGATGACAGCACACAATCTGAGCACTGTATTTGCTCCCACACTCATGCCTGCTCCAGATCTTAGCAAGTGTGGAGGTCTACCTGGTATGACATATGAAATTTGTGCTCTTGAAGCCATGATCACTCATCAGAAAGCCATTTTCTCATGAGTTTCACATAGTTTATAGTTGTGAATAAACTTTTTTTCCCTTCATCTGCATTATATTTAAAGATGAAATAGTTGAAGGGATGCTAAATATGCAATATTTGAAGTATTCTGATTCCTAGTATTTGGTATTTTAAAACTGTATGATAAAATGACTAAGCAGATGGATATGTGATAAAGGTGTTACTACATCAAAAATTAAGGGAACAGAACCAGAATTGTTTCTTCTTTATTGCTGCTTTAAATGGGTGCAAGGGCAGTGCAAAGCCTTTTGTTCAAGGGCTGGTTGAGGCACTCGTAGCAGAGCAATGGGGAAATCTTGTCATCTTAACAAAGAGCAAGTAAATATAATTTGTAAGGCATTTATTCTTCTTGGTTCCAAAATATACCAGCCAAAAGATAAATACTTCTTCTCCTATTGAGAAAGATGGACAACATAAAATAAAAATGCTGTGAGAACCTTTTGGAGGGGGCGGGGGTATTGAAGCATCTTTAATCTTTATTTTTACATGGGTCTCAATTAAATTCATGAAATAAAAGAAAATTGTTGCAAGTTAAGGAAAAACAGCACAACTGGCCATGAAGGACTCTTAGGATAGCATCCTCTAAAATATTGATAGAAAAGGAGAGGTAGTTTTAATAATCATAGCAAAATGGTTTGCAATTTCATTTCATTTAATCATGTTATTTGAAATAGTTTTATAATCCTTATACACAGAGCAGAAAGAATATTTACATTATTGAGCATATTGGTTTGTGATTCTTGTGTTCAGTGATACAGAATCACAAACACGAAGAAATCCTGTGATTGTAGGTAAGGAGAGCAGAGAATAAGCCAAAGGTTGACATTTCGTATCATTGCTTTCTTCACAGTTTTTTTTCCCCTTATGAAGTAATTCAATTTCACTGCTGCCATACCATACACGTGCGTCAAAATTAACTTGTTCCAAACCAATATTAAATTTACATTTGGATGAATTGATTAAATAAAGCTTAGATTTTAAAGTATATCAAAATCTTCAAGTTTGGCTATCTACCTCTTAACATTTTTTAATATTTTGCTCCTATTGTCAGTTATGAGTCATGGATGTGTTTCCTGGCTTTGGTGCAGATGTTGCTGTTAGTTCGGTGAAATTTGAGATGAAATATTTGTGTGATGGAAAATTAAAATTCATTACAAGGGTCACTTTTGAAAATTTTGAGAATGGGCAACCATGAGTTGTGGTAAGCCAAACCAAATATTTCCAGCTTTAAATTGAGGTTCAAATGTGCAAGCTGGATGTGCACCAACAGTGTGCAGCATCAGCAGGAAATTATACAAAAATTTTATGGACAAAATTCCAAGAACATATTTAACATTGTAACAGGTGACAAAAGCTGGAGGTATACAGTATAAACACAGAAAAACTAAGCGAGAGTCATCAGTTTGGGTCTTCCCCGGAAATGGAGTTTTATTTATGGAGCTCTTTAACTACTGGTTCTCAGTATCCCATTCTATATTGAATATGAAACACAGCTTAATTTTGCTCAGAGGCCTCTTTATCAGGCTTGAGGTTCTTTTATGTAGACCAACAGCTTTACTTCCCTCCTGAAGGAAGCCATGCTAAGGATTTTCACGCCTGAAAAAAACCATCGACCTCTGCCAGATTTGAACCTGCGACCTTGGGTATATGAAGTTAGCATGGTAACCATTACACCATAGAGGGTGACTTTCCCCAGCAGAGGATCCCCCAACAAAAATAAGGTGAGCAAGATGTATTGGCAAGATAATCTTTTCATTATTCTCAGTAGTAGTCATATATTGTGACAATTCCACTTGAGGGACAAAGGACTTCATTTTCCTGAAAAGCTATTTCCTTGAATCTGTAGCAGCTGATATGTTAGCAGCATGGTTTGCACATTCTTGGTGCTGGGACATTCACAGTCATAGACAAGGCAAAGGGAGGGGACAGAAAAGGCAAGTTCTGCTCAAGGGCAACACATGTTTCTCCTGTAATCATAACTTGGCATAGCTCATGCCAAGAAAACAGCACAAGCTTCTCCCAGATGTGTTCTTTTGTTTTTTGTTTTGCATAATTAATGCTGTACTGCAGCACATGTGGAGCAGCACAAGTTTGCATTAAACCATTTTAGAATATACTCTACAATGTTACAAGTGTGTGTTTTGTGTGTGTGTGTACATGCAACTCAAAAACAAAAAAACAAAAAAAACTATTAAATACCAAACTTGGTATTTATGTTCAGTATCCTTCCAAGGATGTGACAGGAAGATTTTCAAGAAAATCTCCCCATCCCAAACTTCCCTTTACATGGAAAAATTTTTGAAAATTTTGTTTTTCTCAAATGGTTCTAATGATCTTGATTAAAATACCATATATTAAAAATATTTACATCACAAATAAAATGTATACCTTGAATTTTCTGGGAATGGCCTCTGAAGACCTCTTTATTCTGAATGAACGTTGCTGAATTATGCATAACTGATAAACTATAAGAGGTAGACAAAAAGTTACTACACAAAAAATACAGATCTTGTTAAAGCACATATTTTATTACATTTTTCTTGTGACCATTACATTCCCTGTTATTGGTTGCAATTTTAACTATGTTAACTCTTCTCAAACAGCATGCCACCTTTTGTTTTGTCTGTCTTGTTTTACTACTGGCCATGCAAAGTGAACTAAACTTCTATTGTTTAATTCAACAATTAGTTTTAGCTTAGTATATTCTCTTATTTCTCTTCCACTTACAAAGTAGCAAGTAATAAGACCAATTCTGCTAATGTTTATCTCAATTAGCATGATATAGATAAAGGAATAATATTTTGTAAGAATAGTTAATATGTGGAACAGCTAGAGTGTCATGTGAATGGATTTTTTTACTTTCTCTACACCTACTATGTACATAGTGTATAGATAATTTGATACCGAGATTTCACCGGAAATGTTTTGGGTCCCCCTGAATCCAAAAAAAAGCATGTTTACAAAAAGGTCCGTGTGTATGGGTGTGGGTGTGTGTGCCTGCGCTTGTGCGCATGTGCGTCTGTGGACAGCATAGATCAAAAACGAAAAGACCGTTGAATACCAAACTTGGTATTTAAGTTTGGTTTCTTCCAAAGATGCGACACAAAGATTTTCAAGAAAATCCCCCCACCCCCAACTACCCTTTTAATGGAACTTTTTTTTGAAAATTTTGATTTTCTCAAAAATGGCTCTAATGATTTTGATTAAATTATTGTATATCAAAGATATTTACCTGACAACTAATATCTATATCTTGAATTTTCTGGGAATAGCCTCTGAAGACTACTTTATTCTGGATGAATTTTATGGAATTTTGCATAACTGATAAATCGTAAGAAATGGACAAAAACTTACCACATAAAAAATGTAAAGCACATTAAAACACACAATTTATGTTATATAAATTTTTTTCGTGGAGTTGATAGTTTTAGAGATATTCCTTGTTTTTGGTTTCAGCTTTAAAAATCCATACTTTTCTCATACAGGAATTTGTCAACTCCTGCCCATACAAACAAAGGAACTTCAGTCACATAGCAATCAGCTTTTGACTATCACTTTAACCTATGGTACTCCCTTATTTTGCTTCTACTAACAAGGAAGCAAGTAATAAGACTATATCTGCTAAGTTTTTCTCGATCAGATGAAGTAAATAGAATAATTTGTTGCAGAGATGTAGAAAAAGTCATGTCAATGGAACACATCAGATTTTTTTTATTATATTTTAATGAAAACCCCAATAAATTAAAGAAAATTAAATACAGTTTGCCCAATTTATTTTAAAAGTCTAAAATAGTGTTTTTTGTTTCTAATTTTCTTCTCAAATTATACCATGGTTCATCTCTCTGACTTTAGTAACAACTTAATTCTCCTTTTCAAGCCTTTCGTTTGCAACTGACCTATCTTATAAAATGTAATAAATCTTAGAACAGGAGAGAAGTGTTTAATGTATTATTACATAAATCACCTACTTATATTTTTCTCATTCTTCCTGTGCCAAGAGAGTAAACTTGTAAGCTATTCGTGTATGTGCATGCATGCGTGCGTAAATGTGCATGGTATGTCTGCTTGATACTTTAGGCAAGACTGTGATAGAATATGATTGTGTGTCACTATTAGTTGACCTTATTATGCTCGGGTCAGTTATACAATTTTCACCTATTGATAAGGCATTATGTAATTTGATACTAGAATCTGTTGTAGGCATGGATGGTTTTTGTTTTTGCTGATTCGAGAATGTTTATGTTTCAATTAAGTATTAAGGAGGATTTTTTTGTGCAGCAATTACAAATTGTTATTCTCAGTTTGAACTTGGCTTCAGCTAGTGATGTAATTTTTAAATTAGCTCATGTAGGAAGAATTGGAGCTTGGAGTACATTTAACTTCAGATGTGTGACTGATTTAGATATTGGTTTCTGATTTTGAAACTGATGTTGAGGATGTGGGCAGCAGTGAGGATAAAATAACCTTTTTTTTTATTTATTTATTTAAAGTCACTTTAACTACAAGATAATGTCTAATATACGAGGTACGTCCAGAAACTAAGTTCCGTTTGGTAATAAAATGAAATTGTGTACAGATACAGAATAATTATTTATTGCACAAAATTCTACAACTCTTAAACTACTTTTCCACATAACTGCCAAAATTTTGCAGGCATTTTTCATAGCGTGGCACAAGTTTTTGTATACCTTCTTCATAGAAATTTGCCGCCGGTGTCTTCAAAAAGTTGGAAACATTTTCTTTCAGCTCTTCGTCATTGTTGAAGTGTTGACTGCCAAGGAAAGGCTTGAGATGTAAGAATAAATGAAAGTCGCCAGGAGCGAGGTCAGGGCTGTACGGAGGATGGTCAAACATGTCCCAGCCAAATCCCTTTAAGAGGTTTTTCGTCACATTTGCAGTGTGTGGTCATGAAGAAAAACAACACTTTTTGACAGCAATCCTCGGCGCTTATTCTGTATTGCACGGCACAATTTTCTAAGTGTGCTTTGATTGACCACACGATAAGAAATCAATGAGTAAGATGCCTTTCCAGTCCCAGAACACTGTGCACATCATTTTCGAGGTATCAAGATTTGTTTCGGCTTAACCTTTGCTGGGGATGAAGTGCACCTCCATTCCATTAATTGCCGCTTACTTTCAGGGGTGTCGTAAGAAACCCAAGTCTCATCTCCTGTGACTATCTGTGACAGAAATTCTTCGCCGTCCTCATCATAACGGGTTAAAAACTGAAGTGCACTACCCATCCGTTTTGTTTTGTGTTGCTCAGTAAGAATCTTTGGTACCCAACGTGAGCAAAGTTTACAAAATTTCAGTTTTTTGGTAACAATTTCCTAAATTAGTGATTGTGAGCTTTGAGGAAATTCCATAGCGAGAGCACTAATTGTAAACTTGCATTTTTCTGGATCTTGTCATCAATCGTGAACCAGTTCTTCTGTAACCAAAAATGGATGCCCACTTCGTTCATCATGCCATTCACTACGTCCTTCATTGAACTGTCGGACCCATCTTCTCACCATTGAATCACTCATCGAATTTTGTCCGTAAACTTCGCAAATTTGCCAATAAATTTCAATTGATTTCACTTTCCTAGCATTCAGAAAACGAATCACAGATCTGATTTCTCAAGTGGCGGGATTTTCAATCAATACCGACATTGTAAACAAGCACAACAAAGCATATGTGGCTGACAGCGATCTCGAAATGGCGCATGTTTCTTCTCCTTGATACAGAGCGCCTACCGCACATGTGCGGAACTGCGATCGTAGTGCTGCAGCGGAGATAAATTGAAATGGAACTTACTTTCTGGACGTACCTTGTATCATAAGGGTTACAAAGTTAGAATATATTCACAGTGTAAAATTGGTGCACAGGCAGAAGTATGGCGCAAAACAACATGTTTCCTGGAGTATAATCATGGTGTACAGCTAAACTAAACTCACAGATGATAGCCCACCTATTTTCTTTTCTCACAAAATTTTTTACTCCAGATTTAGTATTTCTCATAATAACTGAAACAAATGTAAGTTAAATGGCACAAAGAACTGATCTCAAAAGTCAATTAGGATCTTAAAGTAGGATTCAGAAGTGATCAGATGTAACACAAAATGAGATTTACAGGCTACGTGGTATAGTTAGTCTCATTGGTGTTTTTGGAAAGCATACATTAGACAAGTAATGATATACAGATTATGTGCTTTTGATTTCATTTTCTGGAAAAAACATATCAAACATCAGGTTTTCATCCATATTGCATCATGCTGGGCATGCATACAAGTCCATATTGCTCAGGCCCATTTTACATTATACATCTTTACATGTCCATTTCATGAAAGAATTTAAATATTCCATCTAGGATGATTGAGCAGTCCATGATAAATTCTAATGCATGATAAAGGATAACATATTATTAAGAATGGGGCTAATGCAATGAAGAAGTTTGGCAGTTGGAAGTAGGTATATATTTTTACATTTTTTTGTGAATGCATCTAGGCAACATTTATAAACCCTTGTGTTAATATTGGAGTGCATAGAGAACTAAAAACTTCATTTCTATGTCAGGCTTTGAACAATAAATATTTATAAATGATTTATTATTATTATTATTATTATTATTATTATATGTATGTATTGATCATATTGTTAGTGCTGCTGCTTTGGAATACATTACTTTGTCATCTATTATTAATATTCTTATTTATTAAATTGTATTAGTGCTGTTTCTTTGTAATGTTTTACCAACACCAATACAAGTATTTTATTTCAGGACCACTGTGGTTATTTACATATTTCTAAAGAAATCTATTTTAGAATAAACTTAAGATTATGGAAAAAAATTAGACAAAGGCTGGAAGACAAATAGAAGAAAACAATTTAAGCTAGTTTTGAGAATGGAAGAGGGAGGGGACAGAATATGGGATGAAAAATGGAATTGCTTAAAAGTTATAACAACAATGTTGGCATGTGTGAGTTAAAGAAGATTAGTAAGACAGAGGAATTTTTAGGAAGAGTAAGGAAAAAGTGAATAAGTGTAATTATTAACTGTAAGAGAGTCTGAGCCTTCAGTGTGGTGTTTGTTATTTTTTATATGTTTGACAGATGGAATTCTAAACATATTAAATTCATTATTTTTATTGCGCAGTTTGACTTGGCGAGTTAAATGACAAACCATTATATGTAGCTGCTTGTTATTGCTAGAAAATGTGTAAAATCCAAAAATGGATGTAATGTAATACAATACTGATTTTTCTTTAAATGTAAATTTATGCTAAATTTCATATGAAATCAGTAATAAAGAAGAAACAAGGAAGTTTAGAATTTTGTAAGGTAATTGTACATGAGGCAGAAGAATATGTTCTTATGTGCCATAATATTTTCGGGGTGTAATTTAAGACCTTTCTAGTTACTCATATATTTTAGTATGAAGGTATTTAATATTTAACTACAAACATTAATTACTTCCTAAATAAGATTGCAGCTCAATTACGCAATGATAAATTTATTTTTCAAATTCGATAACTTCTGAAACTATATTATTTTAATATTTTGGTAGAGAGAGTTAATTAAAATGTAGAACATTATTTTTAAAAATAAAAATATGTATAATGTGACTATAAATATAGAGGATTATAAAGCACTGCATATATTATTTTACTTGTTAGTAGTTTATGCTGCTATGTAAATAATGCTTAGCTGTATCTTAAGTAGTTTGTAGTAATGGGCATGCAAACTACAAAATAGTTGACAAATTAGCTGAAAGAGGACAACAAAATAGGATTGTTTTATTAGTATAGGAGATTTCTAGCACCAATTGTATTTTCCTTTGTAAAAGATTTTGCAAGTACAGCAGAGAATTGTCATATTAATATTCAGAAGAGAAATGTATTGCTTTAATGAGCTTCAATAGACACTTATGAAAGCCAGAGTTTCAAGAAAGAAAATCAGAAATGTGATGTGCATTTACATGAAGCTTACCATTTCAATATCACTTTTTTTTTTCTTTTTTATTACTTTGGCTACATGTAGTAATAGGTAGAGAAGGTATTGTTTTCCACACAAAAATTTGACTCAAGACTTCACTAGAAATATATGTTTTGAGGCCCCACTGAGCCCAAAAATATCTTTTTGTAAAAATGTCTGTGTAGATGGTTGGTGTTAAATACCAAACTTGAGGAATAATAATATATAAGCACACATATAATATAATGTGAACATTTTAAGCAACAAGTAAACAGCAATAAATTCAATAACCATTTGAGGACAGCCATGTTAAAAAAATGCTGGCATTAGTACACAAAATATTATGGGTATTGAAGAAAAATTGTCACATTACTGAAACAAACTTCATCCATGTGTATTTCTATCTTTTGTTTTGTTTTTGCATTTTTCACTCACTTTAATTCAACTGAAGCAATCATTGATTGAGCAATGTCAAAAGTGAACCTTATTAACTTCTATAGAAAAGAAAGCCTGGCTTTGTCAAGTTTTCCCCTAATAGTCATAATGTCTTATATAAGAAACATAATCAAAGTCTTTGATATTGTATTTCTTACTTATTTAGGCAGTCCTTTTGACCATGTGGTGTCAAGGTTTTTAAAAGACCTTCCATTCTACACAGTCTCTTGCAAGGTTTTTTGCTCCAGTCATATCCCTTCAAAATCCCTTCAATCTAATCTTCCCAGGAACATCTAGGTCTTCCCCTTGATCTCCTTCCCACCACTCTAGCTTGCCAAGCCTGTTTTGGGATCCTCTCTTCACCCATGCTTTGAATGTGGCCAAGTCATCTCAATTGCTTATCCTTCTATTTGTTGTTGTTGTAAAAAAAAAGTTTAATTCTCAAATTTGTTCTTATTGTCTGATTTTTAATTCTATCTCTTTTAGTTTTACCTTCCACTCTTCTCAAATATCTTATTTCATTTGTTTGTAGTTTGCTAATCAACTTATGTGTTAAATTAATGTTAGTACATAAGTTGTTTTGTATACTGTTAAGATATATAAAACATATCTTTTCTTAATTCAAAATCTTCTCGGGCTTCTAGCCAGGTAAAAACTTGGCTTGACACCAACGTTTCGAAGAAGTGCATCTTCCTCGTCTTCAGGAGTTCACCCTGAAGACGAGGAAGATGCACTTCTTCGAAACGTTGGTGTCAAGCCAAGTTTTTACCTGGCTAGAAGCCCGAGAAGATTTTGAATTAACACGTCGCCAGGAAAGCTTTAGTTCTTATTTTATATCTTTTCTTCTTTAAGATCTCTTTCTTTCTAATTAAATTCTTATTTAAAGCATAATACAATCTTCCAGTTGCTGCAATTCTATTGTGCACATCATCTATTCGTCCGCATTGCTAAATAGAGATCGCAAATATTAAAAGTTTTTTACTTGCTTGATTACCTTTTCTAATTTTATTTTATGTGTTAGGTTCGCTGCATTACTGCAGACTAGGTTTTACTGAAACTAATTATTTTCTTTAGTTCTTCATTCCATACATTTGAATTATGTTGTAAGTTTATTCCTGAATTTACCAGTGTTACCAAATTATCTGCATAAACTAATTAAGGTATCTTAACAGGTTTCAAGATTTAATTTCATACTAGTAGCAGTTTAATGCTTTTTGAAAGTGTCTTGATATATCATCCAATAAAATAGCGAACAGCAGAGGACTTGGAACACATCCCATTAGTTATAGAGAATTTTTTTGACCTAGTGCTTGTGCAGACATAATTTTTACAGTCATAGTAAAATATTTGTATACAAGCTGTTAGACATTCTTTGATTTTCTGTTTTTGTAACACTTCTCATAGGTTGATCCAGGTTGATCAAAAGTCTTTTCCAGATCAATGAAATAAAGATGTATGACTTTGTTGTATTCTATAGCTTTCTCTGATATTTATCTTAACGTGAAATTAAATCCTAAGTACTTCTATTAGGTCTGTATCTATATCGGCTCTCCTCTACTTAGGATTCAATTTCTTGTCTAAGCCTACTTTCCAAAATTCCTGCATAAATATACCTCTGTGGTTCTGTCAGATTCTGTTGTATGCTTTCTTGAAAATTAGGATGATTACTGCACTCTCCAATCTTTGATGTCTATATTTCCAGGCAAGGTTCACAATGTGGAGCAATAATTTCTCTACACGTACTATGTACATAGTGTATAGAGAAGGTATTGCACTCCACCAAAAAATAGATTTCACCAGAAATATATGTTTTAGGGTTCCCTATATCCAAAAAAGTATTTTCAGAAAAAGGTCCGTGTGTCTGTGAACACGATAACTCAAAAACGAAAAGTCGGTAAAATACCAAACTGGGTATTTAAATTTAGTATCTTCCATGGATGCGACAAAGACTTTGAGAAAAATCCCTCCACCCCAAACTACCCTTTACATGGAACTTTTTTCGAAAATTTGATTTACTAAAAATTGGCTCTAACGATTTTGATTAAAATATTGCATACTAAAAATATTTACCTGACAAATAAAATGTATATTTTGAATATTCTTGGAATAACCTCTGAAGAGCTCTTTATTCTGGATGAATTTTGCATAACTACTAAACTGTAAGAGATGAACAAAAACTTACCACACAACAAATGTAGAGCACTTTAAAATACACAATTTATGTTATACATAGTTTTTTTTTTTCGTGGAGTTGATTGTTTTTTTAGATATTCCTTGCTTTTTGTTTCAGCTTTAAGAAACTTATACTTTTCTCATACAGGAGTTTCTCAACTCCTATCCTTACAAATAAAGGAAGTTCAGACACATAGCAACCAACTTTAGACTATCACTTTAACCTATGGTACTCCCTTATTTCGCTTCTACTTACAAGGAAGCAAGTAATAAGACTATTTCTGCTAATTTTTACTTGATTAGCATGAAGTAAATAGACGCACAAGTTTTTTGACAATAATTTGTTGCAGAGAAGTAGAGAAAATCATGTGAACGGAACACATCAGATTTTTTTTATTTTGTGGCCAACTGTAACTCTGCATCAGAAATTAGTCTTCAGGAATTGCATTTTGATCTTCTAAGGTTGTGAAATTTCTTTGACTACTATGTGACTTTGTACCTGTATTTTGTATACGCCTCTAATAGTTCTATAAAGTATTCGTTCCATCTATCCATGACTTCTTCCTTTTACCTTCTTTATCTTGAATGAATTTTAATGGACTCTCCTTACCCTTTCTTTTAGGACTTTATAGGATGATTGTGTGTTTTCTGTATAATTATTCTTTATAAAGTTTTTAAAATTCTACGAAGGCCTCTGTTTTGCAATTTTAACAATCCCTTTAGTTCTTTGTCTTTCTTGCTTATACTTTTGGTAGTCCTCATCAGTTCTATTCAGTAAATATTTATGCCAGATTTGCTTCTTTATTTATACTTGTTCCTTGACTACATTATTCCACCAAAGTGTGGTTTTCTTCTTTATTCTTACTCTCTTCTTGTCACATATCTTTTCTGCTGCTGTTAATATCATCTCTTTAGTCCCCGCCCTCCATCCCCAACTATCTTCCAAGAGTGTCGTTATCCTTTCTTCTCCTAGATTTTCAATTATTCCATTTATTTCCTGTTTGTATGCATCTTGATTCATTTTATCTCTTAGTTTGTAAACTTTACAAGTTGCTCTTATATTCTTTTTCTATTTGTTTTATTCTTCTTTTCCCCTTCTATTACCATTTGTGTGGTAAGTAAATACTAATCACTACCAGTTTCTGTGCCTCTTTTTACTCTTGTATCTCTTAACATATTTCTCATCCTTTCCAACAATAATATAGTCAATTATTGACTTCTCATTTTTGGAAGGTTCAACACGTGTGTATTTTCTTGTGCTTAAATTTAGTATCTGTAATCATGAGTCTGTTTGCAATGCAAGTGCTAAGCAATCTTTCTCCATTGTTCATGAGAATTTGTTCTACATATTTACCAATTACACTTCCAGCCTCCTCTGGCTTATTACTTACTCTTGCATTTAGGTCAAGTATTTATAGTTCACCCTATTAACATATCATTTAAAATATTCTGTAGTTCTTGGTAAAATTGATCTTTCTTTTTCACTATCCCGTCATCATTCTGTCCATACTCAATTATTCATTTGCTGATCATCATCTTTGATATGTACCACCATAATCCTTTCATTAACACATTTCCGATCTAAAATATTTTTAGTATTATCCTTATGGATAATGCAACTTACTTACTCCTGCACTTGCTCTTTCAGTTTTTGCGACTCAACTATATATAAATAGGAATCCATCTTCTAAGGTCTTACAGCCTTGGCCCTTCTTTTTTGTTTCTGTAACAGGCAAATATTTAATGTTTGTTTTCTTTAATTCTGGGACAAGCTCCACTTCTTTCTCATTTATATATTTCTTAAGTTCAAAGTTCCATATATCATTGACCATTTTCCTTTCCAGTTTGTCGACCAGTGGAACTGTTCAGGTATGCTAAACCCCCAATCTGGAGGACTAGGTCCCATATTTATGTCCCTGGCTATACCCCCAGACATTGGGTTGGCTGATTGCGACCCGAAGGCCAGGCAATGGGGTCACCATACCCCTATGACTTAATAGTGTTATTATAAATCAAAATTTCTAAGCAAAACCCACTAAACATTATGCATCATTATTCAGAAGATATTACTTAATTCTGTTTATGAGTATATTTAAATTTAATGTATTTTGAAATTTTGGTACTACTGTAGAATACTTGCTTAAATCTACGGCATGTAGAAATGGACCTCAAGTATAAATGGACCTCAAATATCTTTCATATTACATTGCTTATAAACCTTATATGCATATAAAGTTACATATTAAAGAAATAGTATGAAAGTGTTTAGACAGATTTTGATTAGTGAATTCTTGATAGTATTTGATAATGGTGCCTTTTGTATGAATTCAGAAGCAATTCTTATTAATCATTAAATAAAATTCTGATTTTAGTGTCATCCAGAATTAACTGGAATTTGCTTAAATTTGGAACAATAGGAACATGAGTAATTTACCTCCATGGAAGTAATTTAACATAAATGATAATCAGTATCTGCTTATAATCTGGTTTATAATTAAAATCTAAATATATTTTTCAAACAGAAAACATTGAGTTTCATATTTTATAAAATTGTATACACTTGAATAAAAATTAGATACTGGAAAATAGGCCAAAAAAATATACAATTCAAATTAGAATTACAATTTAATTACAGCAGAACAATGAGAGAGGTTGTAATTTGTATAAGCAGTTTTTCAAACTAATAACAAATTCCAGAATTCATGATCGTGTTTTAAAAAATATGTGCAGCCTATAACTGAAATAAGATTGCTGCCTTTCGCTGATGTTAAAATGATAATTTGAATAAAACTATATAGTGAAGTTTCCTTCTATTCTCATTGGTTTTAAAGAACAGTAGAACAAACTAATACCCCTAGATCCTTAGGGTATTAGTGCCATGATTTTTTGCCCAAGGTTTAAAGTGCACCTAACTCATATCAGCTCATGGAGTATGTGATGGAATAAGTGTGTCATCATAGACCAAGGGAATCAAAGCTGTGCAAAGTCTGGTAGCAAACTTGCTGACTGTGGGACACTAATACCCTGTTATTGTTAATATTTGCAATTTTATTTGTGTAATTCTACATTTAAAAATAAATAAGATTTATATTAACAAAGTGTTCACAATAGTGGCTAGTTTTACTGATTTAAAAGTCAGCTTATTTCAGTTGTAGTTGTGCAGTTTAATATAGTTATTCTATGTAGTAATACATACTATTGTGCATTTCATAAATAATTCTCTCTGTTTAAACTAATGTGATATCTTGTTTTGAATTTTCATTTAATATTGGAAGTTTTTCTTCAGTTATATTCCCATTTGTCTGTTTTAGTTACACCTGAAATATGGATGGTAACAAATATTTATACATATCAGAATAAGATTTCAAACTTCATACAAGTCATTAATAATTTTTATTAGAATTTCAGTTAAGAAGCTTTGTTGTTTATTTGTATTTTAGGTTAACATTTAAAAATAGATGAGCTACCCTTCAAGGACACATTGTTGTTACCCTCCTCTAATAAAGCTTCTATGTTTCACACTAGCACAAATAAAATAACTTAATGGAATGACAATTTTCATTAAAATAAATTTGTATAGAAAAGGGAAAAAGACAATTTGAAAGATTGTTTCTGAAACTTGTTTCTGAAGTTAAGTGAAGTTAACGTTAAACAACTCTACAATCTTTCAAGTTATTGTTCACTTCACTGTTTCCAACTTATAAGCGAGAAAGAGAGAAAAAATCTTTTGATTAACATTTATTTCAAGGGATAAAAGTTGGATAAACCATGTTATGTTGTGTAATATTCTAGGTAAACTTGTTTTGTTATATTTCAATAAAAGTATTGCAATTATCAGTCTTCATTTCAGAAATCTGTTTTCAAAACAAATAAGGGAGTGTAATATGTATATTGTCTCTGTATTATAAAATTGCAAATTTTATTGGAACTGCACATAAAAAGATTCTGTGGATAAGTTTTCCATTTTGAAACTAATAGGATTATTACACAATATTAAAAATAGCATTATATCTATTACAAGCATCTAAAATAGCTATGCTGCTCCTCAGAAGATTCCATTAGAAGCACTAGAACATGTCAGTGTATGGAAAAATCAATTTGAGCTCAAAGAAATAAAAATGAAAAATCTTAAATGTAGGGTAATGCTTATATAAATAAATAACTTCGAGAGGAATAAAGAAGGTAGCAAGAAATAGGAAACTTGGAAATGTTAACATGGTAAATACTACAGTATGAAAGTCAAAGGTGACACTGAAAAAGTTTAGTAAGTACTGAAGCATGTTATGTTTTCATAGCCATTAGGTATAAACTGTTGGAACACATTCCAGAATTACTGTCTAGCATCCTATTTTAGTCTAGAGTTGTATCTTTGTCTTTGGCAGCATAAAAGGAATGTTATATTTTCTGGATAATTTAAATATTGTAAGTGTATAAAATACATTTTTGACTGCCTCATTTGTTTAAAAATTGCTTAAATGATATATCACCCAGTAGTATTATCAAATTTTAACAATTGATTCCTTTTTAATTATTTCTTTGAAATAGTTTATGGGATGACTGTCTACCACATGCTGAGTTATGGCTTCAAGATGATCACTTTGTATTTTTGTTGCTTATTCCAAGCAAAGTTAAGTACTATACTGTGAATTATTTACAGATGATGTTCCACATTCAAGAATATTTGCTCAGTACTGCAAATGTCCTTGAACTTAAGCTTTAAAATATTTGTATATTCAATGTGTAGTAAATTTTTAAGGTGTGTAAGTATGCTATCAAAGATACTTTTTAGCACTACTTCACATAGTAAGACAAACCTATATAAAAAGTATTTGACATTTTCATTAGCTTTTGCAAAGTATTATGATTATATTGGAAGGTTACTGTGATATTTATACATAACAGTCTTACAATTTGTACCTATATTAATCCTATATTTGTAGCAAAATTCTGTCAAAAATTAATTGTATTATTGGTAATGAATGGCAAGAGAAATGTATCATATTTTAATTGAAATGTTTTGTAAATATATATTTTTGAGCTGAAATAAATCATGTGCAAATTATTGTTATATCGCATCTCAAGTTATTTTATAGTTTGATTCATTTTCTATCCTTTTAGTAACAAAGGCACTTTGCATTGGTTTAATATGCACCTTGGTTATTTTACAACTATAGCCCTGTTAATAATAGCATTACACCAAAAGTTTTTCTTGAAGTGTCTGTTATTAGAACAAAAAGGAAAACTTATTGCTGGAGTTCAGAATTGCAGTAAAGTTCAAGGATAAATTTAATTGAAGTTAAACCAAATTTCATGATAAGAATAATATTGTATTGCATTTTCTGCAAAATAATTTTAAAATAACTATTGTATATTTAATTCTTTCCTCAGTTTCCTCTCCCTCCCCTCCATCAGTGGATTTTATAATTTCAAATGCAGTCACCATCTCAATGACCTTTGTAAGCAGTCTTTAAGTAGAATTTACAGTCAGCTCCTGATGTCCTTGAATGGAAGAAAACCAGTTTGAAGTCCAAATGGAAAAAAAAAAATGTTGCAATGATTTGCACTGTTACAAGAAAGTGTTGCAGCATGATTTAGTAGTATTCTCCTAACGGTCTGGAGAGCTTTAATGGTGTATTAGTATTGGAATAAGTCCTGCAAATCTTTTGACAATTAGGTAGTAAGTAATAGTTGTGTTGATTGTTTTTGTTGAGCACTCATTTCATTGTTTGGTTCTCTGAAGAAAATCATGAATTTCATCAAATTGCTAATGAGCAGGCATGGGAATTTCTAAGCACTAAAGCTAGAACAGAAGGAAATATGGTTGAACTGTCACTGGACTATAGGCAAGGGCATGGTATATAATAGAACACAGCTAATCCCTTGTACAGTCTTTTGGCATTTGTAGTTAGCACTCACTGTGAGTTTTGCCTGTCTGCCACTGAATTTTAGCCCCTTTTTTTTTTTTTTTTTTTTTTTTTTTTTTTTGTATAGCCCCCTTTAACATCAATGGTCATATAGGGGAGCTTTGACCTGTGAAACTGTAAGTTCAAAACATTAAGTTAATAAACTTTGTATTACTAAACACATGCACATTCACTCTTACATTTATACTTCCAGACTCTATGGGGGATAGGGAATAATTCTGGTTAAAGAAAAATTCCCTGCCCCAGCCGGGAATCAAACCCGGGATCTCCGAATGAGAAGTCGGCTTGCTGACCACTCAACCACGAGGCAGTCCCTCTTGTTTTGCAATCTTTCTAGTGCAAAGATTTGAGTTTAGATGACATGAAGCCAACTGCTTAAGAATTCCTATGCCTACTAATGAGTATCATCTGTCAAATGTTGAACATACTTCAGAAAAAATTTAATAAAAGCCATAAGTTTCCATTGATGCTACTAAGTTGCTGCAGTAGATTAATTATGGTAAAGGAATTGATTTACTAGGGGGGGGGGGGAACTGCATAAACCACTCACTCTCTTACTTCACTGCTATCAGTTGTTTACCAGCAAGGCAACATATTTTTCTCGTATCTTTTTACAGAGAATAATTCAATAGGTAGTTATCACAATTACTAAAAAGTATTATTTGAGCATTCCTATAGACACTATAGATTTATTATTTTAAATGTTTGTTTTATAATGTGAATCTTTCACAGAAATATTCATTTTACCATATGTAGATATGTCTTTGATGCTTACAGGCATAAAACAAGTCATATAAAATTATAACTTAAAATTAATTGTATGCAAATTATAAGGTTACATTTAAAATACTCTTTAAGATTGCTTTTAAAATACTTAGAATAATTGTAGATTTGATATATCAGGCAGGGAACTAGAACAATTGACAGTAGGAGATTTATGAAATCTCACTGACTGATGCAAAATGTTAAAATTATCCCTTGTATCATATGTATGAAAATCAACATTTCTAAGAAAATAATTTCTGTTAATATAAAGTGCATTAATTTAAACATATACAGTCAGTAGATAGTCTATAGATTAAAAGTAACAAAATATTCCTTATAGGATGCTCTGCTGTCAGTAGCTGCAATACATTGTATAATACACTTTTGGGTAATAAATGCCTCCAGAAACAAACACTGCATGACAATTGAGCTGTTACATGTGTAAAGTAAAATAAAAGTACACTCTTAGCATTAAGATACAGTTCAATAATAAACTTTTAGTGTAATTTATTCAACACAATGCCAAGATAGATGTTCATCAAAATAATTCCTAAGAAGTGTGCTCAAGATGCTGCAGATTCTTACCAAATATATTGATATTTAATTGCTCAAGATTTCTTTGTTGATATATATGAAAAGGAACAAAGTTAGTTTTAATAATATTCGTATAAAACATGTTATCATTAAACCATACTTTTGAGATCTCTTAGTAAGTCATTATATTTCACTTCCAAGTCTTGAAAAATAATCTTTCAGTTGACTAAGCAAACTTACAAATAAAAGAAACAATACAGGATGGTGATCATTGCTGTCATGCAAAACATGCTGTATGTATGTGGCCATTACCAAAGTTTGCTTCTCAGAGGCAACACAAGGTACATTCAGTCTAACCCTGTTTCCTGTAGACTTTCTCACTCCATTATACAATTCTCAGTCACAAGTAAAAGCTCTGTTCAGCTGATAGAGAAATTGGTTATCAAACTTATGGGCTGCCACCATCTTTTTGTGACTAGTGCACTTTACTGTTTTTATGTAATGAAAACAAATGCATATGCATATATATATATATATATATATATATATATATATATATATATATATATATATATATATATATATATATATATATATATATATATATATGCATATGGCTGGTCTCTCAATGAAAACAGCATTTAAAAAAATGTTTTTTGCCTTATTTCTCAACATGAACTACAGAAGGCTAATACATTTGTTATATCAGTGTTCTAATGTAATTAAGCCATCTCTGTAGTGCGATTTATGAAGGTGCTAAAAATAGCTGTTTACTCCATTAATGACCTCAATGCTATGAAATCTTCGTCCTCCAAGAGGTTTGGGAACGGGTGAATAGGGTGGATGTTCAAGCAATTCCAACTTTAATTCGCACATTTTTCCCCATTGCTATGATTGAATGACGGGCCAGAGCATTGTGATGAAACAAGATTTTTTTTTTGCCAAATAAGGTCTTTTTCTTTTCACCTCATCACTCAAATGTAGCAGTAAGCTTGCATAGTAGTCACCAGTTATACTTTTACCTTTTTCCAAGTAGTCAATAAAAATAATTCTCTGTGCATCCCAGAAAACACTCGCCATAACCTTGTTAGCTGACAAAATTGACTTTGCCTTTTTTTGGAGTTGGTTTACCTGGCACAATGCACTGTGTTGACTGTGATTTACATTTTGGAGTGTAGTGATGTATCCAATTTTCATCCATGATGATAAGCTGTCTCAAAAATTCATTGGGATTTTTACGGTAGAGCTCCACATTCTTAACAGAAACAAGTTTTTCTTTACAACTTTTGATCAGGCATCAACAAATGTGGTACCCATCTTGCACAGACTTGTGAAAGCCCAAAACGTTACTTAAAATATTACCTGGATGTTTTTTTGATATATTTACAGCCTCTGCTATCTCAAACAACTTTAATCTGCGGTCTTCCAGTACTAACAATTGAATTTTTCAATGCTCTTTGGAGTTGTCATTTCTATGGGGCGTCCTGATCGAGGCTCATCACTAATGCTCGTACGTCCCATTTTAAACTCTGCAACCCACCTTCTAATCATTGAACATGAAGGGGCAGAGTCTTTCAATGTACTGTCCATTTCCTCTTTGATTTCTTTAGGCGTTAAGCATTTCAAATGGAAGTATTTAATCACTGCTCGTTTTTCCAAATCCTGAATTTTTGTGAAAACTATGATAGTCAAATCTTTTAAAAACTGGTTGCCATGTGGTTGAAATCCGTTTCTACAACTTTCCATGTGAGAAAAGTTTTAAGTGTTTTAAATCTGAAACAAATAACAAGGAATATCTCAGAAATTCCACAAAAAAAAAAAAAAAAAAAAAACATTTATGGCATAAATTGTGTGTTTTAACTAGATCTACATTTTTTGTGTAGTAAGATTTTGTCTATGTCTTACGATTTACCAGTTAAGCAAAATTCAGCAAAATTCATTCAGAATAAAGAGGTCTTTAGAGGCTAATCCCAGAAAATTCAATTTATACATTTTATTTGCCATATAAATATTTTTAATATACAGTATTTTAATCAAAATCGTTGGAGCCATTTTTGAGAAAATCAACATTTTCGAAATTTTTTCCATGTAAAGGGTAGTTTGGGGTGGGGGATTTTATTTTCAAAATCTTTGTGTCACATCCCTGGAAGATGTCATTTTTGAATTATGATGTTCATGGACACACGGACACGTAAACACACTCACACACATGCTAGACCTTTTTCTAAAAATCCTTTTTTAGAACAGGAGACCCTAAAGTGAGTATTTCTGGTGAAATCTCGGTATCTCTATACACTATGTACATAGTATGTGTAGAGAAAATAAAAATTAGTTGTTAATGATGCTGTCAATTGCCAGGATCATATCAGCACCAGAATTTCATCCCACAGGAGTTATTTTACATGCTAGTAAATTTGTAGACATGGAGCCGTCACTGTGTTCCAGTCACATAACTTTCTCTAGTTGTTCCACAAACAAATTTTCTTATAAAAACGTCATGCTAATCTAGGTAAACATTAGCAGAATTGGCTTATTACTTGCTTTCTTGTAAATAGAGGGAAATGAGGGAATACATTTGGCCAAAGCGATAGTCAAATCTTTTAAAAGCTGGTCGCTATGTGAAACAATTAGGTTCGGTTCCCCTTACATGGTCCTGTTTGAGAAGCATTAGTTTAAAATTAAAACCAATAATAATGAATGTAAGAAAACAGTCAACTCTGCAAGAAAATGCATATGGCAATTATGTGTTTTAATGATATCTAAATTTTTTTATGTAGTAACTTTTGTGTATCTCTTATGGATTAACTGTTATGAAAAATTCTGCAAAACTCAACCAGAATAAAGAGCTCTTCAGAGGCTCTTTGCAGAAAATTCAAAATATAAATGTTATTTGTAATTTAAATATCTTTAATATATGGTATTTTAATCAAAATCGTTAGAGGCCTTTTTGAGAAAATCAAAATTTTTTAAAATGTTCCATGTAAAGGTGGAAGGATTTTTTCGAAAATCTTCATGTCGTATCCTTGGAAAATACTGAATTTAAATATGTACCAAGTTTAGTATTTAACCAGCTTTTCATTTTTAAGCAGCAGAAATGGTCTTATTGCTTGCTTCCCTGTAAATAGACGGGAAATAAGGGAATACACTGAACTAAACTAACAGTCAGGTGTTTTAAAATGTGGTTTCTATGGGATTAAAATCTATTTCTTTGCATGACCAGAAGTTGAAAAGTTCCCATATGAGAATAGTATTTAAAAACTGAAACTAATAACAAGGAATGTCTTGAAAACTGTCAACTCTACAAAAAAATTTATATGACATAATTTGTGTGTTTTAAAGAGATCTAATTTTTTGTATAGTAAGCTTTTGTCTATCTCTTATGGTATACTAGTTATGCAAAACTCAAAAAAATTCATCCAGAATAAAGAGGTCTTCAGAAGCTATTCCCAGAAAATTCAAGAAATACATTTCTTTATTTTGTATGTAATTATCTTAAATATAAGAAATTTTAATCAAAATTGTTAGAGCCATTTTTAAAAAAATCTAAATTTTTGAAATTTTTTCATGTAAAGGCAATTGGGGTGGGGGGGAGTTTCTTTAAAATCTGTATCTCACATCCTTGGAAGATACTGAACTTAAATAAATACCAAGTTTGGTATTTAACAGACTTTTCGTTTTTGAACTATGCCCCCCCGCCACACACACATGCACGCACCCACCTACACATGTGCACACATGCGCATGCACACACACACATGCACACAAACTTTTTTATAGAAATACTTTTTTTGGATTCAGGGGATTCTAAAACATGTACTTCTGGTGAAATCTTGGTATCAAATTTTTAGGTGGAGAGAAAGAAAGAAAGAAAGGAGGTGGACTGCCTCCATGGTTGAGTGGTCAGCTAGCTGACTTCTCACCCGGAGGTCCCGGGTTTGATTCCCAGCTGGGGTGGGGAATTTTTCTTTAACCAAAATTATTCCCTATCTCCCACAGAGTCTGGAAGTATGAATGTGACAGCCAATGTATCTGTGTTTAGTAATATAAAACTGATGTTTAAACCTACAGTAATACAGGTTGTTTCACAAGTCAAAGCCCCCTATATGACCATTGAAGTTAAAAGGGGCTATACAAATGAAACAAAAAAAAAAAAAAAAAAAAAAAAAAAAAAGGAGGGAGGAATAGTGAGAGAGGAAAAAGAAAAGAAAGAAAACTTCTGTTTGAGAAAAATATGTGTAGTTAAATTTAAACCAGTAATAAGAAATGTCTCTGAAGTGGCTAACTTCACAAAAAATGTATTTGACACAAATTGTATGCTTGAATGAGATAAATATCTTTTGTGTAGTAAGATTTTGTCTATCTGTTTTGGTTTGCCATTTATGCAAAAGTCATTCAAAAAGAAAAAAAATTCCAAGATTTCTGACTATTCCCAGAAAATTCAAGATATACACTGATTTGTCAGGAAAATGACTTAAACATGGAATAGTTTAATCAAAATCATTAGAGCCATTTTTTAGAAAATCAACATTTTCAAAAAATATTCCTTGTAAAGGGTACTTTGAAATTAGGGGGGGGGGTTTGAAAATGTTCATTGTGTACCCTTGGACTATGCTGAACTTAAATATCAAGTTTGATATTTAACAAACTCTTTCTTTTTTAATTATGCTGTCATAGAGACACAGTGAAATCTGGATACTCAGACCTTTTCTAAAAATGTTTTTTCTGGATACAGAGGACCTCAAAACAAATATTTATTTTGAAATCTCACCATGACATTTTTTGATAAAATGCATTACTGTCCCTGCTTACTCTATGTAGTAAAGAAAGCAATAAGTTTTTGTAAGAATAATTTGTATAGTCATTAATAAGTATTAGAAGGTGCAGAAGTTCATGTGAATGTAACACATCAGATAATACAGGGTTACTACAAAAGAAATAGACAACTTCATCTGTCTGTAAAACAAAAACTATTAGGGATAGCAACCTAATTATTTTGGAGCTATGTTGAGAAACTCTCAAAGTTTCGTTTGTTACTATTGGTAACGCTGTAGTGTTTTGTTTGTTGTTGCAGAAGCTGAAATGGCGGAAAATCCTGTGGAAAAGGCATATTGCATGTTGGAATTTGCTAGAATGCAATCAGTAACTGTTGTCCAACGACATTTTAGAACACGTTACCACAAAACGCCACTGGCTAGACAGTCAATCTACGACTGGTATAGAAAATTCGAGACAGCGGGATGTTTGTGCAAAGGGAAGAGCTCGGGAAGACCAAGAGTTTCAGAAGAAAACGTTGAACGTGTTCGTTCTGCCTACATAAGAAGCCCACAGAAATCGACATCTAGGGCAAGCATGCAATTACAAATTCCACAGCAAACTGTATGGAAAATCTTGCGGAAGCGACTGCATATGATGCCTTACAGATTACAGATGTTGCAGTTTCTGAGTGAAGAAGATAAGGTCATACGGCGTGACTTTTGCATCGACATGTTGCGACATGATGAAGACGATGCTGGTTTTTGTGAGCACATCATTTCATTTTTGTGGGCGCATCATTTCATTTTTGTGGTAAGTGTTTTAAAATGTCGGACAACAGTTGCTGATTGCATTCTAGCAAATTCCAACACGCAATATGCCTTTTCCACAGGATTTTCCGCCATTTCAGCTTCTGCAACAACAAACAAAACACTACAGCATTAACAATAGTAACAAACGAAACTTTGAGAGTTTTTCAACATACCTCCAAAATAATTAGGTTGCTATCTCTAATAGTTTTTGTTTTACAGGCAGTTGAAGTTGTCCATTTCTTTTGTAGTAACCTTGTATGTATGAAGTGGTCTTATAAGCACCCGGGTTTCAAAATAGATGGTGTTGCTAAGGCAAGTTGATGTTATCCTTGTGAATGTCAATTGTTACAAGTCTTAAAAGTAAATTTGGTACTGATTCATAGGTTAGTTTGAATTTGGCACACATTTCAGTTAGTTGTTCAATATATTTTTGCTAAAATGAAAAAATGCTGAATCATTCACTGATTTGCATTTTACTTTTGGATCAGAAAACTTGTGAGGAGATAAAACTGAAATTGGATGCTGTTTATGAGGAGCTTTATCATCTATGATAGCAATTAGATATTGGTTCAACAATTTTATACTAGGTCGAACATCCCATTTTGATGAATAGAGTCCATGATGCCCAGCAGATGTAGTTACTCAGGAAATAATTTAAAAGTACCCTATGATTTTCATTGATCATCAAATGAAAGTTCATGAAGTGGCAATGAGCTTAGGTGTGTCAACAAAAACAGCAATTCATATTGTGCCTGATAAGTTGAAAAAGAAAAACTTGTCAGCCCAATGGGTGTCACAGTTGCTCTCAGAGGACAACAAGCGGCTTTCAATTTTTAAGCCGTGTTTGGAGTTATTTATGCGAAATCCAAAGGACTTTTGCACCCAGTTGTTACCACTGAATTTATCATTAAACTCCAGAAACCAAGCAACAATCAAAACAATGGATTGCTTCCAGTTAATCTGCTCCAAAGCAGATGTCCCATTGGCCAGAAAAGTAATGGCAATGACTTTTTGGGATGCAAATCATACTTTTTGACTTCTTAGAAAAAGTAAAAAATATTACTGGACAATACTGCAGTAAGTATAGGCTGATTTGAAAAGAAGTTAAAGACATAGCCCCATTTGACAAAGGAAAAAAAGTGTAGTTTCACTACCAGTATGCTTATCTGTTCCCGCTGCCAAACTGCGTGAATTGCATTATGCATTGCTATTGTAATGTTCCACATTTGCCTGACCTGGCTCCCTATGATATCCTCTTGTTTCCAAAATATGAAGAAACGGCTTGCTGGAACAAAATGTAGGTAAAATGTGTAGGTCATCATTGAAACACAGGTATATTTTGCAGAGCTTGAAAATTCCTATTTTTGAGATGTTAAAAATATTGCAGGATAAGTATAATTATATTCCCAAAAGAGAAATAAATCATTTGTACTCCCAAAAAAATGGCATTTTCGTTCCTAACTTGGCCCTTATTGAACCAACCTTATGTGTGTGTATATATATATATATATATATATATATTTATTTTGCTTTATTATAAAAATAGTAGCATGGCTGCTTACCAAGCAGGAGACCTGGGTTCAATTCCCGGTGCCAGTGTGGGGATTTTTTCCCCACTGGGAGCCCTGGTCCGGGGTGCACTCAGCCTCGTGAGGTCCCTAGGGGGGCCATTTGAGGAGCTACTTGATGTAGAAGTAGCAGCAGCTCCAGGCCATGAGGACCGCATTAACTGGCTGGGGGGGTTTAAGGTGCTGACCACGTCTCACCCTCCAATATTGCACCCCATCCATGACATCTATCATGGACTGAGATGGGGGACGCAGCGGCCGGGCAAGAGGTCAAGGTTCCTTGTGAGCTGTCGTGCCATGGGGCTATTATATTCATGGTACTTATAGAATCCAAGATTTCCCAGAAATATATATTTTGATGATTACTGAATCCCAAAAGAAACATTTTTATTTTTGCTACCTACCACGTACAATATACATGGTAGGTAGAGGAGGTATTGTACTCCACCCAAAAATTCAGTTTGTGTATGTGTGTGCATACATGATACAAAGAATTTCAAGAAAATTCCCCCTCATCCAAACTACCTTTTACATGGAACATTATTCAAAATGTTTGATTTTTTTCAAAAATGGTTCTAATGATATTGATTAGAATACTGTGTGTTTGAGATGCTTTTATGACAAATGAAACAATATCTTGGCCTTTCAGGGAATAGCCTCTTCAGTCCTCTTCACTCTGGATGACTTTTGCACAACTTGTAAACCATAAGAGATAGACAGAAACTTATGCACAAAAAATTCAGATCTTGTTAGAGCACACAATATTTGTTAGATACGTGTTTCTGTGGACTTAACCATTTCTTAGATATTCCTGGCTATTGGTGTAAATTTTCCAATACTTAAACTTTTCTTAAATGAGAAGTCATCATTCATTGTTCTTTTGTTTTACTCCTGACCATGCAAAGAGAAACAAATTTAATTGTTCATTATTTCCAACTTTGAAATGATTTGATTGGTGTAGGCGTGGAGAGAGAGAGAGAGAGAGAGAGAGAGAGAGAGAGAGAGAGAGAGAGAGAGAGAGAGAGAGAGAGAGAGAGAGAGAACAATTTAACTCAAAAACAAAATGTCAGATAAATATTTGATGTTTATGTTTAGTCTTTCTAAGATGTGAGACAAAGATTTTAAAAAAAATCCCTCCTTCCACGACTGCCCTTTACATATCTTAAATTTCCGTTGGTCGCTAGGGTTTTGAGAGACCTCTAGCATTATTTAAATGATATAATCTTCGAAGAATGCACCTACACAATTGCTGGCTAGGACATGTAACATTGCTTCAAGGTCACTGCTTCCGTAATGTACACTGTACATACTAAGGTCCGGTGTACATGAGCAGCAAAAGGTAGCAGTCAGTTTGCAGTATGGTTAAGGAATATCAAGGTCTTTGAGGAATACCTACAGTGACTCCCATAATGATTCGGTTTTGTTGAATTAATTATTTTTGGGCTTCTTTTCTCTCACATCTAAATATTTTCAAGTAATTTATTTTTTTGAAAATAGGCATATATTTCTAGTTTAAGATTGATATAGAATAATTTGCTTGCATTATATGATAGGAAAGGAAACTTTTATTTACATCCAGACCAACAGATGTCACCACTCATAATCATTCGGTATTAACCCCCTTACATTTGATTTTACCTTAATTACACAAAAAGTGAGCATTTAGTATTCTTAAGGTTGCTCAGCCAAGTGGTAGTGTGTTGCGTGAGTTGAATACAAATGCAAAGTCAAATGGGTCGAAGAGTACCTAACACCACTTTTGAAATAAGGCAACATTGCATATTTCATCATGCCAAAGGCCGTAAATGTACAGAAATTGCTAATATGTTACAAATTTCCAAGAGTATTGTTGGCGACATCATTAGGAGGTACAAAAATGAAGACAGCGTGGAATTTGTACCTCCACTAGGTTGGCCAAAAAAATTAACAGGCAAAGAAGAACATGCTACAGTTAGAAAGCAAAGATAGATCCAAAATTAACAGCCCCAAAGATTGTCGCACAGATAAATGAGCAGTGGAACAAGCAAGTCAGTCCACAAATAATTAGGAGGATACTAAAAACAGAAACATTTAATGGAAGATTAACCAGGAAGAAACTATACGTCAGTAAAGTAAATAGGAGAAAGAGACTTAACTTGCTAAACAGTACAGTGAAAAGGGACAAAAACTTGTGGAATTATGTTATCTTCGCTGATGAAAGTCCCTATAAAGTTTTTGGGTCAAGTGGGACGACTATGGTGTGGCAAAGACCTAGTCAAGAGCTACAAAAAATAAAACTGCAACCAACTCTGAGGCATGGTGGAGGAGGTGTGTTGGTTTGGGGGAGTATTTCTGTTAGTGGACCTGGAGACATATACGATTGGAAACCAACCGCTGCTGTTGACAAGTATTGAACTTGCTGATCCCTTTAGTGAGGGGGGATTCTCGACTTGCAAGTAGTCTCTCCAGAAAACAGATTTTACTATGTTGCCTCTCATCCCTAGTACAGAGTTATCTTTTGTTTGCTAATGGCTATTGCCCAATTGTAGGAGAGAGCTGTCCCGTTTGAGGGCCATCATGTTTTGGAAAAAGCTATAGGGGAAGGTCGGGTTGTATCGGACAAGTACGGTTACAACTTATAGCCGCCTGTAGCAGCACTTGTCAAACCATTAACGTGTGCACTAAGGTAGAATACTGCCGATCTCGCCATTTTGGATCGAGCGGCCAAGGCATTTGCAAATAACAATCAGATATTGAAGCTATGTAGCTTGTCTGACATTGAGCAGAACAATGTTTTTAGTGTTTTATTAGATGTGTGGATTACTAATATTTATACTGTAAGTGATAAATGTAACTAGGCTTGACAATGCATTTGTTATAAAACAAAACTTCGGAGTGCAGCGTTCGGGTTGTATCGGACAAACAATCGGAGGGTTGTACCGGACAATATTTAAAAGTTTAAATTCTGAAAATTATCATTTTATCTTATTAGGATGGAGAAAAAATTTCATAATTGGAATGAAAATCACTTGAAGGAAGCCTAAAAAAAATTCCAACTTCATGAAATGGCAATTAGGGAAGTTGGTAAAAGATATTGTGTACCTAAAAGTACCTTAGGTGATAGATTTCAAGCTCTTGCCTTTGAGTAAAATTGAGTTTTTAACCCTAGTTTATCAGTATGGAGAGAAACTAAAGATGAAGCATAATAACGATGAAAGCTGGGAAAGAGTTTTACTATGACTTTATGCAGAGGCATACAGACTTGGATTAAGAACTGCTGAATCCACCAGCCTTCAGAGAGCAGCAGGTTTCACACTACTTCTATCAATAAATGCTTCAGAGAATCTTGTTTATTCCTCCTTACTTCGTTCCACCGCAGATAAGATTAGACAGTTAAAAAGGATGCACCAGTAGGAAGTGTATTCGATGCCCAACTAAATGGGTGGATAACGGCAGCTGGATTTCTAAAGTGACTGAAGGTTTTTGCAAAACGGGTCAATCCAACTGAAATATATCCTGCTCTTTTTATTGTTGATGGCCACTCAAGCCACAAAGATCTAGATGTGATCACATTTGCAAAACAAAATCACATCCACATGTTGAGTTTGTGAAAAGGGCAAAAGCAGAGTCAATAAAAATCAAGTAAAAAAGATTGGTAGACCTGAAGCTGAAGAAAGAGCTAACAAATCTTTGAACTTTGAGGAAGAATTGCAGGAAGAGGATGGACGGACTAATAGTGTTATCTCCAACAAAACTTTTCAAGAGGACTGGATACATTGCAATGTTTGCAAAGGTTGGGCCCTTGAATACTGTGCAGATCTTGAAATTAACAGTCGTTATTATGAGTGTGGTGTGAGCCGTGTCTTTCTAAAAAAAAAAAACAAATGTCATCGATTCAATTATTATAATATAATTTTTCTATACTTATAATATGTAATGTATAGGAGGTTACTTCTTTTGATTTTATTTTGTATAACCATGTATGTTTAGCAATAAAAATGTTTTATGATTTAAAAAAACGACGTTATTCAAGCACATCACCATGTCGGATACAACCCTCCAAAATCGGAAAGGCCAAATCCGCAAGGTTTATAAAACGTCAAACAAAAACCATTAAAGAAGACTCTAACATAAATAAACTTCTTAAGATATTGAAATAACATGTTGAAGTTTTCAGTAGAGAATAGCATATTCCATTTTAATCGTTAACAAATTTTATAACTTTGAAAAAGCTTAAGTGTCCAATACTACCCGACCTTCTCCTAAACCGATATTCCAGCACTTCGAAACCGGTGGCTTTGCCTCCCTGCGATTAAATGATATGCCAGGAGATGAGTATTTTGTGGATTTCTGAAGTGCTTAACGAGGAGGTTCTGGACGTATGCATTTGTTGTTGGTGGTGAAAGAATCTTTTACCCTTTTATTGCATGCAGTGTTCATTTTCAGTGGTTTTATGGGTAGCATTAGAACATGACCAAAATAACTATCGTGATTATCTTTTTTTACTGCAGCTTTAATGCGTTTCTCTTAATTTTTTTTTTTTTTTTTTTTTTTTTTTTTTTTTTATATGATAGTGTTTAATGTCCACTTTTACTATATAGACGGCGAGATACTGATGATAAATGAATGAAAATGGCGCAACGGTGGAATGCGATGACGGGGGAAACGAAGAATCCGGAGAAAACCCGCCCGCTTTGTGCATCACAAATCCCGCATGCGGTCGCCTGGGAGTGAGCTCCGGACGCGAATTTCACATATGTCATGCAGAATTGCAACCGTGGGAGGAGTCAAACGCTGCGTCCAATTAGAAGAAGCGCTGACTAACGCGGGACGGACTCTGCTGTTCCGCTTTTCACAGAGAACTTGCTTGCGGGCATTATCGCAAATCAGCTGTGTGAACAATGACTTCAGTAATTGAAGACATGTCAATACAAGAAGAAATAGATAGCTCTTTACCATCTGGCACCATATTATTAAAAACAATTAAAAAAAAATTGCTTTGATAACATAGCTCTCGTCGAAGGGTAAGAGAAATGTATTTCTTTAAAAGCACGAGGACTGCAAAACCATTATTGTTACAATATTTTAATCACTAATTAAAAAAATGCTGTTAAATCATTTTACGCACTAAGAATATTGCTTTAATTATATTAATAAATTGTGTGCGCGTGCGCGCGCGATTTATTTTCACTCATTTCCTTCATATACCATGTTCATTCAGTAATTTCAATTATTATTCATTAAGGGAAGGTTAACTAATTTTAATTAACAGGAAATACTCACTGATTATTATTTGTACTGATTCTTAAATGTATTTATTACTTTGTTTACATGTATGTACAATGCACAGAGTAAGCAGAGAAGGTATTGCATTCCATCCAAACAAATCGATACCGATATTTCACCTGAAATACATGTTTTGATGTCCCCTGAATTAAAACACTTTTTAGAAAAGGTCGGTGTGCGCGCGCGCGTGTGCAGCATAACTCAAAAATGAAAAGTCGGTTAAACACCAAACTTGCTTTTCAGACGAATGCCTGCAAACCAAACTACCCTTTACATGGAAAATTGTTAGAAATGTTCGATTACGCGCGCAAAAATGAAAGTCACGGGAAAACTAAATTAAAGATATCACTTACGTTAAAACTGATCAGTTCCATTAGGAATTTGAATTTATTTTAAGTGCTCTTCTGCTACGACTTCATGGGATAAAATACTGGAGTATTATAAAAAGACGAGCTTTCAAGGGTTAACGACCTCACATCAGAACGCATCAATGTGGATTCCCAGACAAGTTAATTGCTATTTTCTTGTTCAATAATTGAATCATGGGCTATTTGAGATTTATTTTCCTGTTCTAAAAGCTAGAATAATGGTTGCTTTGACTTTACTTTCAAATAATTTGACAACATTTGAATGGGATAATGAAGCGGTATTTATTTCGCAATGCAAGGCGGTAGAAAAGTGATAATTTATAAACTTATTAATATACAAATATGTGCAAAAATATAAATTAAATGAATAATATAAATCCATATTACATATTTTTAAATGTAAAATGTGAGAGTGCAATACATTATGCATTAAAAAATCTGACTCCGCCATCACGGCAAATAATGGACGGTCGTTACGAGGTCTTTGGCCGTTAGTTAATAGAATGGCACTGGCGTTCAATTTCTCCTTGAAGGCATAATATCTATTTGCAATTCGACGCAGTAGGTGGTTGATCACTTGTTCACTTAAACTTTACTGGATAACTTAATGCTGTAGGTCTATACCCACATTATATATATTAGAATTATGTTATGTATAAGTACCATTATATATATTTCTAGATTGTAAGTTGAGATTGCACCTCCCTTTACTTTGGAAGGGATAATAAAACTTCACTTTGCAATTCAACGCCGCAGAAAGCTGACAGTGCATAAACGTATTAATATGAGTACCTATACTTAACATATGAATTTAATGAATAATATAAATACATACTATATATTTCAAAGAGGTAAATGCAAACGTGCAGTGCATTATGGAATAAAAAGTTTCACTCCGCGAACACGGCAAATAATTAACGGTTGTTACGAGGCCTTCGGCCATCAATAATTGTGCAATTCATGCTCAGTTTCTCTGCATATTTATCTTGCAATTCGGCGCAATAAGTATATAGCTGATCACTTATGCACTGACGTAAACTTTATAGAAAGACTTAATACTGTATGTGTACACTCACATTATACATATTATAATTACGTTATAAGTACATTATTAGATTTTAAATTGAAAATATATATGTACACATTTCTTTCTAATTGAATACTTTTAGAGGGTTCGTTAGTGAAATGGAAATGGCGTGTTATTTATGGATGCTCTTTAACTGCTGTGGTTCTCAGCGTCCCATTCTATATTGGGCGTGAAAGACCGCGTAATCTTGCTCAGAGGCCTCTCTATCAGGCTTGAGGTTCTTTTACGTGCCGTAAATTTGCGACACGGGACCAACGGCTTTACTTCCCTTCCGAAGGAAGCCATGCTAAAATATCCGAAAAAATCCATCGTCCTCCGCCGGGTTTGAACCCACGGCTTTGGGTATATGAAGTTAGCATAGTAACCATGTTCGTTAATGATTGTTACATGGTATTAGATATATCTACCTCAACATGTGTTTCTATTACCGTGTCTTCCTTCTGTTTTCATTATGCGTCTGCTATTGGACGTTGTGGTTGACTCCTCCCACGGTTGCGATTCTGCATGACATATGTGAAGTTCACAGACCGATCTGCCTGGGTGAGAGGCGAGTTGTCTAATCACTCGGCCACGGAATTCGATACCGAGATTTCACCGGAAATACGTGTTTTGAGACCCCCTGAATACAATTTTTTTTTTTTTAGAAAAATATCCGTGTGTATATGTGTCTGTGGGCAGCATAGCATGAAACGAAAATACCTTGAATACCAAACTTAATATTTATTTTGGTATCTTCCAAGGATGCGACATGAAGATTTTCAAGAAAATCCTCCCACCCTCAACTTTTTATGGAAGATTTTTCGAAAATTTTGATTTTCTCAAAATTGCTCTAAATTTGGATTAAAATACCGTATGTTTAAGACATTTTTATGACAAACGAAGCGTATCTTGAAATTTTCTGGGAATAGCCTCTGAAGACCTCTTATGGCTTTTGTATAACTGGCAAATCAAGAGATATACAAAAACTAACTACATTAAAAAAAGAAAAAAAAAAAAAAAACGTAGATCACATTAAAACACACGATTTAAGTCATTTACATCTTTTTTTATTTTTTTTTGTAGAGTTAGCCGTTTTTGAGAGATTCCGGATTGGTGGTTTCAATTTTAGCCACTTAAACTTTTCTCAAACGGGAAGGCATCTTACTTCTCGTTTGTTTACACCTGGAAAGAAAAGAGATTGAAATTTCAACCATCGTTTTACTCTGTGCATTTTCTTATTTCATTTCTACTAACTTACTCCTGCTTGTGTTTGTCTTGATTAGCATGATTTAGAGAACAGACTAATCTTTTGAATAAAAGGTTTGTTTTACGAACAGCAAGAGGACATCGTGTGAATGGAACACATTCGATTTTTTCCCTTCTACTTACAAGGCACCAAGCAAAAGGACAATTTCTGCTAATGTTTATCTCGATTAGCATGATGTAGATAGAATAAGCTTACTACTACTACTACTACTACTACTACTACTACTACTACTACTACTACTACTACTACTACTAATAATAATAATAATAATATTATTATTATTATTATTATTATTATAATAACATTGTTACAGAGATGTAGAGAAAGTCATGTGATTGCAACTCATCAGATTATTTTTCAATTAGTTTTTTATGAAAAATCTTCAATTTTTGTGCGCGAGAATCGTTTATTGCGTTATACTTATGATAAACAATTTCGAATGGAGTCTAAAGAAGGTTTAGAATTTATAAATGTTATTTTATCGCCTAGTGTATACTACAGATAAACATGTTTAAAACTACAAATAAGACAGACAATAGTGAACATTTTTAAAATTGTACATAGACGTCTAGTAACCTAAAAATTGCATTTCACCAACCACAAGTAAGATAAATGTTTCACCGGTGCGATGAAAATATCGTGCTCTGGCAACCAAACGTCTCGTTTATTTTGATGACCCTTAATATATCGTTGCAATGGTAGTGATGATGCACTAAATATACAATAAAACATTAATTTGGATGTCTAGTTTAAAATGTTACAGAACATGTTCTGCTTTCCTGCGTGCTGGTTAGGGCTTTGGTTTTCTTTTCAATAATAATAACAAAAATACGCATACTCTGATAGGTACTCTGTTCTTAAGTGCAGGTGAGGCCAATAAAAGGTAAGCCTTCTGAAATTCAATTATATGAACTGTACAGGGGAATTTCAACGTTTTGAATCACTTGGGACCAAAAGAGAAATGTTCCCCGCAAGACCCAAGGCGGTTAAAGACCTGGGACGCATTTGAACCTATTCGTTTATTTCAAAGAAGGATTAGGTGACATACTACTACTACTACTACTACTATTCACAGAGACTGAATATCGTTAAAATGAGTATCGCGACGTAAATCCAATACGTGTGCTGATGTGTAACGTAGCTGTCATGAAATTTGTTTAATTCTGCAGTGTTCAAATTTACTAACTTCAAGGTTATGAACAGCACTCTGCTTTTTATTTTCAGACCTACCGTTAGAGGGAGCTGCAGTTATAGAGTACGTGACTTGCAAACATCGAGAAGCCGTATAATCTGTGAAGACTGGAAGAGGATCCAATTGGACAAATGGTTATCTAATCAGAAGACTTAGATATTAAAGCAGCTAAAGAATAAAAATAAAGGAATAAGAAATGACAAAGCAGAAGCAATTTTAAGTGCCTTATAAACAAAAAAGTATTCTCTGTTAACTCACACTTCGATGTAATTACAGATATATTATATTATCTTGTTGAATTTTATCAAGTAAAAGGCCTTTTAAAAAAATAATAGATACAGTATGAATATGGTAAGTATAAAAGTTAGGTTAGCGTATCAAAAATTAATTGTTTATTTCAGTAATCCCAATCTTTCTCAAGATATGAAACATTCAAACACACTAATTAAAATTTCATTTTAAATATTCACTCAAATTTTAAATGTTTTTTGTTTTCCTTAAAATGGGCACTAAATTTACAAATATTTCCATTGTCAGAAAAATAACTCTGCATTCCAAATGGAGAGAGTTTTATGTGATTGAAAAGATTGCCCTAAACCAAATGAAATCTCTATCAAAACAACCTTTATTAATGAGTGAAGCACAAATAAAGAAAACTAAAAAATAAAACTTGGATAAAGAAACTCGTGCTAAGAAACAAAGAAGGGATCGACTAGATATGAAGATTTTGAGCAACAAAAAGAAAATGGTTAATCAAGCAAGGAATGAAAATAGAGATTACAACTACTTTCAGTGAATAAACAGAGGTACATCTAATATTGTCTTAGAAAAACTATTCTGTATTCTGCACATTAAACCAAAATAATATTTCAGAAAATAAAGTTGGAAAGTATTTGAAATAGCAGTATGTAGCACATTTGGAACAAGCATAGAGGAAATGCTCAGTAAAAAGGAATTATTAGATGTACAAGAGTACACCTCTTTCTGGCTGAGATGTGCTCTAATAGACGTTTCCTACATTATAAACAAAACCAGAGTTCTCTGAAAATTTTTAGCTAAACTAACCTAAAGTTATGGCAAATTGATAGGCACAGAAAACTGTGGACCTAGTACAGATATTCCATTAATAAAGCAAATCAAAAAGCAAACCTGTTCTAACAAATGTGAGCACTACCTTTCTTAATGACACATTACAAGAGAGACATTCTTGTTGCTCCTTGCGTCCTGAATTATTGGGGCATTAGTTACACAGTTACCTGAACTCACCTTGTTGTGGTTGCAATTGCCCCACTACTCCCCTAAAAACATCCCTCAGGTGTGCTTTGTGACAGGTAAGCTATGCCTAAAGTATATACTGAAAAGTATGACAAGTATGGGAGGATTAGCATAAGAAATATTACTTTAATCACCACACATAGAGACAAGGAGACAAAGCAGTATTATGAATTGATGCACACTCATAGGGACAAGGAGACAAAGTAGTATTATGAATTGATGCACACTATGAACCCTTTTAGAAAAAATAAATAAATAAAATACATAACCTAAAAATTAAATTGACTGCTGAAAATTATTTTTATAAACATATAGTTTTTAGCAAAACTTCTACATATTTTCTGCTACAGCTGAACAGAGATGGTTTTGAAAAAAAAAAAAAGCTTGGATACGTCAAGCAGTATTTCTTAAAAGATGCAAGCCAAAATTTGTATACTGCTGTGCAAGTTGTGACCATCAGAAACATTTTTAAATGCCTAGTATATTATTTCAAGGTTATTTTATTCAACAAAAATTACTATGATAACAAAATAAATTTTCACCATATTTAAACGTCATTAAAAATCTTGATTCTCCTTCTTTCATTTAAATATATTGTTTAGTGTGACTTTCTATACTTTGGTCAGAATCTTTTGAGACAGTTGAAAGAGGAGATAACATTATGTGTTTGCACCAGCAGTTATAAAGTGATGCCACATGTAACCAAGCTGGGCATGAATAAATTATTTCCTACCTTTGCCCTTTCCACTGTCTCAAAGACTGTGACTAAAGAATATAAAGAAACTGCGTTGAAAACATCAGGAAATTAATTCAACTAACTACCTATTTTGTTACTGTAATAACATTTGTTATATAAACAATGTATAACTTGTACAATCTTACACAATAATAAAATATTAGAGATGGTATACAAAAAATGCGGGATGTCATTTAAAAAGGTTTCTGATGTCATAACTTGCATAACAATATTACAAATAATTTGTTTCTGTAAAAGTATTTTAAAATATGCTTTTTGATGTTTCCAGGTGTTTTTTGAAAAACATTTCCATTTGGCTGTGGCAGAAAGTATGCAGGACTTGTATAATGTGTTGCATTAACATTAGGTTCTCTACTCATTCTTATAAAAACATATTTTTACTTTTACTAGTGCTTACCTTATAGTAAGCAGAGGAAGCATTGCAAGCATTGCATTCTGCCCTTAATTTAATACTGAGATATCACTGAAAATCACATTTTGAGATCCTCTGATTTCCACCCCAAAAGAAAATGGTCCTTGTGTGTGCATGTGTGCACACTTGCATTTGTGTGTTAATTTCAGCATCTTAAGGATGCAAAATTAACATTTTTAAGAAAATTCCCCCATCTCAAACTATCTTTTACATGAAAAACTGTTAAACATTTTTTGATTTTCTTAAAAATGACCCTAATGATTTTGATTAAAATACCATATGTTAAATTATTTTCATGAAAAATGTATAGCTTGAACTTACTGAGAATTGTCTCTGATATCTTTTTTTGTCCTAAATGACACTTCGTTAACTGTAATTTGTGGGAGGTAGACAACATTTTAATACATATATACTAAAAAAAAAATAGATCACATTAAAGCAAACAATTTATGTCAAATATAAATATAAAAATATATATTTATATTTAAATTGTTATGGAATAAATAATTTCTGAGATATTCCTTGTCATTTGTTTATACTGACTTTTTCTTGCCCTGCAAACTTATTTCACATTTTGACTATGTTGTTCATATACAACAGTTGCCAACATCTAAATGTAAAATACAGCGAGGCCATAAGCCACAGAGTATAGTTCACTATTGAGAGCCCTAAACCACAAAGCATAGTCGACAGCGCATAGCCAAGGTGTCTGTGAAGCTAAGCCCCAATAATACTAATAAAGTTCAAACGTCCAGTAGAGTACTTCGACCTCGCTGCTGCCACCGAAGATGTCTGCCGTAGTCGCAGACGAAACGTCTGGGAAGAAGAAGGAGCAGCTCAGTAGACCACAGCCCACAAGCCCGGATTATACTATAGTTAGTCTTATTTTTCTTTAGGACAAATGTCTCCTTGAAGGCATCTTTGACTACTGTTGAATTTGTGGAATTTCTGGAATCCTCTCAAATAGGAAGTAATTATTTATTTTTCTCCTCATCCAAAGATAGTGGAAATTCAAAGCTATCATGTAGAAACAGTTCTTAGAGGATTTATTCCAAATTTCCTTTGTACTTATATATTCAGTGATTAGGTCCGCAACATCAGAGTATTTATGTCTGTTTGGAGGCATCATGTAGTTGACTGTTTACAACAAAAGGGTTTCTTGTTCAATTGAGTCAAGTGCCACACAATGTTCATGCAGTCTAAATGCCAAAGGAAGGGTGCAAAAGTCCACAATGTTACAAAAATATATCTTGGAATATGTGGATAAATTTTCTCTATTATTAATGAAAATATTTATTGCAAACCGTGCAATAGCACAATTTCCCTCTGCACATACTAGATTGAGTCATGTGTGAAGACATGTTAATATAGAGAGACACCGAGCATTGTATTGCAAAATGAACAACAAGAGTCATTTCCATCAAATCAAACATTTAATGAAGAATTATGCACAGCATTTATTTCTGCTGATATTCTGTTACATAAAATGCAGGATACAACAACAACAACAAAAAAAACCAACAACAACAACCCCATACATTTTAGAAAAGTACACTGGCAAATCAATTCTACATTCTATTACATTATGTAAGTACTATGTACCAAAATCTTATAAGTGGATTGATGGTATAAGAAAGAACCAAAATAACCATAACATATGGGTTTGTGTGGATGAAACAAGTGAGGTAATTGGTTTTGTGAATTATTCTACCATAAGTAAGTGTTGTTTAGTGTAATTAACCCACTTGTGAAATAAATGAATATAACAACACTGTTTACAAATCCTCCATAAAAAGAAAAGTGATGATTCTACCATAAATTCAAATTTTGACAATGTCAAAAAATTCATGTGTGAAACACAATAAAGCACTACTTGAAATGATGAGGATTTTGGGACAATGATGTATACTAGGTATAAGTTAAGTATTGATTTGAGTCAATTGTAACACATTTCTATCATTTCCATTGTTTTATTATTAAGGACATGTTTTGGAAATGCTGTTGTTTCCATTATCAACTTTTCGACAGCTAATGCCGTGATTATCTTGTATTATCATAGATGCCTCTGGTGGTGGATTTAGAAATTCCTGGAGAAAGATGTCTCCAGTCCGGATTTCAAACTTCATGAATTGTTCCTTGCTCTTCCAGATGTGGATATTCTCTCAGGTTTCCAATTCCCAACTGTTTCCTGTGCCTCTTAATAAAATTGAGGTCATCTCTATGTTGTGATGTTCTTACCAACAGTGCCATACCACTGCTGATTTATTTTCCTGTTTTAATTTCATGTTCCCCAGATGTTCCTTGTTCCTAGTTACCAAATTTCTTGTTTTCCCTAAGTAAAACTTTTCATAATCTTGAGTAATTTATCCATCAAGTCTGAAGCATCCAAATTGGAATCTGTCTTGGAGTTAATCGCCTCAAGTTGAAGTTGAAATGAAGTTTTTTGGGGGGTGTTTGCTTAATCTCTATTGGATAAGCTCATTTAAGCATTAATTAAACCTTTTCATTCACAGTCTCGTAGACAGGAATTGTTAAAAGGGATGTATGACTCTCATTACAAAAATCAAAAAAAGAAATATGCAAATATACCTAACAGAATATTAAAGCAGAGATTATTGGATTGACACATTAACCTAGCCTAAACATCATTTGCATGTTTCTAGACTTAGCATTAGAATCTGACACAATGTTTTTCAGTGCTCTTAATCATTTTTTTTATTCAGAAAAAGTTACTTTAAGTACACATTTTATGTATAGATTTTGAAACAATGGAGAACTACCAATACATCAAGTTTGGAGCAATACAGGAATGCTTATAAGAATATTAAGTAACATCTGGAAGTTTCTGAATGATCCACTTCAGAGAACACTGGCATAGATTCTTGTTTCTTTCAGATTTTTCTCTCAGATCTCCATACTCGCTTCTTCATTCCAGTCACTACTCTAATCTGGACACCCTTGGTGATATATTCTTTTTTCCCTTCCCTTTCACTTTCTATCCCCCTATTATGTTCCACACATTGCCTCACCTGTTGCCTGCTCTATTGCTATTATCCTTGTCTTATAGTTTTTTCCTACAATTTTTGTTGTGTTGGTATACCTAAAAGTGGATGCAAATTTGTTCACTATTAAGATCATGCAATCCTATGCATACAGTCAATTTTGCAACTAGAATTCAAAATAATTCCAAAACGGCTATCAGCAATATTTTTATAGATATGTCTAAAAAGGAGTACCATGAAATACAACCCTTTGTTAATGGACTTTCAGACCATGATGGACAACTCATCAAAATTGATTATTATACACCTAATTCCAAAAAACAAACCTCGTAACCAGCTTTAGAATTATAAATAAAGAAAACATAGAGTATTTTAAAGCTAAACTCTCTGAGGAATCATGGGAAGAAATGCATAAACTAAATAATGTAAATGATAAATTTAACTCCTTCTTAAACATTTTCGTAAGAATTCATAGTTCTAGTTTTCCACTCCATATAAAGAAAATTAATAACAATTCTAAAAATGACTGGCTAACTCAAGGTATAAAAATATCATGTAGACGTAAAAGAGAACTTTATTTAGCAACTAGAGAATGTAAGTGTGGTAGATGTAGACAACACTATAAAATGTACTGCAGAATTTTAAAAAGGATTATAAATGCAGCTAAAAAACTTTGTTATGAAAAACAAATACAGTCTCCTCACAATAAGCCTAGCACTATATGGAACATTATTAAAAAAGAGACTGGTTAATATCACTTGAAAAATGATATAAAAGAAATTAAAGCAAACCAAGTGACCATAAATGATCCCCAGCAGATAGCAAATGCATTTAATACATATTTCAGTCAGGTGGCAGAAAATTTGCTGGCAAAGAAACAGACTAAGAGAGATCCAAATTCGTACCTTCAGGAATCCTGTATGGAAAATTTTACATCCTTAGAGATAGTACCCACAAGTGCAACCGAAATAAAAAAAGAATAGAATCCCTGAAAAGCAAGAATTCATCAGGATATGATGAAATAAGCACGAAAACACTAAAGATATGTGATGACATTATTTGCAAACCTTTAAGTCATATATGTAACATATCCATGTTAACAGGAACATTTCCAGACAGATTGAAATATTCAATCGTTAAGCCATTATACAAGAAAGGGCAAATCTCAGAAATGTCAAACTATAGACCAGTATCTTTAGTTACAGCTTTTTCGAAAATTTTTAAAAAAATTATTTTTAAAAGAGTTCATCACCATCTAGATAAATATAATATTTTAGCAAAAGAGCAGTTTGGATTCAGGAAAAGCATATCAAGTAGTGTTGCCATCTTCAATTTAACAAATGAAGTTCTCAAGTCATTGGATGGCAAACTTAACACACTAGGAATATTCTGTGATCTATCAAAGGCATTTGACTGTGTTAATCATGAAATACTTCTATCAAAATTATTACACTATGGAATTAGGGGCAAAGGGTATCAATGGATTACATCTTATTTATCAAAAAGAAAGCAAAAGGTTATAATAAATACTTCAAATAACAGCAATGTATATTCTGAATGGTGTAAAATCAAAGCATGGTGTCCCACAAGGATCTATTCTGGGTCCCTTATTATTTTTAGTTTATATAAATGATCTACCTGCAGTAATAAACAGCAACGCCTATCCAGTTCTTTTTGCGGATGACACAAGCATTATAATTAAAGAACACAATGCCAGTCAGTTCCCAAATTCATCTAATAAAATTTTCAAAACACTAAATGATTGGTTTGAAAGTAATAAAATCCATATAAACTTTGAAAAAACTAACTACATTAATTTTTGCACACAGCATAAAAACATGGCAGACCTAAGGATAGAATATGAAAATAATCAGATTGCAGAAGCCTATAATAGAAAATTCCTACGTTTTATGATTGATCGTAACATGAATTGGAAACACCATATTGATTATATCTTACCCAAACTGAGCTCTGCATGTTTTGCCATTCGATCTTTAATTCAACTTATAAAATAAGAGCATACTATAAAAACAGCTTATTATGTATATTTTCATTCATTGATGACCTATGGAATAATATTTTGGGGAAATTCAGTAGATGCTAAAAAAGTATTCAATGCAAAAAAAGGTAATAAGAATAATGGCAGGGGAAAGATAATCAACTCACTGCAAGCCACTCTTCAAAATGTTTGGAATTGTACCATTAACCTGTGAATATATTCTAGCCATATTGTCATTTGTAATAACCCAGAAAAGTTTACAAAATTACAGATATTCATAACAAAGAGACCAGACATAGGCAGGACTTACATAGACCAACAAATAATTTGCAGTTATTCCAAAAAGGGGTTTACTACAAAGGAATAATTTTGTTTAATTCATTTCCCTCTTCTATGAAAGAATTGCAAATGAACAAAAACAAGTTTAGATCAGAATTAAAAAGATACCTTTTTACTCACACCTTCTATACAGAGGAGGATTTCATTCAATCAAAAAATACTGGTAATAATGTAACATTGTAAATATAATAAACATGAATGCAAGTGTACGGGTAGACTTTTGGAAACAGACATGTAATTGAAAATTATGCAAAACTGACACCTCTGAAAATTCATTGTCAGAGTTATTATTTGTAAATAAATGTATTAATAAGTATGAATAAATGTAATTGTTGTCATGATCTACATCTTAGAGTTTGGGCTTTGAGTCTTAGCTCATGATTCAATTCAATTCAATTATTTTTATCCTTTTACATACGTTTAAAGGACACGTCAATATAATCTATTTACATTATATACACAGTTTTACAGTATTTTTCCATATTTAAACTCTTCTATATTGTAAAATGAATTTTCAATTAAGTATGTTTTTATGGTTTTCACAATTTTTATTGTTTATATTCTTTATTTCATTTTATTGAACAATTCACTTCCTATGGTTTCTGTTGAATGATTATTCAAGGTTCCCCTTAGAGTTCTGAAATAATCCATATTATTTCTTAATCCATAGGAATGTAAATTACAATTTTTGTCATGTCTTTTTTGTACAATAACTTTTATGCTTTCATAAATATATATGCATGGAGCAGTTAATATTTTTAAGCTCTTAAACAAACTTCTATAGTTTCTTTATTTTTTATCCTACCTATTATTTTGATAGCCTTTTTTTTGCAATTTTAGCACTTTTTCCATTTCTCTATTAGTAATATTCCTCCACAGCGTAATACCATAACTAATATGCGAGTGTATTAATGGATAGTAAACCTGTATAAGCGTTTTGCTGTCCATTTTCTTACTGATCTGTCTCATTACATATATACCTTTATTTATTTTTTTGGTAATGTGAAGATCTACAGATTGCAATGTTTTGTGTGTGTGTGTGTGTGTGTGTGTGTTAGAAAGAGGAATGAATATCTGTAAATGCACTTGATCCAGGATACAGAAATACTGATAATATACTCAACACTGACTGCATTTTGACTCTGAAAGCATGCAGTACTTAAATATGTAGAAATCAATTTGTGAAACCTGCATAATTTAGAAACAACATGCATCTGATTTAATCCAGAAACATAACTTATTATTTATTTTGCAGGAGCAGAACAGAACATTCATTTTGGTAGGACCAATAGTCCACTCTGAGCAGCTCACACCCCTTACCGTAATTGAGAAAGGTTTTATTGTTGTTGTGGAAGGAAAGGTATAATGCATAATTTGTTAATTATTATACTGTTCAGAAGGAGTATATACTACAACTTATGAACATTGGTTTTGTTTGTAAGTGCATGAGCAAAGAGGACAAGGTAATTCTGAGAAAAACAGTAGATTTATTGTATATTAACACATTTTTCAATTCAATTTTATTGCAATTTAATATGGTGTTTCATATGATTGAATCCAGTCAAAGCAAGCAAACACATAACATTAAAATGCACAGAAGTACTACAGCTAACTTATTACAAGCTTATAGTTTTGATTAATACTATTTACAGATTTATTTATAAGTATTCCTCAATACTAAAAGAAGATTTACTACTTAAAACTGTTTTAAGAATTTAAATTTATTACAATTATAATGAGATGTTTTTATTTCTTCTGGTAGAAATTAAAAATTATACTCCAGTAAAACTAGGAATGTAATGGCGGGGGATTGCATAATTATTTTTATGTTTATGTTGCATGTATGGACATCAGAGTGGTTTGTAATGTGCATTTATAGTTTTTAAAAGTTGGAATGATTTTGTAGATGATTAAGATAACAGATTTTGTTGTCTAAAGGTATTTCTACACAGCTCATTATATTTTAATTTGCCTTACTGTCAAACTTGCATTGTTTGTTGAATAAATATTTTGCCAAAATTTATATTAGATGTGGTGTCCAATGGTTTAATTAGATATACATTTCTGCTTCTGTTGGTATATATTTGATTAAGTATTTAGAACAAATAGGCTGTAACTGATTGTTGTTCTAGTTCCTGTACATGTTCATTCATAAGTGATTTATATATATTCAATCCTAGAACACTTACAGGATTTATGCTATTGATTGAATTATGGTTCGTGGAGAGCTGTAGTGATAGCTCAGTAGTTTTCAATCCAAAGGTTATCCATTCACATATAGCTGCTTTCATGATTCTTTAATGAAGAACATAAAATATAATGTAGTATGTTTCAGACAGCTTAATTCACTAAAACTGTTTAAATAAGGGCATGTCATAACTTTAACAAAAGTGAAGTAATTTAAACTTTATTTTTGTATAGATGTGCATACCATGAAATTAAAAGTAATGAATGTATGTCATCACCCTTTAGAACAGTAAAATATATGTTTAACTAAAAGTAGTAATCATGTAATACTCTTATTAATTAGAGCAACTTTGCAGATTTCCAAACTGAAAAACATTCCAGTAAAATTTCTTCAAGACTTAGAAAACTACTCAGAAATACAACCAAAGAGATTTTGTATTATTTGATGCAGTGGTATACAGCAAATGATGTTTAAATTTTTAGCCTCTTTATTCATTTATTTTCTGTCTCTAGGTTGCAGATGTCCAGGAAAATGTAGACAGACTAGCTGAAACACAGAAGAAATACAATATTTCGGATAACAATGTGCTTTTCCTGAAAGAAAAGGAATTTGTGATGCCTGGACTTGTTGATACACATATCCATGCCTCTCAGTACCCAAATGCTGGTCTAGGTTATGACAAGCAGTTGTTAGACTGGCTTGCTTCATATACCTTTCCTTTGGAGAAACAATATTCTGATCCAGATTTTGCAGCTACAGTTTATAATGCTGTTGTGGTACGTAACATATCCAAATAAAACTATAAGGGTACTATAGGAATACTTACAATTTGTTTCAAATCTCTTTTAATATGTGTTAAATAATGTCCTAAAGATGCTTTAAACTCTAAAAGTTTAGTTTGGGCACAATAGATGTTTAAAATCTTGTCATAAGCATATATAGGAAGAAAAAATTCTGGTGTGTTCCATTCTATCTGTTCTGTAAACAAACTATTCTTACAAAAGATTCTTCTTCTATATACCTCACATTAATCAAGGTAAACATTAGCAGAAATGCATGTATTACTTAAGGGAATACCCGAAACTAAACTGATAAGTTGTCATTATGCAATTGACTTTGAAATTTGGTTTTATTTGCATGGCCAGGAATAAAACAAAAGAAAAATGGATGATGACTTCTTGTTTGAGAAAAGTATGTGTATTTTTAAATTGAAACCAATAACAAGGAACATCTTAGAAGTCAACACCTTAACAAAAAAATATATATGACATAAATTGTGTGTTTTAACAAGATCTACATTTTTGATCAGTAAGTTTTTGTCTTTCTCTTACGGTTTACCAATTATGCAAAAATCATTCCAAATGAAGAGAACTTCAGAGGCTAGTCCCAGAAAATTCAAGGAATTCATTTTATTTGTCTTTTAACTATCTACAGCATTTTAATCAAAACTGGTAAAGCCATTTTGGAGAAAATTAAAATTTTTGAAAACTTTTCCATTTAAGGTTTGGAGTGGAGGATTTTGTTGAAAATAATTTTATCTTATCCTTTGAAGATGCTGAACGTAAATCTTAAGTTTGGTATTTAACACATTTTTTATTTTTGTGATAGGCTACACTCACTCGCCCGCCTGCCTGCCCGCTTACTCACTCTTTTCTAAAAATGATTTTTTTTATTCAGGGAGCTTCTGAATATTCCAGTGAAATATTGGTATAGAATTTTCTGAGGTGTATTCCTTTGAAATCCAAAATATTTATTATTAAGAAAACATAGACTCCCTGATGTTATGTTAGGGTCAGTTCTGCTTTTTCTCTGAGTATTTACATGTGTCAGCTTTTGAAAATTTGTTCTAACCACACTGCCTTTGCCTTTCTTGCTTATTAAGGTTTCTTTTGATTGGATAAATAATGCTTATTGAAGCAAATATCCTATATCTTATAATTTTAATAAATAACGGGTTCTTTCAGAATATGTTTCATACAAGACTGTAAAAGCTTACCTTCGTAACTGAAAAGCCTGTTCCACTTGAAATGATCAGCATGAAATCAACAATAATACTTTCTATGTTCATTTGTTTTTGAAATGTATGTTCATCTTAAGTTTGTCTTATGTATTATTATTATTATTATTATTATTATTATTATTATTATTGTTGTTGTTGTTGTTATAGTCATTATTATTGTTGTTATCATTATTATTATCATTATTATTATTGTTGTTGTTATTGTTATAGTATTAAAAAATATTTTCTCACAGAATAAACGTATAACAGCATACCTGACATTAACTTATTGTTTTATGATTCCCTTAAAAACTATGCACCTTGAACCCCCCCCAAAAAAAAAAAAAAAAAAAAAAAAAAGGAGGAAAAAAAAAAATGTTTTCATGCATGCCTTTGAACTGGTCATTGGAAGCATTGGATTGCAAGATTACAAAATGGCTGAGTTCATTAAAGAACAGATCAATAATGATCTTTGTATACCTCTGCAAAGGTATATCTATGGATATCTTTAAGGAGGTGAAGGTAAGCTGTAAACATTAGGATAGGATGGGAATGAGATGTAAGTGATTCAAAGATAGGGAGGATGAATGGTGTATGCAAAGAGCTAGTGGGTTGGTGTAAAATTTATATCTTTGTTTTATTTATTTTTGATACTAAGGTTTTGCCTCTAAAATGACACGCCAATACATCATTAGGGTATATTTAATACATATGGTTTAAAGGATTTAAAACAAATCAGTGATTAAGTAAATAATTACTAATTAAAGTAATAACTGTGTTCACATTTTACCATGCTTTTAAACAAGAAATACATCAAATTCTTTTCGTAAAAGAGCAGTGCAATGGAAAAAAAAAAACCTATAACAACATTGTTAACACTACAAAAATATATGTATTTTTCTGGCAATCATTGTAATCATAATGAGTTAATATGCATACTTAGAGAATTTTTAAGAATGCTTATATGATCTATAAGGTATACATGTTGTTAACAGTTGCCCTCCATGCTGTAATGGTTACCATGTTAAGTTCATATACCCAAAGTTGTAGGTTCAAACCCGGTGGAGGCCGATGGATTTTTTCAGGCATAAAAATCCTTAGCATGGCTTCATTTGAAAGGAAATTAAAGCTGTTGATCCTGTGTTTTAGATTTAAGGCACGTAAAAGAACCTCAAGCCTAATAAAGAGACCTCTGTGCAAAATTAAGCAGTTTTTCACACCTAATATGGAATGGGATGCTGAGAACCACAACAGTTAAAGCATGTCCATAAATAAAGCTCCATTTGTTTTACTTGTTAATATTAAAACTATTTTAAAATTACTTGAAAGATAACTTCAGAATTAAGCATCATCTATAACAAGGAAAAATCACATCAAAATACTTTTTTAGTCATTTATACTTACTTTTAAGAGAAGAAGCAAGCTATAGCTTTTAGTAACAGATGATATAGATGAAGTCAAGGTATCAAGATAGGGTCAAGGTATCAAGATTGAATTCTGAGTCAAGCTGACTAATACAAGGATCAAAATTCTTCGTTTGTTCTTGGGATGAATATAACATTGTTGATAATGTTGTTGACTGATGGTACATTTGCTGCAATGTGTCTGGCAGGCAACCTTTTCACAAATAAAATGCTGAAACATGCAATGATCTCCATTAAAGAGAATATAGTGGTGGTACTATTATATTGTTCCACAGGAAGGAAGCAAAACGTGTAAAAGAGTAAAGAAATGCATTAGGGAGTGCAGGCAGTGCAGCCAAAGGAAGTTGGGGAAATGCTGAAATATGCATTGCTATACGTTAGCAAGTGGTATTTGGCGCTAGGAATCAGTATATGGTTGGCAGTATTGTATTGTTGACCACAGTCATAGGAAGGCAGGAAAACCCGTAATGGCACAAGTCTCTATTTAACCCAAAATGTCAATTGACCAACTGTATTAACAGCGCCACAATTGCAGTATGATGGAGAGCACAAGTCTCTATTTAACCCAAAATGTCAATTGACCAACTGTATTAACAGCGCCACAATTGCAGTATGATGGAGAGGAGGGGGTATCTTCATATTTTTATGAAATCATCTTTAGCTAGTGTATGTATTACATAAACTCAGATACCATTAAATCACAACTATAATTCTGTGATAGATAGGTTAGCCTAAACATGTGTATTATCTGGGTCCTGTTGCTTTTATACCATTCTCAGCAGGCAGGAAAATGCATAAATATGCAAATCTCCATTTAACCCAAAATATCAGTTGACAAAATTTATTAACAGCACCACAATTGCACACAGCACACAGTTGAGATTGGAGTATCTTCATAATGTAATGACATCACCTTTGACTAGTTCATATACCACATAACCTCAAATATTATTAAATAATAACTACAGTTCTGCAATAGGCAGATTAACTTTTTTTTGTGTACTATCTGGGTCACATCACTCTTCTGCTGTTTTCAGCTTCCCTTCCAGCCATGTCAGTTCTCCCAACAATAGCGTTTTGATGTGTGTACCCTGGGAATGCTAAGCAAAATGGTAATTGCAATCCTGTAATGTCGTCCTCCATGGTCTAGAAGTAACATGCTAGCTCTGGTTCCCAAACTTGCGGGTTCAAACCTGGCGGAGGATGATTGTAAAAATCCTTAGCATGGCTTCCTTTGGAAGGGAAGTAAAGCTGTTGGTCCTGTGTCATAGATTTGTAACATGCAAAAGAAGCATAAAATGATAAAGAGACCTCGAGAAAATTTAAGTGGTCTTTCACACCCAATATAGAATGGGATGCTGAGAATCGCAGCAATTAAAGAGCATCCATAAATGAAACTACATTAATTGATTCAATTTTGCAATAGGTAGGTTAACCTTTAAAGTGTGAAGGGTGTTCAGTAAGTTCTTAGAAAATCCAAGAAATGACACTTGTATCGAAAAAAGTTTGCATTTGACAAACATCATCTCTTATTAGATGGCAGTTAAAGTTTCAATATCATCACATAGTTTCATTGTCATAGGTGATTGAATCAACAAACTTGTGTGTATTTAAAAAGATGGAAAAAAATGAGTTTTGTGCATATATACACTTCTATTTAAAAGGCTTAATACCAAAAGGGATCAAAGCTGAGTTGGATGAAGTTTATAGCATATCTGCTACTGTGTTTGCAACAGTTTACAACTGGTACATGAGTTTAAATGTGGTTGCACATCCACAAATGATGAACATCATTCAATACATCTAGTGGAAGTGATTTCCTCCAAAATGTAGGACAAAATCCATTATATGCTTTTGAGTGATCAACGAATCAAAGTTTCATAAAATGCCTAAAGCCACAGGCATATCGCAAGGTCTCTAAATTTTCTTGGGCTTCTAGCCGGGTAAGTGCCTGGATTAACTCCAACGTCTTGAAGATGATGTACATGAAATCATTTACATCAATTAGTTATTGAAATGGAGTGAGTATTATGCATTGTTATTGCACCAGTTGAGCGAAGAAGTCAAGAAAAAACACCCTCTTCTGGCAAAGAAAAATATTCTCTTCCATCAAGACAATGCAAGGTCCAAACCTGAACAGTTTTGTAGGCAAAAATGGTGGTTAAGGGTTAAATTACTATAAAATCCACTGTATTCGCTAGATTCGGCCCCTATTGACTTTCTTATTTACAAACTTGAGAAAGTGGCTTGGTGGAAAACGATTTACGTCTGTCGAGGTCACCTCCCAAACAGATGCCTATTTTGAAGACCTTCAGAAATCCTACTCTTTGGTTAGCTTAAAATAGTTGGAGAACTACTGGGAAAAATGTGTTGAACTAAAAGGAGGTTATGTTGAAAAATAAACAAATCTACTAAAAATAATTTTCTAAGGACTTACTGAATACCTCTTTATATTGTAGGATGTCCAGACCATTTACATCTTAATTATTTATATAGTTTAAGTAAAACATTACATTTTCATTATAAAAATAAAAAAATAAGTTTTATAAATATATTCAAAGATAATAATTATCTCAATAATAGGTCTCACCCCTACACTGCCCATATTAGAGAGTGGTAGCTTCAGGGGTGGAACTGTTTGCACATGTGTGAGGGAAGCGGTGGCCTCAGGGTTTAAAGTGCAGGAGGGTGTACTTTTGGTTAGAATGACTAAGAGTCATAAATAAATATGAAGGTTACGATGAGACACAGGGTTTTTATTGTTAAAAAGAAAGCAGTAGATAAGGGACATTCAAAATCCATTTGACTCACTTGGTACATTAGTCAAAAAGACAAGTATGGGGTTAAGTCCTTCGACTTCTCTTCACTGTGACCTTAGTAGATCTATTGCGAGTACCCTACTTTATAAATCCCAGTTTAATTTAATGCTTCTAAGTAGCCTATAATTGATGTTAAGGGAATTTGTTTTGAATCTGGAAAAGCAGATTCTAATGTCTTATTCTTTGCTGAGAAATCACTTTGCATTTGACAAGCAACTAGCACTGGATTGGAAAAAAATAAATATAAAACAAAGTAAATGAGAATTCATAATAGAGTTGATTCTGTTCTTATGGTAGAAGGAGAAAAACTAGAAGGTACAAATGAATGTAGATATCTGGGAAGTATTTCTGTGAATGGCAGTTCAGATAAAGATGTAATGTTAAAATAAAGAAAGCAATTTGCCTTATTCAAATGAAATCATTCTGGAGATCGAGACAAATCTCCTTAAAACTTAATTAAAATTATTTGGCTGAAATGTAAAATTGATATTTGTACATATTAAAGAAACTTTGAAGGCAACAAAACAGATTGAAAAGAAATTGCAAATCTATAAATCGATGCTTGAGAAATATTTATGGGTATTTGGTATAACCAACAAGAAATTCTGTAAAAGAACAAGTCGGCACAAGATTATCAAAGAAATTAAATTTAGAAAGTGGAAGTAGATTGGACATTACTAAAGAGGGAGAAAGACAGCATTACTAAAATGGCATTGGACTGTAATCCCCAGGGAGTGAGCAGGTGAAGGGGAAGACCTGGAACAACATAATCGGAAAAGCAAGGAAAAGTTGGAAAGAAAGTGTTGGCGACCAACAGAGTTCAATGTCATACTTTTACCAAGGTCCTATACTTCCCCATAGAGTGACCACTACCACTATGACATTTTTACTTTCTCTACACGTACTATGTACATAGTGTATCGAATTTTCACGTATTCACCTCCCACTCTATTATAAAGCTAATTAAACAGTGGCATTAGTTGCTCACAAGTTTTGTAGTTCAAAAGTTAGAAAGAATTACTATAAATAATGAAATGCATATTTTAATACTGTATATGGTAGTTGAGTTTTACTAAACATTATTGGATGCATGGGAATATTTTCTTCCTTTTCCTGCTTAAAAGCCACCATCAGCTATTAAAAAAACAATGTGTTGTTCAAAATAGCTCTGCCCACCATAGTTTAATGGGTTCTATTGTACCAAGTTCAGTATTTAACAAAATTATTGTTTTGGGTTATGCTGCACACACACATACTCACCCATGCATGCATGCACGCACACACTTTTCCAAAAATGCTTTTTGTGGATTCAGAGTGTCTCAAATGTGTATTTTCAGTAAAATCTCAATGTGAAACTTTTCGGTGAAATGTAACATTTCCTCTTCTTACAATAGGTGAATACTGAGTGTGCACTTTGTAGTTTTATGGGGAAGCGAGGGCCAGGGAAAGAAAACAGAGATTGTACACCTGACTTTCCTCAGTATTGTCAGCCAAAGAAAGTTTCTTTTTTTGAGGCTCCAGCCATTACGGTAAAAAGGTTATCTAATTTAACACAAACTAGCTAAATTATTAAACAAAATACAGTGCACATGCATGTGCGTGAACTCTGGGATCTACACACACATTGAAAGCTTAGCAGTGAAGCCATTAGATATCAGGTGCATAATATACTTCATATCTCAATGTTGTTGCTCTGCTCTTCTTCCAAAATTACATGAAACCTATCAAATGAAGTCTAGGGAGCCAAGCGCTCAATAAAACCTGTGCACATAGTAGTAGAGAAAGTAAAATGTGTGACAACACCACTCCAATTTTTTTTTACTTTATTCTTTACCTCACCTTAGTTTATTTTCCTGAAATAAAACAAACAAAATCATGCAAAAATAAAAAAGTTGACTTAATAATATTTTATTCTTTTCTTTATAATAGGTTGCACATCAATTGACATTGTTCCATTTTTTTTAATATTTATTATTAGAAGGCTGGAGCTACTGTGTAGCATTTGTTTTCATAAACCTGTGAAATTTTCCAATGTTTTGATTACCTATTTTAAGAAATAGTTTGAATTGTTACAATCTGAGAAGACACCTCATGACTTGCCCAGACACACTGGGCATGCTTAGATGTTAGGCCATGCTGTGGCCAAATGGTTAGACCACTCACCTTTCACTAAGATGGCCTGGGTTCCATCCTGGACAACCACACGTGGGATTTGTGGTGGACAAAGCAGTGTAGGGGCAGGTTTTCTTCAGGTTCAGCTTCCCTCATGATCTCATTCCATCAGTGCTCCATCTTCATTCCATGTATCATTGGTGTCATCGTCTGCCGTGCCATAGTAGTAAAAGCAGGCATTAAACATTATTAAAATAATGTGAGATATTAAAAAGGGTTTAATGGCATTAAATGTAAAATAAAATAGCAGTTTTGATTATTAACCAATTTGCTGATGATTAGAAAAACATTCAGCACATCTAGGGAGAGTGAAAAATTACACCTACCCAGTGTAAACCTATCCCCAGTTCCCCATGCGTTAGGCTAATGCTACATTATTGAAAACCTCAGACCAATCTATAAACAAATCAATGGCTTAGCGCACACATGTGTTAAGTACATTTTTGGGGTAAAATGAGTTAAGTGTAACCATTTAATGTGTTTCTTTCTTGTGCACTGATGTGATAAGTGAAAATCAAGCATTTTCCTTTACTTTCTATCATGACAGATGTGTTAATTACTGTACTGACATGCATAAATGTGATAAATGCATTTACTGCTTTTGTGCATTTGAGAGTCAGTGAGCCAAATGTGTTAAGTGCTCATTTACAACATTTGTGCTTTTAAGTTTTCAGCAATTTAATTACAATCCAGTGCAGTAGCCCAATCTGTTTATCAGCTTGTATTCCATTTCTAGTGGTATTAAAATGGAGCATATTTATTACCTTTTGCTGAGTTGAAGTCAGTTTCTGTAAAATATGTTACAATGACACTCATGATAGAGATTTCAATAATGATTGAGTAGTATCATTTTTAGAAGACTCTTAACCCTTAATAAAGCACAGTTGTACATTTCAAGTGGTCCATTACTTCTTCTGAAGTGTACACCCATTATATCCAAAAGCACTATATGTAAATAGTGGTCAAATATTTGATTAAACCTCTATTATATTTCACTTAGAAGTAACCATAAAAACATAAGATGTATATAAATGTTCTTTATTTTTGTCAACAGAAAAGGACAATTGTGAATGGTACAACTACTGCAGTTTACTTTGCAACAATACATGCTAAAAGCTCTCTAATTCTGGCTCATATAACAGCTCATCTGGGACAGAGAGCTTTAATTGGAAAGGTGAACATGAACATAAATTCACCAGAAGACTATTTAGAAGAAACAGAGGTGTCCATTAAAGACACTGTGAAATTCATACAAGATGTTAGAAATTTAAAAGTATGTACAAAAGAGTACATTTAAATGATGTAAACTAGATAATCTTTGAGGGTGATCCGTAAATAATACACACTGCACAAACACCCCTCTTCTTTTTGGAGAGGCATGTTTGTTTCCTATTGTTTTTATTATTATCATCATCATCATTATGGTTGTCATTATCATCATTATTAATTACTACTGCTACTATTACTAATATTGTTGTTCTTGAACATCCTGAACAAATCTATACAGTAATCATAAATAGAAAAATTAATTAAATTTAAACTTTAGATACTTCAATAAGCAATAAATTACTTGGATGTTTTTTTGCCTACATCTTCAGCAGATTAAAATCAAAATCTGGTTATTTAGTAATATATAAATTGAGGTAATTTATTAGTGAATTAACTTAAGTGAAATCAACTCATTTGGCAATTTATGATTATAATTTGTACTCAGTGTGTACCACTTCCAGTATTTTGGTTCTTTGAACAAGTCAACACAGATTTAACTTGGCTGCTTAAATCTTTTTCTACCTGTATCTTGATGAAATTTATGAAAAAATAAGTCAGGCCATGTTAAAATATTACACCAAATATTTGAAACTAAAGTTGAAATTTAATAGAATTTATTCACCTTAAGAAATACAATCAATTAATGGTTTCATCAAAAGAAATAATATAGATCTTAACAAATTGACTACAACTCTATATACATTATATTTTTAATAGCAATCAAAATAAGTAAACATAATTGAAATTAAGTACAATCTTGGTCTAGAAGGTAGTCGTTAAGTCCTCAAGCTGACATGTATCCTCCAGATGAACAAGATACATGAACAAACAAGTTAACAAAGGCAGTATCTTCAAGAAAGTAAATATGGATAAAATTAACTTAGGTTCATGTACTAAGCACTTCCATGGTATTGTCAGAGTAAAATTACATGTATTTTATATGCATAAAATTGTAAAAATATTCAAAATAAAATGTTACATCTTAACATTTTATATTTATATAATCATTGATAGGGAATGTTAAATTACTTAAGAGAATGTTTTTCACAGCTGTCGTTAAATTATTTGTGATTGAATTCTTTAACATTATTTGGGAGGTGATTGTATAAAGTATCTTGATGTGATATTGATTAAAGGCACCTGATAAGCCTGTGAGCGTTGAGGTGTATGTTGCTACATACTATCTCAGCCTTGCATGATATTGATTAAAGGCACCTGATAAGCCTGTGAGCGTTGAGGTGTATGTTGCTACATACTATCATGCAAGGCTGAGTTTCATTTGAAAAGATCCATGTTTAAATGTATATACATAGTAGGGTCAGTATTGACATATCTTTGAAAATTGTTTTATGTCTCAGCATATTTGCTTATTTTATTATTTTTAGTAACCCTTTTTTGTAGTTTGAGCAGCTGCATAGTTTTAGAAGATCCCCATACTATAATGCCATAAGAAAGTAGTGAATGAACATATCCAAAATACTTGGTCTTTACAAAATCCAAGGGCGATATTTTTGTACAGATTTGAACAGCTTTGGATTTTGCATACCTCATAGAAAATTGACTACTGAATAATAAACTCTAGCTCAACATGAAAAAAAAGAATATATAGAATACATTGGTGGAATTCCATATATTCTATTTTTTTCAATGTTGAGCTGAGCGTATTATTCAGTAGCCAATTTTCTATTTGTTTTAATACTTCATTAGCTTTTGCTGCAAGAAAGAGAAGTGGGTAAAACCCTTATGGAACTCCATGTTTTATGATAGTATTACTGAATTTTAATGAATTAATTTCAACAGATTGCTCCGGTTACTCAAATATGAGGTAAACCAGCTTTCTGCTGGTTCTTTTACACCACATTTGTTCAGTTTACAAATTATGATTTGTGATTTACAATGTTGAAAACTTTGCTAAGGCCAAGAAATAAATGTACAGTTTTTTTTTTAATCTTCCAGTGTTCTATATATTGACTCATTGAATGAATATATAGCATTGCTAATGTTTTCGCTTTTACAAAAACTAAAGCAATACTTAGTACATTGCATGCATTCAAGAATAACATTAGCCTTTGTACATTACTCTTTCAAGTATTTTTGCAAATGCAGAAAGAAGGGATATTGAAAGACAATTTTGAATATTATTATTATTATTATTATTATATTATTATTGTTATAATATTATTATTATTACATAATATTTATTTGTACTAAGCTTCTTACAATAAAAAATACAGGAATATAGTTAATGTTCAGGAGGTTGTTAGCTTACCTTATTCATTATACAATTTCTACTAGCTACATATTAAGTTCCCTTAAAATTATACCTTATGCACTTCTCTTTTAATGGTCAATTCCATTTCTTTTTAACACTAAATAAAAAAATCTATAGCTTTCATATAGTCCTTACTAAACATTTTAATTAATGCAATTGCTCTATCCATTTTAAGCCATTTCTCATTTATACATTCTTTTCTCCATAGCTATGTCCCTTCACACTCAAATATTATTAGCTCTACATCTTCTTTTCTCCCGCATATTGGGCACTGTCTTTGTGGAAAAACTTCCCTTTCAGCCTCCATACACCTGCACTCACCCATGCTGTACCTTCTCTTTGCTCTTTATTTAGTTTGTCTATATATTCTTCTCTTTCCCATATACTTTTTATTGTAATATATAATTCTGATGATCTTTTTCCAGCTATATCAGCAAACAATGTTTGTATTTCTATGTCTTCAAATATTCTCATTGTTTTCCCTCATTCTTCAAATTTTACCCAGACCATTCTTTCCAGGTTAGATTGTATACTATAACACCATCCATTGCCTTTTAAACCCTTTTCTTGGTATTCTAATCATTATCTTAGCAGATTCTTTTCATCTAAATTTAAAATTCTAAACCAAAACTTAAGTGCTCTCTCTGAGATCATATTTTTCCTTCCTATTCTACCCATTTTTAATTGAGTGAATTCCTTTGCTATGTGCCTGGTAGTCCTAAAACTTCTCTACAGAACATCCTACACTGCATCCATAACTTCCCATCCACCCTCCAGTTTCCAGACTTCACTCCTATATAAATTTTTCCTTCCTCAACCATGTATATTTTTTCTAACTCCTGACATTAAAATCCAGTATTCTATATTTACAGCTTTTAACTTCTGCCAGTGCTTCTTTCCCTTTTGCAAAAACCAATTTCTTCTGTTTCTCCCATTTTCCTGCCCCATCCATTTTAACACCTAAATATATTCACTTTATATTCTTGGTTTCCTGTCTTCCATTTTTCAAATTTTCTCAATTTTGCCTCTTTCTTAAATACTAATATTTGAATCTTGTCCTGGTTTACCTTCAATTTTCATTTACTACAATGTTTATCTATTTGCTGCAGCTCTAATTGATCCTACTACTAAATTATCTACAAATAATAATCCTGCAACTGTTACCTTGCTGGCAGAAAATTGTTGTTCTTTCATATTCCGGTTTGAATACTGTCAATAAAATATTGAATAACACTGGACTTAGTTTACACACTTGCCTTAGTCCCTTCTTTTGAGTTATTTCCTCTGTTACCCATCCCTCCTCTACTCTCACACAACATGTATTATCCTTGTATAATGCTTTAAGGATGTTCACTATATGTTAACTCACCATATGTTAACTCACATCCTTGCTCAAAAGTTTATACCATAGCAAATTTAGGTCTATGAATACTATGTACAGTTCCCTCTTTTTTCCTTTAAATATTTGTCCACTAATGTTTTTATTATGAATAAATTATCCACAGTTCTTCTACCCCTACAAAACCCCATTTGAAATTCAGATAGATTAGATTAGAAAGCATTCTGTAGGTTCGTTTAGACCAGGAAAAAAAAAAAAAGTATAAAGCTGGTGCTTAAAGCTTGGGTTACAAAAACAGCAGAATAGATATATAAACACACCATTTGTATTTGAGGCCTCTAGTATACTTAATATGCTCTATAAAAGCACATGAACTTTTTTTTTATCACATAAAAACAAAGAGTATCAAAATGTATAAATAAATATAATTTCATTATATGTAACACTAATGTAATGTCAGATAATAGTTTTCTAATTATCGACATAATAGTTACTACTAGTAATTATATAAAACTAAAATATGATTATTGTATTATGTACTCTTCATAAATGTTAACAAATTACAATACATATTTACAAATATGTTATAGAATTTCCAGTGCAAAAATTTACAATTATGCACTAGAGTGTAAAATATCAAAGCAATAGGCTTTACAGACCTTGTGTCATTACTAAATACTAAAAAATGCATTTGACACATTTGTGCAAGTCAAAGTATACATCAGTTTAATTTGAATATAAAACACATACACTAATATACACAAAATGCAATACATTATAATACTTATAAATACAATGATTGCTGACAGTATTATGAGACAGATTTGTCACTTACATATTCATCTACAGAGTAAAATTATTTATTGCAAAGGTACTCCTTAAGAGAGGCCTTAAAAGCCCTGAAATTCCCAACATTTTCTTTGAGATTACTGGGGAGAGCATTAAATATCTTGATTGTTTCATAATATACACCTTTCTGAAAGCAACAAAGATTGGCATTGGGATGATGAATATATCCTTTTTGTCTAGTATTAATGTTATGAATTTCTATGTTTGTTATAAAACTATGTTGATTAACTGCTTAGAGTTTTAAAATGGATAATATATAAACACAAGGTAAGGTGAGTATGTCTAATCTTTTAAATTGTTCTTTGCATGACTGTCTGCAATAAGCATTACAGATTATTCATATATTATGGTATACTCCTCTATCCACTTCTGTAATCTATGAGATAAAATTCCTGTGAGTATTTTTCCTACATTTGATGGTAGTGCAATACCTCTATAATTAATTGGGATTGTCTATACTTCCCTTACGTTTGTAAATTGGGTGAATTATTGCTTTCCTTCATTGCTCAGGTACATATCACTTCCCTTTAATTGAATTAAACATACTAGTAAGAAACTTAATTATTTTGAATATAATCTTTTTTTCTTTTCTTAAAAATTGGGTGAACTGTTGCTGGTTTTAGGACTTCTAGAAATATTGTAGCATATTAGATTTATTGTAAATATATTTATTGTTTAGGGGGTTAACAGATGAACATTGAAATAGTCATTAATGACAGTTGATAGAAAAGTTTATTAGTGATGGTTTAGGTGGTTAGGTTAATTGAAACAGGATGCCATTTGGAATGTCCAATCACTATGATGCAGCAATGGAAGGAAGCTAGCTACAGTCAGTGTGTGCATGGCAAACTAGTTAGCAGTCTTTGGGGAGTTTCTTTGTGGTGAAGATCAGGCTGGTTGCTGGGTGCTACATGGTCAACAGTCCTCAGTGTAGGATGCCTTGGTATAGGTAATAAATTGTGTTCTTGCTTTAATTTATAACATGACTTTCATGTGTACAAGTTCTCCCTTCTAGCATTAACTATTCCTGAAATTTAGCAGTGAAATATCAGTAACTACTCTTATTCATCAAGCACTTTTTACACTGATATTTGGTATATCATCAGTTCTGCTTGAATATATATTTTTAAGTCTTTAATTATAGAATCGATTTCATCTGATATTACTGGAGTTAGAAATACAGTTTTTTCATTTTGCATTTGAGGGGAAGAAGGGACATTTGTTGTAGTTTTTGTGCCTTTGGCAATTTTACTAAAATATTCATTGAATACCTCAAGTATTTCTTTAGGATTCTCTATTTTTCCCATTTATATTTAGTATCATAAGTATGTTGTGCCATCACAGATTTTTCTGGGTAGCCCAATCGGATGCAGCATTGGTGTTCTGTGATGCTCTCTTCCAGAGTCCTACCCATCTGGTCGATGTAAATTTTTCCACATTTGCATGGGATTTTTAAATACCAGCAGTGCGGAGGCCCAGATTGTCTTTGACTCTACCCAGATGTTGTTTGACTTTAGCAGGGGGTTTAAAAACTGTTCTGATGCTGTGTTTAGACAGTATTCTTGCTATTTTGTGGGACACTGCACCCACGAATGGAATAATGGCTGTAGCTAAGCTTTCTTTTTTCTCTGTATTGCTGTTTGTGGTGGAGTTCCCTGAATGCTTTGTTGATATTTCGGATGATATATTGGTTCTTTCCAAACACTTTGTGTAGGTGCTGGATTTCTTCTGGAAGGTTATATTTATTACATACTGTTATCGCTCTATGTATAACTGTAGAAAGTACTGTGTGTTTGTGTGTGGAGTGGTGGCAACTTGTATTGTTGAGGTGCAGGTATATGTGGTTTTCTGTACATTGCATACTAGGTGGCCATTTTCCTTTTTGTAGATGAGTAAGTCGAGAAACGGTAAATAGTTGTTCTGCTCTATCTCCATTGTGAACTTGCTGTTGGGAGGGATACTTTTAAGTAGTCAAGGGAGCCAGTTAAAGTGTCTTTTCCATTTGGTCAAACTACAAGTGTGTCATCTATATAGTGGAAGAGGCGCGGGTGTTAAACTCTTGCATATAAAAGTTGGCTGTGGCTGGTGATAGGGGAGACCCCATGGCCACCCTATCTGTTTATTCATAGTAACGGTTGTTGAAAAGAAGGTAGGTTGAGGTTAGTGTGTGGTGAAATAAACTGATGATGTTCTCGTCAAAATGTGACCTAAGGTTTCCTTGAGCAGTACTCAGATGAAAATTACTCCACATAGAAGTTCACTAAAATATCTGATAAACTAACTTTGATTTCTTGTAGAATTGTTGTGAATTAGGATGATTTTTTGACATGATGAGTGTAGGTACCAAACAGGAGCTGTATTAGTTCAGTCAAATGTTTGACCAGTATGTAAGTTGGTGAACCAATGGCATCTACAATGAGCCTGAGAAGTACTTGTTTATGAATTTAGACTCTTGGTGGAATGGAGGAGTGAGGTGTGACTTTCTTTACTGTTTCGGGTGCCAGGCCGCTGCACTTAAGCAGAGAAATGGTTTTCTTTTTGTAGGGTCATCTGAAAGCGGCTTATAGGCTTTGTCAGACAGCAGGTTAGCTACTTGTGTTCTGTACAACACCACAGGTGCATTGCAGGAAGCAGGAAGCACTAAGAAGTTTTCATTGCTTCATTCAGAGCTTGACATTCTGCTCTGGTGAAGTGGTGTTTGGGGAAATTTGCTTTTCTCAAAGAACTGCAAATCTCTTATCTCACTTCTTCAGCAGCTTCTTGTGGGATCCCCTTTTAAGTAGGTTAGGCTCACAATATAAATGTCTAATGACAATAAATATTCTATTTTAGCAGACTGTCCCCATAAGAGAAAGATCCATGCTTAACTACAAAAATGCATGGCTACATATTAGCAGATTGGTAGAGCTTATATTGATTAAAATTAGGACCTCTCACTCATTGTACAGAATGAAAAACTCATTATACTCACTCATTCCAAATAGTAAAATTCAGTTTTGTGACCTGGTTCTTAGAATGTGGGGTAGCAGTTATTTAACTCCACGGGGATGATTTTAAATGGTACTGATTTAAGTATAATGAAAAAATAAAATCTATGGGCAAATAAGTGATTGATTGTGTATGTTATTTCTGGGATCACTCTCATACTTTGCAGCTCTGTAGGTGAAACTTAAGAATTTCAACAAAATGACTCGGACAAAATTGCTTAAATGGAAATAAAACACAACCTGATTGTTATGCTTCACATAAAAAAAAGGAGGAACTAACAACAGTGAAGTTTATTAATGTTCATTTTAGTGAGATGACTTTTCGCACTCTATTCTTCAGTAAATTATAGTTCTGAGGAATTGTTTCGCAGACCATTGTTTCATCAGCTCTTGTGGGTTGTCAGTCTTAGGTAAATCTTTGGTTTGGATACTCAGATGTGCCTCTGGTGAAGGTGTGATGAAACTAAAGGTTATTCTCAATTAATTGTTCTTTCCACAATCCGTGTGTAAGACAAAGCTGGAATCAGATTTAAAAATTTAATGCCATAGCCGGGACTTGACCCATGGCTATGGCTTCTGTCTGGTGCTCGAACTAGCTGAGCTATAATGGTAATATGCCAAATTCTCCAATTGATTTGAATTTGTCCTGGTTAACTACAAGGAGATTCCAATTTCATTTTGAGATGACATACCCAATAGTAACTTACAATATCATTGGTTCTTTAAGTCCCAGGCTTCATATTAACTATCGAATGATAAATTAATATTAATTAATTGTTTTAAAGGACTCATTAAGTTTTTATATATACACAACTTAATTTACTTAGTAGTATATAATTTATATTCTTCTAGGCTATAAACTGCATTTTCTAATAAGTATTGTTTTACAAATTTTAATACTCCTTTGATATTTTTAATTTCTTTGTTATTTTTAATGATTTTTATTTCTTTAGGTAAATTATTAAATAGTTGTTTTCCCATACTTCTTATATCTCGATTATTTTAAGGTATTGCTAAGAGTAGATCTAAAATACTTGTTATTGTTTCTTAAGCAATATTTATGAATATTGTTATTTTTTATCCCTTTATCTTATACGATACTTTTTATGTTATGGTATATAATATGTTTATGATATATAATGGAGAATAATAGAGAAAGTAGATAAACAGCATTCCTGTAGACAAATTTTTAAAAATTATAATGTATACCTATGTATACACATGCAGGTAACAATTAAAATCTTTTCATTTTTAAAAATTTGTCTACACGAATGCTGTTTAACTACTTTCTCTATTATTCTGAGTGCTTTTTTCTTTATTCTTTTGCAACAGAAAACTGATATCATGGCCTTTCTGTCTAGCTTGTCACTTGTGTCATTTGTTGGGTAGAGAATCAAATTGCTTTATATGTGTCTTGTGTTTCATCAATAGTCATGAACTGCTAGATTAAATCATTTGAATTTCTTGAAAACATATCATACTTTGCTCCAAGATATACTTTTGTTTGGGTGTCAACAATATTACATCCATTTTAAGGACAACCTTCCATACATAGTTCCTCTATCAATGAAAATACGTTTATCTGATGTTTATACAAGTATAACTTCATGGAAATCCTAATTTAAAATTAAATAGATAAATTAATATTTACAGTACTACAAAAATTTCAGTTTTATAAAATAATGTTTAGCTAAGTAATGATGCAGTGAAAACCAACAATTATGGAGAAGAGTAAAATAAAAACTAAGACCATAGAACTTGAATGCTTGAGATTATTGCAAGGGTCACTTAAATTATGAAAATGGACAACAATGAGTTGTGGTAAACCAAAGCAACTTTGCTAAGTTCAGATAGTAATATGTGTAAGTCTGGGCACACTCCAACAATGTCCATTGTCAGCACACGTGTATATGTATATCAGGTATTGATACACCATATGCAAGGATGGATTTCAAACAAAAGCATTTCTGTGCTATGCTTTTCGATGACATTAAAGTCAGTTTAGGGGAGAGAGAATGCCTTGAAAGCCAGCATTGTGCATTTGGGGATCTTTGTCTTTTGCAATCCACCGCATATTGCTGGTATGCAGAGTTTATAAGAGGAAGGGATCCCTTGAAGAAGAAGGCCATGCAGGATGGACGGCTATAGCAACAGGATGAAAATGTGCTGAAAAAGAGGGCTGTTGCAGTCAGATCATTGTTGCACATATCATCAGATTCAAGAAGCCCTAAATAATGGATCAGCAGTAGTGGAAACAATCCTGAAAGAAAAACTGACATCAGGAAGCTCTGCAGTCGCTGGGTCCCCCACTAGCTCACAAATGAGTAGAAACAAGAACAATGTAATGGTGCCATGAAATTATTGAAAAATTCAATGGAAGAAGGCCCAAAATATCTGATGTGTTCCATTCACATGACTTTCTTTTTCTCTCTGTTAAAAATTACTGTTAAAAACCTTATTCTTCTATGCTAATCAAGTAAACATTAACAGAAATGGTGTTATTTCTTAGTTCCTAAGGGTATGCAATAGTCAAATATTTTAAAAGCTGGTTGTTTTATGATTGAAATTTTGTGCTAATTACATGGCCAAGAGTTTACAAATTCTTGTATGAAAAAAGTTTATGTATTTTAAAACTGAAACCAATAACAAGGAATATCTCAGAAATATTTAACTTTGCAAAAAGGTATATGACATGAACTGTGGTTTTAACTAGATCTACATTTTTTGTGTGGTAACTTTTTTTTCTATCTCTTCTCGTTAACCAGTTATGCAGAAGTGATTCAGAATGAAGAAGACTTCAGAAGTTATTCTCAGAAAATTCACGACAAAAATTTTATTTGCCAAACAAATATCTTAAATGTATGGTATTTTAATCAAAATCGTTAGAACCGTTTATGAGAAATTAAAAATTGTTGGAATTTTTCCATGTAAAGGGTAGTATCGGGGTGGGGGATTTTCTTTACAATCTTGTGTCACATCCTTGGAAGATTATGAGCATAAATATCATGTTTGGTATTTAACCGGATGTTCATTTTTGAGTTATCATGTTATCTCTCTCTCTCTCTCTCTCTCTCTCTCTCTCTCTCTCACACACACACACACGGACACACACTCACACTCACTCACTCACACCCTGACAAAATACTGTTACTGCCAGATGTTATGCCACAAGTGTGCATTGATCTGAGAGAAAAAAGCATCCTAAAACTGGTCTCCGTGGAATTTTGTTGCACCATGACAATAACTCTGCCCTACTGCACAAGAAACAACCCAATTTCTGCAGGAGTCAGATATTTGAGCCATCTCCCTATGCAACTTTTTTCTATTTCCCAGAAAGCTTTTTCAGTCACTTATAATCAAAGTAACTGCTTATGAAGTATGTATTTGCAATCTCTAATGAAGAATGACATTTAGCATTTGAAAAATGGTTTGAAAGGATGTGACAATGTATAAAATGGAGAAGAGAATATTTTGATAAGATGCAATGATTATATTTAAATTTTTAATATTGTGACCATTCTCAAAACTTTTGGAGTGACCCTCATATGAGCTGAAATTAGAGTGAAGTAGTAGCAATAATCTTTTAACTTTCTTAATATATACAATGTATTGCAGAATGATTTGGTGCTACCCATTATATCCCCAAGATTTGCCCTAAGCTGTGATATGGAACTCCTGAAAAAATTAGGAGATTTTGCAAGGACATATGATGTACATATTCAGGTAAGTATTTGTATTTGTTTTGGTTTTGGAGTAATATGCGAGGCTCACATTTGGAAGGTCTTGCATTTGATTCCTGGAGTCAGCCACTCTGACCATGTGTTTATCATGGTTCAAAGCAAAATGATAGGTGGTTTCTCTTCTATCACAAATTTCCTATCAGTTTGCTTTCCCTTTCATGTTATAGACAGGCTAGGAGCTGTGCAGTGTTAGACTGAATACATGCTTATTGACAGTTCTTTTCTGTTCTGCCAGAGGTACCTTCTCTGAGCCGTCTCAGGTGGGTCAAGTTCTCCCTGGTTCTGCCAGAGGGAAGCCTTCTTTAAGCAGCACTGTCATGACTAGGACATCAAGCTTGTAATGTTAGTACCTCTGTGCATCTCTGTCTTTGGCCTATAGCTTGCGGGTGGAAAGGTGAATACAAAAAAAGATGTTAGATCAAGGTGCAAAGTGTCCTCTCCGTTCCCTGGTCCCATCATTCATATAAGTACTTGTTAAACTGTTTGAAAACATTTGCTTCAGTATGTTTGGATTATAAAGCAAATGAATAATTAAATCATTGAACAAATACCTACGTACATGGGAATTAATTTAATGTAAGCAAAACTTAGTAGGCATTTTATGTGTATTATATGCATGCTAGTTGCCTTACTGTATTTGTTTCATATTGCCCTTTTGGCTAAGGTTGGAAAACTGAATCAGATTATAATGAACCATGGATTTTTGTTCCATTGGTGATACTATCTTAATCATCTAAAATCTAAACCCCCTGTAACTTTATCCTATGTCTTCAACTGTCATGTGCATTAGTCACCTCTGATTACTGTCGTGGAATAAGTTATTGTGTGATACAGATAGCTCCTTATTTAACATGTTTATTTCTAGAATAATATCAAATTAATTGTCAAACTTACATTTTCATAGCCATAGTGAACTTAACTAATACAACTTAGTGGGCTGTAATGTGTAATTCTATATAATGTAGCTATTTAGGATTGATTTAACTTAATGTGATGCAACTACTAAACTTTTCCTTTCCATTACAAAGTTGGATGTCACATGACTAATTTGAACAAATTAGCATGAAGCATTGATTTGAAGTAATAAATATTACCACCAATCAGAGTCATTCATGTTATGTCCAATTACAAAGTTACATTAAGTTCATTGTAATTCCAGCTTTAATATCTAACTTTCTAGTTAACCATTCTTAATATTTACATTTATCTTAGTTCCTTCACAGTTGCAGTATATGGGCTAAAGTTAATAAGTTGAATCAGATTTGAAAAACTCAATGCAATGTCTGTGATTCAAACCACAGACTTTCGACTTACTCCAGAATTTTACTGCTCTTCTTCAGTAACAAGATACACATTCAATTTCACAAAGGCTAAAAACAATTTGACAAATATTTCACTTTTGGGGATATAATATGTATGGCTTCTTCTTTCAATTGGCTTATGTTGCTGAGCCTGGAAAGATGAATCAGTTTTGAAAAGTGCAATGCAGGAGACACTAACCATAGAACCTTAACTTTCCATGCCAAAAATCAACACTTAGTGGTTTTTCACATCTAGGCCAATGAAATCAGATGTTTCAGATTTGAATCAACTTCGCATATTGTGATAAATTAATTCAAAGAAGTTAATAATAATAATAATAATAATAATAATAATAATAATAATAATAATAATAATAATAAGTGTTGTTATTGTTCTGTATTTATGCTACAATTTATAAAGAAAATGTCTAATGGCATCATCAGTAGTCATTGTTATAATGTTGTTAGTACACAAAACTGTCTGCTCTCTTGATTCAGAAGTTACATTATAGTCCATTTTTCAGACACACATATCAGAACAGCTTGATGAAGTTTCTGCTGTTGAAAAAATCTATCCAGAATGCAAAAACTATACAGATATATATGATCAAGCTGGCCTTCTCACTGGGAAGGTAAGTTCCTGTAGAAAGTTTAATATTTAAGCAGAAAATATAAGACATTATGTGTATTGTTACATCATGAGCAGTCAAAAATGAGGGGATTCTGTTTTATTGCATTTTTCAGGATTATTTAATAATAATAATAATATTAATCTTCATTAGCTCATAGACTTTTACAAGTTCCAAGTCTCGTCAGAAAAAAGTAAACCTATAATTACAGTTCTTATACTCTATTTACAGTTCATACAGTCTATTTACAGTTCTTACAGTCTGTTTACAGTTCATCTATTCTATACAGGCATTTTTTTTATTAAAAAGGTTTTTAACTTTTTTTTTTAAATACATTTCCATTTATGGCACAAAAGTTTACCCATTATTAGGAATCCTTCTCTGTGGTTTTCTTATTAACATTACTCTGCAGTAATTATTTTGATTTCTAGTACTATAGTTGTGACTATCTTTTATATGTACAGCATTGTTATTTACTACAAACATGATAACTTTATATACATAATATTACAGTAAGTATTTTGGGTTTCACAAAATTATCTTTACAGGATTCCCTACTTGGTATATTAAATATACATCTATGTATCTCTTTTGCAATATCAATAATTGATTTACATTAGTGATACTCAAGTTTCTCCAGACTTCTGTTCTATATTGCAGATGTGTGAATTAGACAATATTATACTGTTTTAGATAATCTGGATTTAGGTATTTTGATAGATTTCTTAATAAATAGGTATTAATTTTTTTTAAATATAATCAACATGCATTTTAAATGTCATATTTTTATCTAAAATTATTCCCAAAAAGTTTGGTACTTTTTAATTGCTCAATAATTTCATTGTTTATCATTACATTGAGCAGTACATTATTAAACCTAATATTTTGATGTTGGAACATTAGTATATGAGTATTTTGATGATTTACAATGAGATTGTTATGTTTAAGATAATTACATATATATATATATTTTTTTTTTTTAACTTAAGATAGCTTTATTATACGTTATGTGCAATACAATTGTGCTGGTACAATATACATGTGTGTAAATACACAAGAAACGTGTTTTGAGGTAGCAGTCCTATGACTGTCCCCAAGCATAAACAATAATATAATTTACAATTAGATGTCAATGAAGTCTGTGTGTCTCTTTCTTTTTAATCTTCGTAGATGCCGAGGTGGTGGAAGTTGAGCTGGAATAGAGTTGAACAGATTATTGGGGTGGTTTTCAATTCTGCGGAAAAGACGTCTACAACTGGAGCTCAGTGTTGCATCAACTGTTGGTACGTTAAATCTTTATGCAGGTTGTCATTGCAGACATACCATGGTGCATCTGCGATGAGTCGAAGTACCTGATTCTGGATTGTTTGAACTCGTTTTATCTGGGAGTTTAATGCAGATCCCCATATTGTGCAACCATACATCCATATAGGTCTAATCAATGACAAGTATATTATTTTTTTCAAGTGAAGTGGCAAGGGAGAAGATCCTTTGATTAAATGTTTAACTTTAGGCAATCTGTTACAAAGGTTTTGAATTAGTTTATTTATTTGTACCTTCCAGGTTAATTTTGTGTCCAAATTTAAGCCAAGATATCTCACTGAATCATTAAGCATGACTTCCTTGCCTTGTTGAGTAACATTATTGTGCTGAATTTTCTTTCTGTATGTGAAGACCACAACATTTGATTTTTGAGGATTCATTTCTACTTTCCATTTATTGCACCATTCATCTACTAAGGTTAAAAACTGCTGTATTTTGGTTGCTGGTGTCGGATAAATGCTTCTGTGAAGGATAGCAACATCATCTACAAATTTTGTAATCGTTAAGCTGTCGTCTTTTGGAAAGTCAAAAACATATATTAGATAGAGAAATGGCCCAAGTACACTTCCCTGTGGGACTCCTGATTTAACACATCTAGCTTGCAAAAAGTGTTCATATATTTTACAATAAATGACCTGTTTGATAGTTATGATTGAATTATTCTGAAAACTGTGTCGGAAACTAGTGGCTTTACCTTAAACAAAAGACCATCATACCATACCTTTTGAAAGGTTTTTCTGTATCTAAAAAGATGCCAAGACAAGTCTCTTTATTTTCATGTGTGTCCAGAATGGCATCTACTACTCGATGTAATTGTTGTGGACAGCAATGCGAAGCTCTAAATCTGAACTGTGGGCAGGTATAATGTGGCAAGTACCTTCAGAAGTCGAGAAAGCAGCAATCGCTCAAACATATTCGAAAAAATAGGAAGTAGGCTGATTGGACGGTAATTTCTGGGATCACTTTTTTGTTTGTCTGGCTTTAGAATCATTACAACAATGGCTTGTTTCCAACTCTTAAGGAAGTAAGTTAATCGTACAATTGCATTATATATCTGTGTTAGAAATACTATTGTCTTCTTTGGAAATGCTTTAAGCAGTGGCTGCACAATTAAATCATGACCTGGTGCCTTTTTTGTTGCCGTTCCTATTATTGCGTTGGTTATTTGTGCTGGCGTAAAGTAAATGGTTAATGGTGAAAGCTGCAGCAGTGCCAATAGTTCTTCAGTGACTTTCCTTTCAAACTCAGGATTAATGGTATCGTTATTCTGAAACTGCTCAACCAATATGTCAAAGAAAACCATAACTTTTTCTTCTGAAGTGCATTTCCAGGAGTTTCCCACTTTTAGTGGCAGTATTTCATCAATAGTTTTCATTATAAACTTTGTTTTCTTCCATAACATGCCATTTGCAGCATCTAAAGATGGCAATTGGGTTTTGGTGGCTTCATTCTTTTGCTCCCTCAAGGCTTCTTTTAATTTTCTGATAGCCCTGTTGTAGTTAGTCTTGTGGAGAGGATATCTTGTCCGTTCCCATAATTTGTGACAGTTTTTCTTTTCTGAAATCAATTGCATAATTTTTGCCATAGGTTTGAATGCGTTGAATCTTGAATATGGCCTGTTGCTGCTAGCTAGACTTGCTGCATGTTGTACATATCTAGTTAACACACTAACTGCTTTATCTATATCTTGGGTAGTTTTTCAAGGAATTTTTAAATTTGTTACACTATTAAGAATGTTTCTGCAGTAATTCCAGTCAAAGGGATCATTAATTAGGGTGTAAGGTTGATTTTCTACAGCATCATGCAGTTTAAGTTCAGTCATAACTGAGTAGTGGTCTGAACTGAGCTCATAATGAACTGATGGTTTTGTAAATGCATTTAATATATTTTTTCCGATAAAAATATCCAATACATCAGGTGTATGAACTCCATTGGTGGGGTAATATGTAGGTTCTACTAAAGTCCTCACCAAGAATGAAATGTCTTCCCATTATGTGAACAATGTCCCAGAAGTTATTTAATATCATTCTGTTAGCTGGGGCAGAATAAAAAGATCCAATCTGGTAATGTATTTTGTTGAGTGGAACTAATATTCGAGTAATTTGAAATTCATTTTCACAAATATATAGAAGCGCATCATGAGGTATGTTATTTTTTATAAGAATAGCAGATCCACCCTTTCTTTCATTGCTTGGGTGGTCGGATCTGTAAATTTTATAGCCAGGCATATAGAACTGTAAATTAGGTGCAAGTTTTGTTTCAGTCATTAATAATATATCGATATTGTATGTATCTAAATATAATTTTAACTTAAAATACTTGTTGGTGGCACATCTGCAGTTCCATGTGCTAATTGATAGAGTTGTGTTATGAATTATTTTTTGTTGATAAGAACAGGAAGAACTTGTTGCAATGTGTTAACTAAAGGCAGAATTAAAGACATGAGCAGATCTATTTTTTCCATAAGCTTATTTATTGTATCTCCCTGTTGTCTGTTTTTCCCTGAACAACATTTGCACAAGTTTGACCCAGAGTGCAGTAAGAATTAGTTATAATAGGTTGTGCAGAGATGTTAGGGTTGTTCGGAGTTGATTGAGTGTTTCTGTTTATTAGTTTCTCAGACTTTTGAAGGCTTTTATGAACAGGGCATCCTCGGTAATCAGCAGTGTGCTGCCCTTTGCAGTTTATACAAATTGGAGGAGCAAGTGCATTTTTGTGTACTTGAGGTTATGTGTGTTCCATCACATTTGACACAATGCGGCGAAAGATGGCAGTAGTTCTTACTATGAACATAGTCTTGACATCTTGTACATTGAAGCACAGAACGTTTAGGTTTTGGAGCTTCAACCTTGATAACAGCATTATATAACCTGTTGACCTCATAGATCTTTTCATTAATTGGATCAGGTTTAAGATCTAGGAAGAATAAAAGAAGTGGTATTTTGGTTACCGGATGGTAAACTGGTATCATTTGTAAGGGTTTGAATCCCTTTCCTGCAATTTCTTGCATCATTAAGCCCATGTCACAGGACGGATGCAGCCCCCTGATAACAACTCTGAACTGTTTTTCTGCTTTGATTTGGTAAGTGTAAAACTTGGCTTTTTCATTCTTTAGATAATCTATGGCTTTTCTGTAGCCTTCAGTTGTTTTGCAGTTCAGTTTGACTTTGTTGTTAGTGATAGTCATATGTTTGTAATTACCAACTTCTAGCTTAGAAAGCTCTGATTGCAAGCTATTCATATTACTCACATTGCAGATATAAATAGGCGGGGGTTTATTTTGCTTATTAGAGCTAGTTTGGTTTTGTGTACTTACATCTGTGATGTCTTCATCCAGAGTGTTTAACGCTTCAAATTTATTTGGCAAGAAGAATGTAGAAGTATGATTAAGCTTCTGCCTTTTAGCAATGGCGATGTCTTCCTCCACATTCATTGCGGAGCAAGATTTTGATTTTCTTAGAGCAAACCCTTAACTTGAAGTCTCTTACCAGTTCTCTGTGAATATTAAAATATTAAAACACTAAAAAGTGAACACATTAGTAATTAACTACGCCTAAACTCTAAAACTCAAAGAAATACTAATTAAATCAGGAGTGATACATTTTGAGCCTTACAAAGTTTCCAGCCATGGCCTCCTGTCGACATATATCTTGTGTTTCCTTTATTACATTATTTAAATTACCTGTAGATCTATTAGCAAATATGACTGAGGTATCATCTGCATAAGAATTTTTTTTTAATTTGGAGATTTTGAAGATCATTAATATATAGTATAAATAAAAGGGGTTGGAGTACTGATCCTTGTGGAATTCCAACTTTTATTAGTTCATAACATGATTTAATTCATTCAAAATCTTCTCGGGCTTCTAGCCAGGTAATAACTTGGCTTGACACCAACGTTTCGAAGAAGTGCATCTTCCTCGTCTTCAGGGTGAACTGATGGTTTGAGCTTGCGGAGACTGGTATTTATAAGAGCTGGGATGAAGGTAACATCTGATTGGTTCGCGAGATATTATGGCCTGGTATTTAAGATGACTGAGACATGGGCACGGACTTCGTAGAAAACTATTTATAGCAGTTATTCGGCTAATGTTTTGTGTTTGAGCACGCACCTGCTAGAAAATAAGTCTTGAAAGACTGCAGGTACAGGATTAGGTGTTAAGGCTCTTTATCATCGGTGTCCATGCTGAACTTAATTGTAGGCCAGAATCGCGATTTAGATTATTTGTTTCAGATGAGATGGCTAAAGCTTCTTTTACTCTCCTTTCCCAGTAATTCGAACACTTTGCCACTATCTTGGTGTTAGTAAAGTTAGCTCTGTGGCTCTGTTCTATACAGTGTTCAGCCAGTCCAGATTTTTCGGGTTGCATAAGCCTTATTGATCTTTGGTGTTCAGAAACGCGTGTGGCAATAGTGCGTCCTGTTTGGCCAATGTACGCTGTGCTGCATTCGCAAGGAATGTGGTAGACACCAGGTACTCTGAGAGCTAAATTATCTTTAACTGGCCTGACCAAATTTTTGATTTTAGGTGGTGGCTTATGGATGGTTTTGACATTATATTTGTAGAGTAGTCTACTAATCTTTCCCGAAAAATTGCCGGTAAACGGTATATAGGCTATGGCGGCTGGCTTGTCTTTTTGTTGAGTGTTCTTGCTGGGGTTTCTTTTTCGTCCGGCTCTTTTCAGCGCTGATGTGATGTCCTTGGCTGAATATCCATTTTGTTGGAGTGTGAATTTTAGGTGTTGAAATTCCATTTGCAGATTATCTGGGTCTGATACAGAAACTGCTCTATGTGCCAATGTGTTTAGAATGCCCATTCGTTGTGACTTATGGTGGAAGCTGTTTGCGTTGAGATAAAGATCCGTGTGTGTAGGTTTTCGGTAGACGGCATGACCAAGAGTTCCGTCCGCTTTTCTGGTAACCAGAATGTCCAGAAATGGGAGGGAAGCATTTTTCTCAACTTCCATTGTGAACTGTATTTGTGATCTAAGGCTATTTAGGTGTGCAAGAAAATCTGGAAGAGTGTGCAGTCCATGTGGCCAAATTATAAATGTATCATCTACATATCTGTAAAAATGTGTAGGTTTTAATGGGGCTGTGTTAAGTATTTCATGCTCCAGAAACTCCATATAGAAGTTGGCAATAGCTGGTGACAGAGGAGAGCCCATCGCAACACCGTCTGTCTGCTCGTAGTAGGTGTTGCCATACAGAAAATAAGTGGAAGTAAGTGTGTGACTAAACAGTGCAGTAATACCAGGTGGAAAGTGTTCTGACAATAGTTGTATTGTTTCCGCCAGGGGAACTCTGGTGAAGAGAGATACCACATCGAAACTAACTAACAGGTCCGATGGCTTCACTTTGATGTTGTCAAGAACTTCAGCGAATTGTATAGAGTTCTTCACATGGTGTACACACTTACCTACTATTGGTTGCAGCAGATGTGCCAGATGACGAGCTAGGCGATAGGTAGGGCTGCCAATAGCGTCCACTATGGGCCTTAGAGGTATCCCAGGCTTATGGATCTTCGGCAGACCATATAATCTGGGAGGTATGGAGGCAGATGGCGAGACCGTCTTCTGAACATCAGGAGGAAGGCTGGATTTCTTAATTAGCTGGATGGTGCGTCTTTCCACAGAGTTGGTAGGATCCTTTTTAATGGTTTTGTATGCAGGATCGTCCAGCAGTTGTTGAACCTTTTCTTGGTATTGCACGGAAGAGAGGAGTACCGTGGCGTTCCCTTTGTCAGCTGGTAAAACAACCAAGTTGTCGTTTTTTCGAAGGGAATGTAAGGCTTTACTTTCTTCTCGGCTGATGTTTGAAGTAGGTAGGGTTGCCTTTTTGTAAGCTCTTGCTACCTCACGGCGTATTTCTTCTGCACTTGCTGATGGAAGTTGACAAATGGCGGCTTCAATAGAACTGATGGTGTCTGCCACTGATATTTGCCTAGGCGTGGGAGCGAAGTTGAGCCCTTTAGCTAGAACCGAGGTGGTAGGTTCGTCTAGCTGGATATCGGTGAGGTTGTAGATGATACGATCTGTGTCCAATGGTGGTACAGGTTCATTCTGCTTAGATAGACTTGCAAATTTCTTAGTTTGCCGCTTAGTGCAACGCAGTAGAGTAGCATTGCCTTGTGCAAAAGAGGAGTGGTCGACTCTGTCCCAATCTAGAGGTGAAAGCTTGCTAGAAAGAAGCCAAAAGGAATCCAGTAACTTTTGATCAACGATAGACAGTTCATGTCGGGTATGCTTGATTCGTTCCCTTACCAGGGCTAAGCTGGCGCGTCTAAGTATTTTAGATGTTGAGGCATTTTTCACTGGGTAACGAAGTCTCACAAA